>CM056381.1:55882266-57082266 GCA_029718625.1 Synaphobranchus kaupii
CCTGCAACTATACCTACCCATGTGGGACGCAGTGGACAATAGCATCTGTGTATGCTCATAAAAAAAATTTTCACCATCAAAAAATTGGTGTTCCGTCATAGCAACAAGATAAACCCAATAGCCCGATCGTATGCCAAAAACAGCCGTGAAAAGCCCCTGCTCACTCAAATGCAAAATAAATTCTTGTGTAATTAGGGGACCAAGCAGCGTAGCTTTTTCTTCTTTTTTTTCTTTTTTTTCTCCCCTTTCACCTAAAATTCCCATGAGCTGGTTTGGCCTAGAATCACCAAACTTGGCAGGCTTGTTGGGATTGCCAAACTCCTGGACCCTGTACATTATGACACATTATGGTGGCGCTGTAGTGCACGTGACAAAATTTTGACATTGGACACGCCCACTGCTGATTCCCCGTTTCACCTAGAGTCACAACATTTGGTATACAGGTCCCGTTGCTCATGCTGAACAAATTTGCCTCAAGGACCCATAAAGTCCGCCATATTGGATTTTTCCGCTAATTAGCATTTTTTGTAAAACACTTAAAATGCTACTCCTACAAAATTCTACCAATTTGCATGGAACTTGGTGTGTGCAGTCAGCTCATGGGCCTTCCTTTTCTAAGACTTATGTCAAGAAATGGCCAAATGACGAGCCAATGAATTTTCAGTGGGCGTGGCTTTTCACAACAATGCTAATAATTCCAAAACCATTTGACAGAAAGTTATGAAACTTGGTAGGGTCCTGTTAAAATAACTATCAGGAAATCGAGCCACGTGGTGGCGCTATAGTGATCCAAATATAAGAAAATATTAAAAATATTCACTAAAAATCATTGACACGCCCACTGCCGATGCCCCGTTTTATCTAGAGTAAACAGAATTTGGTGTACAAGTCCCACTGCTCATGCACAACAAATTTGTCTCAAGGAACCATGAAGTCTGCCCATCTTTAATTTTCCGCTAATTAGCATTTTTTTTGTAAAACACTTAAAATGTTACTCCTCCTACAGGATTTGACCAATTTGCACGAAACCTGTTTGAGGGACTCAGCCCACATCCCTTCATACATGCATTACCTTTCTAAGGCCTATGTCAAAAAATGGCCGAATGAGAAGCCAATGAATTTTGCATTGGGCGTGGCATTATCACAAAAATGCTAGTAATTCTAAAACCGTTTTGACAGAAAGTTCTGGAACTTGGTGGGTTGATTGAGAGTTAGATCAAGACTTGAGCCCTGCAGTTTTAACCCAATCAATCCACGTGGTGGCGCTATAGAAATACATATGTTTGGATGGCAGGTATGCCATTCGCTAAATACACTATCTATGCTTAACAGGCTGTCTACCTACCTTGCCAACTGTGACAGTTCCTGTAGCTTAGTGGTTAAGGCATTGTACTACCGTGGTGGTAAGTTGGTGGTTTGATCCGCACCTGTTCCTGACATTTTCTTGAGGCACACAATGTTAATGTCATGTTAAGAATGTTCTTTGAACATAAAATAAGTTTTTTTTATTGCAAATGCTAAGATATTTCACAATATTAACTGTTAACTGTTTGCCATTATGAAGTCCAGTAAGCCAACACAATGTGATACCGCAACACAAAAGTCTTATTTGGCCTCCACATTTTCCGTTAACCTGCTTTGGCCGAGAGGTTACAATTTTGGCTTTCCATGCGTGAGGTCAGTGGTTTGGTTCCTTCTTGGCACAAATGGCTAAGTTAATGTTTGGCAAAACTATTGTGCAAATGCTATGCTTCTATTAATGTTCTTTTCACAGTAACAAACACTTTTTTTATTGCAAAGGTTAAGAAATTGAACAGTATTAACTGTTCACCGTTTCACTTGTACTTAAAAGACGTTAATGGCCGCCGACATGGTCCAGTAGCTTACGATTACTACCGACCAACTAAATATTTACTGCAGGTCACGTTTTACACAGTTGGCTATGGGAACAAGTATCCATTTGTCAGACACAGAAAATAAAGTTTTCACGCAAAATATGATCTGGTACAGAGCGCGTTGTTGCAGTAATGTAAAAAAATCAATTCATAACTGTTGCCATTGGCTACGTGTTTTGAACTAACATTTCTTTTTCAAACATCATCACTAGTCTCAATCTCACACAAAAGCCAACAAAAACATCCGTCTATGTTTGGCCTACCTATGTTGTCCTGTTGCGGTTTAGCGGGCAAGATTTCTTGATTCATTTGTGATAAAAATGGATGTGCACTTCAGCTCTGTTCGGGTTACGGTTTTTCACACATAACACAATGTCACCATAAAAATTAAGTAGGCTACTAGGAAAATGAAGAGTTTACAATAATATGCAAGCCTTTACGGGATCGGGTTTAGATACCATCTACAATGGCAAAAGCCCTGATGAGAAACAAACATTTGCTTTTTGGGTCAACCCCGTCTAGATTTTGCAGTCTTTTGTGTGAGAAATGCTGCTCATGCCACTTGGTCCCTGGGAATCGCTGCTTGCAGCTATATTTATACCACGTCATTCGAAGTACCAATATCTGCTACTAAATATGAAAGAAATATATAATCCTACCCTTGGTTTTACGCATAGATATGTGCATTTCAAAATTCAGTGGTCATCTATTGTCCGGGACAATCCGTTTGAGAAATACACAACATTTTATAAAGCTATTACACTATCTGAAACATTGACATGCAATACCCCCCATGTCTCATTCATTCCAGTTCATTCTCGTTTCAGTGATGACTCTTTTATCCAATATAGGACATTATAACCTTAGCAATGGTGTTTGCAATGTCTTACAGCCGGGCGTAACAGCATTTCTAGTTTTATTAGTTTAGTTTTACGCAAACAACATTCGCTTGCCGAGGCGTAATAGTAGTTTCCTGTTATTTTCGCAAGTTTTTTACTAGTTTACTAACCCGTCAGCATGGCAAGAGAAAATTCCTGCCTGCTGAAATTGATTTTGGGAGTGAGTCAGAAAAAGATACCAGTCACCAAGATACCATAGCACTGATTCTGTCTGAGAATATGTCTGAGGGATATGCATGAGGGACTTTCCCACCTCGATATGTAAGTATTAACGTTACCGTTTGTGATATTAAAAATATGTGCGTTAGTTTTTCCACTCCGCCAGTGTTGTGCCATATGTTCAAACTATTTTCACATTTTGAGTGCATTTCACATACTGTAGTGTAAGCGATAGGTAGCTCAGTCCATGTTTTATGTTTCTTCAGCTAGAACATTTGCCAGCATTTTCCTGATGGTGGAGTATTATTTTATTGTAATCTTATTGTACATAATATACACTGAATGGTATATTAGTATCTACCTGGGCAATACTTGTCACTTAGGGAATGGAAAATACTCATTCAAATTTACTGTGAATATGTGCTAGATTAATGCTAAATTGTCCTTGGAGTGTGTATGAATGTGTATGCTTTATAATGGACAGAAAATATTTTATTCATTTTATGACAGGTTTTGGATAAGTGTTTAGACCCATAGGGCCCTATGTTACACCTGGCGCTAAGCGGCGCTAACCCAAACGCAAGTGTCTTTGCTATCTTGCACCCCGCGCAAGGTTCATTATAACGCCTAGCGCTCACGTTGTTTAAATACCAAGTATTCTTGTGCCCATTGCAAGTGAACTGGTCAGGTTGGTCTTAAGATGAGTGGTCAGGATAATTTTTGGCATATTGCTATCTTGAGCCAGCAGAAAGCGCTTGTGCTAAAACCACCACAAGCCTGGTCTGAAGTCATCATTATTTTAATGGCGCATATACTGTACATGTAAGTGCGTCTACATAGGCGTGCACAACGCGCATATACCCTCCTGTCTGTTACACACAGGGGCGTGCAGAAGTATGACTAACAATATCAAGATTTCAATGTGAAATATTATTATTGTGTAGGCTATATCAAAAAATGCATAATAATAAAAGGGTCCATAGGTCAAAGACCACATACCTGTCCCTCAGCGAAGGGAAATAGCTTTCTGTCATGGTTATTGCTGCCTCTGCTATTCCTCTGTTTGATTTCTCTTTTGGGCGTCATCTCGACGTTCTATCGGATTTTTTCCGTCTCCGTTCCGGTGTTTGCTTCTCGCCCGACAATTATTTCCCACACCTGTGCGGTGTTTCCGCCGGCTATAAATGCTCAAACTTCCGCTTTTCCGCACTTCAATATTGTCAGTTGTTATGTTGACAACAAATTCGGTAACGGTTTAGGATTTTCGCTTACTGCATTCTTGATTTGTCATTATAGAGAACGCAGCAGGTCCTTTTAGAATGTATCAATTATAGGGGTAGATAGGTAGAAAAAGAAAGAACCTATCAGTTTCTCCTTCTTTGTTGTGGCTGCCTAGTATCCGTTTAGTTTTAAACTCTTTTTCGCTACAAGGTTTAAAGATACAGTTTCGCAAATTTCTTTCATTCCTTTATTCCCCGTTTTTTTTTTTTTCTCGTTCTAGTTGCCTCTTGTCTACGCTTACTAGTTAGTGCATAAGGTTTCTTTTTGGTTGGTTTATTATTCTCGCTGTTTATTCGAGATTCGCCTCCTTTTGAGGTTGGTTATTATTTTGGCTTATGCCAGGGAGGTTTTGTTCCCGATTTTTTTGTTTAACACCTTCCCTGCGGTTAGTTTCCGTTTCTGTGGCGAGTTTGTATTTAACTTGCTTTCTGATTCCCTGTCAGTCGCATTTGGTTCTGCGAACCTAAAAAAAAACTCCAATCATTACACTTTCAGCCCACTCAATCAACATCCAGGCGATGTGCGATGGTACATGTAAGGTTACATGTATAGACTATTCACAATTATCCTGGATCAAGCTATGACTTAGCCTATATTTGCCAATAATTCCTGTAATATTTTGGGGGGGACATCTTCTGTTACGGGACATTGGCTATCCATTAAAAACGTTGCTGATAACACCTATATCAAGCCTAATGCGCAAATTGTCATTTAAATCTAATGCGTAAATTTTCATTCAATGGAAAACTCGCGCACTGCAATAAGACGGACATTTCAGTTCTGAAAATGCGCTTCAGATATCATTACAATACAGCTTCATCTAGGCCTACAGCCTGTAAGTAAATAGAATGGATTTGACTGAAAAAAGTTCAAAACTTTGTCCAGTGTAGCCTATTGTTTTTCAAATAGCCTAGGCCACAGTCCACGGGATTCGCTGTTTAAAAAAAAAAAAAACGGACATTAATTTAAATTTCACCATGTTAAAGGGATAGTTCGGAATTTTGGACATAATGTCTCAATTACGACTTACCCATGATGTAGTTGATTGATGGAAACCATTTTCAGCTAATTCCATGATGTCCCTTTTGGACATACACACGTTGCTAATGCTAGCGCAACTATATGGTAACCGGTAGCATCCACTACCAAACGCACTTAAACGCTCCACAGTGCACCCAAAGCAAATAAAATATGACGACGGTCTATCGGGGTTATTTTGAGTGTTTATACCATTATGTTTGAAGTCAAACTCGTTCAATCCTTTACTTTGTGCTGACCTATATTCTCTGTGGAAGTACGGCGGCGGAGAGAACGTGGCCAATGCAACTTGTTGCTCTTCTTTGTTGTTGTAGTCGACCAGTGCCGGCACTACATTCATAGGTAACGTAAAGTATCGCACCGCCGCGATTTTTTAACTACAGTGACCAGGTTTTCATCTTATTAAAACCCAGCTGATTTCACCTGTTATTCCACAACTGAACAAAACGATTTTAAAGTGAACTAAGAGTCTAATTAGAAACAAAAACAAATTTGCAGCACATTACACAATTAATTCACAGTTAATTTTAATGCCATTCTCTGCATGTGCGCTTTAACTTCATGCAGGAGCAGGTCTGTTTCACCTGCTGTAAATTGCACTTTTCACGGTCTTCCAGGAAAGTGGACTCGTTTTACAGCATTTGTAACATTTCCATAAGCAGGAAATTATAAAGCAAGGGAAAATATGTGACTGGTGCTGGTAAAACGGTCCACAAGTTGCACGGGGATTTTTCAGTTTTTTTTATAGTTTATGAAAGTGCAGATCCTGAGCTTTCACATTACGTCTCATACACTGCAATATGCACATATTTGCAGAAGATATGCTTCTTTGAATGTTGGTACACCTTAAAACACTTTCCTGAGAAAACAACTCTCAAAAATCCACACCTGGCCTACAAACTTAATGGGTGTGAAAAGTAGCTGGCTAATCCCACCCCAAACCACTCCCCCACCAGAGTATCAGACTCTGGATTTCAGAGGCTTGTGTTGCTAAACAAAGGCTGTGTTCCATTATGCACACTTGCATTCTACATACTTGCATTCTAGATAGTACATTCTTCCAATTACACTAGCTAGAACGCACTTGATAGTATGCAAGAGCGCAAGTATGCTTCAATTTTGGAACACATGATGATGTAGTCAGCAGAATAGCCTACCTTTGACCAGGAAAAACAATAGAATCACCTCCACGAATAATCTTACTCGATAACCTAGCTACATTACAGTTAGCACCATTAGGCCTAAGCATTTGAAATTAACTACAAATGTTATGGTGCATGGCATTATTTACAATAAATATTGTTTTGCCAGATTTTGCGTTTTCATTAAGACATTACTGTCATGGTGAAACTAGCTACTTCGTATGTGAACCATATGAGGCAATTCGTTTTATCTCAGTTACGGACAGCTCGACTCCCCTGCAGAACCCCCTTCACATAAACGCACTCGTCAAGCTACGCGATATTCAATGAACGGCATGCGCTTCTCTTTTGCTTAATTTCTCCAATTAAATTTAAAACGATAGGCTAATACTGTGGCTTGTGGTACGAGCATACTCAGCATAGCCATGAAATATGAATTAAATTCAATTTTATTTATATAGAGCTTTTTACAGAGAACTGTCACAGACGCTGCACAATTGTAGGCTAATTGTTCTTATTGATTGAGGTGGACCATAAAATAAAGAGGTAAAAAGCAGGCAGAGGGTGGGATATTCAAGTGTCAGCATTCGAAGCGACAGCATAGTATGATATTACATAATCGCATATTAAGAGACGTGATTAAGACACCGTAGGCTACTGTAGGCTAATTTTGTGGAGTGTCAGACCTTGCACTTCACTTTGTGACACTTGAAAGATATCCCACCCTCTGCTTGCCAGTGAAAAAGATGTGTTCAACATCGTTACTCTTTACATTATGGTCGACCACAATCAATAGAACTATCTACAATTCATTGTTCATAGCTCCTAACACAATCCATAGTATTATCATTTTAACTGGAGAAATTAAGCAAAAGAAAGGCGCAGGGCGTTCATCTGCAGTGGAGTCGAAAAACGGCACACCTGTAGCATATAGTTAGGCTAACGCAGCAATTTTGGTCACGGGGTTTTACATTTTAACTGAGCTAAGCTCTCTCTCTCTCTCTCTCTCTCATAAGACAGTCTTGGTTCCATGCCGCGTTATGCTATTACAGGCAAACCGATTTGTGGAGAGGACAATCGAAACTAGGAAGGTGTTAATGGACAGCTGATTATAGTCTGTCCCTCAAATTGAAGTCCGCCCCTGGCAAACATGGTTTAACAAGCATATTTGTGTTACTTATTACAGGTATTTAGAGATGGTAAATACATTGTATATTATATTAAGCAACTTCTAAAACACTTAAACTTTCGTTATATGTAAAAAAAAACAAAAAACACAATTTTTCGTTTTCCTCCCTATTTTGCGCTCGACTGTGAATTGCAGAAGTGCGACTTGCGGACCGTTTTACCAGCACGCGTCACATATGCGTGAACCTATGGGTTGGCAACCAGGCAGCTTTATTGTATTTAGTGTCATCATTAAGGCAACATAACGGTATTTATGTTATTAATCAATATTAGAATGCAGGTAATGAACTTCAGGTGAAGCTTGAACTTCGAGAACTCCATGAGAACAGTCTCATGGAATTGATTCTTAGGTGAGGCGGAAGCCATTGGTAGCTTATTCTCAGCTGTTGCAGGTGCTTTTAAGGAAATTTAAGCACATACATTTTCTAAAATAACAGCACTGTCGGGAATTACCGGGAACCCGTGCCGGTGTTAAACCCTAATGTTAAAGATTATTACTGTGTATACCAAAACGCGTCATAATAGTTAGTCCGAATAATATTAATCATACTATTGATCCATATAGCCTATTCCTTGCTCGCACTACACACGCACAAGCATTTCTGTTTCGCCATCATATAAGCAATCCGCCAAGGTGGAAAAGCAGGCTTTTTAAAGGGAATGGGATATGACATTTTGATTGGTTTATTGCATCCTACGCCCAAGACACACCCATAATTAATGAAGAGGCTAGGTTCCGCCCATTAGCACCTTGCGCCTTACTTAGCGCTCAAATAACGCGCCGTCTAACTAGCAAAAGTGGACTTGGACATGCCCTAAATGCACTTGCGCTTAGTGTTTTAGACGATGCACCAAGATCGTCAAGATAGAGCCTATAGATATCTATCCTCTTATACTGATGAAAAGATAGTAATTCCCTCTTGAAAATGATGCATAAGTGAGTTTTATTAGCCAAAACAGTTGATTTGTAAAATCATATCAATATATGATCCATATACCATTACTTTATGATTTACAGCACTGCAAAAACTTCTGTATATCACCCTCAGATTTTGCACACTTGTGGACAGGAAATGTGTAGTTCTACCTGTTTCACATATGTAGCTCTCAGTATTTCATTGCAAACTAAAAAAAACAATTATTTCTTGCATTTTTGCCAAGATTTCTTTGCATTTGTGGCACTTTATTTTGACCTAAATTATGAAAATAAACTAAGTTAGTATTGTATGTGGTACAACCGTCTTGTTTCATTTAAGCCATTTTCCAAATATCTGTAATGCTCACACCTGGGGTTATAAAGCCTTAAATAGAACCCCCCCTAAATTGACCAAATATGGCATCTGGGGTTAATACACAGTGAATTACAGAGCTACTTTAGGTAGTCTTTACATACAATGCTTTTATAACACTGCATATTTACTGAAGCAATTCTATGGAAGCTATTTTGTGCCACAATTTAAATATAAGACGACCACATCTAATAGTGAAAACTCAACACGTGAACTAACAAAAGGCCACATCGTATAGTGAAAACCCAACACATGAATTAACAAACTACCACATTGAATAATGACAACTCTACAAGCTCTGGGTGCCCGAGTACCAGCCCCTTTTTCCCCCATGGGCAAATGTGCCCATTTTCAGAGATGTAGGAAGCAGGGAGGGCATGCCCCCCCAATATTTGAAACAGTTAACCATGTCCAAAATTTTAATTGTATCAGCACTGAAAAAAAAGAGAAGCTAGCTGCCAATAACGCTAGGTTTGTCTTCTTCTATGGGGCTGCCGGAAATCTAGTGTGGAAGTTTACAAATGGTTGGAATGTACTGTGGAAATTGCAAGTAGTTGTTCCAAATAAAATGTGACATTACTGTTATTCTAAACATGTTCTGAATAAACAAAGACAACCCAAAAATACACAGAGATGCGTGAGCATACTTTGAGTTTCCTGTTTTTGACAAGGAGATTTATATTGGTTTTTGAAGAGCAAACTACTTGCCCCCCAGTGCGTTGAAACCCACTGAGAAGCTGCGGTTAAAAGGTAGCCCAAATTCTGGGAATGCAACTGTGGTTGAAACAAAAACCAGCAAACAGAGACCAAGGTTGGGCCAGCACATAACTTTAGCCAGTCCATTCAAACTTTCAGCATTCAGCATGGTTTAGGTAGACATTTTCATTATTTAGGTCATTGTGATATGATAATGATGATCTATTTTCCTCCTGATGAAATAGTGAACAAGACTTCCATTTTACCTCATATTATTAACATTAGATTCAAGATGATGGGGGAGAGAGGAGTGAGGCAGGCTGCAGCAGCTCAACTGAGCCCTCTGAGCCACAGCAGTTAGGAGTAATGGTGACAGTAGAGAGAGGCAGTGAAATGAGTAGCCTACATCTCAACCACGATATACATGTAAATGATGTTTTTTTTTTTTTAGTGTTGCTTTGCCCCCCTATATTACCTAGGCTGTGTTATGTTATTAAATGTGTTTCTAATATACATAATTAAATCTAATACAAATCACAATATTAGGCCTATAGTCTAAATGCACATTTTGAAAGATCTGTAGGGGACACACCTCTACCATCCAACTGGTGGCATATTTCTAGTATAATAAATCAGTCTCATAAAATTTTATATACTACTCTCAAAAGAGAATATACTAACTAAAAATGGGCAACTTCAATTCATAATTAAATTAATTATCAATAAAATTACACATTAATAATTATCTTAACAAAATTACAGTATTATGTACTCAGTTGATACCAAATTAATATAAATTATTTGGCTAAAAGGTGAAGGCATTTGGGGGAATTCTAGCAGAGCGGCCAGTAGCTACTTCGCTAGCTAGCAAGAACGGAGCCATGTATGACCGGGGATTCTGGGTAGTGTAGTTATGTTTTCTTAAACTCCGTAAATTATACGATTCAAATTTGATTTAAACACGGTGGTATATAATGGACTTTGTATCACATGTATGTCAAAGTTTGGTCCGTACAATGCCATATATCAGCATAAGGGTGATTGAAAGCTCCCGAAGTGGGACAGGTAATGGCTTCCGGCAGTCTTCAGGGACCAGACAGGGATAGGAGGGGCGGGATTACGGAGCTCTATAATGTACAACAAACTATGTGCGAGTGCATGTGTGTGTGTGCGTGCGCATGCGTTGGGCGTACGTGGGGAGTTTTCATGTTTTCCTACATGTGGGGGGTTGCCTCAGACACGTGTTCAGAGAGAACAAAGAAACTAACATGGAGGGAGATTTGAAACTAGCTGGAGCTAGTTAATGGTGCATGAACCGTACCAAACACATAAGGGATAAGATTATCGATGCGTGTGCGTCAAGATCAGCATGGAATGTTATGACCAGTTAGTGTTTAACACAGGCCACATGCAAGATATTTTCTGTGCGTGATGTATATTAAAACTAATGCAGCATGGTGCATGGCTTGGAGCCATCCAAGAATAGCAGTCACATACATCCAGTCACAAACATGTTGCGGTTGCTAACTGATATGCTATGCCCAGTGTTACTGCCTAACTTGAGTTGATTGAATTGCTTCTTCCGTCGTCGGGATTGTAAGTTTGCAGAGTTGAGATGGATAGGGGACCCCGGTCGCCCCATCCTGGGTCGCTTGATCTGATTTCTTCCGTCGTCAGGATTGCAAGTTCGCAGGGTTGCAGTTTGTAGGGGTAGTTAATAAGGGAACCGGTCGCCTTATATCTCCCAAAATATGCAGCATGATCCTTGTGCAGGCCGCTTGCCTCTTGGGAATTCGCAGGCGATGCTCTGCTGCAGGGTCAGTCGGTGCGTGGCAGTGGTTCTTTCAGACCACCACTAGGTTACTCGAGTTGCCTCTTGGCATTTCATCTCCGGTTCTCCACGGCTAATAGCCGGGGGTAGATGAGCCCAGTTGGGTCAGCGTCACGGACGGCCAATGCTTCCTGTGCAGTGAGGGCTCTTTCCCCCGGGCGTGCAGTCCGCACGGAGCAGGGCGACCAGCCAATGCAGGTTTGGGGAGTTGAGCAAACAACAATAACTGGGTAGAGCGACGGCAGTGTTGCCCTTTTTATAAACTTATTGCCGGCTGTTCATTTCCGCCGCAAAGTATTGCGTTACCATTCAGAAATCACAACTGGGACAACGTCCTACGTCACTTGCAACGTAGAGGAGGAGCTTCCTGTGGACTGTACGGAATTGTAGTTCTATTGACCCTACAGATCCATGGTGTGTTGTTCGCAGTAACTCAAAAAAAAGAAACAAGTACTGGTGAGACAACAGCAGACTGACTACCTTGGCTGCGTCCCAATCCAGTTTTTGCTCCACCCTCGTAAACTTCACTTGCAAACTTCACTTGGGGGAATCCCCTTTGAGACCAGGATGTACCCTCGGTCTCCATTTTAAGTGTGAGTCCAATCCGTTAGAAAGCCAAGTGAAGTTTGTGACATAGCCCCTTCACCCTCAACTTTTCTCAAGTGAACGAGTCTGCAAAAGAGCAGACTCGGCAAGCTCATATTACCCACAATTCACATTGAACGTCCTGTTCAGTGATAATCACGTTAATGTTTATCGCGGTATTATACATACAGAATGGAAAAGACGGTGTTTAGGCTAATAAGTACAGGTTAATCTAGTAGTTTGCTATTTTGTATTTCATAGTTTAGCAAATTGCGTTACGCAGCAACAGAGTAGCGTACTGTGGAATGTAGGCTTATCAGGTTCTCTGTAGTTAATCTGGCTTTTAAACGTATTATTAGGCTACTCGTCTCTCAATATTTTTCAGTAGGCTATAATTTGCCAGTTAGCCTAACAATTGAATTTCTCAATAACCAAGACGAATAGGTAAATAAATGTGTGCAGCATTTTATTATATTCACATTTGTGCTGACGCAAAATGGGTTAATAGCCTATGTCATGCTAAGTGATCAATGAACAGCACATATTTGAGTAAATTCGTTTTTCTAGCTTGAAAGCATGCATTGCGTTCAATGCTGGTTCCAGCAATTTAAGACGTTTTCCTTTTTAAATGTATGCTTTCTAATGCTTAAATTGTTTTGACTAAATCAAGTGCCGTCTTAAATTAATGACATTCTTTAACGTGATGAGGAGAAAACGCAATGCAAACGTGCAACTCAGAGAAAACGTTGGGATTTTTTTGCCAGTAATTATTCAGAATTATTGCCACCCTTATTAAACAATCTCACGTTAGTTATCGCTTTGTCATTGACATTTGTTAATCATTATAGGCTACATAATTGTTCTTGATTATTCAGGGAATTTGTTTGATTGACATAAGCAAGAAAAATAAACGGAAACAGGTTGAGAATATGTTCGGTTTAAATGCTTTATTCCTGCGTATGGGCTGTCCTACATATTTAATGCTACACGATTTTATGACAAATAAATATGCTAGCCCACAAAACTTGCTGTATTTATTGATAGGCAATTTGTTATTCAGCAAATCAATTGCTTGAGTGATAATTAATGTAAACAGGTTGAGAGTTTCATCCGTTTAAAGGTAGGCTACGGTGACAGACATTTTACATGATCCGCGATCCCACGATACGCCACTGTGCAGCAGCATGGTTAACTTCCGAGTATAGATGGGGTGAAGTGCGTCTCAATTCAAATAACCCGCTCCGCCCTCGCTCCCTCCCACTCGCTAAATGCAAGTGTATACTCCTGTTTTATTGGTATGTGCGTCACATCCTCTCAAGTGAAGTTTACGAGGGTGGAGCAAAAACTGGATTGGGACGCAGCCCATGAGAAGGCAAAACAGACCTGCCTACATAAGTGTCAACACCTTAACATAATGTCTGTGACGAACACGCATGTAGTGTACATTATAGGCCTATGGCAGTTTACCCGAACGTTTACAGTCAAATCAAACCGCCGTACAGATCCATTCAAGTGAACTTGACAAAGTCACCACTGACCAGAGGCGTAAAATACAGGGGTCTGAAATTAAAAGTCCTACAATGTGTTTCTTCCACCCATGAACTCAGCCAGCTGATTTCACTACTTAGTTCTACCTCCTGGCTGAAGAATTGTGCTAATTAGCAAATCCAGGTGATTGGAACAAAATACTTGTGAGGACTTTTACTTTCTGAACCTGGATTTTATTTTAGATTTGACTAATCTGGTGCATTTTAGTTTTTCCCATTTATCTGTTTAGCAATTAAAAAAATCGGTTTGGTAGCCAATTGTACCGCAGTACGATTCTATTCCCTGTGTACTGCTGAGAAATCGCCGCTACACAACCCCATCGGCAGTCGGTAGGAAGGAGGTCGCCACATCTTCTAGGCAAGGCGTGACTCCTTAAACAGCTAACAACTACAACAATAACATTTAATTGTATATGTTGAAGCATTTCATACTGAAAAACAGGAGGTCGGGGTTGATTTCCCGATCCTTGATTTCCGCCAAGTTGGTAGGGCGTTTTATTGAAAAAAAAAAAATTCCATTAGAAGACCGGGGTGAGAAATGAGTAGGCTTCTGGTTAGGCTGGCAAATGTTTTCACAATACTAAACTTAGATAAATGAAGGGCTGTGTTTTCCTAAATTAATGGTCGTATTTCCGTATTTCATTTTTCTGGAGACTCCAGCTAATGGTGGTGGTATTTTTTTCAGGAGAACTTTTACATGATTAGTGGCTAACTTGCCAGTGAGTAACGTGGCCTCTCTTGAAGAGACGCTGCAAGAGTAGCAGTAAAATGTCCAGTCCCTCCGCTCTGGTTGTAACGTTATTCAGTCAGTGGGAGTAGCTGTGACTGGCGTTGTCTGACACCGCCCCTAAAACTGTAAGCGCTCTTGGTTGTTGTAGTTCACAGTAAAGCAGGTACCTGTTACATGCGCAGTAGTTTGGGGCTATATCTCTGCTCTCACTACAGGTAGAAAGTTGGCTGAGAGCTCAATCAGGAGGAGAGCTACGTTTCTAGAAATCAAACATAATTTTTCGGTGGAATTCCCCTTTAAAGTATGAATAAACGTGGCTTTTATTAGTCATAAAGAAGGAGTGTTATGTGTTAAAGCGCTTTATAATAAATGGAAAGGAATGGTGGCGCTTCCGTTTAACGATTTTATATTAAAGGCATTTTAACCAGCCAGCACACGAGTTAAACTATACATAGTGCAAGAAATTAAAAAGATGAATGTCGGGGCAAAAAAACCCGAATAACCCCTTTCACTAAAGATTCCCCTCCTTATATGTTAAGGAATCAACCCTGGGGACAACCCAAACAGCACACGGACAGATAGGTAGAAAAAAAATTACAATGTTTATTTTTCAATTCATTTAAAAACAAACAAGTCCACTCATACACACTAACCCTGGTTCCTTCTCCCCCTTAAACACTCCACCCCTCTCCTACTGCAAGCGAAGCCCGTAAGCGGTGGAGTCAGGGCAGGCAAAGCACAGCACACACCCGCAAGGCGGCAACCCGCTTAAACAGCTCACACACCCACTACACAATACACTCCATACACACCTTAAGGAAGGGGTACACACACTAGTCTCTCCCCTACTAACCGTTATTAAGCTACCCCTCTCCCACTACTCCCGTAGCACTCGCAGCAGTCTTCCACCCTCCCTTTACCCCTAAGGATTAGTATCCCAGGGTCAACCACACAACAGGCATACACAACAACACACAAAAAAATCAAATAAACTCCGGGGGAGATAGCTTCAGGCCACGCCACTGGGCCAGCCTATAGCTCCCCAAAAAAAGAAAAAAAAAAATTAGAAAACAAACAAATCCCTCCCCTTCCTGAGTGCAAGTCAGGACAGTCTTAAGTAGTGTCTTCCGCGTTCGCCTGGCCACGCCCCCTCCACTCCAGCTTTCAGTCGCACAGCCGGCTGGGGGAATGCTGCAATAAGGAAAGGAACAACGGGGGACCTGAGGACCAGCACTTTCACCGAGGCAACACACAAAACACGCCCACACCAGCGTGTTCTACAGCTGGGCACTTCCCTGTAGTAGTGGAGCAAAGCTCCGGTATCCGCCAAAACTCCACTCCGGGATCGCCACCTGCCTCTGTTGCCACACTCGCCGTTGACTCTCCCTTCAGGTCACGTACTGCCGCTTCCTTTCTCCGGCCAGGCTCAGGTACGCTGCCACATCTCCTGGATCTCCCGCACCACAGCAATGTCCATAACAAAATAATTTTAAAAAACCCGAACCAAACAAAGAAACAAAAGAAACACACTCGCTCACTCATTCACTCATTCCGACTTTATAAAAGTAGCAGCCTGGTTGGGATAACCACGTAACGAAATCGGGAGCCTCTCCACACTCAGTTCCTTACACCGCAAACAAAATAAACAGCACGAAAGAAAAATCTCTCCTCCACCTGTCCTCTACCTTCCTTTTATCCCCTCCGCAATCAAATGCCAATAATCTCACACCAATCACACACGCACCTCCCACTCACATTCGTTACACGCGCATTCAATTGCATTCAATCACATTCCTCACGCGGTTTCCAATTACTCCGTTCCCATCCCAATCTACTTTCACCACCCGACAGATTCCCCCCCTCCTTTTCGCTAGTCGTCCCCGACTAGTACTCATCTCGATATCGACGTGGGGCCCGTCCCTGCGTCTCCCGGGTGGAGCGACGCAGTGGACCTCCCACTGGAGGACCAAGGGGTTCTGCCAACCTTACCCCCTGCACCTCCTCTTGGGGAGCAGCGAACTCAGCAGCAGGATCCCCCAGCACAGGATACCTCACGGGAAACCACCCCCAAGACCCCCTCTCCTTCTGCACACCACGGGAGGGAGCCTCTCCACCTACACCCTCCTGGACGGGGCCCACTGGACAAGGCCGTAAGTTGTTACGATGTAGGGTACGGCTTTCACCTCCCCCCTCTGGACGGACCCTGTAGACCGGGCGACCGGGACACAATTGCTGCATAACAACAAAGGGCTGAAGTTGCCATCGTGGAGCCAACTTACCATACTCCCTGCGACGGAAGTTCCGGATCAGCACACGCTCTCCAGGAAGCAGTGGAATATCTCGTACCCGCCGGTCATACTGCTGCTTATCTTGCTGCTGCAGGTGCCCAACTCGCTCTTGGACTTGATTGTAGACCCTGGTAAGCACCCGATGATGGTCTGCCACCCACCCCTCCAACGTCCACCGACGTATTGGAGGGGGTACCCCCAGGGCCACTTCCACAGGAAGCCGGGCATGGCGCCCGGTCAACACAAAATGGGGTGCCAACCCGGTACTACGATGAATCGTATTATTGTATGCCTGCAGCAGCATAGGTAGTCGTTCTGGCCACCTAACCTGCTCCTCCCCTCCCAAGGAACCCAAAAGAGACAGCAGAGTCCGATTAAATCGTTCACAGGCTCCGTTTCCCTGTGGATAGTAGGGAGTGGTACGCACCTTAACACCTCCATATAACTCGCAAAAAGCAGCCATCAACGACGACTCAAATGCCGGCCCCCGGTCAGAGAGGAGCCGCTCTGGACAGCCCCAGTGACATACCACCACCTCCCATAGGGCCCGCACCGTTGTCAGGGCAGTCTGATCCCTCACAGGAATAGCCCATCCATATCGGGAGAACAGATCCGTCAGCACCAACAAGTAGGGATACCGATCCCCAGGGCGGCCCAGTGACAGATGGTCCATAGCGATGACCTCTAATGGATAAGAGGTAGAGATGGGAACAAGGGGAGCCCTCCCCTCCGGTCCGGCCTTGGAGACTGCGCACTGCCCACACTCACCCGTCCACTCTCGTACCAGCGCGCTCAGTCCCGGCTAATAAAACCCTCGACGCAAGGCTGCCTCCACCTTTGCTGACCCCAGATGACCTAGTGACTTATGGTACTGACACCATACCTCTCGAGCCATACCTAATGGCACCAGAACCTGCCACACCCGGGTAGGGTTTGGTCATTAATTTTACGGTGAAGAACCCCTCCCCTTAAGCCTAAGCGCTCCCACTCCCTCCACCACCTCCTTTCTTCAATCGTTGCCCGCCGCACTCGCACAATCCCAGGGGGCTCCAGCTGCTTGCCCCTCCCCCTGGACCAACCTCACTTCACCTGCTACCTGTAGCCGAGATAGAAGGTCAGCATTAGCATTCAGGGCGCCAGGCCGGTACTTTACCTCCATATCATAGTTTGCTAACTGCGCCACCCAGCGCTGCTCGGTGGCTCCCAGGTTGGCTGTGCCAAGATGGACCAGGGGGTTATGATCCATGTAGACAGTCACCTTAGCACCCCACAGATAGTCCTTAAACTTCTCTGTGACCGCCCACTTCAGAGCAAGCAACTCCAGCTTAAACGCGCTGTAATTTTGGTCATTCCTCTCCGGGGGATGCAGGCTCCGGCTGGCATAGGCAATTACCCGTTCCTTACCCTCCTGCACCTGGCACAGAACCGCCCCCAAACCCTCCAGGCTCGCATCTGTGTAGAGCTTAAAAGGTAATGTAAAGTCAGCATATGCAAGTATGGGGGCCGTCAGCAAGGCCGATTTTAAGGTGTCAAATGCCAACTGGCACTCTTCCGTCCACCTTACCAACTGTGCCTTCTTACACCGAGCTGCAGTCCCTTCCAATGTCCGATGCAGTGGTGCCGCAATCCGAGAAAACCCAGAGATGAACCGACGATAATAGCCGGTAAACCCCAGGAAGGCCCGCACTTGCCTCACTGTCTCTGGCCGGGGCCAGTCCCGGACCGCCGCCGTCTTCTCAGGATCAGTTGCCACCCCAGCTTACCAGGCTTACCACATGCCCCAGGTATCGCACCTCACGTTGTACTAACCGACACTTCTGGGGCTGCAACTTTAGGCCATAACCCTGGAGCCGGGCAAAGACCTGTTCGAGATGACGCAGATGGGACTGGAAATCTGAGGAAAATACCACAATGTCATCAAGATATATTAGCAATGTCTCATTCACGTATTCCCCCAGACACCTCTGCATCAGCCGTTGGAAGGTAGCGGGCGCATTGCAGAGCCCAAAAGGCATCCGCTGAAACTCAAAGAGGCCCACCGGGGTGGCAAACGCTGTCTTCTCGCGGTCCTGCGGGGCCACCGCCACCTGCTAATACCCACTCGCTAAATCCAGTGTAGAATACCACTCTGCCCGCTTCATACCTGTCAATGATTCTTCGATCCGGGGCAGAGGGTAGGCATCTTTGTGGGTAGCAGCATTCAAGCGGCGATAGTCTACACAGAACCGCCAAGCGCCGTCTTTCTTGCGCACTAATACGACGGGGGCAGCCCAAGGACTGGAACTCTCGGTAACGACCCCACTGTTCAGCATCCCCTTTAGGAGGGACCGCAACTCTGGGTACAGGCTAGGAGGGACTGGACGATATCTCTCACGGCTTGGGGGAGCAGTCCCAGTAGGGATATGGTGCAGGACCGCATCTGTACACCCAAAATCCTCCTCATGGGCAGCAAATACTCCTGACCACCGCTGAAGCAGGGCCTGCAGCTGTTGTTTTTCTAACGGCGCTAGCCCCTCCACTTCAGGGAGTGTGAGGGGTTGTCCCTCCCCTGCAGGTGCCTGCACGGTACACACCCCCACCTCCACCATTCCTGGGCGGGGGGCCCGCAGCACCATATCCCGACCACCTTGCACCTGTGACGGCTCAATAACAGAGATTATCGCCAAGGGGCGCCGGCTGGGGACATGTATGGGGTATGGGTGCACATTCACCAGACGAAGGGGCACCTTCCCCTCCTGCACACGCACTAATGACCGGCCCACACACCAGTCCGCCGGTTCTTCCACCGCTTCCACCAACCCGGCCATCTCACTATCCCAGGGCCCCCCCACTACCCGCCCCCAACACAAGAACTCCGAGTTAGGGGGCACAATTACTTTCTCTCGCCGATCAAGACGCACTCGCAAAGGCCCTGGAATGGCAGAGGCTCGACTGGAGATGCGGCGACAAACTGCAAATGCTTTCTCCCACTCCCGGCGGGCCCGGCTGTGCTGCGAAACAGAAAAAGTGAGAGCTCCCCTCCCCTCCCCTTGGAACAACTCACGCCAGCAGTGCATAATGACATTCATCCCCAAAACCCCATACTCTGCCCCCACGCACCCATCCCGTACAATTAACACCCCCTTCCGAGGAATATCCACACCCCCAACCACAAAATCCAGCATGACATACCCAATGAATGGAATGTCCAGTCCATTAGCACCCTTCAGTTCCAACCATTCCAATACCCCTGCCTCCTGTAGTGGTTGGTTCTTCAGCCACCTCTGGTAGAACCCTTCAGTAAATAAAGTGACCTGCGAGCCAGTATCCAGGAGACAAGGTACCTTAACACCCCCCACCTCCACCTCCACATGGGGACATCTCCCCAACACTGCGGACCGCCCTGGGCCTTCCTCCATATTCTGACCCGCCCCAGCCACGCGCCCTATCGTGGCCGGGGCTGGCTGTTTAACGGCCCTTGCCGTTGAGGGCACCATCGCTGCACATGGCCTGCCTGGCCACATACCGCACAGATGGGCCGCCCTTGGGCATCCCAATGGAACTCTATGGCTCTGCCCGCTGCAGTGCTTCGCCCAGGGTGCTCAGCTGGGGGGGCAGCAGGGCCCACTTCTCGTCCTTGGGGAGGGGGGCCCGGAACCTGTGACCACTGCTGTCTAAATTCAGCCACGAGCGTCTTACGCAGAGTGGCCAGCTGTTCCTGCAGCTCCTGTCGCAGCTCAGCACGCACCTCCTGCTTCCACACCTCCATCTCCACAGTCCTCTCCCTGACAGGCCCTGGGGCAGGCGCTGACTGAGCCACCCGACAAACTGATCCCTCAGTTGTTTGAGCCTCCTCCTCCAACTCTCGCGCCTCACCACACACATGAAAAAAAGTTAATTCTGCGTGTCTTCTCACCTGCCGTTGTAACTCTTGGCGTATAGGGCCCGCACGCAAGCCCAGCAGGAACTGATCACGCAACAATATATCCTGATCATCCCCCTCAGCTGGCTCACGCACCCTCCAGCGGCTATACAGCTCCCGTAAACGTAGCAGGTAATCATCCAATGTCTCCCCATGTTCCTGTTTACACTGGAAAAAGTGAGTCCTCACCACAGATATTGGAACAGGATGAGCAAACAACCCCTCTAAGGTGGCCCAAAGCTGAGCCATAGTATTTCGCTGCGCCTCAGGGACTAACCGCGCCTCTCGCCTTGCTCGTCCCTCAAGCGCGCCCAGAACAAAGTCAACGCACTGTTCCTCCGTGAGGCCCTGGGCTCGGAGCATAGCCTGCATCTGTGTCCGCCACTCCCCAAACTTTACAGTACTATCTTCACCAGAGAACCTAGGGACCCACGGAGTACACATGAACCAAGGCATACACACATTCCCCCCACCCCCGGCCATAGGTGCTACTCCCGCAGGGGCAGCCAATGGCTCATTATTATTGTCCATGCTGTACAGGTGCCCCCAGTGGCAGATCCTGCCGACTACGCCAAATTTTGTCGGGGCAAAAAAACCCGAATAACCCCTTTCACTAAAGATTCCACCCGCAAGGCGGCAACCCACTTAAACAGCTCACACACCCACTACACAATACACTCCATACACACCTTAAGGAAGGGGTACACACACTAGTCTCTCCCCTACTAACCGTTATTAAGCTACCCCTCTCCCACTACTCCCGTAGCACTCGCAGCAGTCTTCCACCCTCCCTTTACCCCTAAGGATTAGTATCCCAGGGTCAACCACACAACAGGCATACACAACAACACACAAAAAAATCAAATAAACTCCGGGGGAGATAGCTTCAGGCCACGCCACTGGGCCAGCCTATAGCTCCCCAAAAAAAGAAAAAAAAAAATTAGAAAACAAACAAATCCCTCCCCTTCCTGAGTGCAAGTCAGGACAGTCTTAAGTAGCGTCTTCCGCGTTCGCCTGGCCACACCCCCTCCACTCCAGCTTTCAGTCGCACAGCCGGCTGGGGGAATGCTGCAATAAGGAAAGGAACAACGGCGGACCTGAGGACCAGCACTTTCACCGAGGCAACACACAAAACACGCCCACACCAGCGTGTTCTACAGCTGGGCACTTCCCTGTAGTAGTGGAGCAAAGCTCCGGTATCCGCCAAAACTCCACTCCGGGATCGCCACCTGCCTCTGTTGCCACACTCGCCGTTGACTCTCCCTTCAGGTCATGTACTGCTGCTTCCTTTCTCCGGCCAGGCTCAGGTACGCTGCCACATCTCCTGGATCTCCCGCACCACAGCAATGTCCATAACAAAATTTAAAAAAAAAACCCGAACCAAACAAAGAAACAAAAGAAACACACTCGCTCACTCATTCCGACTTTATAAAAGTAGCAGCCTGGTTGGGATAACCACGTAACGAAATCGGGAGCCTCTCCACACTCCCCCCCTCAGTTCCTTACACCGCAAACAAAATAAACAGCACGAAAGAAAAATCTCTCCTCCACCTGTCCTCTACCTTCCTTTTATCCCCTCCGCAATCAAATGCCAATAATCTCACACCAATCACACACGCACCTCCCACTCACATTCGTTACACGCGCATTCAATCGCATTCCTCACGCGGTTTCCAATTACTCCGTTCCCATCCCAATCTACTTTCACCACCCGACATGAACTGCAACTTCCTGATCGCCACTTCTCTCAGTCAAACCTAGCTTGCCAGCAAAAGTGTAGCTACTACTCATTTTGATCCCGAGCAGTGGCCAAATTTAAGAAATCAGTGCTCTCATTGTGTTGACCAATGAAATCGATCCAGAACGTTAGTTGCAACTGCAGGCCGTGGTTTGCGCTCAAGTAGTTTGGGAATGGAAATGGGGTGGGTGGGGTGAAGCCTTTGATTGGCAGGTGTAAATCAGCCTTCAAAGTAAATGCCCACACCTCAAAGTGAAAAAGCAACTGTCGAATTGAATGAAAGCATGGCATCAAACAGAAAACGGGGAATCATCGAATGACAAACGGCAGAGATTCACATTAAGGGCTCTATTTTCAAACCAGCGCAAGAGGACGGTATAGTCAAACGCAAGCTTGTTGACAGCATCAACGTCTTAAAACTGGCGCTATGGCGTTTCTCAGCAATACCGCTAGGATCAACAAATTCTCAACATAACATCCTTTCGCTTGCGCTGCAGTGGGATGGGTGGCGCTGTCTGGGGCGTGTTCTAAAATACTTTCGGCTCAGAGACAATTTGAACCAACGAAAACCCATTGCGTTATGATCAGCTGGAACCACCTCTTAGCGGCAACGCAATAGACTCTGGCAATTTGGCAACTTATTAGTCATGTAGTTCTATGTAGTGTCTATAGGTGATGCCAACATTACACTTCCATTTAATGAACAAATAGCCTATAATTAGTATTAATTAATTAATTTTAATTTTAACTACTAGAATAAAACAGGACAGCTTACAAGAAACTTGCGATCATGTAGGCCAATAGCCTATAATATATAAATTACACATTGACACAGTTGAATCATAAGCCTACAATTTGAATCATAATTATGCCTACATCACCTAATGTAGGCTAATTAATGCATTCGCCACCTCCTCCCGTGCCTTCCGAACTTCTGGGAGACGAGGTGGTGTGGATTGTGATCCATAAATTACTACAGTCCTAGCCTGTACTTCTGTTGCAAGTATGTCTGATTCCTGTGCGGAAAATCGCTCTTGTCGTTGACGGTCCAGTGCATTTGGGTTGCTCATTATGAAATTGCATGGAGCGATTGCGTTCCAACTGGCTTTTTTTAAAGCATGAGAACAACAATTTGATTGGCTACCATAGAGACACACCTTGGACATTTAAACCCAGCCTTTTAGCAATACCGCCATCAGATGCGCCAAGATTGCCGTCATGAAATTACCAAATTTCTCGCCGACACGCCCTCAGAGCAGTACCGCCAAGCGCTTACTCTTGTGTTCACCATTGCGTTTGGTTTATTAAAATAGAGCCCCTAAGAGTGAATCGATTTATGTCGAGTTTTGATATGAACTTTTTTTGAATCAGTGTTCAGTTTTCACTGAATTGTGTTCAGTTTTCATTATTCGATGCGGTGGTTTGTTAATTCACGTGTTGAGTTCTCACAATACAATGTGGTCTTCTGTTCATTCACGTGTTGAGTTCTCACAATACAGTATAATCAGGTATTTCATTAATTCATGTGTTGAGCTTTCACTATTAGATGTGGTCGTTTTATATTTGAATTGTGGCATGAAATAGCTTCCCTACAATTCAGATACCTTGCTCAAGTATGTAATGGTAGTGTCCCACCTGTGAATTGAACCAAAAACTGCACAGTTCCCTAACTATTATGCTAACTATTATGCTACACTGACTATCTATATAATTCAATAACACGGCAAGTGCATGTTACACCAAAAATACCGGAACTCAGATCACACGAACAATACAGAAAATGGGTATCACACCAATAATACAGCCAATGAGATCACACCAGGAACCTAACACCTTCTACAATACAATAAAGATAACAATATCAGTTAGGAATTCAGTGTAAACCTCCAACTCAAGTGTTAACTCAATTTGGTCAGAGAAAATTTCATAATGCAAAATCACATACCACATTCACATTACTGAGTGTACAACACTTATAGTTTTCAAAAACAATTAAGTTATTTGTTCCCCTTCCCTTGGGAAATGTTTGACTTGTAAATGGGAGTTGTAAATACCTGAGCACAAGTTTCTGGTCTCTAGACACAGAAAACAGAGAGCTGATGCATTGCTGTCCTCACCACCAGCTCTCCCTGTCACCATCACCAATGGAAGGAGGTTTTATTTGTACAATTAGAGAGGGACATTGGGTTTCAGAGCACCGGGAGTCCAAGTGTATTTTGGCAGCCATTCTGACAATGAAATACTGAGAGGTTCAGGACACTGTGAATTTTGGCACTGGCTTCTTTCTATTCCTTTCAGAAGCTAAGAAATGCAGGCGGGAAGGAGGCAGACTTTGACCCCTGTGTTCGACTTGGGTACTTCTGCGTTCCACACCCCACCTGCACAGAGCTCACCTGCTCACACCTCACCTCACCTCACATATATAGGTGAGGTGTGAGCAGGTGAGCTCTGTACTTCTGCGTTCCACACCCCACCTGCACAGAGCTCACCTGCTCACACCTCACCTATATATGACTCAGCTGTACATAGGCCACTGTCACGGAGTAAGCTGTGTCATGAAAGACTTTCAGTGTGGCAATCATTGGGCTCTATCTTGACGATCTTAGCGCATGGTCTAAAACACATGGCGCAAGTGCATTGTAGGCTGTAACTCAAATTTTTCTAGTTAGTGTGTAATTTGAGCGCAAAGTCAGGCGCAAGGTTCAAATGCGCTGAACTTAGTCGATTGAAGTGAGAATATATGGCATTAAAATTATCTGAATTAATTGTTTAATGCTCTGCAAATTTGTTTTTGTTTTTAATTGTTGAAAATGTTTATTTTTCCTTAATTAGACTTTTAGGGCTCGATCTTGACGTGATCAGACTGTCAGCAAGAACAGTCTGTCAAGTACATAGAGAGGGATATTATAGTAGGGTTGCAGTGCATAAACCCATCATTACAAAGACGAATGCACATTTGAGAATTAAGTGGTGCAAAAACCATAGGCACTGGTGTAGAGAGATGTGGGAAAAAAGTGATATGGTCAGATGAGTCATCCTTCACCATATTCTCGACAAGTGGGCGAGTGCATGTGTGGTGTACTCCAAGAGAATCGTACAGGCCTGAATGCTTGACCACTACAGTGAGGGGGTCCGATGGCTCTGTTATGCTGTGGGGGGGCATTTTCCTGGCACAAAATTTTTGTTTAACCTTACTTTAGTCAAAAGACTTAATTATTCCTAATAGGGTTAATTCTAAAATTATTCATAGAATAAGGTTAAATAAGGCCTATCTAATTTTCAATCTTTTCTTATTTAATATTCTTTTTGTTAAACAAACTGCATTTGAAAAAAAAAACATTCAAATACAGTGCTCTCCAAAAGTGTTAGGACAGTGTTTTGGCTCTGTACTCTGGCACATTGCATTTGAAAAGGAACAATGACTATGAGGTTAAAGTGCTGACTTTCAGCTTTAATCTCAGACTGTGCACGTCCATATCGGGGGAAGCATGTAGCCATTGTAGCCCATTTTATACATAGTCCCCCCGTTTTACGGAACCAAAATTAATTGGACAAATGAACAGAAACATAAAGTCATCATACTTAATATTTGGTATGCTTTGCATGCCATGACTTCCTGATGTCTATGACCCAATTATTTTATAAAATCGCCACGAATGGATGATGTGCATCTGTAGGCTATCTGCATATCCTACATCACAGAAACCAAGCTCTGGTTGCGTCACAAGGAAGTTTTAACCTTTGGTCGACTACATCAACTTCAAACATGGGAAGAGGCATAAGCACGTGAGCACAAGCAGCAATTCCGAAGTTTGATTAAACACAGCACAGCAAAAATACTCAGACTGGACAGTGAATCACCTAGCAATATGAACACCCTTGAGTATTAATTGAAAAAGATAACAGTAGCAGATACAGTAGCCTATAACAGCACTCCCTCTTGTGTGATATTGCTTTCCAAGGTTTAGGTCAAGGAGTGGCGGAAACAAGGGAGAGGGAAAAAACGGGAAAAGTATAGGCCTGTCATAAAAATAAAAAGTTGTCATATCAAGAGGATATCCTTTGAAACCTGAATATAGACTCCTTAGGCTATTCGTTTTAATTTGGACGTGGAGGTAGGTTAAAAATCAGTGGTGGCCAATGACCTGGAAAAAGGGATTTCGTAGGCTAAAGCATTACCTCTAAACCGACTCTCAACCATAGACTGTATAAA
The DNA here is from genome assembly GCA_029718625.1 of Synaphobranchus kaupii. NCBI lineage: Eukaryota > Metazoa > Chordata > Actinopteri > Anguilliformes > Synaphobranchidae > Synaphobranchus > Synaphobranchus kaupii. The sequence continues at coordinate 55,908,687 of CM056381.1, forward strand.
AATGCTCTCAACCTGTTTCTGTTTACTTTGCCTGATCAAAAGTAAATTTGTTCAATAACCAAGACCAATAGTTGAAATGATTAGGTCTGCCAATTTATCTTGAGATAGCATTATTGTTCTTTGCATAATTGTGCAACAATTTCCTATAGCCTATCTACACGATGAGTGATGACTAAAATGTGTTAATGCATAGCCTATGCAAGGGCGCCAACGTGTAAGTGCCTATTGGAGGTACAAAAAAGGAAAATTAGACATAAAAAATAAAAAAATGGCCACACCATGATTCAAATATTGAGTTGGCATAGCCTATGCTTTGCTTTCTTAAACAACAACATAAACAATCAAAATCAGGGCATTTTTCTATCCATTTGTTCCGAGCAGAATCAGAATTTTCACGCTTCTGTACATAACATTCCTGAACCAGTTAGAACTAAATAGTTAGATTTTTTTTGTAAGTTCATTTTGTTCCTTTTCTCCCACCTCCCAAACATTGAAACCAGCCTAGTTGCCTAGCCTGTCTCAAAACCTAAATATTTTCGACCCTGTAAAAAACACCGGAAAAGTGAAGAGTTATTTTTTAGTTGGGCAGCAGTCATTCTATTATGCACATGGCTTTTGACTGTTGTATTACATTACATTACATTATAGGCATTTAGCAGACGCTCTTATCCAGTATTCATGACTGTCTAGCCTACATAACACCCCCACCACGTCACCACCCGCTCCGGTTTAGATAAAGAGACGCGCATTCTATGGATGATGAAAAACACAGTGGGCAGACAATACCTTGCAATATCACACTGCGTCAGCACTGATTGGCACGGCGAATACAGCACCATGACAAAACAACCAAGTTAGAATTGCTTTGATATGGAAATGATGGGGGAAATCCAGTTGTAGCTACACTGCTTATGTCACATCTAACAATTGACTTGAAACGTAATGTGAACATTATCAACATTGAGAGATAAGAATCAGCATCGTTTGCACTAACAAATCCACTGAGATAACTTGGACAGTAGCATAACATTAAAAAAGAAATGATACCACTTGCTTTATTGTGCACAAATCGAGCAACCGCACGGCAGCTGGGGCCTGAACTCATTGCAATAACATGTACCGACTGGCCTATTGTATAGACCCAAGAAGTTCGATTATTATTTTTTTAATAATTCTTTTTTTTTTAAAATGCGGACCACCTGGTATAATGCAATTTTACAAAGGGAAGTGTAGCCATTTTAATTGGATTAGATATTTCACTGTCAATGGTTGTCACTTTATCACAACGCATAAAATACACTAGCTGGTTTAGAAAGCTGGTGTAACCGCACACGCTGCTCCACAGAAGTTCTGTGAATAAAACGCTGTAGGCCTACATCATTGTGTATTTGTCACATTTTTGTGTAGTTACTGCTATGTTAGTTAACTTAGTAGCCTGTGAGCTATAAATGTAGCTAACTAGGCTACCTATCTAGCTAGCCAGATAGCTAGCAGTTGTGAATTGCACTAGCTAGGTAACATTAGCCCTTACAAACCTAGCCGTCAGTTAAAATATTTGCCTTATAAATAACGTTAGTGCTATCTAGGCATGTGGCTACATAGCCTACCAAACAAGTGTGATTTATATAGCAAACATTAGCCATTTTTTGTGATAATAACATTCATTATGTGTAGCAGTTTGTGATGTACCGTGGTGTCCTTTATAGAACCAAATTTCCTGTGCATGCCTGTTGGCTCTGCTACATTCAACCATCAACGTTCCAGCTGTAGGGGCCCCTTGAGGGAGTACCGCTACCATTGATTCCGCAATGACCGTGCAGAATCAGAACTTCTAAGGCTGTTAGATCACCAAACTTTGATCACAATACAGTCTACATTATGGTAAGTCTGTTAGGTACATAGCTGGAAAATCTGTTAAGTACATAGGCTACTAATGTTATTATTGATATAGTGTCGTTAGGTACATTAATAATTTGGCAGTGAAGACAGACAGCTAAAACGTCTTAAGTTATCACATGGAAGCACCAATGAATGTGCAGAATATATATAAATTTATATATTGCTTCACACTAGGTGCAAAAGTATAATTAATCAGTCTCATAAAATTAATTATTAAATCATGATTATGAATTTCAATGTTAACTATTAAAATAATAATCAATAACTTAATCTGAAGGCGTAAGTTCTTTTGGAGGATAGGCTCAAATGTTTATCCAAACAACAATCAGACCGACGACCAGGTTTGATAAAATACAATTGGGACAGGTATGCCATCCGCCAAGTTACGGCTTGGTGGGGCATGCCCCATACCTATACAGCACCGAGAGTTTGGCACTTTTCAGGGTTTCCTACAGAAGTAACCACAATGACCATAGACTCTCAGCCCTTAAAAACATTCACTTCTGTATGTTCTGACCTCATGTAACCACACAGCATTCAGATACAACTTCACACATCCACACAATAAAGCCCCAAACTTGGGTTATTTTGCCGTTTTTCTCCTTCCTCTTCCTCTTCTTCTTCTTCTTCCCATTTTCCTGTCAAACTGCCTGACTCCGTCACAATGTTATCCAATGGGGAGAATTATTATTTGAGGGTATGGTCCGTATACCTGCTCATCAAGCTTATCGTCCAATAAAAACGCTTCATACTAATGTTTTTTAATGTTAATATAGCTAATGGCTTCGTGCTTTCTAAGAAGCTACTGTGGCCTAATGGTTAGAACTGCAGTCTCTCAAGCTTATTTTCCACAAAAACAATGTGCAACTGTTAAGTACTTTTCATTTCTTAGACTGATATTATTTTCACATTAACACATATAGTAATTTTTTTAAAGTGACTAACCATGAATCACATATGTTTAGGGAATTGGAGGTTTATAAATCCGATGTCTTAAGGGATTGCAGTTTATAGTAGGCTATCGTCAATTCTTAATGTATTATCGTAAATTCTTAATTTTCCTAGTAGTTAATTTTATGGTGACATTGTGTTCTGTGTGAAAAGGATAAACTGAACAGAGCTGAAGAGAATAAATTAATGAAGACATAATAAAGAAATGTTGGCCAAGGCGAGCGTTGAAGGTTCGGTTTCTAAAGAGTCAGACATTAACATTGCAAAGGCAAAAGAGGTTTCCAATATTAACTGTTCAATGTTTCACTTGTATTTCACTTGTACTATGTCACACCCTCCCCAAACCGGATGCTAGCTCTTGTCTGATTTGGGGAGGGTGTTGCGATCTGCTCTTGCGGTCATGACTGACTGACTGTGGAACCCGAACCTCAACGTACCCTTGCCTCGGCTAATAATTTCCTGTTTCCTGTTTCCTGTTTGAACGACGTTTTTCCAAACAGCTGCTGAAAATTCGCTGCTGAATTGTCGCTTCATTTTAATTTTTTGAATCTCGTTATTATTCATCAACATCTGAAAGTAATCTTTGGACCACAGTACTACCAATAAAGCACTTAAGTTCTCTCTACGTCCTATATCATCCACGAGCAAACAAACTCAATACAGCCAGATAAAAACGTAAGTAATTTACGGGGCTTAATGGCTGCTTTCGGCTCACCGGTTTCGTCCATCTCTCACTCTGTCTCTCCTTCTTGGGCTGTCTCTTGCTCTGTATGCGATATGTTTAGTTATTTATTCTCTGTCGTTAATGATAATTTTACCTGTGATAAGTGTAAGTTAAAATGCTAGGTTGACGGAGAAGATTGCTGAATTGGAAGCTCGCATCCGCACCTTACACGAAATTCGAGATACTGAAATGTTTTTAGAATCTTTTACGGTTCCGGATGCACCGGTTAGCCTGTCTTTAAGTAGGACCCCGGCAGAGCCTTCGCAGCAAGGCGGGTGGATTACAGTTCGGGAACGTAGTCGAAAACCTAAGCCTCCACCAGTGCACAAACAACCCATTCACGTTTCCAACAGGTTCTCCCCCCTCAGTAACGCACCGGCTGTGAAACCTGTTAAAAAAAACTCTGGTGATTGGCGACTCTATTTTAAGAAACGTGAATTTAGCGACACCAGAGACCATAGTCCAATGTATCCCAGGGGCCAGAGCGACCGACATCAAAGCGAACTTAAAAGTGCTGGCTAAACATAAGTTCTCTAAAATTGTTATTCATGTCGGTGCTAACGATGTCCGGTTGAAGCAATCGGAGATCACCAAAGATAATTTTAAATTGGTGTGTGATTTGGCGAAACGGATGTCTGCATCAGTAATTTGCTCTGGTCCCATCCCCGCTCGACATGGTGACGAAATCTACAGCAGATTGACATCACTAAATCACTGGCTGTCTGTTTGGTGCCCTGCAAACGGTGTTGGCTTTGTAGACAACTGGAGTACTTTCTGGGGGAGGCCTGGTCTTTTGAAAAGAGATGGTATTCACCCCTCGTGGGAGGGTGCCGCTCTTATTTCCAGGAATCTATCTTATAGTCTCAGAAAGTCTATTACCTGACACACCAGAGCCAAGACCAGGCAGCAGAACTACTGTCTTACACAGATTTCTGCATGTTCCCAAAAACTGCTGCCCAGGTTCCATGCTATTGAGACAGTGTCTGTCCCCCGACCTAGAGTAGGCTTTGCTAAAAAGCCCATTAGGGGTGTTTGTATGGCTAATTTAAAAAAAATCAGACCCTGTCATTCTACTAATAATGGGGCTGAACAGAGAGAGCCAAAAATTGGCTTGATTAATATCATATCACTCGCCCCTAAGGCAACTCTTATAAATGAATTAATTACTGATCACCAAGTTGAGATCCTATGCTTAACTGAAACTTGGCTTAAAATTGATGAATATATTGCATTAAATGAATCCACTCCTCCTGGTTACAGTTATACACACATTCCCCGTCTGACGGGTCGTGGAGGTGGTGTTGCTGCTATATATAATTCTAATCTCTTTGCTACTCTGAAATCTGCCTAAAAATTTAACTGTTTTGAAGTGCTTGTTCTCAGTTTTGCACATCCAGACAGAAAAGCAATCAGTTTTACCCTTGTCATTTTATATAGGCCACCAGGTCCATACAGTGGTTTTTTACTTGAGTTTGCTGATTTCCTCTCTAGCCTGGTTATTCATTCAGATAAAATAGTAATTGTAGGTGATTTTAATATTCACATGGATAGTGAAGGTGATCCTCTCAGATCTGCATTCTTGTCAATTATTGAACCCATTGACTTTAATCAACATATACATCAGTCCACCCATTCTCATAACCATACTCTTGATCTGGTCTTAACGTATAATACAGAAATAGCTAACATAACAGTCATGCCTAAAAATCCTGTGTTATCAGACCATTACTTAATTACCTTTCACCTTTCACAAGTCTGTCATGTGCCATCAGATACTACATTCTACTTTAGTCGTAAGCTCTCCTCCAGATCTGCAAATGATTTTATTAATGAGCTCCCAGGCTCATTTGTGCACTGTGGGGATTTTCTAGGCTCCAGCCAAAATGCGTATACAAATGCAGACATAAACTCAATTGATCAGCTGACTGACAACATTAATAACGTACTTAGTAGAACCCTGGATACTATCGCACCTCTTAAAAAGAGGAAAGTCTGCAATAAGAAATTAGCTCCCTGGTACAATGACCATACTCGTGCTCTCAAACAAGCTTCACGCCAACTTGAGCGCAAATGGCGTTCCTCTAAATTGCATGTTTTCCTCCATGCCTGGAAAGACAGCCTTCTCTATTATAAACATGCCCTTATCACAGCGCGTTCCTTATATTTCTCTATTTTGATAGATGAAAATAGAAACAATCCTAGGCACCTGTTTAACACTGTTGCCCGACTGACTAAGAATCATGCTGATCCCTGTGTTTCAATCCCATTTAATAGTAATGACTTTATGAATTTCTTTGATGACAAAATAATAAAAATCAGGGACAAGATTCAAAGTTCTTCTACCACCCCTCATACAGGGTCTGCCCCTCCGTCCACTCAACACCTGGATGCAGAATCTTCAGATGGACGGGTGGCGTATCTGAACTCCTTTGCTCCAATAGATCTCACTGAATTTAATACTATAGTAAATTCTTCAAAATCTTCTACCTGTCTTCTAGACCCTATCCCAACGAAGCTACTGAAGGAGCTACTGCCAGTGATTGGAACACCACTGTTGCATATTGTTAATGCTTCTTTAGCCTCTGGACATATACCACCGACTCTCAAACTTGCAGTCATCAAACCCCTTCTTAAAAAGCCAAACTTGGATATAAACGACTTGTCTAACTATAGGCCTATCTCAAACCTTCCGTTCCTCTCTAAAATAATAGAAAAGGCCATTTCAAAACAACTCTGGTCATTTTTGCACCCTAATCAAATATTGGACGTTTTTCAATCTGGTTTTCGACCCTCTCATAGCACTGAAACAGCCCTAGTCAAAGTATTCAATGACCTACTCCTTGCTTCTGATAGTGGCTATATCTCTGTACTCATGCTTCTGGATTTAAGTGCAGCATTTGACACAGTTGATCACCTCATCCTTCTGGATAGGCTCGAAAATATTGTTGGCCTCCGTGGACTGGCTCTTTCCTGGTTTAGATCATACTTATCTGACCGATATCAATTTGTGCATCTTAACAATGACTCCTCCTATAAATCTAGGGTTAGATATGGAGTACCACAAGGATCTGTCCTTGGGCCTTTGCTCTTCTCTCTATACATGCTTCCCCTGGGAGAAATCATTCGTAAACATGGCATTAACTTCCACTGCTATGCAGATGACACCCAGCTGTATCTATCAGTCAAGCCTGATGAAATTGTCCTGCTGTCAAAAATGGAAGCTTGTCTTATAGATATAAAGGAATGGATGACCCATAACTTTCTCTTGCTAAACTCTGATAAGACAGAGGTAATGGTGGTGGGGCCCAAGTCCCTGAGATGCAAACTATCTGGCTATATGCCTAACATTGATGGAATTTCAATCACCTCAAGTGCTGTAATTAAAGATCTTGGTGTTACGTTTGATCCAGATCTAGTATTTGATACACACATTAAAGACATCTCTAGGGTTGCTTTCTATCACTTGAGGAATATCTCAAAAATTCGAAAAATACTGTCCCTACATGATGCTGAAAAGCTAGTCCATGCTTTTGTTACTTCTAGATTAGATTATTGTAATGCTATTTTGTCTGGATGTACACATTCCTCTCTGAAAGGGCTTCAGCTAATTCAAAATACAGCTGCTCGTATTCTCACGAGAACTAGAAGATTTGAACACATCAGCCCAGTGTTAGCTTCACTTCACTGGTTGCCAGTCAAATTTCGAATAGACTATAAGATTCTATTACTTACCTTTAAAGCCTTACATGGGCTTGCCCCCTTATATTTAAGGGATTTACTTTTCCCTTATAATCCCTCACGAACGCTCCGTTCGCAGGGCGCAGGCCTCCTTGTTATTCCTAAAATAGCTAAAAGTACAATAGGTGGTAGAGCCTTTTCCTATCGTGCTCCTCTCCTATGGAACAAATTGCCTGCTCATGTTCGGGGTGCAGACACTGTCAGTCTATTTAAAGCTAGGCTTAAAACTCATCTTTTTAGTCTGTCCTATACTTGAGGGGCAGGAGTGGGTGGCTGGCATTAGCTATAGAGTCGCTGGTGGACTGAGCAGTCAGTGCTGTCACTGGATCATTATTGGTAGTGTTGTGTTAAGCTCGACCGGTCATGGTCTAGTGGTGACTGTCTCAAGCCTGCCCTCATGGCTGTATTGGCCCCTGCCTCTGTTTAGCCCTTAGCTATGCTGCCATAGCCTTATTCTGCCGGGGTTTCCTTATCGCAGCAGACACCTCTGTCTCTCCTGCTGCGCTTGTTCTGCTACCATCTGAACCCCCTAACAATGTTTTTTCTTTTTTCCTCTTACCTGCTCTGGGCACCTGCCCGGAGCTCTAGCCCAAGTTTCCAGAGTTTCCCGCGTCCTTCCCCCGCCCCCCTCCTGGCCCGGAGCTCCAGCCCAAGACCAGCTAGGCGCCCCCCACCTGCCACTGCTGATCTCTACATGATGGAGTCATCTGAATAGAATACCTCCCTATGACATAATCAACCCATAGGCTGGGAGACTTCAACATCCATCTAGATGCCTCCCAGTCTGCAGCCTTCCTACCGCTTCTCCGCTCCTTTGACCTCACCCTCCAACCCTCCCTCTCAACTCCCAACTCCCCACTTCTCTCAACTCCCCACCCACAAGGCTGGCAACCTCCTAGACCTGGTCTTCCAGAGGAATAGCCCCTGCTCTGATCTCACTGTTACCCCTCTGCATACCTCTGATCACCACTTAATTTCTTTCTCTCTTCCTCTTGTTCCACACCGTCCCCCCACCCCCACTGTCTCTGTCCGCCGTAACCTCTGCTCCCTCTCGCCCTCCTCTCTTGCTCCCTGTGTCACTGCTTCCCTCCCCCCTCTCAAACCCTTCTCTCAACTCCCCATCGACCCTGCATCCGACACCCTGCTCACAGCTCTCTCCACATCACTTAACTCTCTCTGCCCTCTTGTCTCTAGGCCCACACACCCATCTCCTCCCTGCCCGTGGATGTCCGATGCCCTGCGCACCTCCAGGGCCGGTCTTTGAGCAGCAGAGAGGATGTGGAGGAAATCCAGAGATGCATCAGACCTCTCCTCCTACCAGTCTCTCCTAGCGGCGTTCTCTACAGCAGTCACCGCTGCCAAGGTAACTTACTATCATACTAAAATTCACAAATACAGTTCTAACCCCCGTCAATTGTTTTCCATCTTCTCCTCCCTCCTCAGCAAACCTCCTCCTGCTCCTCAATCCTCGTTCACTGCAGACGACTTCGCAGATTTCTTCGATGAGAAGTTTGCAGACATCCGCAGCTCCTTCAGCCCCTCTCTCTATGCCCCCCCTGTTTCCCCACTCCCCCTCCCCTCACGGACACTGTTTTCCACTCTCCTCCTCTCTCTACCCCTTCCATGTCCCCCCTGTTTCTCCACCTTTTCTCCCCTTTCTGATACCGATGTATCCCATCTCCTACTCTCCCATCGCCCCACTAACTGTGCCGTCGACCCTATCCCTTCATCTCTCCTCCAGGCAATCACCCCAGATATCCTCCCGTTTGTGACCTCCCTGGTGAACTCCTCCCTGACCTCTGGCTGCTTCCCTTCATCCTTCAAGAGAGCCCACATCACCCCGATCCTGAAAAAACCCATGCTGGACCCCTCCAACATCCAAAACTACAGACCGGTATCTCTTTTTCTATTGACTATTGAACGTGCTGTTTCTAACCAACTGTCTTCTTTCCTTACCCAGAACAACCTACTAGACCCCCACCAGTCTGGCTTCAGACCTGGCCACTCAACGGAGACCGCACTCCTCTCCGTCAGCGAGATGCTTCACGCAGCTCGGGCAGCCTCCCTCTCCTCTGTGCTAATACTCCTAGACCTCTCTGCCGCCTTCGACACCGTAGATCACTCCTCCTGTCATCCCTGTTTGCAGCGGGGATCGGCGGCTCGGCCCTGGCCTGGATTGAATCCTACCTCTCGGAGCGCTCCTCCCAGGTTGCCTGGGCTGGTAAAGTATCGGCACCCCGTCCCCTTAGCACAGGAGTCCCCCAGGGCTCAGTCCTTAGTCCCCTCCTTTTCTCCACCTACACCAAATCCCTTGGCCCTGTTATCACTGCTCATGGTCTTTCTTACCACTGCTATGCTGACGATACTCAACTCTTTCTCTCCTTCTCACCCTCTGACACTCAGGTGTCAGCCCGCATCTCCGCTTGCCTGAGAGACATCCAGAGTTGGCTGGAGAACCACCATCTCAAGCTCAATCCAGCCAAGACTGAGCTCATCTACATTCCTGCTCTAACCTCTCCCCCTCTCAATCTCTCCATTTCCCTAGGGCAGGGGTTCCCAAACCGGTCCTGGGGCCCCCCTGTGTATTCTAGTTTTTGTTACAACCACAGTTGCAATCCCAGCATTTTATCAAGCTGTTAACCTTCCTTAATTAGGTGATTTTCATGTTTAGAGGAATTATTCACCCTCTTAAGCCAAATTATGTCAGAAATAGCAATGCATGCCATGTAGACTAAACTCCCCATGTTCACATTGTGCTTATTGTGCTATATGACAACAATTATATAAAAAGAGGTTACAAAATTATGTATTTTAACTGATACAATTAAAGAGTGAAGTGAATAAATAGGCTCCTAATTAGGTTGTTGAACACGCGATAAACTTTCATAATTTTGTCCTTAAGCTTATTAACACAATGCAGGTTCAGCTCGTTATCATTTGTTTTGCGTTTGGATTCTTCATTATCTACCATATGGTTAGTTTTAGTGGCCACGTGTCCACACTTTCACCAATTAGGAGCCTATTGATTCAAATCAATCTTTCAATGGATCTGTTTAATAATTTTCTTATCTGTTTTAAATAATATAGCACAATGTGAACATGGGGTGTTTATTCTACATGGCATCCACAGCCATTTCTGATATAATTGGCTTAAGAGGGTAAATAATTACTCTAAACATGAAAGGCACCCAATTAAGAAAAATTACCAGCTTGTTAAAATTCTGGGATTGCAACTGTGGTTGCAACGAAAACCAGCATACACAGGGGGGGCCCCAGGACCGGTTTGGGAACCCCTGCCCTAGGGGACACTCCAACGCCCTGTGCCAGGAACCTCGGAGTGGTGATGGACAACAGGCTGTCCCTCTCCGAGAACATCGCAGTGGTAACCCAGGCATGCAGGTTCTTCCTGTACAACATCAGGAGAATCCGTCCCTTCCTCACCACCCACTCAACCCAGGTCCTGGTCCAAGCGATGGTGCTGTCCCGCCTGGACTACTGCAACTCTCTCCTGGCTGGCCTACCAGCATCGGCCATTAGACCCCTTCAGCTTATCCAGAACGCAGCAGCGCGCCTGGTCTTCAACCTCCCCCGACACTCATGTCACCCCCCTGCTCATTGACCTCCACTGGCTACCTGTGATGGCTCGCATCAAATTCAAAACATTGGTGCTCGCCTTCCAGGCAGTCCAAGGATCAGCCCCCTTGGAATGGAGCAGTGAAGAAGACATGCAAGACAAATGGGAAAAAGTAAAAGAGGCCATCACAACAACATGCCAGGAAGTGATTGGACTGAAGAAGCGCCAGCAGAAAGAGTGGGTATCAGCAGAAACACTATGCAAGATAGAAGAGAGGCGACAAAAGAAGGCAGAGATTAACAACTGTCGCACAAGGGCAACCAAGGCAAAAGCTCAACAAGAATACACAGACATCAACAGAGAGGTAAAGAGGAGGCAGCAGCCAAAAGAAACATGAAAGATCTGTATGACACCACCAAGAAGCTATCTGGCAAGACCAGCCATCCAGAGTGACCAGTGAAGGACTAGGAAGGGAAGACAATCATAGGACTAGAGCAACAGCAGGAGAGATGGGAACTCTCTTTTGAAGAACTCCTGAACAGACCGTCACCACCTAACCCTCCAGACATTCAACCTATGGAGACAAATCCGCTCATCAACTGTGGAAAGCCCACGAAGCTGGAAATTAAAAAGGCCTGGCTATCGATTGGACAATGAAGACCACAACGGCACAGAGGAGAAACGGGATCCAGTGGACACTCACAACAGCTAGATGACTTAGACTTTGCGGGCGACTTAGCTCTGCTATCTCATAGTTGACAGCAGATGCAGGAAAAGACAAGAGTCCTGGCAAACACCTCATCACAAGTAGACCTCAACATCCACAAAGGGAAAACTAAAACCCTCAAGGTCAACACAACATCCGAAGACCCAGTGACCCTGGAGGGAACAGCACTTGAGGAGGTAGAAGCCTTCACTTACCTAGGCAGTGTCATTGACAGGCAAGGGGGAACGAATGCAGACGTCAGAGCCAGAATCGGCAAGGCAAGAGCTTCATTCATCCAACTGAAGAACATCTGGAGGTCCAAAGAAATCAGCCAGCGGACAAAGCTCAGACTCTTCAATTCCAACATCAAGCCCATACTACTCTACGGATCAGAGACGTGGAGAACAATCAGGACCACAATGACAAAAGTACAAACATTTATCAACAGCTGCCTGAGGCGGATCTTGAGTATCTACTGGCCGGACAAGATTAGCAACAATGATCTCTGGCAGAGAACGGACCAAAAACCTGCAGAAGAAGAGATCAAGCGAAAACGATCACCAGCATCACCAGGCAGGCCCTGAAATGGAACCCGCAGGGCACAAGGAAGAGAGGCTGGCCCAAGAACACCTGGCGCAGGGACCTCGACTCGACCTCGGCTGACATCAAACAGAGCGGGCTGACATGGAAACAGCTGGAAAAGAAAGCTCAGGACAGAGGAGTCTGGTGGACTGTTGTCAACGGCCTATGCTCCATGCAAAGGAGCGATAGGCGTAAGTACCATTTCACAATTTTTAATACGCTCTTTTTTCTGTAAGTATAAAATTCGAAGTATTTTTTTTTCAATTATTGTTTATTTATATATTTATTTTAATACACGCGAAATATACCTTTCTGCAGTGTGTCTCTGTGGCTCAGTGAGTAGGTTGCCTGCTCCATGATCTTTGCTACCTACGACGTTCTATGTTCGAATCTGACCTTTTGCTGCATGACTCGCTCCCATTCCTCTTGTCTCCAGGCTGTCAAATGAATCTGAAAAGCTTTTACACTTATTTTAAGAAAATACAATCTAGGCTACTTATAAGCCTTTGTAGGGTCCACCTTGTTCCCTCAACCTATTGTTTTATCAAGTAGCTAGTAGGCAAGCTAGCTATAAATTGATATCATGAAAGACCCCAGCATCACTAGGTCATATAATCCAGGAGAGAATCTCAACAGGTACTCAAATTGCTACAGAATAGTCTAAATAGGCCTACCAAATGAATAAAACAATACAGAAACATGTAGGCCTAGGCTAGAGACAAGAGGAATGGGAGCGAGTCATGCGGCAAACGGTCAGATTCGAACATAAAACATTGTGGGTAGCAAAGATTACGGAGCATGCTACCTTACTCACTGAACCACAGAGACACACTGCAGAAAGGCATATTTTGGTGTGTACTAAAATAAATATATAAATAAACAATAATAATAATTTTAAAAAAATACTTCAAAGTTTATACTTACAGAAAAAAGGTTTTGTTTTTTTTAAGGGTTTCCGCGTTGTTATGGTTTTGAAAGCTCCGCACTATGATGGCTATGATGCAGCTTTGGCAAAAACTGGTATGTGTAACAGCATAGCCTTTTTCTTTTATTTATTTTTTTGTTATGAAAGTGGGCATTCCCCAATATAATTGCTGACTTGTGGCGAAAGTGCTGCCGTGGTGATAGATTTACGTCCGAAATTGTAAACAAGTCATCGATTTTCATGGTAAGAAGAGATTTTATGACAATGGCGTACACTGCCAAGCATAGCAAAAAAAGGAAGAACCTCGAGGAGCTTAAAGAAACATTGAAGAATGTCAAGAGAAGAGATCAGACGAGAGTGAATATTGGTGTGGCTTTTCGGCACTAGCGAGAGCCGCGGGAATTGAAAGGGCTGAAGATGGTTGCCCTATTTCTGCTTCACAGGTAAGCTAGCTAGCTACCTGCTAATATGCCTACAATGTGCTATGCAAACAAGCCAGCAAAGAGCCAACATAAGTAGCTAGCAATGTTAGCTTATGTTAGCTTTTTTCTTGTGCACCACTGCTCAGTGCTCACTCTGCTTGTCATGCTGCTGTAACAGTTATTACAAGCTAACTAGCGAGTCACTTAGCTATCAGTGAGTGTGTCCAAACAAGGATGAAACGTTAGCTTTTGAAAACAAAAAAATTAAATAAAAAAGCTATGCTGTTACTGGTTTTTGCCAAACCTGCTGCATAGCGCGGAGCTATGGACGAATGGGAGTGTTCTGAGAAAACATTCGGCAAAAGGTCTGTTTGAATCATGCGGCAAAAGGTCGGTTTCAATATTGTAAACAAGTCGGGGATTTTTCCACAGTATCTTTACTGTAATAAGAAATTCAATGACACTGTTATCTAGCTTGGTTATTAGCAGTCTTGACTAGCATTAGCTTTTAGTGTAGGCATTAGTGTAGGCAAATAAAGTAGACTTATATTGTGTTATTCATTCACATTCGTATGTTTGCTTATTCGGGTCAGTGTTGTTTCTAACCTGTGAATCACATGACGACTGACTAGCAAGCTAACGTTAGCTACTAGGACTCCATGGGTTGGCAGCGCCTGCTTCTGCTGAAGCTTGTGCATGTTTGGAGCGTGTGCACATATGCCCGTGCATGTCTGGAACATCATTTGGTGGGAGGGGCTTAGGAGAGAGATAGAAAGGAGGAGAGCAGCAGGCGGAAGTCATTTTGCCTTGTATCTTTTCAAACTTGCCTACTGCAGCTTTAAATCCTATGTGGTAATTCAATATCAGGAATTAGGGGCCCTGGGGGGTGGGGCCCCGGTGCCACCGCACCCCCTGCACCCCTCCAAGCTACGCTTATGTATGTTACATTAGACTGTGATGCAAAGTGGTTTGTTGTGGAGGAGCCCTGTCGCAAAAGCTAATATTAACTCTATAGCTGGAATTTCTATAGAGCTTGCGTGACCGGTAAAACTAAAACTGCCGTAACGCTGGGCTGTAATGAATTTTTCAAAGCACTCAATAAGACATGGCATGTACCATTGCTAAGGTTATAATGTACTCTTTTGGATAAAAGAGCCAATAATTAAACCAGAATGAACTGTAATGAATGAGACAGGATTGCAGGGCATGGGGGGTATTACGTATGGAAGCATATCCACGCCAAAATTCGAATGAAAAAGCAAATCGGCGATTGCATTTCATTTACATTCGATGTGCGCAAAAACCATGACATAATTCAAATGAAAATGCAAAAGGCCACTTTGCGTTTTCATTTGCAAGTTAATGTTTGCACTTTATCTGACAATTTGAAAATGTTAATGCAAATCCATTTCACATTTTATTTTTCTCGCCCTCTACGACACAACCCTGCCATAATTTTAATGAAAATGAAAAACCACATTTGCATTAGCAGCTTCTTATTGCAATCGCATGATCCATGATAAAAAGGAAATGATAATTCAATTTGCCATTTAACATATCGTTTTCATGCTTTTGCGGCACAAGAGTGACATAATTCAAATGCAATGACATTGCATTCATTTGCATTATCATTTCCGTGTGGCCACGTCAAAACCCTGCCAAAAATCCGAACTGAACATGCAAACTGTCAAAGCTGTCCATCAAAGCGGGGCCTCGAAGAAAGGGGCGTTACAGGGGACTGTTCGGTTCAAACCACTGAACATACTATGATGCAATGGTTGTCTGTGATTTCGGTCATCAAGCAGTTACCAGGCTAGATAGCGACATGTCCTAGTCCTCTGTGTTTGGGGATTGTAGGCGAAATGATAGGAATTAAAAAGGAAACGAGGTAGCCTAAAAGTTACGACTAGCCATAGCCAGCCCAGTGTTAACTAAATTAATTTCACAGTTTAGCCTGCTTTTGTTAATCTGGTGTGGAAACTAGCCGATAGCCTAATGTTTCCGTGGCCAAAACCAGCTGACTATTCATGGCAGGCTATGCCTGAAAAATGTGCTACCCTTTTCACCGTGGGCTTTTAGATAGCCTTACCCTTAGGCTATGTGCAGAGCAAAGGTAACGTAGTCCACAGAAAGCCAGAGACAGCGATCCATACGAGACACAGCTTGAGCCTACAGCCTAGCTACCAAAAACGGTGGATTTTGTATGGTGTAACGTATAGACTCTAGGCTAAATAAATAAAAATATAATTTAAAAAAAATTGTGTAGGCCTATTCCGCATAAGCTATGTTGTGTAGTATGGACGGTCATTCATGTCTTTACCCAGCAGATGGCAAAAAAAGACTTGTAAAAACTGATTGACAGCTTCTTTTTTATTTGGTGAAAACACAGGGGAAACAACCCCGGCGGGCACAACCAAAGATTTTAGATATGACACAACCGATTTTGATCTCCCTACTCACAGGCCCATCAACCTTGGGAATTTTACTTGTAGCCTTGGCTATTGTAATAATCTATATTTAGCCTAGTCATGAAGCAACATAGCCTACAGATGATTAAATATTTTTTTTAAATTATATTTTTATTTATTTATAATGTTACACCATATAGGCTATCCTACAACACAATCCACCATCTTTAGTAGGCTACTAGGTAGGCTATTCTCACAGTCTCTGGAGCTTTCCAGATCTCAATGCTGTAAGATGAGGTGGTTAGCCTCTATGACACTGATTTTCCTGTTGTAGACTAGCCTACACAAAACATTATAATTTGTTCAATTTAAATAGGCTCTTGGTTATTGATAGAACGTAAAAATTGGTCTTTTTAGTGGGTGTGCGAATACAGTGAGTTCCGACAGTAGACTATCCACACAGCTGTAAAAAAAAATAAAAATAATAATAATCCGTCAGTATTGGCACAGTGTCATTATGCTCAGTCTTTTAAAGGGATAGTTTGGAATTTTGGACATAATGTCTATGTATAAACACTCAAAATAACCCCGATAGACTGTCGTCGTATTTTATTTGCTTTGGGTGCACTGTGGAGTGTTTAAGTGCGTTTGGTAGTGGATGCTACCAGTTACCTTAGAGTTGCGCTAGCATTAGCAACGTTTGTATGTCCAAAAGAAGGGACAGCATGGAATTTGCTGAAAATGGTTTCCATCAATCAACTACATCATGGGTAAGTCGTAATTGAGACATTATGTCCAAAATTCCGAACTATCCCTTTAAGAACATAGGCTACAGAATCATTTTCATTTAAATAGGTCTACCACTCAGACACAATTAGAGACATAAGCACTTATTTTATTGATAGCCTGCTTATTTTATTTTAGTGACATGGAATATAGGCTAAGCAATAGCCCGATGTTGGTTTATCACACAGCCCTGTCTAAGGCAACCCGGTGAACGGAAATCTATTGCCCTTACGGCAAGTCCTCCCTGCTGTTAAGGTTAAGTTAGTAGGAACAACGTGCTGGCTAGGATCATCGTAACGTTTAGGCGACCTCGTTGACTTAATAGTGGATTAGGAAATGTCGCTATCGAGCCTGGTAACTGCCTGACGACCAAAATCACAGACAACCATTATGTTCAGTGGTTTGAACAGTCCCCTGTAACGCCCCTTTCTTCGAGGCCCCGCCTTGATGGGCAGCTTTGACAGTTTGCATGTTCAGTTCGGATTTTTGGCAGGGTTTTTGCGTGAACACGCGGAAATGATAATGCAAATAGATGCAATGCCATTGCATTTGAATTATGTCACTCTTGTGCCGCAAAAGCATGAAAACAATATGTTAAATGGTGAATTAAATTATCTTTTCCTTTTTGTCATGGATCATGCGATTGCAATAAGAAACTGCTAATGCAAATGTGCTTTTTCATTTTCATTAAAATTATGGCAGGGTTGTGTCGTAGAGGGCGAGAAAAATTAAATGTGAAATGGATTTGCATTAACATTTTCAAATTGTCAGATAAAGTGCGTACATTGACTTGCAAATGAAAACGCAAAGTGGCCTTTTGCATTTTCATTTGAATTAAGTCATGGTTTTTGCGCACATCAAATGTAAATGAAATGCAATCGCCGATATGCATTTTCATTTGAATTTTGGCGCGGATATGCTTCCATAATTACGAGTCGACGTTTCAGATAGTGTAATAGCGGTATAAAGTGTTGTATATTTCTCAAACGGATTGTACCAGACAATAAATGACCACTGTATTTTGAAAGGAACATCTCGATGTGTACAACCAATGGTAGGATTATATATTTATTTCATATTTAGTAGCATATATTGCTAGTAGAATACATGGTAGAATGAGACAATACTTTCACATGTTTATTTTGCATTTGAGTGAGCAGGGCTTTTCACAGCTTTTCTGGCATACGATCAGGCTATTGTTGGGTTTATCTTGTTGCTGTGATGGAATTCTAATTTTATATGATGAATAAATATATTTATGAACTTAAACATAGGTGCTATTGTCCACTATGTCACGCATGGGTAGGTATAGACTGGGTGGGGGGTTGCTTGTTAAATGGACTCTACGGGAAAATAGTGACATTTAGAAGCTCCGTATTCGGCAGAAATCGTCACAAATCATCTACGAATAAAGTTAAAACACAGAGTTTGTGATTTCCAATAATAGTTTGGCTGCAGGAGCAACAAATGTCTCAGTTGAGCAAAATGCCGGCGGCATGATCACTAGGCATCTGCACAAAGGAGTTAACATGGCCAGTTTTGCTAGTCATGGTTGAAATCTCCGCTTGCTCGTAATTATACTCGTGATAGAGGCTAAGTAAAGAACGGAAAGGCTGGCATTATTTTCATATTTTATATTCAGCACATAAGTATCATGCCATACTGCATGTCCATGCTAAAAGTAGGTAGACTCCAATTTCCATACCATGGGACCTTTAAAACACGATAAATCAAATGTCTGAATCACAAATAGCTAAAGCAAAGTGGAATTTCGGGAGTAAGTGCCGTTTGTGTATGATTATCTGAACTCTGAATCTGGCCCTTACAGTCCCTTCCACCAGGTTCATGCCTTTGACTTTGTGTTTGGCTGCCTCCCAGAAGGCATCACCACTCCACAGCCCTTCCTTGTAGCAAAAATGTAGCTAAACTTATAAGAACTTTCCCCTGATCTAGATTGTT
Source organism: Synaphobranchus kaupii (assembly GCA_029718625.1). NCBI lineage: Eukaryota > Metazoa > Chordata > Actinopteri > Anguilliformes > Synaphobranchidae > Synaphobranchus > Synaphobranchus kaupii. The sequence goes on from CM056381.1 coordinate 55,927,361, forward strand.
GCAGAAACCTCTCCAGAAAGCACCTGGGCCTGTTCAGCACATTTTCTTTGTTTATTGTTTTATTAAGCATGAGATTGTTTCAGTGAATAGTGATTTAACGTGGAAAATTTCAGAAGATTACCAAGTTACCTGGAAAATTCCCTCCCTTTGCAACCGTAATACTAACTGATATCAGTGTCACCATATGATTCTCTTATAATAATTTCAGTGTCATTGTGTGTGTGTGCGTGCACGTATATACAGGATGTGCGTGCATATGTGCGTGTGTGTGTGCATGTGTATCTTTGCATATACATGCGTGCATGAATGTATGAGTATGTTTCATTGCAATCATGTGGAGGTGTGTGCGCATGCGAGTGCAGACAGGATGTGGTGAGAAAGACTGAAAGGTCACTGTGACAATATCGTCTTGAATGAGGGAGCCTGGTGTCCTGACCACCCCACCGGCTCCTGGTACCCAGTCCCATTCTCATCCTTTTCTTCATCATCCCCAGGCTGAGGAAATCACACAACACATTTCTCTCTGTTTATTCTGGTTTGAGAGGTCTGCAGCTTGGCCATTTCCTCATATTATGACATTGTGACACTTTTTGACTATGTCTGTGTGTGTATTATGTGTGTGTGCGTGTGTATGCATGCTTTTGCATGAGACAGTGTGCAAGTGTGCGTGTATTAGTAATGGGCAAAACAGTTCACTTCAGTGACTCGAATCACTAGAATCAGTTCATTAAAAAGATTCGTTCACCGAATCGTTCAGTGCTTGGGCGGAGCTCCGACTGCGTACTGCGTAGTCCGACTCACTCAGTGAACTGAAACGGCCGAACGGTTCATGCTGAAGTGCTGTCGCTTTGACAAACGTGCCAAACTCCGTTTAAAATCTTGATATTTTAAAAGTTTCCTTGTTGAATATCAATATTGGAGGTGAACGCTGGTTTTCAATGACTTTTAAGTCTTAATTTGCTGGGCCTGATTCTGGCAGTTTGAGCCGCTGATTATCACTCAGGATCACGTCACGTTAACTCAGTGTGTCTAGTAGCCTTCAGTGAACGAATCACGACACGTTCGCTCGCAGAAGTCCACTCTGCACGCTCGCTGCCTCGCTCGGCGCCCGCCCGTGAATGATTCGTTCAGCACAGCAGAACTGGTTCGCAGGGGACGAATCACGTTCGCTCGCGGCAGTCCCTCCCTGCACGCCCGCTGCTGATCAGATCCGTTCGAGAGCTCAACTGAACTGAGAAATGAACGGATCTTTTCAGTAAGTGATTCAGTTCAGTTCGTTCACCCAAAAGATTCGGTCTTTTGAACGAATCGTTCGCGAACGACACAACACTAGCATGTATGTCTGTTTGTGAGTGCTATGTGTGTGAGGTGAGTGTGTATCAGTGGCGGCTGGTGATCAAAATATAGGTTGGGGCGCTAGCATGGTCTTAGTGTCAGAAAAATTTTGGGCATTTGTTTATAAATAAAAAAGGGAAATACATCTGACTTTTGACTTTAAACAGGAAAAAAATAAGCAATCTTGTGTCTCAGTTGCATAAGACAGTTTAATTCACATTTCACATTAACATTTTGGGACAAAGACATGTTAATTAGGCTACATATCTAAACATCCTGGCAGCACTTATGACACCAACACTAAAGATTAATTGGCCCATTACAACACACTAATGTAGCCTAAAACCACTACTTGAACATAAATTTTGCCCTTCTTTCTTTCAGTCCTGCAAATTTCTCAATGACTTTCTGGTTAAAGTCAGTCATTTCAGTCACCAGCCTCTTTTCCATTGACAGCATGGCCAATGCATTCAGCCTGTCCTGGTGTTTCTGAGAAAAGTTTTAATCCTTTTCAAGGTTGAGAAGCACCTCTCAGCTTCTGCTGTGGTCATGGGTGTGGTGATGAGGATCTTTAGGAGAGTGACAGTCTCTGAAAAGACTTCTGCAACATTATTCTCCATGAACAACTGGAACAGGTCCACCGCACCACAGCAGGCATTGAACTCATCTTTGCTGCGGCTACTTTCGTGTCGTTTGCACTTTTCATCAAGATGTTTTAGGTCCCGTACCCCCGTTGTTGTCCATAACGGTTCGGTGCCAGCAGTTTGAAATAGCAAACAGGGAAAGCAATATAATGCATTACCCACAACACATCCAGCTAGCCAACTCCGTTTGTCGTAACACGAGCGAGAGAAGCTCCGTGTATAAACCCGACCGCGATCACTTGCTTGCTGGTGAATGTCCAAATAAAGTCGCTGTGGTCCAAGCTCCTTCACTCTTTTCTTTTCTTCAAATGAACGCCTTGAAAAAGGCTCTTTTTGCAAAGAAACAACCGAATTTTCTTCGTTTTGTGTTCTACTCGAAGACGCCATTATTCCACTCGAATTCCGTGCCCTAGTGCTCGCGGAGTGATACACGTGCTGCTGCGTCCAATTAAATACTATCCTAAACCATGAGAACTAATCAGAAAACGGTAGGAGGGTCCGGGGCGCACAGGCCTGCGTCCCGGGGGCTTCTTTCTTGGCAGCGAATCAGACAACAGAATCAGCGGGCTCGCCTGAAAAAGTATGAGTGTTCTGATTCAGTTAACGTTACCGGCGCCCTGCGTATTATACAATACATATTCAGGGGTTCCTGTATTATACAATACATTTTCAGGGGTTAATGTGCCGATTGCAGGGCAACTTTAGACAACACAAGACCAACATATTTATATGTTGTAACATGTTTGAGCTACATTTGTATTCTTTTTATTTTACTTTTTTATTTTTTATTTATTTATTTATTTTATTATTTTATTTTTTTTGTATGTGGGGGAGTGGGGGCAGCGCCCTAGCGCCCTCTATAGGCCGGCCGCCACTGGTGTGTATGTGCGTGTGTGCGCAAGTGTGTGTATGCATGCATGTGCATGACTCAGTGTGTGAATGTGTATTCCTCTTTCACACATGCAATACGGAACATTACCGGAAAAGTTGATCCAGCAATATTCCGGAATGTTCCGTATTGGTAGCGTTCATACAACCAACGCTCTACCCTATGTTGCTAGGATACGTTTGTTTACTTACTACTGAAAAAATGGCGGGTGATGAAGTGACAGAGTGTGCAGTTGTACTACAGTTACTCTTGTTTATTTATACATTTTTGAGGCAAACGCTGGCAATAATACATCTGTTCCAATCACGAAACACCATTCGTAAACAAAAACCTAGCGAAAAAATCAGGATAAGTCGGGAACAACTCCACTTTAGCTTGGCTCAAAGCCGGAGACGTCGCCTGTGGCGGCTGGAGGCTGTACGAGTCTTTCATGTGGCTCGGGGCTCGGCGAGACGAATGTGGGTACGGGAGCGACCCCATGGCATGCGTGATTGATCCGGTAATGTTCTGGCTTTGTTCACACGTCACATCGATACGGAACTTTTATGGAAACCTCACTAGGTCTTTTGCCGGCAAATTGCCGGCGCGGATATTCCGGAATTTCGACTTCGGCTCTTATTCACACATGACCCCTATCTGGCAATGTTCCGGAAAATTTACGGATAAGGCTGCATGTGTGAAAGGGGTTAGTGTGTCCGTGTATGTCTGTGCGTGAGATAACGGTAGACGTTACCAACAACAATGGCAATGCCTCGGAATACCTGGCGGGCATGGAGCCGTCATTTACAGAATTTAACGAGTTAGTCTGTAACTTTAATCATCTACCCGAGCAACAGTTCTTTAGTTTTGTATGTGCAAATGTTATTATTAGTAGGCTATAATGTTACTATTGCTATTAGGGCTGTAATCAACCAAAGATAATCTAGGTCGACTAAAATCCTAAAATTTCGACCAAGAATCGAGCAATCGAGGGAGAGGGGGGGGCGGGGGCGGCGGCGGCGGCGCTGCTGCCTCCGCCAGCGGGTGCTCTAGGGCTTAAGAGGTAGAATAAGACTAAACTGAAACAGGCACCACACTCTGAAAACTAACTGAAACTAAACTGAATTGAAAATTTCGTTTTATTTCATTTTAATAAAACAAAATCAAATGAAAAAGTAATAAAAAATACGAACCATAATAGCTAATACCAGTGTTTCCCCTAGTTTTTTTTTCAGGCCGGGCGGTGAAAGTGCGCCATTTTGCGTAGAGGCGGAAACTATAATTACACCCTCATAATATCAGCGCTGCCATTGAAAATTTGAATTAGGCCTAACGGGAAACCGAAGCTGTTTGGGGTTTTCCCAGATGCTATTTTGATCATTCCCGCATTCTGCGGTAAGGGAAATATTGCAGCTACATAAAAAAAAATTTAAAAAGATTATATTTAAAAAAAAAGAATAATATAAATTATTTATTTTTTTCATTAAAATTATTTATTTTCCCTCTAAATTAACACAGTGATTATCAGACCAATCAGAATTTTGGTCGAGCCAGAACACATCGACCAATTAGTCGACCAATCGACCGGGAGATTACAGCCCTAATTGCTATACTAACGTAGCTATATGATATGACAAATCGTAACATTATGCATCTAAGAAATTTATGTCCATTTGTAATGTGCTTATAAAATGTGGACATAAATTAAGAATTTAAATGTGTGCACAGTCACTCCAGCCATCCTTTCACATCTTTAATGTTTTTGAGAAAGGTGGAAAGTGAATAGAGGATTAAAGACAGAAGAGGTAAAAGTGGTTCTAAGCAGCTTAAGTCTCTCATCTTTATCCCTGCTGGATCAAAGCTGCCCTCTGCCCAGACAGGGATCCTCAGTCAGGTGGATTAGCACCACGCTGGCTTTCCTTCCCCTGCTCAGTGACACACACAGTGGGCTGGCATAATGAAGCAGCACCTGCAAAGTCTGCTCGCCCACACAGTGCATACATACAGGGGGTGGACAAAATATCGGAAACACCTACAAAAACGGAATATTTAGTAATTAATAACGAGTAGGCCCACCCTTTGCCTTCAAAACAGTTACAATCCTTCTCGGAATGCTGTCATACAATTTACTGTGTGTAGTGGGATATTGGCCCATTGTTCAAAAAGGATAGTCTCCAGTTCTTTGAGGGACGACGGAGGTGGAAATCTAGTTCCCACTCTGTGCTCCAGAACTTAAAGGTTAAATTATGTTCAGATCTGGTGATTGTGCAGGCCATGGAAGGCATTTTACTTCCTCTTTAATGTTTTTAGCAGTGTGTATGGGGGGTTATCATGTTGGAATATGGGGACATCACGAGGGAACAGTGTTTGCACCATAGGGTGCACATGGTCTTGTAAAATGGTTTCATATTGTTTGCCCGTTACACGTCCATGGAGAGCAATCATTGGACCCAGTGAGTCCCATGAAATGGCTGCCCATACCATTACAGAACCACCACCATTCTTGGCAACATACATTGTGGATTGAATGCCTCCTTAGGCTTTCTCCAAACATAAACCCATCCTGATGTATTAAAAAGAGTAAAAGATGAGACGATATCACTTTTCTCCATTGCTCAGGGGTCCAGGTTTTGTGTTCCTTATGCCATGTTATGCATTTTTGTGCATTAGCCTTGGATACAAATGGTTTCCGAATGGCGGCCCTGCCATAAATACCAGCTTTGTGAAGCTCACAACGTACTGTATTTGTTGAGACTGGTTCAGATATGGATTGATTCAATTCTGTAGTGATTTTTAGAGCTGTAGTTCTGTGGTTATTAGCAACTATCCTACCAAGTGTCCGTCTATCCCTGTCAGAGGGCTTTGACTTGCGGCCAGTACTTTTTTGTTAATGCTGTTTTTTGGTGTTGGGCATATGTTGCCATAATCTTTGACACTGTTCCCCTTGCCACCTTAAATAATTTTGCCATTTTTGTGACCGACGCACTATTTGGCCCCCTTTGGAACTAGTATCCACATCTTGCTTTGGAGACTTACCTAGCAAAGTGCTGTTGGTTCGACCTCTTTAGCAGACACATGCTGCTAATTAAATAAAATGAATAGGAATCACCTGTGTAGATGCTTTTGTAATTGTGGTTTAGATGCTTCAAAGTTAAAGCCATTTTCCAGGAGGGTTTCCGATATTTTGCCCACCCCCTTGTATGTCCATCTGTATGTTGTCTGAATGGGATTAATCCAATAGGTGCTGATAGAGTACATATAACTGTAAAAGTACATATTACCCCTATTTGACTACATTGACTTGATTTAAAACTATCAATTTTGTGGGTGTACTGCCCACAAATTAGACCCACATGAATCCAAAGTAGGAAAAGAGCCCGACATATACCAAAATACCAACTGAGCTGATACAATTTACAGTGGGAATTTATAAAGTATTCTATTCTATTCTATCCTGTTCAATACCTTTTATACTGTATGTGCTATTATTCCCTGGCACATTGGAAGATATTTAATTTTATATGCACTAGCAGTTCCCTCCAAAGTGGTTTACCGGCGATGCGTTTACATTGATCAGTTCTGTTATACCTTTCAGTAAAATTCAAGTTTGGAGAGAGGTTGATATGAGGTCACACAGTATGTTGAATATCAATGTCTCTTGTGCTTTGAGCCTAATGGCAAGCACCACCACCACCAATCAGAACAAACTCACAGAAGAATCGATAGCCACACCAGCCATGCTCTAAATTCAATCTTTAGAAATTTCTTTGGTTATCAACAAAAATGAAATATATCTGCAATTTTATGTCCTCTGGAAAACAAAAAAATTGCCCTGGCTCAACACCAACTAGACGACAGTAAAATTCAAATAGGGACTGAAAGTTTTGAGTTGCCATTCACGAGCTTATTAAAAACGTAGCTAAACTGTCAGTTCACATAGCTGAATGGGTTAATTCAATTTAGAGCACAAGCATGAAATCCTGAAACAAGATATGGACCAGGAATGCTTTAAAACTATATACAAGAAACGTAATAAGATGAAAACATGTTCATGGTTAAAGTAATATAGTAAAAACATATTTATTATATTTAATGTGTATTCCTGAATCATGGCTTGCTTTTTGAAGCAGGGAAATTAAAACCAGCTGAACAGCATGCTCCAAGTGCTTAACTTGAATATGCTGATGCACTGCAAGTGTGCAAGCCCACTAAACATTTTTTTGGTCACAAAGCCCACTTAAAATCCATTTGCCAAAAACAACACTTTGCCACATCAAGAGCTTTCTCTTCCATGCAAGCTCGAGATCACTTTGAATGTTTCAACTGAGTAATCAAAGATCTACGCGTGCTGAATCCACAGCAGTTGTATTTCTTTCTGAGGGACACGTTCAAATTAAAACAGGAGATCAAGACTCCTCTTCCATCTTTATGAATTTCCATGTCCTAAGTTCCAATCTGAAAACTTCATGGTTGATAATAAATATATTAACAAAATGGAGTGATGAAGTGGTAACATCTGAACACTTAAGGCATATAAAAGACATATAAATGGCAGCAGGAAGCTGTACATTTTTGTTGGAGCAGAAGCTGTAATCATGTAGGAACATGCAGCTGCACACCAAGGGAATGTTAATTGTGAGGGGTTGCCTAGCATGATACCAACTGGGATATTAATGCAATAGTGATTGTTTGCCAAGAATGAGTTCTTACCATGATTGTGATAGATTGTCTAGCAGGATGCAGAAAGGGTTCTTAGCACAATTGTAATAAATTTCCTTTAGCATGATCCAGACTTGATTCTTGGAATCCGAAGAGCTTCCTGCAGAAACCAGACTTCTGGGTTGAAGATGATGAAATGCTAAATAATTGAATACTGTGTTGTGATATTGTTTTTGGACTACCCCTCGAAAGGGGAATTTACATGGTGGCTTTTGTTTAACAGAAGGTATGGAAGGCAATGTGTCAGAGTGCTCAATTTGACCCGACTTAATGTTTGACGTCTTTTAAAAACCAATTAACATTATTTTTTCATCTTGACACTATATGATTTTTCCTAATTTGTTGGGATTAAATGGTAAACACACAATAAACATAATGCTATATTTTCCTGTAAAAGACCTGTACCAACTTTGCTGATGTGGCACAACAGAGTAGAAAGAATCAGTGACAGAAAAGGATCAAAAAGAACCAATAATCCATCGCTTTGGACCAAATCATAAGAACAAATGGTTCTGAACCTTTGCTGGCCTTGTGTTTTCCATCCATCCTTCCATCTTGATTCCTGAGCCATTTCCACTACATTGTATGCAAAGTCTGTGGGTATCTGTAAAAAATGTAAGTTTTTATCTCTGATTTTTTGTGGGTAATTCTGGTGACACTTTCCCCATATAGATTTTTAAACTTTCACTTACCTCAGGTTCTAAAATGAGATGTTCCATCACAGATTTATAATATTTAGGGATAAAAGGCTAGTCAATTGGGAGACACATAATAGATGACACAGAGGGCCCTATGTTACACCCGGCGCTAAGCAGCAAGTATAATGCAAGTGTCTTTGCTAGTTTCAGACCATATAGCAATTGTGACTTTTAACAAAAATGTCTATGTGGTAAGAACGATACTATATTTTGGATGTTGAAAAATATGTTTTTTTCAACATTGCAGTTTGTTTGCGACTATTGATGTGTGTATGCTGATGCATTAGTTCACTTGGGGAGGGAAAAATACTAAATCATAAAATGAATATTGATACAATGCTTCGCTGCATTTGATATTGATACTTCGCTGCATTTGAATGGATCTCTATGGGAATTGGGGGGTGGGACTAGATTTAGCTGCAAATTATGCTGGAACAGTATGGAATACATGGTTGGTGAAATGGCTGTAAGTCATCAAGGGTCTGAGGTATCAAACGATTCTCAAACCATCACTCTGCTGTCAGATATGCAGTAGATATGGATGGATCACTTGAAGGATCGTTTCTCCTGACAAATTTTTGATGACTTAGAGCCATTTAGCCAGCCATAAGTTCCATACTGTTCCATTGTAATTCCGAGATGAAAATACCTTCAAATTAAAGCTGACAGTCTGCACTTCAACCTCTTTGTATCCTTTCAAACTCAAAGTGCTAGAGTACAGAACCAAAATAACCAAAAATGTGTCACTGTCCAATGAATTATGGTGCTCACTGTATATGTCGGACAAATATAACATTAATTCAGTGGGGGAAGCGAAACATGGAATAAACATCAAATCAACCTTACATAAATGGAGTCAATAACATTGATTATCCAATACTTAAATGTTGTCCAGACGTTGATACAATATAAATTCAATAGGGGATGACATATGGAATAAACATTAAATCAACATAAATCCATTGAATAACTTTGAGCCAATGCTTATTCAATACATAAATGTTGTACAGACATTGAAACATTAGTTCTTTAGGGGAGAAAAACACCTAATGAACATCATATCCATAGAATAATAATTTATTGTTTCAGTGTTGATCCAATGTCTGAACTATGTTGGTTTAATGACTTAAGTTGGCCATCTCTGAAACCGGCCCTAAGTCATGTGCCTCTCCTGCACGGATTTAACACAGGATGAGATACGCTGTATTCTAACCTGTGCTATGTGGGTGCATTTCTCAAAATGTGGGTGGCACAGGGCATGATATTCTAATGACCTGTTTCTTGTACCTGCCCCCTGGGTTGCCAGCTTTCTACTAAAAAAATGTGTGTGGGGGAGGGTATACATTTTCAACGTATCAGTGACAGTGCCTTTAATAACCGCATTTGCCTTTCTAAAATCCTACGTGTGCATCGTAGTTGCTCTTGCGTGATGGGGAAGGCAGTGAATGTATTAATGTGTCGCATTTATAGGATCATAGCTCCTATTGACGACTTGGCTATACTCATCACACAAACAAAAGAAATAATCGCTGGTCAGTGGTTGCAATATTATTAAGTAAACACATCGTTGGATTTAATAATTTTTTTAAAAATCTAATCTTTTTTAAACAATTTATCTAATAAAGTCTTGTAGCCTACGGTGGCTTGAACACAATAGTCTATATGCGACGTCTTCAACTTAATTTTGGAGAAGCTGTGCTCACACGTCTCTGTCAAAGCGAATATGATCCAGACTGAGATGGGTGCGTGAGGGTAGGACCCGAAATGCACGACTCAGAAACAGTGGTAGAAGATAGTCCCGTCAGGGCTTTATTATAGGAATGTCCAATGAGCGTAGTCAAAAAACAAGCAAAGTTCATACACGGATAATCCAGCCAAAAACCAAAGTACAGTACCGAGGGAGAAGGCAGTCTCAGAATCGGTACACCATGCAAATAGTCCAGTAACCAAAGTAGCTGTCAGTGGGGCAGTAGTACAGGCAGACGGTAGGCAGGCTCGGGGTCGAAGACGATGCAAGAGTCAAGACCAGAGTCCGCTCCGCGGGGCAAAAGTACAAAGACAGCAGGCAATAACTCATGGTACAGGCAGGCAGTGGTCAACAAAACAAAGTCAGTAACAACGGTCAAAAAACAGGCTTGGATCGTAACAAAAAGGCAGGCTTGGAAATAATGCTCAAAAGTGCATTGAAAACAGGAGGCAACAATTTTGCAAAGACAAGACATGAACACTGAGCTTAAATGCAGGTGTAGACAGGTGCAGACACTTAGCTTGAGAGCAGCATGGGAATGGAAATCAGGTGTGGAAGGCTGACAAGGTAACAAGATAATTAGTACTCGTTAGTAATAAACCTATCCTGACCTAGCGTTAGTAAATTAGTAAATGACATGCACGAGAAACGTAAGGTAAACATGAACACATGGTTAGAGAGTTAGTATTACCCAATCCTGATCTAACGTTAGATTAGTAAACTAGACACGGGAGAATTAAACAATTAGGGAAGCGTGAGCGACAGCAAGAGAGATAGAGAAACAGCATGAACGCAAGGCTGCGGAAATGTGGATGCTAAACAATGAACGGGAGACGTAACATGAATCAAATATAAAACGTGACATGACAAGAAAATAAATTGTAACAATAATCAAACATGAAACGTGACATGACATAAGAATGAAACGTAACAAGTATAAAACCTAAAACGTGGCGTGACTAGACTAAATTCAATACATGACATTAACAAGAAATCTAACTAAGACAAGAAAATAAAATAAAACGTGACATGACAGCTGGAATCGTGACACAGACACTGTCTTTCAATTAATCCATCTAATGTTGGTCTGGTATGGTATACCAGACGGTCAATCATAGCCTACTTTTTATGACAGGTCTTTGATAGTTGCAAGTTAGCTATGCAAAGGAAAATATGACCAAATAACATGCACTCATTCTAATATACATTTATGCGAAAGATGCTGTATTTTTCATAATAATCTATTGGCGGCACTAGACATAAACCACCTTTTTTTCCAAACAAAGTTGCGCAGAAAAAAATTATCAAGTGAAAACTCTGAATACGCTTTTCTTGCAGACACACCTCCTTTTCATCAAATCTCCACCCTGCGTGCTTATATACTGGAGAGCTTAAATGCTTATATGCTTAAAACAGCATATAAGACAAATGACTGAATCATAAATAGATTAAGCTACGCGGAATTTCGCGAGTAAGTCCCATTTGTGCGTGCTTATCTGAACTCTGAATCTGGCCCATAGATTCAACATCAATTCAATGATCAATCAATGGATCAACATCAGATTTCAACGTTGAATCAATGTGTCTGCCTGATGATGATTCAACATTGATTCAATGTTCACTTGCTATCTGGGAGGTTTATGTAGGTTCATGTTCTCATATATTTCTAATACATGCCTTATGTATGTATTTTTATCTGAGTAATATCTTTTACAATAAATATTATTTATATTTATTTTTGATAAGGCAGACTTTGATAGGATGCCAGACCTGAACCCTCAGAAGGTTCTCAGGTTCATCCATGGAAATGTTCAAATTATGTATGCATATTACATCAGTTAACTTGACTATTCACATACTTGGCTACTGTATATGCAAATATTTTTAAATAAAAAAACAAATACAATTTACCAGTAACTAATTACATTTTTAATTACAAATACATCACCTAAACTCTATGATAAGAATGGCAGATTAGTCTGTGCTTGAGTCTTCTATATCTGAATACTGTCACCTGTCCCATATGAAGCTGTGTGTCTCTGTGAAGCATTGCTGAAGACACCAGTCTGACACAATGTAAAAATATACCTACCATGGTGTTGCCTACACTGATACTTGTAGCATGAGACTGCTTAGGCCTTACAGGTGCTTATATGGGCTTATACCTCGAACACTCTGTATGATGGATCAGACAGTTAAGCAAGACACATTTAAAAAGCTGTTTGTCATGGAATGAGCATCTTCCAGTCAGTGATTCCTTTTTCCCATAAAACAAATGGAACAGCAATATTACTTGTTTACATTTCTTTGTAAGCCGCTTATGTCTCCTATGGACCGTTCCTCCTAATTTGGCTCCCCGTCCCTAGACTGTGTCTAAATATATAAGGAATTTCCACTTAATAATTAATTGCTTGACTTGCTGGAGTAAAGCTCATGCCTTAAAAGGATGTTGACTGAAAATAAATTATGACATTACAGAAACAGACTGAGTTTGGTGAAGATCCTTAAAGAACCTTTGTCAGTGAAAAATCTTCCCTATGGGGTGATTTCGCCACTTACAGGCAACATGTGTGTACAGCTAAGGATACATTTTTATTGATGGAGAGTAATTAATGTGCGTGCGTGGGGGCGCTATACAGTGGCTTTTAGAATGGTCAATGTGTAGACTCGGATCCTCTCCAGCCATCAGTAGCTTTTCATTGAGATATTTGGTATTACAACAGATTGGTAAAATGACTGAACTTTAAATGCTAAATTAAAACGGCTGTACTAAGCAGCAATATAACCCTATAATTCTACTTTAAAGGAAGAGCTTGCCAAGGATGTAATGTAAAGGAGTCCTTGGAGGCTAATCCAGAGAGCCCTTTTATTGAACTCAACCCAAATTCCACTAGAGAGTGAGCCCACAGAGCGCTGGGTGCTCATTAAAGGAGAACTTACGTAGCCCAGCCGTCTGACTGTGAGGACCACCACTTTGGTTTGAATGCAATTGCTGGAAAACCATTGTTTGGTGCATTATAGTGATTGTGTTGAGTCAAGCCCACATGTGTTTAATAGATGCAGTCAGTAGGATAAATTGTGTAATGGTGTTTTCCTACTGTCACAGGACACCTCCTCAGGAAGATCATGTTCCATAGGACTGGACTGGACTGGCTGGTTATATAGCAGGATTTCCACATGGCTGCTCACATATCCTTGAATAAAGAGTGACACTAAAGTCAATAAGGATTTTATAACGGCATCTTAGACCACAAATCCTGGTCATGTGACTGAATGGCTTCATCCACGGTGTGACTAGAAATACTGTTACTAGCTAAAGCAAAATTGTTGATACAGTTGAAGTCGGAAGTTTACATACACTTAGGTTGAAGTCATTAAAACTCATTTTTAACCACTCCACAGATTTCATGTTAGCAAACTATACTGTTGGCAAGTCAGTTAGGACATCTACTTTGTGCATGACACAAGTAATTTTTCCAACAATTGTTTACAGACAGATTATTTCACTTTTAATTCACTATATCACAATTCCAGTGCGTCAGAAGTTTACATACACTAAGTTGACTGTGCCTTTAAACAGCTTGGAAAATGATGTCATGGCTTTAGAACCTTCTGATAGGCTAATTGACATCATTTGAGTCAATTGGAGGTGTACCTGTGGATGTTACCTACCTTCAAACTCAGTGCCTCTTTGGTTGGGAAAATTAAAAGAAATCAGCCAAGACCTCAGAAAGAAAATTGTGGGGAGCAATTTCCAAACGCCTGAAGGTACCACGTTTGTCTGTACAAACAATAGTATGCAAGTACGTAATAGTAACAGCAAGGACCTTGTGAAGATGCTGGAGGGAACAGGTACAAAAGTATCTATATCCACAGTAAAACGAGTCCTATATCGACATAACCTGAAAGGCTGCTCAGCAAGGAAGAAGCCACTACTCCAAAACCGCCATAAAAAAGCCAGACTACAGTTTGCAACTGCACATGGGGACAAAGATCTTACTTTTTGGAGAAATGTCCTCTGGTTTGATTAAACAAAAATTGAACTGTTTGGCCATAATGACCATCGTTATGTTTGGAGGAAAAAGGGTGAGGCTTGCAAGCCGAAGAACACCATCCCAACCGTGAAGCACGCGGGTGGCAGCATCATGTTGTGGGGGTGCTTTGCTGCAGGAGGGACTGGTGCACTTCATAAAATAGATGGCATCATGAGGAAGAAAAATGACGTGGATATATTGAAGCAACATCTCAAGACAACAGCCAGGAAGTTAAAGCTTGGTTGCAAATGGCTCTTCCAAATGGACAATGACCCAAAGCATACTTCCAAAGTTGTGGCAAAATGGCTTAAGGACAACAAAATCAAAGTATTGGAGTGGCCATCACAAAGTCCTGACCTCTATCCAATCGAAAATTTGTGGGCCGAACTGAAAAAGCATGTGCGAGCAAGGAGGCCGACAAACCTGACTCACTTACACCAGTTATGTCAGGAGGAATGGGCCAAAATTCCAGCAACTTATTGTGAGAAGCTTGTGGAAGGCTACCCGAAATATTTGACCCAAGTTAAAAAATTTAAAGGCAATGCTACTAAATACTAAAATAAAGTTGTGATCCTAACTGACCTAAGACAGGGAATGTTTACTAGGATTAAATGTCCGGAATTGTGAAAAACTGAGTTTAAATGGATTTGGCTAAGGTGTATGTAAACTTTTGACTTCAACTGTATATATGAGTGTGTGTGGGTGTGTTTGTTAGTGTCAGTGGTCGTGTGCGTGCCTGTGGCTGAATATACATATTCAGTGTTTTTCAGTTTTCTGCAGTCTGTTTATATATCATTATCAATGTTAATCATCACTTACTGGTGTCCACGGGGTTCCAGAAAATTCCCTACAGAACACAAAAACCTGTGTCCCATCCATCCAAAGAACCAACTGTTCACTAATTCTATGGGCAATTGGCCTGTCCTAAAGTTAATTGGCCAAATCCTTTACTAAATTGGCCTACGATGCAGGGGGTATGTGTGTGAGAGGCGTACTCAAAATCCCACAGCCTAATTGTGTGCTACTCCAACTTTTCTTGGCAGGGATGGCAGTTCCGCCGCAGTCAGGCCCAGAGAGAGAGAGTCAGATGGGAAGCCAGCAGCCCTTCACATGGACATTTTTATAGAGCAGTTGAAATATGTAAAGGGAAAAAGGACCTAGTCTACTACCAAGATACAGCGCCTGCCTGGGTGCAGCTCTTGAATCAGAACGCCATCCACCGGTCAGATGAGGCCAAGCAACAAGGCTTCTTTATTTCATTTAGTTGCGGTTTACAATTAAGAGCAACTGAAGCTTTATTTATTTATTTTATTTGCTTATTTATTTTTGCTAATATAATTTTATTATATTAGCCACTTTGTATTCCTAATTATTGTCCCTCCCCACTGGTAAAAAAAAGAATAACTGTTCCCTCCTCTCTTTCTCATCTAGATCCTTTTATGGCTATATGGTTCTCACCAGGTCTTGGAACTAACGTTTCTCCTGAAGATATGAGCTCACCCCTGCAACCTAGGGCCCATGTTAACTCGCCTGGGTTCCAGCTCAACAATGCCACTATTGTGCTCTGCTACCAAACACCATCAAAGCCTTATTAAATAACGCATTAGGGACTGGAAGTGTTTGGGAAAAATATTTTTAAAACCTTTTGATGATTCAGGAAATAATTAAACCAACACAAAAGGATTTATCCAGACTTTTCGCCCCACTGGAAAGCAAATGTTTATAAAGCATGAATAAAAGTTAGGTCTGTTGTTACCTGCTTTTAACAGCTTGGAAGTAGAAGGAGAGTAATATAAATCGGCTAATACGCAAAGTTGGTGAGAACGGCTATCAAACCGGCCACCCCAGACTGTGCTTATTTCCTTTCTATATGACCTTTAGAGGTACCTGAGCTGGCTGTGTGTGTGTGGGAGATGGAGGAGGAGGAGGGTTCTGCTGTGTCAGTGTCACTCATTTTCATATTGAACTCTCTGGAAACATTAGTGAGGAGAAACAACCCTTAAAGTGATCCAGCCATATCTACTGCATATCTGGCAGCAGAGTGATGGTTTGAGGCTCGTTTGATACCGCAGATCCTTGATGACTTTCAGCCATTTAGCCAACCATGGGTTCCATACTATTCCCAGCTAAATGTAGTCCCACCTCCCAGTTCCCACAGAGATCCATTCAAATGCAGAGAGGTTATAGTATCACACGTAAGAGTACCTGAAAATAAGATATTAGTCTTTTGATATCCTTTTATACCCAGTCATGAGAGCATCACCAGTTTACCTATGGAATGTTCCAAACAGGTGTTTTTTGAACTTCCCAGTCTTTTATTTTTTTTCCCGTCCCAAATATTTTGGAACGTGTTGCAGGCATCAAATTCGGAATTAGCGTATATTTATAAAAATCAATAAAGTTCATAAGGTAAAATATTAAATATCTTTTCTTTGTACTGTTTTCAATTAAATATATGTAAAAGAGAATTTACAAATCACTGCTTTCTGCTTTTATGTGCATTTTACATACTGTCCCAACTTTTTTGGAATTGGGGGTTGTATAAAGCTGTTCCTTGAGTTGTTTCCTCATTACCTTTGTAATTATTTTGTTATTTGCTTTTTTAATTAAAACTTGCAAAAACAAAAAAATCCATTGCATCATGGCCAAAGAAACCAAGAGCTGCTAAATTTAAGAACAGTGTGAGTGACCGAGCCAGGAACAAGGGGTCAGCATGCCACAGAGTCAGCCCAGAGTCTCCGACAGCTACAATTCATTAGCTTCTGCAGGGAATGAGAGAAAAAACTGCAAGCATTTTATATCTTTGTATGCTTTTGTGGCAATGCCTGGCAACTAAGCACTGAAACACCCACTCTAAACTTTGAGTGTTATAAACTTAAAATAAACACATTGTCCACATTTCTCATTCTGTCCATAAAGCACGATAGGGTTTTTTTAACAGATACAGAGAAATTGTTAGAAGCTGACCAGACTGCACTTTCTATAGAATATCAGTGCAAGGAGGACATTGAATCTCCATTCAATCTCGAGCAAATGCTGCCTTTTGGCCAGACTTTTGCAACTGTTAGGCTAGTCAAACAGAAGCACAGACGAATAGAGACAATGCAGGGTTCCATATATTATTAATATTGACATTTGCCATTTGAATGTAGTCAATAAGAAGGTGATAACAGTGGCTTGAATACTTTTTTTCCCAGTATGAGAGCGAGGATGAGCAGCTTGTTTTTAAAGTTCAAATCAGCCCAGGTCATCTAGGAGACTTAAGAGTTGGAGACAAAGGTGTGGCATAACCTGTGTTCCAAAATAGGCATGCTAATTATCGGCACAAGTGTAAGCAAATGAAAGCTTCTGTATGTGATGCCAAGCACTGCTGGCATGACAGTGAATAGGCATGCCACATCAGGGAAGATCTTGGGTGTAATTAATTCTGTGCTGTGCTTTTAACTGGATGAGTTGTTGCCTATAGCTGATGGGGAAAAGAAGATGTTCCAGTGGATATACAGTGAGCACCATAATTCATTGGACAGTGACACATTTTGTTATTTTGGTTCTGTACTCTAGCACTTTGAGTTTGAAAGGATACAATGACAATGAGGTTGAAGTACAGACTGACAGCTTTAATTTGAGGGCGTTTTCATCCATATCAGATGAACCGTTTAGAAATTATAGAACCTTTGGTACCCCCCCCCCCCCCCCCCCATATTGGACAGTTTAACATAATGTAGAATAAAATAATTTAACTGTCCAATATTTTTTGATGCCCAAAAATGGGGGGACGACGACTATGTACAAAAAGTTCTATAATTTCTAAACGGTTCATCCGATATGGATGAAAATACCCTCAAATTAATACTGACAGCCTCATTGTCATTGTATCCTTTCAAACTCAGTGCTAGAGTACAGAACAAAAAATGTGTCACTGTCCAATGAATTATGGTGCTCACTGTATATTATGGAACACAGAGTTCCACAATGATAAATAAATTAATCTGGAAAGTACGTGCAATTAAAAAAATATATATCTTTTTTCAAAATTAGTGTTCAGATTTATCTTCAGGTTTATTTAATCCTTTATTTTTCCAAAATATTTAAAAAAAATTTACTGGCTATTCGAGTTAACCAGCTTTGTGGAATTCCCCCCGGGAGCCTGAAGTTTCACCAGAAAAAGAACTGTAATGGAAATATAGCCAAACCATTGGGAGCAAAATAAAAAAATAAAAAGTTTCTCCACAAAACAAAACCCTGGTTAATTTGCCTCCAATGTCTACTACAAACAACGAGATTGAGAATCCAAATTGACTATTAGACGTGAGACACAACGGCCGGCGGTTTTATACTGGGAAGCGTTGGAACCACTGTAACCAACTTCCCCGAAATGAGCACAATACCAAAGTCTCCACAGGAGAACAATACCAAAGTCTCCACAAAACAAAACCCCGGTTAAATTACCTTCAATGTCCTCTGCCTTTGGATCTCCTCTCAGTTAGCGCGAGTCTCTGTGTTTACTCATACTTCCAGGTATCACAACCATATTATCATGCGTGCACATCAGACAAAAGTAGTACAAAAAACAAGTAGCTTACACAAATGACGGTCCACGGTACAGCAAAGTAGCCACAAAACCACAAGCAGCTTACTGCCAAAATTATCCAGTTGTGTACCCCTACAGCACGGCAAAAACTACGACAAACTACAAAATAGAGCAAGCGCTGCATGCAACCAGAAACAACCGCCACAATACTACTTAAAAATGAGCTTCAGCACGGCAGCGAAGTTGGCAACGTGCATGAAGTTAGCCAAAGGGAAAATGAAATCATCAAAAGGAAATTAACCAACCTCGAGCTAGAGAACGCCGCAAATACATATGCTCTCACAGATCATTTCCAGTCGGTAATTTCCAATCAAGTGTCAGGTGAGCCGAAGGAAATGAGTTAGCACACGAAGGCCACACTCTTGAGGCAGCAAAGGGACATAACAATCCCCTAGGATATGTATTTCCTGGATTTCATTCACACCATTTGCTTTTCCGTGTATATACTAAATAATCTGGCTAGCTATTGTTCCCTTAAATCCAGAAACATTATAGTTTATATATATGTTTAATTATAGCCAGAATAGTTACATAGGCTACATAGCCTACATGAATGAATTAACTAGATTAATTAATATTGTGTGTATCCCTTGATAATGGATGACCAGACATGCTAGACGAATGTTTCAAAGTTCAGAATTTTATAACCATGTTGAAGTTGTTTAAGAATTAAGTAGGCTAGCCTACTGCTGAACCTTACAATTCGAGCAGAGTAGACACAAGCAGCAGCAAATCATAAGAGCGCAGATCGCATAATACATTTTTTAAAATTAGTTTTATTTTTTCCGTCGTGCGGGGTTTTTCCACCTCCAGGTACTTAAAGTTGAAGTCGGAAGTTTACATACGCTTAGGTTGAAGTCATTAAAACTTATTTGTAACCATTCCACATATTTCATGTTAGCAAACTATAGTGTTGGCAAGTCAGTTAGGACATCTCCTTTGTGCATGACACAAGTAATCTTTCCAACAATTGTTTACAGACAGATTATTTCACTTTTAATTCACTATATCACAATTCCAGTGGGTCAGAAGTTTACATACACTAAGTTGACTGTGCCTTTAAATTTTTAATATTTGGTCGCATATCCTTTGCTTGCCATGACTTCCTGATGTCTGTGACCCAACAACATCAAAAGACTTATTTTCTGGTGCTCTTACAAGCGATACTATAACTTCTCTGCATTTGAATGGATCTCTATGGGAATTGGGGGGTGGGACTAGATTTAGCTGTAAATTATGCTGGAAAAGTATGGAATACGATTGCTAAAATGGCTCTAAGTCATCAAAAAACCCACCATTTTGCAAAACGAACTTGTGGTAAACTTCCTTAAGTTGCTAGTGTTTTATAATATAACATTTAATTTTCATTCTCGATTTTAATTTATGCGCATTGAATTTGTGGTATTCGTCATATAATTAATGTTCATTGAGTTATCTTCAATTTATATTCAGCTAACATAAGCTAATTTAATTAGCTAGATAGCATACCAGCTGAGCTCGGTAGCTAAGCTTGACTGCATCACCACACACGGACAAACATAGGGTAACGCTATTGCCATGAGCTATATTGACGGTCAATCAATCACATATGTTATTTTGGCAAGACTACTTTTATTATAAATGTCCCCAGCGCCGCTAGAAAGGTAGCAAGCTGTCCCCATAGACTTAAATGAGCAAACCACCACCGTCTTTTTGGCTAACTGCTAATTAACTCGACTGTGACAGAGCAGTCTCACGGTTTTCCGCAGCATGAAACACCGATCTGAAAACTGTTCCAGATAAAGTCAGCATTGTAGGTTTGTGGGTTCATACGCTAGCTAAAGCATAGTAGCCTACATTACATCGTAGCTGGCATTAACTTTCATCTGCATCCTGTAGCCTAACCTAATCTCTCCGTATTCTTTTCCGATAAATTATTGGTTTTATTTTAAACATCCCCGTATTGAGTTAGTACAAACATACCGCTAACACTTTGGCTCTATTGCCCTCACATTTTCTTAATTTTTGGGACCGAAAAAAAATTATCCAGGTGTAGAAATTTTCAGTTAGGGTTCTAGTTGGAGCAGCTGAGTAACGTTAGCTAGGCAATTACGGTAGCTAGCCAACTTATATAGCCAGCCAGCAAGGATGACTTTAAGGAAGTCGAATAACTAAATTAAAAAAGGGCTTGCTATATGTTATCGTTAGCCTGCTAGCTAAATGTTAAAACGACTTGCCGTGCGCTATCGTTAGCTTGCTAGCTAGCTAACCCAGCATTGCTAAGCAATGGTAATGTTCATGGCAGGGGGAGTACGGCGATTGCGTACGGGAGGGGTGGAATAGCTAAATTAATATATAAATTTATAAGGTTATACAGGTATGGGGCAATTGATTTGAGATACTTAACCCACAGTTTGGCTGCTTGCTCCAAGACGCTGGGCCTGTAATGTAGCTGCAACATCCCGCTGTCTCTCATCTCACGAAACAGTATTTTTTTTCGTAGTAGACACATCATAGATTGCCCCAAAATGAATATGTGATGATGTTGAAGATGAGCAAGTAAGGCAGTTAATTTATTATGTTACGAACTGCATCCACAAAACAACAGCTTGTTCACGGTAGGCTACTAAGGGATGTTCTCCATCGACTTCCACTCAAAAATGCAGCGTGTCTCCCGGTCCCAATCATAGACTGTATAAAGGTCCCAAGACGCCAGGGCGCGTTTTAGACCAATGATTGTTGTCTCCCCCTTCAGGTCCTGCCCCTCCGAGTGAGGGCAGTGAGAACCCTGTAGAACCTACCTTTGGCAATGACCCCAGGACTCAACCTGTCCCTCTGATTGGTCCTGAACAAATGTTAATACCCTGTCCAAACGACACAATAATTTAAAAAACCGGCACATGGAGAGGCATTAGATGAAGGAAAAGCACCTATTGCGACTACATTTTCTTGCGAAAAAAATGTATTGACTTAGTATTTTGATAACATTGCTGCCATTGACTTACATGGTGAAAGACCTATACTGGAGCCAACCACAGTGACACTAGTGAGCAACGACACTATGGCCGCTCCCAGCCCAACCAGGAAGTGAGCTTCAAAACAAAAGCCCGGTTTTGGCCCCTTGCTGCAAACAAAGGATAAACAGCTAGCGTGTTTTCTTAGCGAAATGTCTGATTATGAAGAAGATGGCTGGGTAGAATTTGTAGTTGAACCATACTTCGAACCTGAATATATTGATTTGGAGTTAGAATTACTGTCCTCGCGCAGAGTGATACTAAAAGTTACTGGGTAAAACGTCCTCTTAGCGGATGTTCTTGTTTAAATGTGAACATCGACATCTGAAATCTGAAACAACATCATATAGAATAGAATAACTCTTATTTTCCCGATAGGGAACTTCAGTTGTAGTCCAGCAACAACAAAAAAGACATAGACAAACATATAAAATAATACAGCCAAACATCATGAATAAAATAGCCCCCGCTGTCCCAAGATGTCCAATGGCATATGACAACCAGTCCAACACACAAACTCCGCCTCCACGACTTTCCACCGTAGGTTACAAGGAGTGTTGCGGTCTCTGTCCACTGTCGAAACGGAGCTCAGCCTTCCCAGTCGAAGCTTCACTCCTCAGTGTTGTGCAAGTTCACACTTCACAAGAGCTTGCTCAAAGTTGAGTTCACACAGATTAAAATTAACTAGTTCACGTTCATAGTTCGCAATTTAGAATTTTGAACTAAGTTCACAGGCCCAACAAATTAACTAGTTCACATTCACTTATTCGTTTTTTTTTTTAAATGAGCTGCTCTGATCTAACAATATTGCACACATTTTTGTGAATTTGATAATCGCCCCAGCTCATTCCAAAGTGATTATTACTACTACTGCTAATGGTTAAAATATGTACCTACAGTCGCCTACTACCCAACTCTTATCAGCACGAAATCAACTCGACTGAGAGCCCTGAGCTGCAGCAATATTCCACGGTTCCAGAGCCGTGACACAAACCAAAGTTCTTTAGAGTTTTTACAGAGAGCAAATGCTGTAGCCTACACCATTAATAATCGGATTTAGCCTTGCTACTCAGCGTGGATCAAACAGAAACCTTGACAAAGGTATTCTGCAAATGATATTCCGAGACACCAACACTTTAATAGCCTACTTTTTATTATGAAATTATTAAATCTGGCTGTTTGCAACCAAATTGCAGTATAAAACATAATTAATATGCGATTGTGTTCAGCTAATGACTGCAATAACAGTAACAGTGAACAGATAAATACAATTTTGTATAATAGAAGAAATAAATAGCCTAATGGTCCAAATAAACATATTTTATGGTGTCCAAATAGCCTAAATCTTTACCAAATACTATTTAAAACTAATAAACGAAACAGGCTCCTGTACACACACACACACACGCATCAAGATCTGTCTTGTTTGTCGGATTTGGCTGGCTATCTCCCCTATACAGCCATCCATCCACCACATTTTCAGTAGGCTACTGGATTCTAGGATCTGAGAAAAAACAAGATTTATATTTGCATAGACAAATAAAATAGCTATATGCAAATATCACCATTCAATCTCTATTCTTAGGCCATGTAATATCTAAGCTACAAACCAATGACCGACAACGTTATTTTAGGCTATAGGCCTAACATTAAACGTCTGCTAGAATAACGGAGATGGGAAAGTCGTAAATAAATGTAAACTGGATGCGATTGCAAACTAGCTTGAAAAGTAGCCTAAGGGAGAGTGAACAGAAAATATTGAGCATAGGCTATTAAAAATGAGCATCAATCAGGTGATTTGGGTCTGAATAAAATATGAAAGCTAGTTTACTAACTTGGTTTGCTACCAGCTGGACTCTGCTGTCTGAAACGGCTTCAAATTCCAGCTTGCGCCACTGGGAAAAAGAAATGTGGCTCGGGTAGTTAGAAAGAATCAAACAAACAAACGGGATTGTATTAACCGGAAGTACCAAAAACTCGTGACTCCGACTCTTCAAACCGAACGGTACGGAAAGAGCCGACTCAGGAAAAAGAGCCGAACTGCCCACCACTACTCGGGTGCCGTAAAACACAGTGCGTGAGCATCTTTAATTCTCGCGGGAGTTAACGACGTTCATTGGTTGCAAACGGATACGTTCAGTTCACCGTTCACCAAAAACATGAGCGCGTTCAATGCTCTTTTAGCGCATTCATGCACAACACTGTCAATCCTCCCCCGCATTTATCTTCTCCTTCCCTGGTGGCCTTCTGAAGATTGCCTGCAGTCCTGGATCAGTCCCGACATCTTCAACTCCGGTGAAGAGCGACGTGAAACTTTGTGGCTGCAGATCCAATGGACATTCCCGAGCATCCCCGAAAAAATCTCCAGCCCGCTTCCCCCGTCCCACAACAGACACACTACACAAGAAAAAAACAAAAGACTAAAGCCCAACACAACAAAACACATTCAAATTAACAAACACGAACACGAGAGACAGCTGGACTACATGTCACTATTACAGCACCACGTGACGTCACTGTATATAGACTGTAAATATACTGTCATTTGAGCGAAATATCGTCCTTGCGCACTCGGTAATCATATGTGCATTTTCGTTTCCAACAACGACACTTGTAAAGCTGTTGTTAAACCTTATTTGAGTGGATTTTGACGGTTAATTTACAGAGAGCATTGCTGTAAAGCATTGTTAGCATTGCTCCAATTCAGAATTTGCAACAATTTAGCTACAACGGTGAGACCAGGACAGCTTAACCCTTTGGGGGTAAGTAAATCGATATCAAATTTTTCAAAATAGGTGAACTATCCCTTTACGTTTCTGGTGATCTTTTGCCTACCGTCTGCATGCGCATATTCAGTGTATTCAAGTTTATAGAGAAAACTAATCTATAAACTTTATTTCAGAGGCCTCTGACAAAAAACATTGAGCAGGCTATCTATCAGCTGGTCATCATCAATACGACAAGTTCAATACGACCAACCAATGTTGACTCTCCAAGGAGTAATACAACACGAATATAACTTTGTTATCCAATCGGGTCAAGTAAAATCACGCATTGGTTCTTACTCCCATATGTATTGTGGGTATAACTGGATATAAAATATAACTGTAAACCAAAAACTTAGTTTGGTAGAAAAATGCACTAATTTCTCCATTATAGCCTAAGGCAGGGGTCCTCAATCTTATCCAGAAAGCGGTGGAAGCAGTTACACACCTGATTCTACTAATCAACCACAAGTCTTTGCTAAGGACCTTAGCTGCGTTCAGATCCAAAATGTATCCTTTCTTCCTGTCATTCCCTTCCCTTGCTTCAAGGGGGAATCCCGAAAATGCCTGGATGAAATATGGCAGCCACACCAACTGAGATTTCGGTTCCAATTTAAGGGGAGTAATTATATAAATATAATTAGTAGGCTAATTATATTACCTCAGTTCCCTCACAATGCAATGCTCCACACAAGTGGGAGGTCACGTTTCAACTCTATGGGGTAGAATTCCTATATCGGTTGCGAAGGCCATTCAGTTCCCTTTTGTTTTGTTTCTCACCTATCCTCCCTTGCAGAGCACCTGTTACGTGCTTGCTGCACGTAGCAAATTACACCACTATAGCTCTCTCGAGGAAGACGGCAAGGAAAGGGAATGTGTTCAATTGGATCCGAATGCAGCCCTGGATTAATAGAATACTGCTTGGTTGGAACAAAAGCCTGCACCCACAACGGCCCTTACTGAATAAGATTGAGGCCCCTGGCCTAAGGTGAAACTGAGAGGTGTGGTTCATTGGATGGCATATTACTTGCTGCAACTTCGCAGCAACTATACATTTGTTTAACAATGTGTTCTTAATGTGACTATTCCCCACTGCTTCAAGCAAAAATGTCAATACTGCTGCATGTCCCTTGTAAACATCGCTGTCAATCATCATCTCTGCTTAATTAGTGGGATAATTGTTGAACACGTGGCTTGACAAAAAGTGCTATCGACCTCTTGCTGGCAGCATACTGAAGTTCATGCGAGAAAACAAGTCGAGAGAAACTGGTGGCCCTACCCATGAGGCACAGGGCTAGTTGTGGGCCTTACAGCTGCTTAGTGCCATTGAGCCAACACTGGACCACAGATGGGAAGGAAAGCTGTAGGGCAGATGTGAGACACATTCCAGTCTTTTTCCGTGAATTTTACACTTGAATCCTCCTGACTGGAGTCCTGGCATGCCTCTCACCAGCTTTCATGGTCTGCGATGAGCTTATGGTGGGCGTTTGAGCGGAAAGCCTTTCTTTGTATCAATCACACCAACATCCAAGCAGTCAGACTCCAGCCAGGCCCATACTGGTCTCACTCTCACGCTGGACCACACATCGCTCACCCATGAGCAGAGTGATTTATTTTCTTGTAATAGGTGATTTTCTCCCATAGCGACCATTCAGAAGAGACATGGCCTTATTGAAACATGTCTCTGAAAATGAGAGTGTCTGTGTACTTAGCTCGGTGCACACAACTGCCCAGAAGTACTCCTCTTTACTGTAATATTGCTTAAGCTCTTAGCCCTTCCTGTAATGGAATTCTATTTCAGACAGGAAATACAGTAAGTCCCATTTTTACGGCACACTCCAAAGGCACTATTAAGATAATCATCATCATCATCATCATCATCATCAAGGGGAAGATGCACCAAGAGTAGAGAGGAGGAGCAGCCGAGGCCTTAAAGTTGATAGTAAATGTAAGGTTAATGAGAGGGAGAGGAGATATTGATGCTGTGTGGGAAGACTGGCCTTTTCATTCGTGTCAGGTCTGACTCTGCAAATTTACATCCAGCAGGCCTTGCTCACAATGCCAAAGAGAAGTGAATTATTTCAGATCCAACATTCTCCACTCTGACTTGCAGCCAATATTTACATTCTACAAAGCGCCAAATTCATGAACTCCAGTCCATATATTTGGCCAAAAAGACTTTGGCCTTGAACTTGACAAGCAATCCATAACAATAATCTCTTTTTTAAAGAAGCTATTAAACAGCAGATGACATTTGAACATCAAAAGCCTGCACTAAGAGTTCAACAACAAACATTTATTTTCTGAAAAATGGCCATCAGTGCAGAGGAGGATAAGAAGGCTGAGAAGCTCAAATGGCACACGCGTGCACCACACACACACACACACACACACACACACACACACACACACACACACACAAGAAACCTCTTGCAGACACTCACACAAACACACACACACACACACACACACACTCAGACAGACAGATATACACACATACATAATCAACCATATTTCTCAACAAGAAGAAATTACATTTGATGCCAATTCCCAGCAATAATCCTCTGTGTTCCCATTACACATATTCCTACGACTGACTCCAGAGTATACATTTCACCATAGAACAGCCTGTCTTGGCATTAAATACAATTCCATCTCAGAAGGTCTTTAGTTTTTGGTGTTATTTCTCCTTCCACTTGTGTTATGTTTTACTATTTCTACTATTTCTAACTGTTAAGCTTGGAATGTGACCAGTACAAATATTTAAAACAAATAAAGCAACTTGAATCTTATCTAAGCACTTTCTCTTACACAGTGTAAAAAAAAAAAGTGCACTAAACTTAGAAGCAATTATTTTGACAAACTGTAATTATCCCTCACAAAAATGACAGAACAAGACAAACTGTCTTACTGGGGGAGGGAGACACTCTAGTATGTGAGAGTGTGCCATAGTCTGAGGGACAGCACCCAAGCACTTGGGGCACCATAATCTTAAGTATGAATGTTTTTATGCCTCCGCACTGGTGACAGAGGCATTATGTTTTCACGTCCCATTCTCGTAAACGCCATATCTCAGGAACGCCTTGAGGGAATTTCTTCACATTTGGCCTAAACGTCCACTCAAGGATGAACTGATTAGATTTTGGGGGTCAAAGGTCAAGGTCACTGTGACCTCACAAAAGACGTTTTTTGCCATAACTCAAGAATTCCTACGCTAATTATGACAACTTTTCACACAAATGTCTACTTGGACTCAAGGATGAACTGATTAGATTTTGATGATCAAAGGTCAATGTCACTGTGACCTCATAAAAGACGTATTTGGCCATAACTTAAGAATTCCCATATCTGATTACATTTTGGTGGTCAAAGGTCAAGGTCACTGTGACCTCACAAAAGATGTTTTTGGCCATAACTCAAGAATTCCTATGCTAATTATGACAAATTTTCACACAACTGTCTACTTGGACTCAAGGATGAACTGATTAGATTTTGGGGGTCAAAGGTCAAGGTCACTGTGACCTCACAAAAGACGTTTTTTGCCATAACTGAAGAATTCCTACGCTAATCATGACAAAATTTCACACAAATGTCTATTTGGACTCAAGGATGAACTGATTAGATTTTGATGGTCAAAGGTCAAGGTCACTGTGACCTCACAAAAGACATTTTTGGCCATAACTGAAGAATTCCTACACTAATTATGACAAAATTTCACACAAATGTCTAATAGGATAAAATTATGAAGTGACATTTTATATCCAAAAGTTAAAAGGTCAACTTCACTGTGACATCAGTGATAACGTTTTCTATGTTTACTTACTTTGCTACATATATTTTATGAGTCTGGATAGACATGGATGTAAACTGCAACTTGACTTGTTGGCGAAGGCATACAACCGCAAGGCGGTTATTTCTAGTTTTTATTAGTATTTTTTTTCTTAGCCTTTTCTCCCCATTATTACATGCTTCAGGTCTCTTGCATATTGTTACATTACATTACATTCACTTGGCAGACGCTTTTATTCAAAGCCACGTACAATGGGCCTCATTCATGAAACATGAGCAGAACAAATGTACGTAACTCGTTCGTATTAACAAACTTGTCCGTATTTTGGCATTCATATCTGAATCATATTTTAATATCTGAGATTTGTTTGTACATACAAACAAACTTGCTCAGGACCACGCGTACCGCATATGTAAATTCTAAATGCCACTAAATATCTTCTGAATATCAATTCGAACATGAGTTTATTTTTATTTCCTGTTAAATTCACATGACAAAATGTAGTCTCTGAAATGCACAATGCAAACGTAGCAAATCAATTACGATTGTAAAAAACAAATGCCTTAGATGATTCCTATTAATCAATTGTAGGCTAAACTTATAACGTAATGAATGCTCCTGGTACTATTATTCTATATTGATAAATTAAAATGCTAGCCTATATGATGCTAAATAGGCTATGCTATTTAACACACATTTGACCGATGAACGAAATTAGCTTTAAAGCTCCAGGGAACAAAGCCTAAAATAGGTAAAATGTACGTATGATATCAAATTTGAGTGTGTTATTAAGTTACACTGCTGAAAAACAGATTAGCTGATCAGACCTGTATTAGGATGGTCGGGCGTGGTCGTAATATTCTAATGAGCACACTTGATTGACATTCCTCTGTCCAAGAAGACACTCGGCATCACACACAACAAAAATACAAAATAGCAGGGAGAGTCGGGGTTGTACAACCATATATGTACGAATCTACCGACACTGAATTTGAGAGTGTACAAATTCCACAACCCGCATTCTCTGGCTTCACAGGTGGTGACGGAATGGTGGGTTTCCGTGTAATAATAAACCACACTTCTTAACTTTGTTACAAAATTTGTTTCTTCCAATAAAGACGTGGGTATTGCTGCTCATTAGCTAGCAAGTTGACGTTAAGTAGCTCGCATGTTGAATGGCATGGAATGTTTGATTGGTTACCCTGGTAACTAAAGCTCCACTCCGCTCTGCTTCCGTTCTGTGCGTTAAAAAAAATCAACTGCGCTGTACCCAGCACCGGCGCAGCGATGAGAAGGCATATGACGTTAGTCCTACACGCCCAACGTTAGCCAAGATACACGTAACGTTATTGAAAGTAGTAGCTAAATCCACAGGGCTAGTGAACACACTGGCCGTGTTCAAATAAGGCATTAATGCGGGAACACATTAGTTTTGACAAATGCTGGTGGGAGGTACAAGCGACATCAGCCTTGTGATTGGTTTGGGATTAGTGACATCACTATTCCCATTTATAAACATCAGAGAGATTCTAAAATATGACGTGATTACCCGATTTCAAACCACATCTCACACGCACAGAACACCAATGAACAAAATAACAAAATTAATAACGTTTAATTTATTTCCAGGCTGCGAGAAAGACTGTGTGCTTGGCAGATGGAGGCAATGCGTTCGCAGCGTTTCCTTGCCTCCAATATAATGTCAATCCATAATTTCCATTTTATTTTTACCACTTTATCAGTTTGTGTGACGGATGATACTGCATTGATGGTAGGCTACATGTTATCTCCGGCTAGGCCTTTACCAGTTCAGACCGGTACTGACAATAGCCTACTAAATCTTTTTTTTTTCTTGACTGAACATCTGCTAATAAAACTTTGATTATAGCGTCAGAATAATTATTTATTTTGCTTTCTCTGGGCGAATTTGACTTCATATACCCTTGTAAATGGAATTAGCAAATTCCATATGGCGATTCATGGGCGTGGATTTATGCAATCGCGAAATGTGCACACGCTTGTCATTTACGATGAATTGGTAAATGGGAAAAAAGCTGCCTTTCCCACACGGTTTGATGAATCCGGCGTAAATTTTTTGTACCAACTCGTTTCGTACGTAAATGTACGTGCATATTTAGGAACGCTTCATGAATGAGGCCCAATAAGTGCATACCAAAGGTCATTGCAGCAGCTAAAAACAAGTCAGATAGAGTACAGTTCTGTCATAAAGTAACAGCTATCCATAGACATGAACATCGAGTCTAGTTTACAGTCGTATGTGCTCTGGCAATATGCTTTCATTGTGGAAATGAAGGCACCTTTGAATTAGAATTAACTTTTAAATCTATATTGATTTGTATACTAAGCATATTTTTGGAAGTTTGACTATACATTAAATTAAATTACAAATATTGATAAACTATTAGCCTTACTGGGAGAAAGGGAGAGAGAGAGAAAACCAAAGTCCAGTGCATTATATTATTTTTAAATTTTTGGGTTTCAATCATGATATTCACATAAAATAAAAAAATTCTGGCAAAGAATAAATGAAAAACAGTACCAATTATATATCAATAAAACAGAACTATGAATAAATTATAAATAATACAACCCCTTCGCACAGATGCCATTTGGTCAATTCTCACCTATTTAGGGGGTATTCTATTTAAGGCATTATAACTCCAGCTGTGAGAAACATAAACTTGGAAAATGGCTTAAATGAAGCAACACATTTATACCATTTACAGTACTAACTTAGATTAGTTAAATTCAATCATTTTGGTCAAAATGACAAAAAAATGTTTTTTCTTTAGTTTGCAATGAAATACTGAGAGATACACATCTAAAACAGGTAAAACTATGCACACTATACACTGTGTCTACTAGTGTGAAAAATCTGAGGGTGATATGCAGAAAAATTATTATTATGGCCCAGGCCCAGGTGATTTACTCGTGAGGGCTTCAATGGGTCAGGTGAATATAATTCCACGGCTGAACTATTTATTCTGAAGTAACTCCATGGGCCCTATCTTACACCCGGCGCAAAGCGGCGCTAACCCAAACGCAAGTGTCTTTGCTATCTTACACCCGGCGCATGGTTCATTATAACGCCTTACGTTCACGCCGTTTAACTAGCATGTATTCTTGTGATGCCACATTACATTGCTCTCAGCCCACTCCATCAACATCCAGGCGATGTGCGATGGTACGGGACAATGGCTATCCATTAAAAAGGAGCTGATACCTATATCAAGCCTAATGCGCGAATTGTCATTTGCACCTAATGCGTGAATTGTCATTCAATGGAAAACTCGCGCACTGCAATAGACGGACATTTGAGTTCTGAAAATGCGCTTCAGATGTCATTACAATACAGTTCTGTTTATCTAGCAATACAGCCTGTAAGTAAATAGAATGGTTTGTGACTGAAAAAAGTTCAAAACCTTGTCCAGTGAATATTGCCTTTATTGTTTTTCAAATAGCCTAGGCTACAGCGGACTCGCTGTGCATAAGGTTTTTTCGATAGCTATGGTTAAAAGACGGAGATAAATGTCATCATGTTAACTGAATTGTAACCTTAACTATTCTCCGTCCTTCATATTTTTTAAATTACAGTGACAATGTTTCCATACCCTCAGCTTATTAAAACCCCGCTAATTTCACCTGTTATTCCATAACTGAACAAAAGATTTTAAAGAGAACTAAGCATCTAATTAGAAACGAAATTTGCAGCACGTTACACAATTAATTTACAATTAATTTTAATTCCATTATCTGCATGTGCGCTTTACAGGAGCAGGTCTGTTTCCCCTGCTGTAAATCACACTTTTCACGGTCTTCCTGGGAAAGTGGATCGTTTTAAAGTATTACCCTCAGTAAAACAGGTTGTTCACATTTCCATAAGCAGGACATTATAAAACAAGGGAAAATATGCTGAACCTATGGGTTGCCAACCTGACAGATTTATTGTATTCAGTGTCATCATTAAGGTAAAATAATGTTATTTATGTTATTAATCAAAATTAGAATGCAGGTAGCCTAATGAACTTCGGATGAAGCTTGAACATGAGTTAATTGCATAATCAAACAAAATTTGTTAAACAAGCAGGCTAATATGGCGTTTTCTAAGGTGAGACGGAAGCAATTGGTCGCTTATTCTCAGCTGTTGCAGGTACTTTTAATGAAATTTAACCGCATATATTTTGTAAACAGCACTGTCAGGAATTACCGGGAACTCATAATGGTTAGCCCGAATAATATTGATCATAGGCTACTATTGATCCATATAGCCTATTCCTTGATCGCAGTAAACACGCACGAGCATGTCTGTTTCGCCATCATAAGCAATCCGCCAAGGTGGAAAAGCAGGCTTTTAAAGGGAATGGGATATGACATTTTGATTGGTTTATTGCATGTCACGCCCAAGACACACCTATAATTAATGAAGAGACTAGGTTCAGCCCAGTTGCACCTTGCACCGTGCTTAGCGCCCAAAAAACACGCCGTTAAAATAGCAAAAGTGGACTTGGACACGCCCTAAATGGACTTAGCGCCATGCGCTTAGACCAAGTGCCAAGATCGCCAAGATAGGGCCCAATGCCTTCTAAAGCATCTAAAGCATGTGGTGGCAGTTCTGTTGTTAGGTCTGGTGTTAACAATCATGGGTTCCTCTAAACAGTTGTCCAAGGATGTCAGAATTAAGATAGTTCACTTCCACTAACAAGTAGAAGGCTAAATAAAACTCAACGTTTCAAACCACCTATTTCCACTGTCAGAAACATTATCAGACAATGGAAGATAAATGGAACAGTCAAGGCAAGATATGGAAGAGCAAGAACAATTTCAGATAGAATGGCCCAAGAACTGGTGAGAAATGCTCAGAAGAACCCACACATCACTGCAAAAAGGTCTAGGACAACAATACAACATACTTTAAACAACAAAGACCTACATGGCAGAGTTGCCAGAAAGAAACCTTTAAGCGTCTGAAGTACACAAAAGAAAACCTTAAGAAACCTGAAGCCTTTTGGAACAATGTGCTTTGGACTGACAAATCCAAAATTGAACTTTTGGCCACAACCAAAGAAGGTATGTTTGGAGAAAAAAGGGTGAAGCATTTGTATAGAACACCCTGCCAACTGTTAAGCATGGAGGTGGATCCATTATTCTTTGGGGTTGTGTGGCAGTTGGGGGC
The DNA here is from genome assembly GCA_029718625.1 of Synaphobranchus kaupii. Taxonomy (NCBI): domain Eukaryota; kingdom Metazoa; phylum Chordata; class Actinopteri; order Anguilliformes; family Synaphobranchidae; genus Synaphobranchus; species Synaphobranchus kaupii. The sequence continues at coordinate 55,960,739 of CM056381.1, forward strand.
ACAGGAAATATTGTGCAGGTGGAATTAAGAATGGATTCCACCAAATATCAAGAAATTCTAGAGGCTAATGTTCAAAGGTCAGTCCAGACATTGAAGTTGAAGAGAGGTTGCCCTTATAGTATATTTTAAATATATTGTGAAGATAATTTGATATATTTACAATCTACTGCAGCATATTCTTTTTCCATAGGGGTGGGTGTTCCAGCAAGACAATGATCCAAAGCATTATCTCGAAATCAACCATGAAGTACCTCCAGGACAGACGGATGAAGGTTTTGGAATGGCCACACAGTCCCCAGACTTGAATATTATTGAAAATCTGTGGAGAGATCTCAAACATGCCGTGCATGCAAGGAGGCCAAAGAATATTTCCAGGCTAGTGGTGTTCTGCCAGGAAGAATGGGGAAAAATTCAAAAAGCAAGAATTGAAAGACTCTTAGCTGGCTACAGGAAGCATTTGCAAGCTGTTATAGTTGCCCGAGGAGGAGTTACACATTACTTAACGGTCAGGGTTAAAATTTGAAGAAATGTGTCTTGAGTGTTATGAGCTAATGTTTGGAAGAGCTAGCTGGCTAGCACATCAAATAGCTCAAATTATCGGGAAATTGGACATATTTAGCATCGGTTGTTAGCTGGCTTGCTGTTGCCTTTGGCTTGCTCTTGTGGGGCTTTAGGCTGAGTTTTTCTGTGAAGCATATTGTGACAACTGGTTGTGAAATGCGCTATATAAATAAATATTGACTTGATTGATATGTATTATGTTAGTACAGTTACTAAATGTTACATGATTTGGATGTGAAAGTTTTTCATATGCTGTTCAAGTTGAATATGAAATATGAAGAACACAGCTTGAGTGGCCACGGTGCGTTGTGACGTTATGATTTGGAACAGCGATAACTTGCATGTTTATTTCATTACCATTGTTGAGATGGATCAACATGTATTGGAAAAAACGTTATAATACTGGTTCTGCTCCGAACGAATCGCTTGAAAAATGACTCAGTTTTCAAGCCTTGTTTAGTAACATATATTGATAGTGACGTGGTATAAACACAAAAATTTCACTTGTTTATTTTGCATGTGAGTGAGCAGGACTTTTCACGGCTGTTCTGACAAACGTTCGGGCTATTGTTGGGTTTATCTTGTTGCACTGACGGAATGAAACTTTTTGGTGACTGATTCTCTTTGGGATCATTTTTTAAATCTTGCTTTTTGTATTTAAATGAGCAAACATTCTGAAAATAAAGAAACTGGGCAATCTAGTCCAGTATAATTTTAAATACAAACAGGCAAACAAATCATTACTTGTTCATTACTTAATCATTACTAATCATTTTCAAATACAAACAGGCAAACAAATCATTACTTGTTCATTACTTAATCATTACTAATCATTTTCAAATACAAACAGGCAAACAAATCATTACTTGATGCTTTTTAAGAAAAATATTTTTATTTTTTTATAACCCCCTCCATCCCCCCTGCATTGGAGGACATATAGCACTTTGTTTTTTTTTTACATTATTTTTGATTTTACAGCAATTCTTTTTACACATTTTGAAATGAGGTACATTTTGACATGTTCATGCATACGCACATGCATGCCTTCATATACCCATAAACCCATTTTGTACATACACCCGTACCCACATACTTAAAGTAATGTAATATATCTAAAGTACATATATCTATAGATACACACATACATCTGCACATGCACAATCACACATAATCTCATATATGTTGTATACATATACATCTACATGCACATAACATACACATATTGCATAGGCAATGCAAAAAAATACATCCCATTCACACATATCCATCTATCTACATATATACATAGCATAATGGCCCTCTTATTCACCAGCCCAACTACCAGTCAAATGTAGTTAAGATACATAGATCATATCCACCCTTCTCCAATTCTCAAACTATCCCATCTCTCATTAATAATGAATCGTTCTAGGCCTACTTGGGACATACATTCTTCCATCCTGCTGTAATGTTTTACATGGTTTCTGAATCTCTCCAAGCACATTTCTTCTACACCTCTACATTTAATGATAAAGCTTTTAGCCAGAAGTATTATTATATTATTTATGGAGTTTAAATCTCCCAGTAGCACGATTTGTAGTGAAAGATCAATAAATATATTATGATTTGCTACCCATTTCTGTATCTGTGTCCATAAAACTGCCACCAAGGGGCAGTACCAGTAAAGATGGTCAATAGACTCTGTCTCCTTACATGAGAATCGACATTTGGCTGAATCTTCTGTGCCTCATATATTAAGCATTTTTTTGTGGCAATAATTTTGTACAATAGTTTAAGTTGAATACAACGGAATGATGTTTTGTATATCAGTTTATAAACCCTGTGCCAAGGGATAGGGATATCTATCATCTGTTACCAGCTGTCATGTACAGTATCTTGTATGGCGTTGCTGTTAAGGATTTAGTTCTTAGGTGAAATAAGTATATTTGTCTATTGATATTGCTCTTTTTTTAACCACTTATGAGTTTTAATATGGGGTTGACATACCAGTTTTTTTATCTCCTCCTTTTGTGATTTCCCTTTTCCATTTCTGAGGTAAAGCAGAAATTAATTGATTATATTGTTGAACTGTGCATACCACACCATACATCCTTACAAGCTAGTATAAATCATAATCCCACCGTCCTGAGCTACAATATCGTTAAGAAAGATCACTCTATTCAAAAATAAATCCTCTATAAAGGCTGCTTTTCTATCTATGCGTATATTGGAGTTTGACCACAGCATTTGTTGTAAGTAGTGTTGGTTTTTTTCTGGGGGATAGAATTGGAATTGTAACCAACTTTGTAATGCTTGACTTAGGAATGCTGAGGCTTTAAATAGGGATCCATTGTTAATTAATCTGAAGTCAAATTCCGTAATTTGCAGGAATGCCAAAAGGCCTTTTGTGAACAAAGGATGGGCCTGCCTTGATGCTTGATAGCTAATAATGATGTCAGCCACTTTAGTTCAGTGCATTTTAATTTTAAGTCAGAGACGTGAAATTCAGATGCAGATGGGCAATTTTATTTATAAATTTCAAGGAAACACCATACTGAAAATGAAAGGAAAACTTAAAGCAACACTTTAAATTTTTAAGACGAGGATCAAAAACCAGTAATAAAACAAAAAAATATATAGTTAACTCATTCAGTGCCCAGGGGTGACATAACTCGACAAAAATACAGAGGTCGACGAACATGGACCACAGCCGTCTTTACACTACCGGATTTGATTCGGAAAAAATGAAACGAGTACCAATTTACACTGACGTTCTTTTATTGTGTTTTACCCGGATTTGCTCTTTTTTTTTTTTTACATGGTTCTAGATCGCAATATTTTAAGTTATATTTATTCTTCCCTCGCTGGCTCCACCTACAGTCAAGCCGGAAAGTCTGCACATCCCTTTCACCTTCTCCACGTTTTATTGCGTTACAGACTTATACTACAATAGATTGAGTTCATTTTTTGCCTCAAACATCTACACACAATAGCCAATAATGACGAAGTGAAGACAGGTTTTTAGAAAATATGCAATTGTATTTTACTGACAAAAATAGGTTATTTAGGGGTTACATATCTGTACACACCCTTAGCCTAATACTTGGTTGCTGCACCTTTGGCAGCGATTACAGCTTCAAGGCGTCTTGGGAAAGAAGCTACGAGCTTGGCACACTTGTTTCTGGACATTTTTGCCCATTCCTCTTGGCATATCCTTGCAAGCTCCGTCAGGTTGGATGGGGAGCGTCGGTACACAGCCATTTTCAGCTCTTTCCACAGATGTTCAATTGGATTCAGGTTGGGGCTCTGGCTGGGCCACTGCTTTGGGGCTCAGGCTGGGCCATGCACAGCCTTTCCCCGAAGCCACTCCTTTGTTCTCTTGGCTGTGTGCATCGGGTCGTTGTCATGTTGGAAGGTAAACCTTCGCCCCAGTCTGAGGTCCAGAGCGCTCTGGAGCAGATTTTCTTCAAGGATCTCGGTGTACTTAGCCGCATTCATCTTTCCCTCTATCAGGACTAGTCGCCCCGTTCCCGCTGCAGAAAAACATCCCCACATCATGATGCCGCCACCGCCATGCTTCACTGTAGGGATGGTATTAGCCAGGTGATGAGCGGTGCCTGGTTTCCTCCAGATGTGACGCTTGGTATTCAGGCCAAAAAGTTCAATTTTCAGATAATCTTGATTCTCATGGTTTGAGAGTCCTCTAGGTGCCTTTTGGCAAACTCCAAGCGGGCTATGATGTGCCTTTTACTAAGGAGGGGCTTCCGTCTTGCCACTCTACCATAAAGGCCTGATTGGTGGAGTGCTGCCTGGATGGTTGATCTTCTGAAAGGTTCTCCCATCTCCACAAGAATACGCTGGAGCTCTGTCAGAGTGACCCTCGGGTTCCTGCTCACCTCCCTGGCCAAGGCCCGTCTTCCCCGATTGCTCAGTTTGGCCGGGCGGCCAGGTCTAGGAAGATTCTTGGTGGTTCCAAACTTCTTCCATTTACGAATGATGGTGGCCACTGTGCTCTTTGGGACCTGTAAAGCTGCAGAGATTTTTCCGTACCCTTCTCCAGATCTATGCCTTGACACAATCCTGTTTCTGAGGTCTGCAGATAATTCCTTTGACCCCATGGCTTGGAGTTTGCTCTGACATGCACTGTCAACTGTGGGACCTTATATAGGCAGGTGTTGGCAATCCCCAATCATGTCCAATCAATTGAATTTATCACAGGTGGACTCCAATTAAGTTGTAGAAACATCTCAAGCAGTATCAGTGGAAACAAAATGCACCTCAGCTCACTTTTGGGTGTTATATCAAAGGGTGTGCACACTTGTGTACATATGATATTTTACATTTTGATTTTTAATAAATTAGCACAAATGTCTAAAAACCTGTTTTCACTTTGTCATTATTCGCTATTTTGTGTAGAATTGTGAGACAAAAAATGAACTCAATATATTGTAGAATATGTCTGTAACGTAATAAAACGTGGAGAAGGTGAAAGGGGTGTGCAGACTTTCCGGCTTGACTATATTCATTCTTCCCTTGCTGGCTCCGCCTATTTACTATGTAATTTACACGCCCACTTGAAAACACTGTAGTCTTTCAAAAATTAGGTAATGACGTATAAATGACGTATACGTCTTCAGAATTTTCAACCTTATATTCAAATAACTCAGTACAGATTTCTTTTTTGCCAACAACAAAGAAAGACTTAATTAGTTGCACCTTTATCTGTTCAATAAGTTTAATGTTGTTTTTGGGTGGAATTACCCTTTAAGGGCACATTCTAAGGAGCTGCAGGCTTCACAAAAGATTAGGTTGGCTTTAACTGCATTGCAGCAATACCGTATCATACGTCTCCTACTCGCACCGGGTAACTCCAACGCAAAGCTGGAATTTAACTCCTTACCTGTATTGAGGTTCCCGCTACAGACAGATAGACAGACAGATAAGTTGAACTGATTTGAGAGAAAGAGAGCACTTGCCCTCTTGCCCACTCATTATGTGGGTACTTGCAACTGAATGCTCAATGCCAAATATGTCCCAATGCTTGCAAATGTGAGTGTGCAAGACTGTGTCCTCAACAGAGCAGATTTATGATGTAACTTTGGGCCTGTACCTCAGCTCAGCAATGTCTAAATAGGCAAATATATAAACAGCCAAACAGATGCTAAACTGGTACTGCTAATGAATGCAGATAGTGAAGGCTCTTTGCCATCCAATTTTTGTTTAACAATTGATCCAGAAATTTAAAAATTAAAAACAATTTGTTATCAAATAATTTTTCCTTATCTTGAAATTCTGTCATGTTACCTCCCTGAACAATCAACATAATTTCCTGAATATGTCTGAAAATAAAAACATTCCAATTGCACCCAAATTTTACAAAAAGCATAAAATACTATCAGAAGGTGATCCATCGCAGCAGACTGAAGCATACCTGGGCATCATATGAATGGCATGGTCAGGTATACTGATTCTGGAACAGAGTAAAAATATACTGTTTTCAATGACCCATGACAGCGTCCTGTCAGTACCCCAGCTAATGGACCCATCAACACAAATTTTACACTTCCAAATAAATCAGCTAAACAGATGCAATGTAAATTATTCTACTCTAGTAAGTCTTTTTCGATACGTTTGTGTTGCCATTACAGTTCAGTGGTCACCCTTCATTTATTGATGAGATTTGTTGGCAACCTTACCATGGCAGCAAAAACACATCCACCAAATTGTTGCAGCTCTTGTGGAGAGATACTGAATCCCCCTGCCTTCAGTCCAGTCACAATATGCCCAACACATGTTCGTAAAGCCTTTTAAGTTGGGCTCAAAAAATAATCAAGCATGTGACCATTATGGCAGTGAACCCATTCAGGCCACTTTACATAAAATAATTTAGGAAAGATTGGGTAGCATTGCTTTGGAATAGTGCTAGTTTAATTAGTGTGAGCTACGATAGCCAATATTGTTTGTTGTTTTAAAATAAGTTTTAATTAATGACTTACTCACAGGGCTTTGTAGGATATGCATGAGTAACTTGGCATTTTTGTACGTTGAAAACGTTTTTTATTGAGATATACATTTTTTTGTGCTGTGTTTCTTATGAGTAGCCTAACTGACTGGTGATGTGGTAGTTACAGTAGCCTAAAGTAAAGTAACAGCAGGAGCTAGTTAACAATGGCGCATGAACCATACCAAACATATAAGGGGTAACCGTAAGTGTTACAGCCTTACTTGAGTTGAGTCCTTTGGACGGTTTCTTCCATCGTCAGCATTACAAGTTCATAGGGTTGAGATGGATAGGGGATCCGGTCGCCACAATCCTTGGGTACCTTGAACTGGTTCCTCCGTCGGATTGCGAATCTTCAGGGTGCGATAAGGGAATCCAGTTGCCTTATCTCTCCCAAAGCACGCAGCTTGATCCTTGTGCAGGCCGCATGCCTCGCGGGACTTACAGGAATTGCTCTGCTGGATCCGTGGGTGTGTGGTCCGCTTAGTGGTTCTTCCTTGACCACTGGGTACTCGTGTTGCCTCTTGGCGTCTTGTATCCGGTTCTCCGCGGCTAGTAGCCAGGGGTGGATGAGCCCGCTTCGCTCAGACGGCCTAGGCTTCCTTGTGGAGTGAGGGCTCTTCCCCCGGGCATGCGAGCTGCACGCGAGAGATGAGACGAGCCAGTTAAGGCCGGACAAGTGGAGAGAGCGAACAACAACTACTACTACGAGAGATGGCAGTGTTGCCCTTTTTATAAACTTATAGCCAGTCATGCATTTCCACCACAAAGTATCGTATTACAGTGCGGAAATCACAACTGGGACAATGTCCTACGTCACTTGCAACATGGAGGAGGGATTTCCTGTGGACAGATATGCAGTAGATATGGATGGATCACTTTAAGGGTTGTTTCTCCTGACTCATTTTCCTATTGAAATCTATGGAAAAATAAGTTAGGAGAAACAACCCTTCAAGTGATCCATCCATACCTACTGCATATCTGGCAGCAGAGTGATGATTTGAGGCTCGTTTGATAGCTTAGACCCTTGATGATTTACAGCCATTTAGCCAAGCGTGGGTTACATACTATTCCAGTGTAATTTGCAGCTTAATCTAGTCCCACCCCCCAATTCCCATAGAGATCCATTCAAATGGAGAGAAGTTATAGTATCGCTTGTCAGTTTACCTGAAAATAAGATATCAAGAGTATTTTGATATATACCCAGTATTTTGATATATACCCTTTTATACCCAGTCATGATAGCATCACCTGTTTACCTGTGGAATGTTCCAAACAGGTGTTTTTTGAACTTCCCAGTATTTTTTTTTGCCCCCGTTCCAAATATTTTGGAACATGTTGCAAATATATTTACAAAAATCAATAAAATTGATAAGGTAAAACATTATATATATTTTCTTTGTACTGTTTTCAATTAAATATATGTATCAAAATCACTGCTTTCTGCTTTTATGTGCATTTTATATACTGTCCCAACTTTTTTGGAATTGTTTTTTGGTTTGTTTTAAAATAAAAAATTGCAGTTGTTTGCGGTGATACGGTGAGCATATGCAAAGCCCTTTGAACTCTGTTCTCTGCCAATAGAAGGACAAGGAATTTGCATGTATCACCGCTTACAAACTTGTTACTTCATGTAATCTGTTTGAGATATGTTTTGCGTTGTGGTGATAGGTTTGATATGAAAACTACTTGCGTTGAGGTTATAGGTTTAATATCAAAACTAGTTTCATTGTGGTGATAGGTTTGATATCAAAACCAGTTGATGAGCAACCATGCAAATGAGCAAAGCCCTATTCTCAGCCAATCGAAGGGCAAGGAATTTGCATGCATCACCTCATACAAACTTGTCACCTCATGCAATCCATTTATGAGACATGTTTTGCGTTGTGGTGATAGGTTTTGACGTCAAAACCAGTTGCTTGCAGTGATGCAAGCCAAAGAGCTTTTCATTGCTGCTATTGGCTATCAGTTGTCAGCCTTGTTAAGCAATGGGTTCACGTGTAGTCTGCCATGATTTTAGTTAGAATGGATACGTGCATTTTAACACATTAAGGTTCAGAATATAACATTACATTACTGGAGGGTAGGCTATTCCACAAAGCGCCAGAAAACCTGAGAAAAACTTTTGAATAGTGTGAAATTCGATTTGCCAATAACCATAATTGTGAGAAAAAAGAATTTCCCCTCGCTGCAAAGTCTGCAATGATGCGGGGCTGGCTGTAAACAGACAGCTGAGGGGGCACAAATGCCAATTCCCCTAGCTCAGATGTTGCCTTCTATGGTATTGGCACTAATGTACTACGTTTAAAGGGTAACAAAGCACTAAAACCACTTATTTTAGATGAGAACTGATACATTTGGTTACTGATTGATTCTGGGCCAAATCTTGACATTTTACTGCAGTCAGCAGCGTAAACCCAAAGGATCTGCCTCAAAAGTGTCTCTAGTGGTAAAATGTTAGGTACTGCACGTTTAGTCTGTCATTGGCCAGAAACTTCATCCAGCTGACGTATGACTCCTGGTGACGAAATTGAAACCAGTACAGCTAAGCCCTGAAGTTTTAGAGCGTGGGTGGGCTACTCCCCAGCTATAAAAGCGAATCTCAGCAGTCGATCTGCGTGGAGAGGGGATAGGACAGAGAGCGAGTAAGCGAGCGATCGATCGATATACAGTGAACACCATAATTAATTGGACAGCGACACATTTTTTGTTATTTTGGTTCTGTACTCTAGCACTTTGAGTTTGAAAGGATTGCCCCCCCCCCCCCATTTTCGGGCATCAAAAAACATTGGACAGTTGAACATAATGTAGAATAAAGTTATCATTTTTAATATTTTGTCACATATCCTTTGCATGCCATGACTTCCTGATGTCTGTGACCCAACAATATCAAAAGGCTCTTGATATCTTATTTTCTGGTACTGCTACAAGCGATACTATAACCTCTCTGCATTTGAATGGATCTCTTGAATTGGGGGGGGGGGGGGGGTGGGACTAAATTTAGTTGTAAATTATGCTGGAACAGTGTGGAATACATGGTTGGCGAAATGGCTGTAAGTCATCAAGGGTTTCTTCTCCTGACTTATTTTTACAGAGATTTCAATAGGAAAATTTGTCAGGAGAACCAACCCTTAAAGTGATCCATCCATAACTACTGCATATCTGGCAGCAAAGTGATGGTTTGAGGCTCATTTGATACCTCAGACCCTTGATGACTTACAGGCATTACACCGTGTTTATGTTCAATGCATTTCACAAAATTATATATCACTAATTTAAATCAAATCTGCCCAGATGGGAGGGCCCCTAGCCACTGTCTCTACAATGTGGCCCCTAGCCGTGGTGAATTAGCTTAATCTCACACTGAAAAAATGAGAAAAATCCAACCTGTAATTGAAGCAAATTTATTCTGAAAAAAAATTCCCCTCATCAAGAAATAATTTTTTTTTTTTAAAACACGTGTGCCGCAATTTTTGACACCCCTGCATTTATATATAGAATAAGGTAATCATTTTTAATATGTGGTCGCATATCCTTTGCATGCCATGACTTCTTGATGTCTGTGACCCAACAACATCAAAAGACTATTGATATCTTATTTTCTGGTACTCGTACAAGCGATAGTATAACGTCTCTGCATTTGAATGGATCTCTATGGGAATTGGGGGGTGGGACTAGATTTAGCTGTAAATTACACTGGAATAGTATGGAACACATAGTTGGCTAAATGTCTTCAAGAGTCTGACGTATCAAACAAGCCTTAAACCATCACTCTGCTGCCAGAAATCAGTAGATATGGATGGATAACTTGAAGGGTTTCTTCTCCTCACTTATTTTTCCATAGAGTTCAATTGGAAAATTTGTTAGGAGAAACAACCCTTAAAGTGATCCATCCATATCTACTGGATATCTGGAAGCAGAGTGATGATTTGAGGCTCGTTTGATACCTATACATACTATACAATCTCTGGTCCAGGCTTCTATTGGACATTTTATGAGATTTTACGTGACACATTATAGGCCTACGTGTCTAAATTGTGTCTACGTGTAGACCAGATTTCGCTTGTCAAAGCAATGACTTATAGTGAAATAAATCCACATTAATCAACACATTGTTTCCCTTTGAACATACAAATGAATCACTGTGGCGAAGTGAGCACCACCGCTCCCGTGCAGAGACAGTAACCAGGCAGGTTGGTTGAGAGAACACGGTTTTTTATTCGGTTCTCTCTGGTTTTACAAACACACAAGTATACGTTCATCCGCTCTTCTCTCCGCAGATGTTCCGGCCGGCTTTTATGCACTCAGGCTCACTGTCGAACAATCAAGGCAATTGGTTAATTGATACAATCAATAACACAATCAATCGTTACCAATTGCATGATTCCCGAGAGCTGTGTCGGCTCCACAAACCACACGCGTTCACTCTCTCTCTTGCCCGGCAACGCCTAAAAACCACACCTCCCTACCACAATCACGAATGGAAATTGTTAAATATAACTTATATAATTATATATATAATATAATTATATGGCACATCTGTTGTAGACACATTTTAGTCGGGCTAAAAAGAGATAAAAGAGATCTTCGATGCTTAGATCTGATTTAGCAGTTCCTTAGATGATCTAATAGACGCTGCGCTGTCCGTGCTGCTGAACGGAGCGGTTGATGCGCCAAAGCACGCAGGATAAATCCAGCCTGTATAATTTCTCACAAGGCTTATAGTCCAAATTTTAGGTAGCCTAGTATAACATTCAGTGACTGACACCCTGATGTCATGGTTTTTGGTAGCCTCCGTTGTTTCTGCGGTCGTTCTTTCTTTTGGCTTCGTCGAGGCACTCTATCGGATTTTCCATCCTCCGTTCCGGTGTTTTCATCTCACCCGGCTATTATCCCTTGCACCTGTTTTGGGTTTCCTGCCAGTTATAAATAGCCCTGGGCTTCCGCCTTCCGGTACTTCGATATTGTCTTTGCTATTTGACATCGAAGTCGGTAAGGTATAGGAACTCGGTCACTACGTTTCTGGTTGTTTCAAATAAGAAATGTAGCAAGTCCGGTTAGAGTTAGGATAAAGATTGGTTTAGTCTTTTCTTTCCTCTCTGTCTCTTTATCCTTTATACTCCTCTACCTGTTACCTTTTTGTTCAGCTCTTTCGCACCTAGAGCTTAAGGTAACAGGTTCTATTTTCATTTTCATTTCTCTCGCCCATTTACACAGGCTTTCTTTAGTTTTTCTTTGTGTGAGAGCGTGAAGTTCTTTTGTTGTTTTATTACTCGCTATTTTCGAGTTCTCCTGCTTTTGGGGTTACATTACATTACATTTATTTAGCAGACGCTTTTATCCAAAGCGACGTACAGTAAGTGCGTACAGAGACATCATCATCATTACAGAACAGACAAGGCAAAGCACATCCTTTGCATAATGTAGCAGCTATCCCTAGCAATGAACGTTGACTGTAGTTCACAGTAAGCTGTGGGCAAATCAGCAACACCACACTTTCATTCCAAATACTATTATAAACTATACTATTATAAACCATTCCAAATACTATTATAAACTATGCTATTATAAACCATTCCAAATACTATATAAACTATAATAAACAGACAGGAAAACACAGGGAACAGGGAACTGATATTCCTAGGTGAGGATATCAGTCAAGGTGGAGTCTGAAGAGGTGTGTCTTCAGGCCTCGACGGAATGCAGGCAGGGTTGGAGTAGAACGTAGGGGAATGGGAAGTTCATTCCACCACTGAGGTGCTAATGTGGAAAAACTCCGCAGTCGGGACAAGCGAGAGCCTTTGACACGGAGGGGGGGAAGTGCCAGTCGCCCTGCTGTAGAAGAGCGAAGTGGTCGAGCAGGAACATAGTTCTGGATTAAGTCCTGCAGGTAGGCGGGGCCTGTCCTATTGGCTGCAGTGTAGGCCAGGGTCAGAACTTTGAACCTGATCCTGGCTGCAACTGGCAGCCAGTGGAGAGACCTCAGCAGGGGGGTTACGTGGGAAAATTTCGGGAGGTTGTTTTTGATTTGGCTTAAGCCGGGAGGTTTTTATTCCCATTTTTTGTTTATTCTTTTCTTGGTGCGGATCTGTCCACTTTAGTGGTGTATATTACGATATACACTTTCAGATTCCTTGGCTGTCGCGCCTGGTTCTCCGAACCTTACACTTGATAAGTAATTAGCATTAAATACGTAAACGGAATACACATAAATTTACAGAAGTAATTTCGTAATTTCTTTCTTCGGGGTTGGTAGATCCGGCCATGCTAACCATGTATTCCATACTGTTCTAGCATAATTTACAGCTAAATCTAGTCCCACCCCCCAATTCCCATAGAGAAGTTAGCTAAGTTAGATAGTGACTGTATTTTTGCTGGCTTTGTCACTAGCCACTTTGTCACTAATTTAACATTAGCAGTTGGTGCCCTTCTGCCAGTCACAGTTGTGTGGAACTGTTGGTGATCACCGATATGGCAAAATATATTTTTTGCAAAATATCCACCTGCCCTCGAGTTGGGGTACACATTTGCCCACTTCTTTGCTTGCGACTCTAGGCTTTTCTGAAATCTCACTCACAGTTTTTACTTTTACAGTGTCAACACCATTTTAGATGACTATAACCTACTTTCCATGCATCTTACCAACTTTATCACATCTGAATTTCTGTCATATTGAAATATTAAATATTACAAGTGGTTACTAAACGAAGGCTACTGATCACAAAATATGCTGCTTAAATTATCTCAGAATGCCACGAAAAAATCTGCCATTTCAAATGGGAAAGAGTAGTATATGGACAATGACACAGAATGGTCCATCTATCCTCCGAAACAACAGATATTGGTCAGAAATTGCAAGTCGTAAAGAACGTATGCAGAGTGGGCACGCTTGCAATGGTAGTAGAATGTTGAATTAGGATATGTTGTTTTTCTTCTGCCCCATGTTAAGTCAATGGCCAATTCCTTTCCGGTATCATAGAATTATAAAGGTTTCTTTAAAAACTGTACCTTGAACAGAAATGTGACCCATCAAAAGCATTAGTCCATGTTATCCCCGACATATCAAAATGTCTACTTTAGCGGTTAGAGTTGTATAATTTGAGCTAGCTTTGTGGAAATTGGTAATCGGTGCTAAAATTGCGGAGATATTTTGCAAACAAAACCAAACTAAATATCTAAAATGAAACTTCCTATTTCAGAATTTGTGTACACACTCATGTCTAAAGAAAATACTCTTCTGGAAAACCCACTAGAAAGAGTGCAAGAGTGCAAAATGCTACACCCGAGCATGTGCTAATCTCAACCCTGAACATAATATGCATGGGGATAAAACTGTGATCTTGCACTGTGAAGTCGGGCTTTGACCGATTGGGAAAAAATGTATGATTCAGGTCATTGCCTAACTGTCAACATTTACACAAAGTTTCATCACAATCAGAGTATAATTGTTCGAGTTATGGACGATAGGGACACAAACACAGACAGACAGACAGACAGACACACACACACACACACACACACACACACACACACAGGAGCGAAAACAATACCCCCTGCTTGTGCTACACGCGCCGGTGTAATAAACCCACATAGCTGTGCTGTGGCAGTACTAGGTGTTCTTCTTGTGGCCACCATGAGATGAAGGTGAGGTTTAAGGAATACAATATGTAGTTAGCTACCTAGCAAGGAGGTGAAAATGGAGTACTTGCTGTGCCACTAAAGTATGTCCAAAAAGGTTTTTTTTTTCATACCCATTCTCCCCTCCCCCACTTCCCTGCCCTCTTAATGACTTCCAGAAAATGTCATGGACTGTGGCCTGTTGGTCAAGTGTTTAGGGCCAGGGTTCAGTTTGAAATTCACTCAGAGAAAAAATGTACGTATGAGAAAAAGGGAGAAATTGTTAAGAGGGTTGAATTTTTTATTAATAATTGATTTACACAAACAATATACAGATCAAACAGTAAAAATACATAATCTCTTCAGCAGCATGCATGATCATGCCCTTTGCCTCAGTGATATTTACAGGCAAGTTCAAACCCTCTGAGCATTTGTATGTGCCATTCCACAAATATGAATGGATCTATATATTCATTCCGATAAGCGTCCACAGTGTTCTCTCTGGGTCATAGCCAGCAATGTCACCAGACCTTCAGCCACCTGCGGAAGTGCTCCTGGTATGGAACAGAGAGAAAGGACATCACTGTCTAACAATATCTGCATTCTGGTTCATTCCCTCTGCCCTTTTATTAAATTAAACTTCCCTCAAATTTATTCCCTAATTTGGAATGCCACATTGCAATGGCAAGTCTACCTCATATCTGGACTTTCTTGGTAAGTTCAGGAGAGAACTGACTTGCACTTCTCACACCAGCTGAGCCAGCGGACAGGCACAGACAGACCGTTAAGGTGCTCGGTTGCCCATAGGAGGTGCTATTGCACAGCCAGTTCAGTATTCTCCTGAATGTCAAAACACAGAGAAAAACATATTTTTTAAACATTCTGTGACATAATGGCACAACACAATAAAATGTACTGTAGAGGGTTTTTTTTCAGCTGAGAGTAGTAGTGAGTCATTCACAAAACTATTTGTTCTTCTTGAATGAATCTTTTAGGTGAACACAATGAACTACATCACAGCCATGTAATGATTCCTTCATTTGGTTCTTCTTATAATCCATTCTTCTGTGACTGCTCACATTAAAAATAAATAAAAAAATAAATATTCTCTTTGAATGAGAGCCAGTACAAACAGTTAATAGAAAGTCACATGGCTTTGTGTGGGCGTTTCAATCACAATATACCATAGGACGTAAATTTCAGAAATGCAATGCTCCATTTGATTGTATAATATAATATTAATAAAACATATGGTATTTACAAAACTTGCGTTAAACTCATCTAAATCACATTTTGATGAGGAATTTACAGTAAGTACCTCAACAATATACTGTCGAAGTCAAGGACAAGAAAATTAAATGAAACCATTGGTAATTTTATTTCTCTTAAAATATACATATGCTTAAATTGATCACAACTTAGTTAACAAAGTGAGGTTTAATTTGTGTTTAAAAATCAGTGCACAGTTTGGTTGCGGCACTGGTTAACAAATTTGTGCTGAACAAATATAGACTGCACATGGGTCCTTTGAGTCATTTGCGAATGAAAGACTAACTTGAATTACAACTGAACAAATTGGTGAACAAAACAGTGAATTAACCTTTATAGTGAACTAAATCAAACAATTTGAGTCGCTGAAAGGAACTGAAATTCCCACCACTGATGGTGGTCTCACGGAATGCCAAGTTTATTTTCTCTTAGGAAATGCTGTCTACCTTCATGTGATTTATTAATCCAATTGTCAGCAATTGTCCTGGCTCAGAAATTTCCCTCAGTGCTAGAAGAGACCAGAGCCAGAGAGAATGATGTGCTGATGTTAAAAAAAGTGAGAGGCTGTCAGAAATAGGGGGCCATTAGTCTCCTGGCCCCTTTTCAGCACCCCTGAGTAGCTGGGTGGTTAAGAAACTGGGCTTGTAACTGAAAGGTTGCAGGTTCGATTCCCAGGTAGGACACTGCCATTGTACCCTTCAGCAAGGTACCTCACCTGCATTGCTTCAGTATATATCCAGCTGTATAAAATGGATACTATGTATAAATGCAAAAATGCTGTGTCAGCTGCTCTGGATAAGAGCGTCTGCTAAATGCCTGTAATTTTTTTAATATATTTTAAATATTTTTATTGGTGAATCTACATGTTTAGGTTTCTATTTCATTTCTACAGTTAACCTGGAAGAAAAAACTGTACCATTAGGGTGTCATATGATATAGTTTCAGTTTTATATAGAAACTGACATTAAATTACACATCAGCATACTAGTAATTACCTGTTCAAGGTCATTCATTTATAAGGCCTGCTATGCTGTAATACTATATAAAAATAGTAAAATAAGCAACTGGTATTTGGTGAAAAAAAGGTATTATGAAGACATTAAGGATTTGCAATTGTTAATGTGTCAAGGCATCACAGAATACTTCAGCCAGAACAAACCAGGGGGCAACTAGGTGGGTTTGTTCAATCTTAATCACCATTGGGGTTTCTTCAAAAAAAAAAACAAAAAAAAACTAAAGATTTTATTGCATATGCCCATAAACTGGCCTAGTGCATTTGATGGTTCTGTCTGCGATGTCTAGTTGATCATGTTCAAATTCTTGATTCAGTTCAAGTCAGTCAGTTTCAGTGTATTATTGTCTATGTACAGGATTGATGACCTATTAATTTCACTTCTCTTTAACTGCCTGCTTATGGGATTGTCTGTTCAGACCTGGTTCAGACATTATCTGTCTGATAAAGACATTTTCTCAATTGTTACTCTGACTGAATTTGAAAGACTTTGTATACATTCAGACTGTTGGAAGCCCTGTCATTGTTGTAGGTCTGTTGGGTGAATGAATCTGAACAGTGAGAGACTTTTCCCAGTCTGTAGGTCACTTCAGATAAAATCATGACCCAGATTAATAAGCAGATGTTGCAGTATTTCTGTCTTCCTCCCAGCCTAAAATGATCACCCCTCTGGGAGTGGACTTGATCAGACAGAGCAGGGAAAATGTCAATGTGAAACAGACTTTCCTTCTTCATTCCAGTCTAACACTTGGGTGCGGCAATAACTATGAGGAACATATATGTGACTCTTCATGTTCATATAACCCAAGCCTGAGTATTCAGTGCAACCTCTGAAAATCACTGAAAATGTTGTGATATTTAAGATGTCAGATAGCATAGGTTGCTCTATTTGAGTATTTCAGCCAATGACAGACTGAATCAAGCTCAAACAACGCCTGCTGGCCAATGGTAGCATCCTTTTCTCATTCTACCCGGTGAGGCTCCAGTGCCCTGGTCCCACTGGTCAGACTAATTTGGGACACATTTATCCACTCTTGTTCTGGTGGACATGAGTGATACATGCAAGAAAGCTATTCTCCCACGCTGCCTGACGACAGAAGGGCAACTCATTTTCAAAACATTTGGGCCTGTGGATATGTATGTATTCTAAAACATATTAATTGCACTTTTGCAGTCCAACTTTGCTGCCCCCCAGAGTGTTACTGTCAGATGAATACTGTTCCGGCAGCACAGCAAAAAGCGGGTGAGTCAGTGCTAATGGATAATTAGTGGGGGCATGGCTAGCATGTGTAAATTTTGCATGTAGCAAGACAAATTAATTGGAGATCAACTCACTGAACATTTGTCAAGTGCTAAAGCAGTGGTTCTCAAGTTTGGTCCTGGGGGACCCCTGTGTATGTTGGCTTTCTTTCCAACCAATCTCTTGCTCAATTAAGGTTGAACACTTGTGTTTAAGTTCTTTCATAATATTGTCCTTAAACTTGTTAACAGAATGCAGGGTTGGCAGGGTCATCATTTTGGCAGGGTCATCATTTTCTTTGTCTTTGAATTGTTCATTATCTACCAAATGGTTAGTTTTAGTGGACATTTGTCCACACGTTCACCGATTAGGAACTTGTTGATTCTCCTCTAATTTGGTCAGTTTTTTTTACCTCTATGTAATTGTTTGCAATATAGCACAATGTGAATATGGGAAGAACATGAAAAGCATAACTGAGAAAAATGTACAGCTTGGGATTGCAACTGTGGTTGGAACGAAAACCATAATACACAGGGTCCCTCGGGACTGAACTTAAGAACCACTGTGCTAAAGAGTGGGAAAGGCTGTTTGCAGCATCAGATGTTTTGACTCTCACTCGGGCAATACAAATTGCATTTCAAATTGAAATTGTCCCTGAATTTGCTTCCAAGTTAGCCTGCCCCTCCTCCTCTGCCCATTTACAAACACTGGCATAGCTGAACAGCCCAGTCAGCCCGCTTCCCCTTGATGACGGCTCAGCGCATGGCAGCATCATGGGTCAACGCAGCAGCGCTGCTGGCACTGCGGCTCACTCTCTCATGTTACACAGGGCTCAGAATCAGAGATGCCAGCACTGTAGGAATTCAAGCCACCTCGCCAAAGTCTGCCGCTCATCCCCCATTACTCCTCCCTCATCACTGCGGCTTTGTTCCTCAGTGCCCACGACAATTCACAATGTCAGCCCCCACCACCACACCATTAAAACCTGCACAGTTGAGCTGGGCAATGTCTGCATTCCTCTACTCCTGGACACTGGGGCTACAGTGTCCTTGTTGAACTTATCCGCTGTCAGACAGTTTATCTCATACCTGCCTCTTGATGTTCTCTCCACTACCGTATGCAGCTGTGGTACCAGGATTGATACTGTGGGCTCCCAGCACCTGCCAGTGCACCCCTTTGACTGTCAGTGCACCCCTTCTACTGCCTGTGCACCCCTCCGCCTGCCAGTGCACCCCTTTGACAGGTCCGTCACCCCCCAAGCGGTCACAGATTCCCTGAATGCTGCCTTTGCCTGCATAATGTTTGCCAGCATAATGGTCTCCAGGTTGTGTCTGCAGAGTTCTCTGTCCTTTTTGACAGACAGGGGCATCCTTCATATGAAGACTACCCTCTACTACCACACCCATGCAAATGGGGGATGGTGGTGGGGAGTCTTAACCAGACATTGAGCCCACCTGGCAAAGGCCCCATTCTCTGTGGCAGGAATCATGAGTACATGTTGAGTGCAGTGTTTACAGTGATATAATATTATCTGGATGGGCACCACTGAACAATGTATAATCTTTCATTGATTATTACCTGGTTGTGTTGTTCACCTTTTTAAATGTCATTTGAAAACAACTATAACAGAAGGAGAACACTGCAACATTTGTGTATCATTCATATAGTTTTTGTGTATACTGTATATGCAGCTATAACTGATCTAAGATAAATATAAATTCACATTTAGCATGTTTGTCAGACAGGGAGAGTAACCTCTACTCAAGATGAAAACAGTAGCCAACTATTCAAAATTTGTGAAGTGTACCATGTCCATGTTCAAATCCACATTAGGGAAAACATTTATTTTTATGTTTTACTTTACCAACATGTTTATTTAAAATTATTTTAAATACTTTATCTTTGGCAGGGATTCCAAAACTCTGTTCCCAACATTGAAGGTGTATGAGACATGTCACCCCTGGACTCTATCCAGCTCTCCTTCTCCTTACTTCATTCTCTTACTCCTTCTTCTGCTTCACTGAAATTATGCCAGAACAGATTACTTATCTCAGGATACCATATGCTGCTGGAAAATTCCCAATAGTTCATCCCTCCCAGGTAAACTCCCTGTAGTTCTCCACTATTACAGTATCATTACTTGTAACTGTCAGTCTAGAAAGCAAATCCTGGAAACCCTAAACTACATTGTCGCGGAACACAGCGAGACCCTGTCTGTCTGAACTTTGAGTATATAGTATAATCCCTCATATCCAAACTCCATTTGAATGTCAGTGCATTCTCCCTCCAGTCAGGGCACATGGGCAGGGCAGCAAGGACAATTGCCCAGGGCGCCAAGCCACTAGGGGCGCCAGAGGGCGCCAAGTTCACTGAAAAAACTTTTCTTTGTCAGTGCTCCATCTCAAATCAGTGGTTTGCTAGCCTGAAAGTGTAATCGGGAGTGTCGTGTTCGGAGGGCCAGACGGGACAGCATGGAATCTTAAAGTCTCCACTAATGAAGACCACTGGAACGGGAAATTCTTCATGAAAAGGGAAGGAAATAAAGGAGAAAACAAACAGGCTCCCACTCTCAAACAAGAGAGAAAATAGGTAGGAGACTGGGAAAGAGGAGAAAATAAAGCGACCCGCTGATAATTGGGCGAATAAACTCGTCGGCACAAGAGTAGATAGAAGGATTCACCTCTCACTCTCAATATAAGAGAGGAAACTAAGGAGAGGTGAACGAAAACAAAAGATTAATTATAGCGACCCGATTAATGGGCGAAAGGACTCATAGGCTCGAGTGTAGACAAAGGTAAAGAAAAAGACCTCACGTTCTCAATTAAAGAAAGCAGTCAGTAGAGAGGTAGAAAGAAAAAACGGTAAAGAAAAAACTGTCTCAGAGGGACTGGAAAAGGGAAACCAAAACGAAGGACAGAAAGTGCAAAAAATAAAGGAAGAATCCTAAAAGGAACACTAATGCACTTAAGGCAAGTCCCGCGTTACTCCAAAGCAATGCGATGGGGCAAAGTGGTCTCCTTAAGTACCTAACTCCTATACTGTACCGGCTTTGTGTCAAAATGCAAGACAACATGGAAGCGCTGAGACAGGAAGACGCGGAGCTTAAATAGCCGGCGGAAGAGCAGAACAGATGGGTTCAATAAGTGCCGAGACAGGGCAAAAGCCCGGAACGGACAACAGTAAAATAAAGAAAGAGCACCCTCAAGCCACTCCGAGGGAGAATGACCACAGAAATAAGAAGAGGCTGCCAAAACCATGATAGAAAGTAGCCTATTTAGTATTTGCATACAACGCAGAAAAAAAACAACAATTATGAAGCATTTGAAATTAAGTGGTGCAAAAAATAGGCGTTGAGCACAAGAAAAAGGAAAAGGCTTGGAGACCTATCCAAAATTAACGTTTTTTCAAATGAGCAGCACAGAAGTTCAAATTTAGCTGAAGCTAATTCTGTGGAGGAAGATGACAAACAGAGAGATGGACCTGATGGACCCATGGTAGAGACTGAAGAGGGCGAGCTGCTGCAAGAAACCGACCTAACACCAGCAGGCGAGGATGGAACAGAAACGTCAGGTGGGTCTTCAGCACTTACTGGCGAAACGGAACCGCCACGAGAGGCTGCTATGCCCACTGGCGAAGAGACACAGCTTCAAGGTGGGATCAGGACTGAGCTAGTTAAAAGAGGTCCAAAGCAGTTGATGTACATAATTTTTCCGCAAAAAAAAGATTAGCCTCCTCTGAGATTTTGCATGGACAACTATTACATCACACTTAAAAACGGAGAAAAAATTAAGCAATCGTGGTTCTCGTACTCGAAATCTGCCAATAGGATTTTCTGTATGTAATTCGGGAAACGTAAAGTCAGTCTGTCAAAAGATGGAAGTAGGCTAATAACTGGAAACACATTGGTGAATGTCTAAATACCCACAAGCGCTCAAAAACACACATCCGTAGTATGGAGACATGGCACACTCTTAAGGCTGGAATGGCCGGTATGAAAATTGTGGACAGTCGTAACATGGAGCTAATTGAAAGTGAGCGAAATCACTGGAGGGCAGTGCTAACCAGAATAATCTGCATTATCTGTCATCTAGCGGAACGTAACCTAGCCTTTCGTGGGACATCTGATAAACTGTTTGGTCCCTCCAATGGGAATTTCTTAGGGCAGGTGGAGCTGCTGGTGAAATATGACCCAGTAATGAGCGAACATTTAAGACAAATTGAGAGACGTACTCACTACCTAAGCAAGGATATTCAGAATTAACTAATTGTAAGGATAGGAGAGATAATTGTTCAGGCCATTACTGAAAAAGTTTATAATGCAAAATACTACGCTATGATTATAGACTGTACGCTTAGCAATCGCTTATACATTTTAGTTCAAGGCTACACAAGGTTTTTTTCTGCCCCTGGTTGATGTAGCTTTAACCAGTCTAACCGAGAGATTTTCACAGCTGGATGCTTTCTCTGATTTGAATTTCTCTGCAGCACAAAGCACATGCGGACAGCAATCGAAAAGAACAAACTGCGTGACAGGTGCGAACATCTTGCAGAGGAAATAGGAGACATTGATGCTGACGACCTGAGCCTTGAGATAGGCATAGCGGTCAAGAGCTATCCCAGTGACTTGCCCGATTCACCCTTTGATGTACTGAATTACTTTTGACTGTAGTGGCTTCTGGAGAGAGGAGCTTTTCTCGACTCATGAAAAATTACTTGCAATTGACTATGTCGCAGGACCGTTTGAATGGACTGGCCAAAATTGCGATTGAGCACCAAGTGTCTCACAAATTGGATTACTCAAAGATAATTGAAAAGTCAAGAAAGGTCTACTTCTAAGGGTGAATCAACGTTATTCATGAAGTCATGCTTCAATTGTTGGTGAGTAGCCTACTGGTTTTAAACAGGTGACAATGACTTGAGGCGTTTTTTTGTGCTTGGTGAAGTGCAAATTAGGGGGCACACTTTTGCCTGGGCGCTTGATTGACTGCCTACAGTAGAATAACAGCACAATGCATGCATAATGGCAATGAATCATTAAGAAATTACTTCCAAATTACAGAACTGTAGTTTCAAATGACCTAAACTCATATTTTTATGGAGCCTGAGTAATTTTGCAATAAAATGTCCCCACTGTAAAAAAATAATTAATTAATTCAAGGGAAACACTACAGAAGGTATTAACTCAATCATTTAAATCGACTAAACAAATCATCAACGAAACAAACTAAATCAATCATAGACTAAACAAAAAACTGCACATGACAGCTCTGTGTTCTTTAGATTGTGTTCTAAAATTGTAATCCCCTGACCAGACAACAGACAGCCGGCTCCTGGGTAACTGTCATTGCTGCCCTAAAATAGGGTAAAGCAGCTTAGCTTTCAGGACAGGTTACATTAAAGTTTTAGGAATTCAGTAGCCACTGATAAACAGCTTACACTCTAACATACAATCCATTTATAAATCTAGGTATTTTCTAAAGTTATTGAGTTTAACAATTTTGCTCATTCATTATTTGCTTGCTTAACCAGGAGAGTCACGGACAACCAAACCCCTATCTGGGCAAAGCTATGGCCAATTTTGCACGTTGACAAATGGTCTAAAAGATGGCATGAGTGCATTAATCAGAATACACCACCAGGGGGAATTTAAGAACACCCATTTTCTTGCCATTATTGGATGAGAATGACAGACAGACACAGGACAGGGAAATGTATAAAACTGGCATGGCAATTTGACTGAACAAGCATTACATTGACCAAAGCACAATAAAAAAAGATAGACAGAATAACACATCAAATACAGTAACTTGTGAAATAGTGGTAACTATTTGGTAAGTGGAGCACTGAATAACTTCAAACGGTTGTAAAAGTCACAATGTGAGCAATGATTCCAGAGCAGGAATGTCTGACAGGAAACCATGCATAGTTCCCAAGCTTGATAAACATGACATCACTTTTGCTTGTTCTGTGTGTGCATCTTCAGTGTACCCCTCTCCTCTGCAAACCTCAGCTGCTCAGCTTTGTTTATGCTGGGCTAAAGGCAGCGGCACCACCCTTGCATATACACATTCACACATGCACACAAACATGCATACAACCTCACGCTACACACACACCTGCACACAGGTATACGCACTCACATTACACACATGCACATTTGCACTAACATGCATATATTCTACACAATACAAATGCTCACACTCACCATACACATACATACGTATATGTATACAGACTTATAACATAACATACAGATCCTTTCCAAAAAATTTGAATATCATGGAAAAGTTTTTTTTTTTCCATAATTCCATTCAAAAAGTGAAACTTTCATAGATTATAGATTCATTACACACAAAGTTAAATATTTCTCGCCTTTATTTGTTTCATTTTTCATAATTTTGGCTTACAGCTCCAGAAAACCCCCAAAACAGTATTTCAAGAAATTAGAATAGTGTGTCGAAAATCAGCATTTACTTCAGTTATTTCAGAGAATGAATATTTTAGACTGAGTGTCACACTCTGTACGTGGTGGTTTTTGAAGCACTGACTCCAGCCTCAGTCCACTCCCTCTGCATCTCCGCCAAATTTTGGAATCGTCTTTGCTTGACATTCCGCTGAAGCCTACGGTCATCTCTTTTGCTTGTGCACCTTCTCCTGCCACATTTTTCCCTTCCACTAAACTTTCTATTGATATGCTTGGACACTGCACTCTGTGAACAGCCAGCCTCCTTAGCGATGACCTTTTGTGGCTTACCCATCTTCTGGAGGGTGTCAATGATGGTCTTCTGGCCAATTGTCAAGTCTGCAGTCTTCCCCATACTGAACCAAACTGAGATACCTGTCCAATTTAACGACACACCTGTAGAAAAACTTTGCTGGTGTTTTGAGTAAATTAGATGATTAGAGTGTGACACTCAGTCTAAAACATTCATTCTCTGAAATAACTGAAGTAAATGCTGATTTTTGACACACTAGTCTAATTTCTTGAAATACTGTTTTGGGGGTTTTCTGGAGCTGTAAGCCAAAATTATGAAAAATGAAACAAATAAAGGCTAGAAATATTTCACTTTGTGTGTAATGAATCTATAATCTATGAAAGTTTCACTTTTTGAATGGAATTATGGAAAAAAAAAAACTTTTCCATGATATTCTAATTTTTTGGAAAGGATCTGTATAACTTAATGACGAGAACAGGCCATTTAGCCCAACAATGCTCGCCATTTTTTTAACACTAAAGCGTTCCTAGTGCTCACTGTTTACCTACAAACTAGATAGTATTTAGCACCGTATCAAGCCTGGTCTTGACAACATCCTGAGTTTCTGCCTCTACTACATGACCTGGCAAGCTATTACTGGTAAGCTTACAAAGCAACTACTCTGTGTGATGCCCCCTTGTTCTACTAACAGACCTCAACCTGAAGAATCTCTTGTAGTTCACTTTTTTAATCCTGTTTATGAATTTAAAAGCCTCAATAAAATCACCCCTAAGTCTCCTTTTACTAAGCTTAAAGAAATTTCAGTCAGTACCACTGTCGTTAAATGTTAAAAGCTCTTATTAACATTATTAAAGCAACACAGTTAGGTTTGGTGGTATGGATCTGTTCAAAAAGCCCTCCCGCCAACCCAGGCAAGCATGCATGGATAAGGCAGGGAGGGCAGCAGCAAAAACCCCCATAGGGGTACACTCAGAACAGATCCAGCAGCAATGTGAATGGTCTTATAGATTCCATTCCATTCCATTTAGTACATGCATGTACATTTTGCACTTTTAAAGCGCTATTATATTAAGCTTAGAGAACCGGGCCTGAACCCCCGTAGAGCATGCCTAGGGCGATAGTGGCAAGGAAAAACACCCTGCTGTTAGCAGGAAGAAACCTTGGGCAGAACCTGACTCTGAGGGGGGAGCCCATCTGCACTGGTTGCTGGAGAGCTGATTACAGAATACATGTAAAAAGACTAACAAGACACAAATGTCAATTAAATAATTGAGCCGGTGATGAGATGATTCGAAGGCCAACAGCTGGTACCATCAGGGGACAGGCGTGGAGCTGGAGCTAAAGCAACTGTGTCTGGAGGAGGGTGCTCAGTAGCTACCGCTCCAGGCAGTTGCTCGAAGTGGGACAAGAGGGGAAAAAATATATAATCAGTAGGCAGCACAAATATGTTGGTGAGCCGAGCAGGAGTGATAGACACAAAAGAGGAACACTTATGGGGATGGAGCGGGGGTGGAGGAGGGGTTTTCACCCGCGGTGTGCAGCAGAACAAACATCATGTAAGGAGACAGCATTAAATAGACCGCCCTGTGATGTGAATGGACTGTGATAGCTGAATCACTACAGCTGAGCAGTCAGCTGATTTGACTGGAGCTTCACTCACATGACCTGCCTGAACTAACGCTACGCTCGATTTCAGTCAGGACCACTTGACCATATTTGTTCGTCCTAAAGAATGAGTGTTTATGGATTAAAGCGCTTTATAATAAGGAACGGTTGCTACAATTGGATTGGGTGTGCCTGCCTGCTGCAAATGTGTAGCCTAGTGTAGGCCTATAGCAATCGCTTATACATTTTAGTTTAAGGCTGGCAAAATGCATTCATTACAGCATGTAGCTAATTGTTGAAAAAAGTAATTTTCTACTCTCCAGAAGTCATCAGAATGAACCATTTCAGATTGCTTTTGGACAAATTCTCTCACGGGGGAGCATGCCCCCAGACCCCTGAGTGATTAGCCTCTATGGCCTAGGCTACTGTCGGGCAGGGGTGGACAAGGACGGCTATCCGTTTCTGGATTTCATACTTTTTACTCGGCTATAATTAGCCCAGCCATTTATGCCATCTCATTTTAGCAAAATCTGTTGATAAACTCGTGAATGACAATTTAGGACATGAAAGCATAGCCTACTTGAGCTACATAGAAAATATTTTATTGTAATCTACGAGTGATGGGAACCTGTGCATCAGTCTTTCAGGCACGGAGGTGCCCACCCATAATTAATTATGTCTTCTTTCTCCAATTGACATGCGATTTTATCGCTTTCTGTGGAGCTTTACCGTTACCTGGGAATTAGGTATAGCTAACCGTTGTTCTCCAGCCATAGTTTGCAAATTAGCTAAGCTAGTTTCTGTGAATGCGCAGGTGGAACCTTAGTGGAAGCTTTAATTTGCTTGCAGTTCATTGGAAAAACCTGTGAACTTTTAATTTGGAAACGTTGTTTCTGAGACTTCCAGTTTTTAATTGTGGCTTCCTGGTCTAGGTTTGCGTTTCTCTCTTTACGAATTCCAAATTACAGTTACAGTTTTGGTGCCAACCATACTGACAAAACGTATGTACGTAGAGAATAGAGCGCACACTCCTATGAGTTCCGCATGTACAGATAAGTAAATTACGTACATGTATCAAGTTCTACATTTACACTTCAATCAATTTAGTTACAAATTTAGATTTTACATTTGCGAATCTCAATTTACGATTTTAAGTTTATATATGCAATTTGAGTTACATTTGCGAATCTCAGTTTATGTTTACGAAATGTTTTGGCAGCTATCTAACTCCATAGAAGTAGTACCATAAATACCCGTTAATGGTAGTAGTATCCACATAAAGCTATACGCGTAACGTTACAATTCGAAATAGGGGTCTCTGCAATCAGTAGTAGGCGAGGCTAATGTAGCCTACAAAATCCCTGGCAATGATACAAATTAGCAGTAATAATAGGCTACAACACATAAATTCAACCTGATAACTAGTAGCTAGCTATCCGAGTAGGCTACGCAAATGCAGTAGGCCTACAAGAGCAATTATGTCGCGATAAATGCAAAAATGCCATGCAGGATACAGATCAGGTCAACGCAATAACGTGTAAGATATGGAATATGAATATGGAATATAAAATACTTACGCTGGTCAACGGTAGTCCTAGTCTTCATGTCATTTACCGATTACTCACACTGAACAGGTTACGATAATAGTTGTAACTAGGTGGAACTTATAGGCTAATCATTATGTCAAAAATATTAGTAACAATTGTTAACTTACGTATCAGCACCCGTGAATGGCCACAAACCTCTCGTATCAGAAGTCAGCTCAACGAATAGCCTAGTCGAACCAACATCCACAATGCATCAAAATCCCTTTGGTCGCCCGCTTCCAGAGTGAGTCAGCGACATATGCCTATAGTATGCAAACAGGACCAACCAATGTTCCAAGGAAGAATGTATAGGCCTACTGCTTAGGTTAGCCCAGAGATCATATAAACGTCAACATACAATTTTTTTTTTTTTTTTATGCCTCTAAAACCAAGATAGTCTGTTAATGTTAGCTAGCACCACCGATTGTAAGATTTTGAATAAAACAAGCAAGGAGGTCCAAGTTACATAACAGGACGCACGCTTTAAATAGCCATAGCCTACACAATTTAAATATATCGCCCTTTCCTCTGTCCAGGGCGGGCGATGGCTATTAGCTAGCCTACTTGTTGCGGTTAGAGCATATCAGTTAAAAGGGGTAGTGGAATATACAAGATCAGCGCAGGTAGTTTAGTCTGCCAGCTGCAGCATGCAGCCAGGTATGCAGAAGGAAGCACGTTTAAAATAACCGATGTTATTTGAATACCTCGCCCCTTTCCTTTGTCTAGCGGACCATAAGCTTAACACAGAACTTCCAGTCACTTAGCTTTTATGCAACAATTTCAGGAATCCAATTTGTTTTCACTGGCAGCATGCATCGTGCAGCATACAGCCCTGCATGCAAAGAAAGCATGTTTAAAATAACCGAATGTTACTTGAATATATCGCCCTTTTCCTTTGTCTAGCGGACCAGAAAGCTTAAGAACACAGAGCATGCCATCACTTAGCTTTTATGCAGAAATGGCAGGATTGCAGGTTTTTCACCCGCGGTGTGCAGCAGAACAAGCGTCATGTAAGGAGAGACCACCCTGTGATGTGAATGGACTGTGATGGGCGAATCACTACAGCTGAGCAGTCAGCTGATTCGACCGGAGCTTCACTCACGTGACCTGCCTGAACTAACGCTACGCTCGATTAAGTATCCCAAGTCTTTCCTCATAACTTTTATTTTTCATACCAGGAACCAATTTAGTTGCCCTTCTTTGAACCTTTTCCAGAGCCTCTATATCTTTTTTGTAATACGGTGCCCAAACCTGCACACAGTGTTCTAAGTGTGGTCTGACAAATGTATTGTATAGCATAAGTATAACTTCCTTGGTTTTATACTCAGTACTTTTGGCTATATATCCCAGCATCCTTTTTTAATGCTACAGCAAAATGCATAGAACCTGAAAGGCTTTGATCAACTACTACTCCGAACTAGTACTTTTTCAAATTGATCACATTCCAATTTTGTTTCTCCCATAAATTAGTCCTGCTACTGCTAGTTTTTATTTCCCACATGTATAACTTTACATTTAGCTATATTGAATTTAATTTGCCAGGTCTCTGCCCACTTCTGGATTCTGTTTAAATCTTCTTGAATTACTTTAGTAGATTCCAAACTTTTAGCTACATCTCCCAGTTTTGTATCCTCAGTAAATTTAGCTAATGTACTTTCAATGTCCCTGTCAAGGTCATTTATGTAAATCAGGAAGAGCAGAGGTCCCAACCAAGGGGCCAAGACTGGGCTTTCGTTTTGAAGCTCACTTCCTGGTTGGGCGGGGAGCAGCAATGTGCCGTTGCTCATTGGCGCCACTGTGATTGGCTCCAGTATAGGTCTTTCACCATGTAAGTCAATGGCAGCAATGTGGTCAAAATACTCAGTCAATACATTTTTCCCACAAAAAAATGTAATTGCAATCGGTGCCTTTCCTTTATCTAATGCCTCTGCATGTGCTGA
This sequence comes from Synaphobranchus kaupii, assembly GCA_029718625.1. Classification (NCBI taxonomy): domain Eukaryota; kingdom Metazoa; phylum Chordata; class Actinopteri; order Anguilliformes; family Synaphobranchidae; genus Synaphobranchus; species Synaphobranchus kaupii. Next base: position 55,990,265 of record CM056381.1, read on the forward strand.
TTTTTTTTAATATTGTGTAGTTTGGACAGGGTATTAACATTTGTTCAGGACCAATCACAGGGACAGGTTGAGTCCTCTTCGGCTCCACGGAGCAGACGCAGTTTGTACAAACTGGCGGCAAAAAATGCATCCGGAGCTTCAATTCGGTTTTTACGAGGCCGTGGGAAGGAAATGGGTGACGTCGCAGTGACTTTGTCCATATTTTTATACAGTCTATGGTCCCAACACTGATCCTTGTGGGACTCCACTTCCCACAGTACCTTGCTCAGATAAGATCCCTCTTACCAGTTCGCCAGTTCGGAACCCATTCTGAAAAGCTTCCTGTAATTCCTACACTCTTCATTTTGATAATGAGTCTCTCATGTGGTACCTTATCAAATGCTTTTTGGAAGTCTAAGTATATAATATCATAAGCCGTGCTACTATCAAAACACTGGGTAGCTTCCTCAAAGAATGCCAAAAGATCCCATGTGAAAACAATCCCTTAGGATGTTGTTATTTTCAAGTAATAATTCAAATTTGTCTCTGGTGATAGATTCAAGTATTTTACAAGTGATGCAAGTTGAACTGACAGGCCTATAGTTTCCTGGATCAGTACGGTCTCCTTTCGTATTGGTATTACATCACCTTGCTTTCAATTGTTTGGCATTTCTCCAGTTTCTAAAGACTGTCTAAAAATACCTGTCAGTGGTTTATAGATGATCTCACCTAACTCTTTGAGTACCCTTGGGTATATGCCATGAGGGTCTGTTGCCATATTTGTCTTTAGTTTATGCAATTTATCTAGTACTTCTCTATCCCCTAGCTGTATATCAGATAAGACATTCTGACTACTGAATACACCTTCCGGCCTATTAGTAACCTCCTCTCTGGTAAAACTCTGAACAAAGTAACTGTTTAAGGCACCAGCAATATCCTCATTCTTATAAATCAATAATCCCTATTTATTCTTAATGCACTTAACCTTCTCCTTAACTTTCCTTTTCCTATGCAGTATTGAAATAAATGTTTAGGATTACTTTTTGCATCTTGGGCAATTCAAAAAATCCTTTTAGCTACCCTTAGTTATTTTTTAACCTCACCACACATTTTACAATATTCAGCCTTATTGCTCTCAGCATTGTCATTTTTATATCTTATACAGTTTATTCTTTTCCCTCAAACTCTTCCTTATAGCCTTATTCATCCACTGTTGAGACTGCTTTTTCAACTTATTTTTAGTTACCATTGGAATTAATTTACATTGTGCATGTACACACGTATACACTGCAAAAATCTAATCTTAACAAGCATTTTAATCTTATATTTTGACTTTAGAATCTTATTTCTGTTACTTTTTAGCTAAATAAGACAAACTATCTGCTGTGGGGTGACAGTTTTACTCATTTCAAGATATGCCAGTGGAGTAAGAATTCCACTCGTCCCGCAAAAAGTTACTTAAAACAAGCTTTTGAGAAAGTCTCATTACAAGACTAAAACACTTGTTAAGACAGACATTTTTTGCAGTGTACACGTGTATACATACGTGCACACACAGATATACCGTTGAAGTCGGATGTTTGCATACACTTAGGTTGAAGTCATTAAAACTAATTTTTAACCAGTCCACAGATTTCATGTTAGCAAACTATTGTGTTGGCAAGTCACTTTGTGCATGACACAAGTAATTTTTCCAACAATTGTTTACAGACAGATTATTTCACTTTTAATTCACTATATCACAATTCCAGTGGGCCAGAAGTTTACATACACTAAGTTGACTGTGCCTTTAAATTTTTAATATTTGGTCGCATATCCTTTGGCTTTGATTGCCATGACTTCCTGATGTCTGTGACCCAACAACATCAAAAGACTCTTGATATCTTATTTTCTGGTACTCTTACAAACGATACTATAATGTCTCTGCATTTGAATGGATCTCTATGGGAACTGGGGGGTGGGACTACATTTAGCTGTGAATTACACTGGAACAGTATGGAACACATGGTTGGTTAAATGGCTGTAGGTCGTCAAGGGTCTGACGTATCAAACAAGCCTTAAATCATCACTCTGCTGCCAGAAATACAGTAGATATGATTACATTTAACCCCTTTGTAACCCCTTTGTTCAGAGGCTTAATTTGCCCATTTTCACTTGTTTTGTACTGTTCTGTTTAAAGCTTGAAACTCCAAATGTCAGCTTTACACAAACACCAATAATGGCTTAAATTAAAGAAGACCATTGTACCATTTTCATGCCTAAAATTAATTTCTTTTCATAATTCATATGTAAATTATGGGCAGTGAGGGCCCCCTGAGGGCCAATGATGTGAATAAGGTAAAACTTTACATTTTCTGGTTCACAAACCTCCTATCTGCATGTGTACAATATATGAAATTGATATCTATTACTGGTCCAGTCCCATGAGGCAAATTGAAACAGTGTACTTCGATGTCCAAAATCTATCCAACATGGGTAATGCACCACAGTAATTGAAAGGAGATCCTCAAAATGAAATAGATTGCATCCATATCATTACAGATTTTTGCAAAAGATTAGGGGAATGGATATAGGTGTCCAAAAACCTACCAAAACCTATCCAAAACTATGAAAATCAATACAAACCTATGAAAACCTATCCAAAACCAACCCATGAACATGAACACAGCTTTATTGTCCATTTGAAGCACAATATTAAATCCTATGATGCGCCAATTAGAGGGGAATGACCCTTATATAATCAATTTCTTTGTCTTTTGTTTAATTTCCAGTGCCAGACACATCCACCACAGCCCAGTTCTGGTAATAAAAGGTAATTTTTATCAACCAATCAGCCAAACAATGTATGAGAACATGCACACAATTTACAGGGTCATATGATTACTACAACTATCTACTATATAAACATATAACAGCCCATTGATTACTATACGGGGCAACTAGCTGCCATGACATTTGTACAGTGCCTTGCTAAAGTATTCACCCCCTTGGCATTTTTCCTATTTTGTTGCATTACAACCTGCAATTGAAATGGATATTTATTTGGATTTTATGTAATGGACCTACACAAAATAGTCCAAATTGGTGAAGTGAAATTTTTAAAAAAAACTTGTTTTAAAAAATTCTAAAAAAAAAAAAAAAAACGGAAAAGTGGTGCGTGAAAAACAAGTTTTTTTTAAATTTCACTTCACCAATTTGGACTATTTTGTGTAGGTCCATTACATAAAATCCAGATAAATATCCATTTCAATTACAGGTTGTAATGCAACAAAATAGGAAAAATGCCAAGGGGGTGAATACTTTCGCAAGGCAGTGTATATGTCCCATTAGCTATGCTGGTGAAACCAACATAATGAATGGCTAGGCTACACATGGAAGCTTCTACTATAGTGTAGTATAAATTCAGAGTAACAGTACAGTTCAGCCTTATTGATTGAGAGCTCACACCATCATTATCATTACTTATGTATAAAAGTCCAAGTCGGGGACTTTTTTCCCCATAGACTCTCCATACTTTATCATTGAGCCTTTTTCGGGTTTAGATTAGCTTATAGGTAACAACTAATAGGTAGCTACTGAATTTAGCCTCTTCCTTAATTATAGGTGTGTCTTGGGCGTAACATACACTAAACCAATCAGTGTCAACCCTTTCCCTTTAAAAGCCACTTGTGTTTGGACCTTGGCGGATTGTAAATATGATGGCGGACAGTAAGACTATGACAACAGCTATTTACAGCTGGCGAAACAGGCATGCCCGTGTACATAGTTAAAGCGTGCGAGCAAGGCATAGGTTATATGGATCAATATTATGATCAATATTATTCGGACTAACCATTATGACATGTTTTGACATACACAATAATAATTTTTCACATTAGGGGTTAACACCGGCAGGGGTTCCCGGTAATTCCCGACCAAACTATTTCCCAGAAATATAATACCGGGAAAACAGGAAAATCTTTTCCATTAGACCAGTGCTCTTATTTTACAAAATATATGTGGTTTAATTTCGTTATAACACCTGCACCTAAAACAGCTGGGCATAAGCTACCAGAACATCTTAGAAAATTTGAAAACTTAGAAAACGCCAAATTAGCCAGCAAATAAAATTTAGTTTGATTATGTAATGAAGCATTTCAAACATAAATTCCGTGAGGCTGTTTTCACAGCAGACAGATCACAGGCAGTGAATTTCGGCTAGCAAAGTTCAAGCTTCATCCGAAGCTCATATTACGTGCATTCTAATATTGATTAATAACACAAATAGCATTGTTTAGCCTTAATGATGACACTAAATACATTAAATCTGTCAGGTATGGGAACCCATAGGTTTATACATATTTTCCCATTTTATATTGTCCTGCTTATGGAAATATGACCAACACATTTTTACTGGTAGTTTAATGCCTTAAAACAAGCCCACTTTCCCGCGATTCCAGGGACAAGGTGCGTCTATTCCGAGAGAGAAAATGTTTTATTTTGGATATTAATCCAAATTTCACAATGTAATCTTGATATTTTATGCATGTTTGTGCACGCCCCTGTGTTTGTAACAGACAGGAGGGTGTACACGCGTTGTGCACACACCTATGTAGATGCATATTACCTGCTATCTTAATATTACGCAGTTAAAATAACACTGAAACAACTGCAACATGACTTAAGACCAGATTTGTGGTGAGTGCAGGCACTGCGTCAGTCTGAAACTAGCAAAGACACTTGCACTTGGGTTACCTGCCGCTTAGCGCCAGGTGTAAGATAGGGCCCAGTGGTTTTCTAAATATATAAACATCTTTTTTAAAAGACAACTCTTTTAAAAACATTGCCTCTTATTAAGTAAGAGATGTTTAAAAGACAGTGGTTTCCTAAATATATAAAGCATTTTTCTTCAAAAGACAGCAATTTATTTAAAACGGTTGCTTCTTATTAAAATAGATGTTTTATTTTTTAAAAACAGTGGTTTGCTAAATATATAAAGCATCTTTTTTTTTTTAAAAGAGCAACTTATTTAAGTCATAGGGGTTTGCACTTCTGGGCCACCATAAGTAGCAGTTATCTGCCACTACTATTTACATAATAATACTTTATTATTAATAATAATGTATTGTTTGAAGTAGGATCAATTCTAAACTCCAATGCTTTAAAGTTAAATTGTTAGCTAATGTTAGCTTCTGATTTCAAGTATTTTTTCAAATATCTGATGAAGCCTGATAAGTAATTATTTCAATATTATTATAGAGGCTTTGAGTTCTTTAGGGAATTCATGTACAGGTATATGCTGAGGGAATTCATGTACAGGTATATGCCGAGGGAATTCATGTACAGGTATATGCCGAGGGAATTCATGTACAGGTATATGCCGAGGGAATTCATGTACAGGTATATGCCCAGGGAATTCATGTACAGGTATATGCCCAGGGAATTCATGTACAGGTATATGCCGAGGGAATACATGTACAGGTATATGCAGAGGGAATTCATGTACAGGTATATGCCGAGGGAATTCATGTACAGGTATATGCCGAGGGAATTCATGTACAGGTATATGCCGAGGGAATTCATGTACAGGTATATGCCCAGGGAATTCATGTACAGGTATATGCCGAGGGAATTCATGTACAGGTATATGCCGAGGGAATTCATGTACAGGTATATGCCGAGGGAATTCATGTACAGGTATATGCCCAGGGAATTCATGTACAGGTATATGCTGACATATCTGGGAAATTAGTATACATTTCTTCTAGTATAGATTTCTTCCCAAATTGCCTGACTGGACAGGTGTGAAAACCTTCTTGGTAAATCCTGATGTAATGTGATTTGTTGACTGTTGGCTTCTTCTTGCACTTCTTGAGTGATGCTAGCTAACAAAATTTACAATGCTGAGATCATTGTGATGGTGAGTCAGGTGTGCAGATTCTTCCTCACCAAAATCAGGAGAATCCACCAACTCAACCCAGCTTCTGGCTCAGGCGCTGGTCCTCTCCCACCTTGACTACTGCAACTCCCTCCTCGCTGGCCTCCCTGCTTTCATTGCTTTTTCTTGCACCTTTACCTGCACATTTATGTCCACCTAAAAATCTTTGCCGTTTTTTTCAGTTCTTTACTGAGTTCTGTGAGTTTTTGGTTTCTTGTTTCAGCCACATATAGCTTCAGTTAGCTTAAAGACCAACACTTGGATGAGACCACTGAGAAGACACCAGCCCTTCAGTGAGAACTTTGGTGAGATCAGCGATGCAGAGGATGTGTTTAACTACCTAATAAAGCTGCGCTTGAGTAATCCAAGCCCCCTTGGCAAATGGAAGATTTGACTTATACGAGAATTTTGCTTTACTGCAGTTCCCAGGGGAAGAGTAAGGAGAGGAAACAACAGACCTGACAGTGCCTCATATATAACCCTGATACCAGGCAGACAGACCAACTGCAAGCAATAAGCAGCTCAATGCAGGACAGAGCAAGAGAAATAGAGAGTGTGAAGGAGAGATGGGGGAAATTGAGAGAGAGTGAACATGGTCTGTGAGATTTTACATTTACACATTCTAATGTCTTAATTTATGATAAACTATCAGCAAAGAAGGATGTGGGAGTGGAAATTTTACCCTCTTTCTTACCTTTGCTGAAAGGTTGGTTCAACATACTGCATGTCTCAAAACATTCATACCATACATTCATACATCCAAACCATACACACAAGTAGAATTCCAGGCAAAATGTATGTTCTTCAAAACAGTGAATGGTTATTGATAACCATTGACAGTAATAGCTTTGTATTTTATAAAACCTGCACCAATAATATGTATTGATTAAGGCAGGTATCAGATCACATGCACACAGTATTTGGAATAATGGTCCTTATCTTGGCTATGGACAAGGTTATGGTTATCGCCACGATAAGCCCTCGAGGAAATGTATACATTTTCGCTGTTACTGTATTATTTAGGACAGATCTGCAATGGTTGAAACACATTTCCACTGTTTTCACAGTGCAATATATAATAAATATATTTGTGTTTATTTTTGTTGCACACATCTTCTGTAGAAACCAGTCTAGGTTAACACTGAGTGCTATTATAACTTCTGCCATTCTGTTTTTGCAATAATACAGAATGCTCACTTATTTATCTTCCTTTGCTTATTTGGCCTTTTGTATTTTTCAACTTTTGAGACACATTTTATATGAAACACCATGTTTTCCCGAATTGTGTCAGATAGAAATATTGCTAAGACATGCTCCTTTGTCTAATTTTGATAGTATTGGCTGTGGGGTATCACACGTGCATCAATAAAATATAGTTGAAGGGAAGAATATGTACCATGGTGCTTGCATTGCCTGGTGATCTCAAAAGTGAATATAAACTAATTTTCGTAATATAAATTACCATTTCAAAAACAATATTTAGGCTTGTATCCAGCTAAGATGAAAACAAGTAACACATGCCTCATCTTCTTCCTCTAGTGCACAGACTGTCCTGACAACATAATTTGCCTGAGGAGGCTTGTTTGAGGTGCTATAAAAGTGCATGTGGTGACTCTGCATCTCCCAGCCAAGAATAACAGACATGACAAAATTTCCAGTTTCCTATGGCCATTAACATACTGATGTTAAAGGGGGAACTGATGTTAAAGGGGGGAAAAAAACTGGCTGATCTGATTGACCGTAATGAAACGAAACTTACAACATATCAGACAATTCTTCTGAGACAAACTCTTTTATTGTAATTGTCAAAATGTCTAGAAATGACACACTTGGAATGGAATATGATTTGTTTCAGTTCAGCTTTTTGCATAACAGTGATATTGAATTAGTGCCAGAGTTTGCCTTGACTGCAAAAATAGGGCCCATGTTTAATTGTAACACTGTATTACCTTTTACATAGGAAAAATATTAAAGTGCTAATTTAACCCCGCACACATGCCAAATTTGATAAATTCTCACCTATTTAGGGGGTGTCCTATTTCAGGCTTTATAACTCCGGGGGCCCTATCTTACACCTGGCGCTAATTCAAACGCAAGTGTCTTTGCTATCTTACACCCAGCGCAGGGATCATTATAGCGCCCAGTGCACACGTCGTTTAAATACCAAGTGATATTCCGCCATAGCAAGTGAACTGGGCGGGTTGGTCTTTAGATGAGGTGTGGCCAGGATAATTTTTGGCGTATTGCTATCTTGAGCCAGCAGAAAGCGCTTGCGCTAAAACCACCACAAACCTGGTCTAAAGTCATGTCGCAGGTGTTTACATGTTATTTTATTGTGTAGGCTATATCAAAATATGCATAATAATAAAAGGATCCATCGGTGAAAGACCACATACCTGTCCCTCAGCGAAGGGGAATGCCGCCTTAAATTGCTTTCATCCCGCCAGATTTTAACAAAATTCTATGATCTCCTGGCAGCTGAGCTGGAGACGAATGCCTGCTGTCCTATACATATATGCACTGCTATATGCAACGAATACATTCAAGTCCCCATCACACCTGTCAGCCAAGAACGGGTAAAACAGCAGTTCACGGCGAACTTTGGGTTTACTGTGGTTCTGCCCCAGCAGAGAACGCTGTTATGTACTATGTGAAATGAAAGGGGGCCCACTCCATCAACATCCAGGCGACACAATCATGTATTCGCAATTATCCTGGATCAAGCTATAACTCCATATTGGCCAATAGTTCCTGCAATCTTCCCAGGGGACAGTCTTCTTTTAGGGGACAATACTTAAAACAAGCATAAAAATATGAAAATTACATTGTGAAATAGGGATTCATATGTTTCCCAAAAATAGAAGATTTTCTCTCCCGGGATAGATGCAGATTGTCCCTGGAATCGCGGGTAAGTGGCTTGTTTTAGGCATTAAGCTACCAGTAAAAATTTTTATAAAAATATATATTTCTATAAGCAGGACAATATAAAAATATAGCTTCAAGCAGCGATTCCCGGGGGACCGAGCGGTATGAGCAGCATTTGTCAAACACAGAGACTGAAAAATGGTTGACAACTCTAGACAGGGTTGACCCAAAAACCAAATATTCGTTTCTAATCAGGGCTTTTGCCATTGTTGATGGTATCTAAACCCGATCCAGTAAGGGCTTGCGTATTATCGTACATTCTTCATTTTCCTAGTAGCCTACTTAATTGTTATGGTGACATTGTGTAATGTGTGAAAACCGTAACCCGAACAGAGCTGAAGTGCACATCCTTTTTGTTGTAAATGAATCAAGAAATCTCTCCAAATGCTGTAGGAGGAGTAGCATTTTAAGTGTTTTACAAAAAATGCTAATTAGCGGAAAATCGAAGATGGCAGACTTCATGGTTCCTTGAGGCAAATTTGTTGGGCAGGAGGAGCGGGACATGTACACCAAAGATTCTGACTCTAGATCAAACGGGGCGTCGGCAGTGGGCGTGTCAATGATTTTTAGTGAATTTTTAAATATTTCTTATATTTGGATCTCTCTTGATGCCCCCCCGCCAATCACAACAGTCTAGAAATGGCCATGCCACGGTGTCCCCCTTGTGTTGGGTTGTCAACATCCCAATTATAGTAGTCTATTCATATTTCACTGACATTAGAAATTAAAACTAATTAGGCCTAATTAAAAACACCCAAAATTTGTGATGCAGGGGAAGTGTCACCACTTGTGAAACCATTAGTGTATATCCTTATCAGCCTCTCAGTTGTCAATTGAAGTTATCATTCTCTGCACAATTAGGTTGTGCCTTTGCGGACATTTGTTGTCACAACTGCAAGGCCAGTCAACCAGCTGTTGTGTGTTTTGTGTATTTAACAGCAATAGCGTAGCTACTATGTATCTTATAGTTGAGGAAGTAAAGAAGTTGTGGAAGAATTTGAGAGACACATTCTATTGCAGGCCCCCTCATACACATGTACACTTTGATCAGCTATAAAGTAAGATTGACACTAAATAACTTGCTATTTACTAATACAGTAAGGTTACATTAAGGTTAACTAATAAAGTAATGTTATTTTGTATATTTTGCAAACTGCTCCATTAATTTATAAAATGCCCTTGGATTTCAGTCAGTGCGGGCAAAAATTGCCCCCTTAAATTATTATTTTTTTAATTTCCTGTCCGGTTCATAACCAATATAGACCAACATACATGCGGTCTTGGGCTAGTGGCATATTTATAAGCTCCCTATCAGTGCGGGATGTTTAAACTTGCGCGCCTGGCTGTTTTTCAAGTTTTTGTTAAATTGTTATTTTTAAAAATTGTATATTATTATGCCCTCACCCCCACCTTCTGTATTCATTACAACGATACAATCTGCAGCAGTGCAAATACGGAAGTGTTTCTACAGTGCAAAAAAAAACAAAATAGAAAATTAACTATCATTAAAGGGCTGGTGTAGCTAGACCCCGCCCCATTTTGAAATTCGAAAAATGCCGAAATCTGGGAGTGATAAGGTAATAATATAGGGGCTGAGCTCCAGGTATCAAACCATGCCCCAGCGATTTCTTTCACTAGTAGCCTACAGCTCATTCTACTCTGGACAGCACTCACAGTGGCTGCTCTGTTCCGCTCTCTCTCTCTCTCCGTCTCTCTACCCTCATGCACACACAAATCGCTAGCTCCAGCTGCTGCCGAGCCCTAAGTGGCAGCCAGCGCAGAAGCAATGGTGGAGAATGAGAGGCTGTGCAATGTTTTGGAGTGGTAGGCGGGCGGCATGCATAGCCTTGTTTGGGCTTATAATGATGGGGACAGCAAACAACAAATCACGCTGTACAAATGTACATGTAGACAACTCATTTTATATAGGCTGTAGGCAATCACACTACGTGCAAGATATCAACAATATTGGTTTCCATTTGAACAGGTGCACATGCACTGAACTCTCTCCAAGAGAGAATGTCTGTTGTAGGGACGTTGCAAAGGTAAACGTGTAGCATGCATATAACTCCTGGCTCAACTATGCTTTACACTACATATTTATTTTTAATAAAGGATATATATATATTAAATAAACTAGCTAGCTACTTGCTAAGCTAGACTGAAAAACAAGGGACTATCTATAAAACATATAAAAAACTATGAAAGATCTACCAAAAATAGACTACTATAACTTATTAGAATATTCAAAAAAGCTCAACTGTAGGCTAGCTATATATACTATATATATATACTAGGGTTGTTCGATATCAACAAATTTCACATCGGCCAATCAAACATCGCCGATGTCCAATGTCATCAGCTGCTTGCGAGGGGGTGCATTTTTTTATTAGGCTATTGCAATAGGCTATAATTCGTTCAGCAAAGCATCGGCAATTATTTGTAGCCTGTTTAATTTAGTGATTTAGCATTGACTATTAAAATGTTTTCATGAACTTCATAAATAAACTTTCATGTCCTTCTGAATTAAAACACAACTGTTTAAGATTTTTTACGATTTGTATGCTTGATTAAGCTACACTGACATCTTTAATCAGTAAAAAAGCCCTGCATCTCACCACGATGTGCTCGGACCGGTAAAGATGAGAAATAACGTCAATGCTTCATTTGATTACTGAGACAGTAAAATGACAGACTATAGGGTACGTTTCTCACCTTATCCGACAGTGCGCCTATGCAGTGGTGGAGCGCATTCCCAAACAGATGGCCCTTCACTTGTTGCACGCGTAATTTGGAGACCGCACCTCATTTCGCTTCCGCCCCCCCCCACCCCCTGCGTACACAGCGATTCGATCATTTTGAGAAGGCAATATGTAGCTCAGACAAAATTACCTGAGACCATTTGCCTACTTTTTAGACATGAAATACGGTAAATGATGCAAAAATAATAATAGTCTAAATTGCTTCGGTAAAAGACAGCAAATGCACAAATAGATTGAAATGATGGTATTATTTCTCAGTCATAGCTTACGAGAATGAGGAAAAAAAGCTTTTGAACGTAAGGCAGCTTACATGTTAGCCTAATGTTTGAGGTGTTGCAGTTCAAAACATGTGCCGTGATTGTATGAGTAAAATGGTTTTTAGTTATTTGACGGGGGCATTCGACTGTATGAACACAGGATAAACGTGACGTATTGTATAGGCTACATATGGCAAAATTAAATATTGTTTTGAAAGGACCGGGGTTAACGTTAAGAAGAATTTAACTCAATTACTTATTGATTTTAGGTGTATTGCTACTCTTAAAACTCATGGGGAACAACCATTTTGTGGCTGCTTTTTAAAAAAATGTATCCTGGGGGTGCATGCCCCCAGACCCCCCTAGTAGAGGCTTAGCCCCCCAAACATACAGTTGCGCTCAAAATTATTCAACCCCCTTCTATTTTTGCACACTTTATTGTGTTGTAGATTTAATTTTTAATTTAATTTTTGCCCATCATTCTAATGACAAATTTTTGCAAATGTATTAAAAATCTAAAACTTAAATCTCTCATGTGCATAAGTATTCAAACCCTTTGCTTAAATGTATTTTTAAAGTATCATATTTCATATTTGGTTGCATATCCTTTGCATGCTGTTACTACCTGAAGTCTGTGGCCCATCAACATCAAAACATGTAACAGTACATTATTTTCAGGTACTGTTACAAGCGATACTATAACCTCTCTGTATTTGAATGGATCTCTATGGGAATTGGGGGGTGAGACTAGATTCAGCTGTAAATTATGCTGGTACAGTATGGAACACATGACTGGCGAAATGGCTGTAAGTCATCAAGGGTCTAAGGTATCAAACGAGCCCCAAACCATCACTCTGTTGCCAGATATGGAGTAGATGTGGATGGATCACTGCAAGGGTTATTTCTCCTGACTTTTTTCCCCATAGAGTTCTATAGGAAAATAAGTCAAGAGAAGAAACCCTTAACCCCTTGGCGCAAATTTCACATATTTAGGGGATGCTCTGTCTAAGGCTTTATAACTCCAGGTGTGAGCATCACATAAACTTGGTAAATGGCTTAAATGAAACAAGACAGGTGTACCATTTACAATACAAACTTAGATTTGTTTATTTTCATAATTTAAGTAAAAATAAAGTGCCACAAATGCAAAGCAACTTTGGAAAGAAAAAAATAAGTTTTTCTTTAGTTCGCTGAGAGCTACATAAGTGAAATCGGTAATATACATTTCCTGGATCATAAACTCCATGTCCACAAGTTTTGCAAAATCTGAGGATGATATGCAGAACTACTAAAGGTCTATGATGCAAAATATAGGCAGTGTACCCTGTTGTCCATTAGTGTCTCCAAATCTATCCAAATGGCTAAATTGTGCACTGCTCTAAATTAAAACAATGATGCAATATTTAACAACAAATACTACAAACTCATAAAATTCACTTTTGCATAATTTTCAAGTGGGAGTTACTATATTTTCATCAGTATAGGGGGGTAGATATCTATGGGTCCAAAACTCGCTCTATGCAAAACATGTCATAAAATGAATAAAATTAGTTTTGTCCATTATAAAGCATATACATTTGCTCCTTCTGATGGCTTAAGATAAAAAACATTGATATCACAGTGTTACATACACCTAAATATGTTTCCTAATCATTTACTCTTGGATTCAATCACATTGGATTCAATCATCCAATTTTGAGTGCAACTGTATATCTCTGGTGACGCCCCTGATCAGAAATATTATGCTTGCGTGCTTAACTAAGGTTTTAAAAAAATGTTTTTTGCCTGTGGCTGCATTTTAGGGCACCCCCGGTAAACAAAAAATAAACCAGGTGCCTATGCTAGACGTAGCCTAGCCTAGAAACGGCATGATACTCATTTCACAAGACGGAAAACATCAACCAGCCGCCCCAGGCACCATGCGTAACGTATTCTTATGGTTCTATTTCCAAAGTAGTTGTTAAGGCAGTGTACAGGACTGGACCCAAACGCAAGACTCTGAGACAGAACTCATGAGCAGGAGACATGATAGGCTGGCAAATCAAGGAGAGAAACAGGGAACTAATGGGGACCACACCCAGCCTGCACATGAATACACGGAACAGAGACAAACAGGGTAAACTGAAAAACATGACATGGAACACAAGGAGTGGGAAAACAAAGGAAACTAAAGGGAGGTGGACTGGAGGGAAACAAACAAACAAAAACTATCATTTTGACAATGTTGGTCGAACATAAAAGTCACATTGTCATTAGCACAGCACATTGTCGATGTCTGATGTCATCGGCCATTGGCACAACCCTAATATATACAGTCAAGCCGGAAAGTCTCCCCACCCCTTTCACCTTCTCCACGTTTTATTACGTTACAGACTTATACTACAATAGATTGAGTTCATTTTTTGCCTCAAACATCTACACACAATAGCCAATAATGACGAAGTAAAAACAGGTTTTTAGAAAATATGCAATTTTATTTTACTGACAAAAATAGGTTATTTAGGGGTTACATATCTGTACACACCCTTAGCCTAATACTTGGTTGCTGCACCTTTGGCAGTGATTACAGCTTCAAGGCATCTTGGGAAAGAAGCTACCAGCTTGGCACACTTGTTTCTGGACATTTTTGCCCATTCCTCTTGGCATATCCTTGCAAGCTCCGTCAGGTTGGATGGGGAGCGTCGGTACACAGCCATTTTCAGCTCTTTCCACAGATTTTCAATTGGATTCAGGTCTGGGCTCTGGCTGGGCCACTCAAGGACATGCACAGACTTTCTCCGAAGCCACTCCTTTGTTCTCTTGGCTGTGTGCTTCGGGTCGTTGTCATGTTGGAAGGTAAACCTTCGCCCCAGTCTGAGGTCCAGAGCGCTCTGGAGCAGGTTTTCTTCAAGGATCTCGGTGTACTTAGCTGCATTCATCTTTCCCTCTATCAGGACTAGTCGCCCCATTCCCGCTGCTGAAAAACATCCCCACATCATGATGCTGCCACCGCCATGCTTCACTGTAGGGATGGTATTATCCAGGTGATGAGCGGTGCCTGGTTTCCTCCAGACGTGACGCTTGGTATTCAGACCAAAAAGTTCCATTTTGGTTTCATCAGACCAGAGAATCTTGATTCTCATGGTTTGAGAGTCCTCTAGGTGCCTTTTGGCAAACTCCAAGCGGGCTGTGATGTGCCTTTTACTAAGGGGCTTCCGTCTAGCCACTACCATAAAGGCCTGATTAGTGGAGTGCTGCCTGGATGGTTGATCTTCTGAAAGGTTCTCCCATCTCCACAAGGATACGCTGGAGCTGTCAGAGTAACCCTCGGGTTCCTGCTCACCTCCCTGGCCAAGGCCCGTCTTCCACGATTGCTCAGTTTGGCCGGGCGGCCAGGTCTAGGAAGATTCTTGGTGGTTCCAAACCTCTTCCATTTACGAATGATGGTGGCCACTGTGCTCTTTGGGACCTGTTAAGCTGCAGAGATTTTTCCGTACCCTTCTCCAGATCTATGCCTTGACACAATCCTGTTTCTGAGGTCTGCAGATAATTCCTTTGACCCCATGGCTTGGAGTTTGCTCTGACATGCACTGTCAACTGTGGGACCTTATATAGGCAGGTGTTGGCAATCCCCAATCATGTCCAATCAATTGAATTTATCACAGGTGGACTCCAATTAAGTTGTAGAAACATCTCAAGCAGTATCAGTGGAAACAAAATGCACCTCAGCTCACTTTTGCGTGTCATATCAAAGGGTGTGCACACTTGTGTACATATGATATTTTACATTTAGATTTTTTATAAATTAGCACAAATGTCTAAAAACCTGTTTTCACTTTGTCATTATGGGCTATTTTGTGTAGAATTTTGAGACAAAAAATGAACTCAATCTATTGTAGAATATGTCTGTAACGTAATAAAACGTGGAGAAGGTGAAAGGGGTGGGGAGACTTTCCGGCTTGACTGTACATGTATATATCGCTCGCTCGCTCTCCTATCTTCTGTCCACAGCAGACAAATCAACCGCTGAGATTTGCTTTTATAGCTGGGCCGTAGCCCGCCCTCTCTACAATACTTCTGGGCGTAGCTGTACATGTTTCAATATCGTCATCGGGAGTGAAACATTACAGATACTTTCCAAAAAATTAGAATATCATGGAAAAGTTTTTTTTCCATAATTCCATTCAAAAAGTGAAACTTTCATAGATTATAGATTCATTACACACAAAGTGAAATATTTATAGCCTTTGTTTCATTTTTCATAATTTTGGCTTACAGCTCCAGAAAACCCCCAAAACAGTATTTCAAGAAATTAGAATAGTGTGTCGAAAATCAGCATTTACTTCAATTATTTCAGAGAATTAATGTTTTAGACTGAGTGTCACACTCTAATCATCTAATTTACTCAAAACACCTGCAACGTTTTTCCACAGATGTGTCGTTAAATTGGACAGGTATCTCAGTTTGGTTCAGTATGGGGAAGACTGCAGACTTGACAATTGGCCAGAAGACCATCATTGACACCCTCCAGAAGATGGGTAAGCCACAAAAGGTCATCGCTAAGGAGGCTGGCTGTTCACAGAGTGCAGTGTCCAAGCATATCAATAGAAAGTTTAGTGGAAGGGAAAAATGTGGCAGGAGAAGGTGCACAAGCAAAAGAGATGACCGTAGGCTTCAGCGGATTGTCAAGCAAAGACTATTCCAAAATTTGGCGGAGATGCAGAGGGAGTGGACTGAGGCTGGAGTCAGTGCTTCAAAAACTACCACGTACAGAGTGTGACACTCAGTCTAAAACATTAATTCTCTGAAATAACTGAAGTAAATGCTGATTTTCGACACACTATTCTAATTTCTTGAAATACTGTTTTGGGGTTTTCTGGAGCTGTAAGCCAAAATTATGAAAAATGAAACAAATAAATATTTCACTTTGTGTGTAATGAATCTATAATCTATGAAAGTTTCACTTTTTGAATGGAATTATGGAAAAAAAAACTTCCATGATATTCAAATTTTTTTGGAAAGGATCTGTGCATTACAATTATGTGGCAGACACTATTATCCAAAGCGATGTACAATAAGTGCATATTGAAGGTCATTGATGCGACTACAAAGCAGATCCAACAAAGCACAACTTTCTCACAATGTAGGAGCTATCCCTAGTAATGAATATGAATAGTACACATAGTCAGCTATACATTCTGAACTATAAAATAACCAAAAACACAAGTTAAATAGAAAACAAGCAAAAAACAGGAAGCGAATACTATAGAATTACTCTATATAGGTAGTTTAGTCGAGGTGGAGTCTGAAAAAGTGCGTTTTCAGACCACGACAGAAAACAGACAGCGTTTAAGCTGAGCGCAGCAGAGTGGGGAGTTCATTCCACCACTGGGGAGCTAGGGTGGAAAAGCTCTGCAGTCGGGATGAGCGGGAGCCGTTAACACGGAGGGAGGGAAGTGCAAGTCGCTCTGCTGGTCGAGCAGGAGCGTAGTGCTGGATTAAGTCCTGTATGTAGAAGGGGCCTGGCTGCAGTGTAGGCCAGGGTCAGAACTTTGAACCTGATCCTGGCCACGACCGGCAGCCAGTGGAGTGACCTCAGCAGGGGGGTGACGTGTGAGAACTTTCGGAGGTTGAACACAAGCTGAGCAGCTGCGTTCTGCACCAGTTGTAGGGGCAGAATGGTGCAGGCTGGTAGGCTTGCGAGAAGGGAGTTGCAGTAGTCCAGACGTGAGGTGACCATGGTCTGGACAAGAAGCTGGGTAGAGTAGGCGGTCAGGTACGGCCGAATCCTCTTGATGTTGTACAGGAGGAACCTGCAAGACCATGCCGTTGCCTTGGTGTGTTCTTTGAAGTCCAGCTGCGGTGATGGACAGGTCTAGAAGCGGGGAGGTCTTGTATGGCATGAAGAGCAGATCAGTCTTGTCGAGGTTGAGCTTCAGGCTTGATGGCTAGACATCCACACAGAGATGTCAGCCAGGCAAGTAGATATCCTTTCCTTTACCGGTGGGGTAGAGGGAGGGAAAGAGAGGAAGAGTTGAGTGTCATCAGCATAACTATGGTAAGAGAAACCATGTGAAACAAGAGACTTATTGTAAATGGAGAACAGCAGAGGACCCAGTACAGATCCCTGGATGAGGTGCAGAGACAGAGCCCTTCTAGGAGACTTGGTAGGATCTATCTGTGAGATAGGATGTAAACCAAGGGAGGGCAGTTCCAGAGATTCCCATCTCAGCCAGTGTATAGATCAGGAGTTTGTGGTTGACCATGTTGAACGCTGCAGACAGGTCAAGGAGAATCAGGACAGAGGAGAGGGAGGAGGCTCTGGCAGTGGCGAGTGCCTTAGTCACAGCTAGGAGCGCAGTTTCAGTAGAGTGGACTGATGAGGGTTGAGCAGGTTGTTCTGGTGGATAAAGGGTTGCTGGCCAATGACGGACTGAACGTGCAGTACCTAATGTTTTATCACTATACACTTTTGAGCCAGATCCACTGACTGCAATAAAATGTCACGATTTGGACCAGGATCAATCAGTGACATTTAGAAATAACCAAATGTATCAGTTTTCATCTAAAATAAGTGGTTTTAGTGCTTTATTACCCTTTAAAGTTTGGAGCAATTACTGCTCACAGTTATCTATTAATTAGCCTACATTTTGGACTGTATTGTAAAACAATTATGAGTGGTTCTCTGGGTCAGCAAAGCTCCGCAAAGAAAGATGGAAAAAAAAGAGGGCATTATTATTACAGATCAGCATGGTGATTCGTAAACAGCCAAACTTATCCTTTAATATTCAAAAGCCTTTCCTGGTGTCATGGCCATTATTTCTTCTGTTGAGATGAAGCATTGAGTTTTAAAGCTATAGTATGCAACTTTTTCCCAACGGTCACATTTGTTGTCAAACATTTCAGTCACAACATCCCTTGGCCCTGCCAACAGAGAAAGAGACACACCCTCACTCCACTGCTTCCAGAGTGTTGGAGGCTCTATCGGGGACACTGACAAATGTTATACAAGCAATGGTCATTAACCTAATTAGTCACATACGTGAAGAGATTAGTCAAATTCAGGAATAGACAATGTTGCAAAAGTCCCAAAACACCGAAATAACAAAGGATGAGTAAGCGTCCTTTTTTGCTATGCCTAATGAACAGAATGCATTTTTTGGCTCGTTGTGCATTCCGCTATGCTCTTTCAAGCTGCAGCGCCACAGGTGGGAGCAAATTTAGCGAAGGAGGCATCATCTGTAAATCACAATATCCAGATCCCATCGTGATAGCTGTCAATCATCGTCAATATACAATACTATCGTCATATCGCCCAGCCCTACACTACAGTATGTGAAATGCACACAAAACTCCCAAACTCCATGTACGTGAGGCAAGGATTTTCTATATTCTTTTTTTTAGCCATGCTGACGAATTGGCCAAATTAGTAAAATCTTGCGAATATACAGGAAAACAGCAATTATGCCTCGGCGAGTGAATGTACATGCTTGCGTTCTCTGTAGTATTTTGCACAAAAGTTAAGAAATAAAACAAAAAACGCTGGTACACGCAGCTGTAATTTATTGTTCAAAGCATCCAATAAGGCATTGCATACACCATTGCGGAGGTTATAATGTCATCTTTTGGACCATTTAATTTTTAACCCCATTTATCAAATGTATGCTATCAAAGTAAAATGTATCCTATCAGAGTTTAATTATTTTACATTATAATCATTTGGCAATTATTTTGAACATTTTGCTGTTTTTCATTGCAGAAACACTTACAGTAACTTTTACTGACACACAATATGACACTGCTAACATACTGTATTTAGAACACGTCTGACATACTGAACACAATGATACTGTATATGCACAACCAGCCCACAACACTATTGATGCATATGTCACATAACGCTACTTACATATTCAGAGCACAAAACCCTGGCATATACTGTAAAAAACTTTTTTAGAAGTTAGGTAAATAACCTCCTGAGACCCAGCAGAATTTTTTTTGACATTAATGCAGGTGTCTTGTATGACAAAAACATGTTGCCAGGTCTTGAGAGGATATAAAATATGTGATGCAGATAGGCACTTCATTTCCAGAGTATGGGATGCTGTGATAAAGTTGTTCTCTTAAGCTGTAATTACATTTTAGTGTAATTGTACACATAATTGGCACACTTTGCAAAACATTGTGTGCAGTGATGTCCAGGAGATTTGATGAAAGGGAGATGGGGTTGACTAATTTGTTCACTAAGGACTCCCTGAAACCTCCCTGGAGCCTCCAGTATGGGAAGCTGTGAAAGAGACACATCTGTCATTCATCAGGAGAGCCAAACAGCAAGCAGCTGGTCAATGATTCTAATCGTTATTTTACAGGTAAATTCAGGTGTATTCATACAATATTCATAACTATTATTACTATTATATAATATGACATACAGTATTGTGATGCAAACATAATAATAACAATATAATAATTTGTGTGTGTGTGTGTGTTTGCATGCGTGCGCACATTATGTAGTGTCTGTTGTTCATTTAGGAAAATTAGCATGCCATATTTGAAACATTTCACTCAGTGAAACATCAGACAACCTTATCAACATTAAATCGTAACCTCCAAAAAACAGTCTTCCTCTCTAACCATATCCATGTGTACAGACTTACCATCTCAAAAGGAAAAACATAATTTTTCTATCAAAGCAAACATACATTTCCTTTGGATCCATTTCTTTCTGCTCAATTAAATTATTGCTTCCTATATTTTAAAATAAATTGACAAATTACTGGCTCCGAATAAATGACATTATTGGGTGTTTTATGATTTTTCTTTCGTTTAAAAAAAAAAAGTAATTTGTCCCTGCAGCATAGCTTTCACTTCATAAAGCTGTCTCTTATTACTGGGTTGAGCTCTCTCTCTGAGACCGCCTGTTACCTATGTTATCCTCTATCTCTGCAGTCAGCAGAGACCACTGATTGAAAGCAAATCCTCTCAAACTCTTCTGAATAAAGATTAGTTTCTATTGAAAAAAAACTCATTACTCTTCTGCTGTTTCACATTATATATTGTATGTATTTTTTAATAAAATTACATTATCTGTCCTGCTACTTGTCTGTATCCGTTTCCAGGAACCTGTATGTTTCACACACTGAATAGAGACTTCTGGAAATCATCTACAGACAGAACTTCCATCCCAATTCTGCTAGCTGAGCCTCATACACAAAGCTCTTATGTTATAAAATGTCCTACAAACAGAAACTCATTCACCGACACCTGATACTCTACATTACCAAGCATTATCAAGCAGAAGGCACGCATCCAAAGCCAACATTTTCCAATCTCCTAGATATACAGATAACCTCAAACAGTAAAGCCAACACTCTCCAAACTTATAGAGAGAACCTAACATATCTAACCCCAACACAACCGAAAGAGTCTGCACTCTCCAACTACCATAGTAACCTAATTTAGGTGACGTATTGTTATGTTCTATTGCAACGGTAAAGCACTCTGGTTATAAATAAGGAAACAAATAAAACAGTGACCAACATCCGTTTCCGCAGCCTACCATCAATGGCTTCCCTAAACTATATAAAGACCACAATGTTCTTATCAGTTTGTATCCAAGAAATCCTGGTTTTAGCTTTGATTTCCTTTACAAAGTCAACAACTATGCACCCCAAAAAAGTATACACAGCAAACATTGTGATAGGAAATTAATGAATTAAAAGCTATTACTGTTCCTTACAATGATGAATCTGACATAGTGCATCTACAGAGTGCCTGACAAAAGTTAACTGCCAGCTTGCAGGGGAGTGTAGAAAGCTTGTAATTTAGTATTTCCAACAGCCATTTTTCAGTCCATCCTCTTCTTGAGCTACAACAGAATAAATCTCATATCAAAAGACTTGACTTATGAAATTGAAAATGCTAAATGGCAATTGGCCTTCAGTAATATTTCCAGCAAATTAGATATATGGTTGATACAATGAAAATCACATGAAACTTGCTACCGAACTATTGAAAATATATTTTTAACTTAATTAAACGTATAACACAAATTTATATCCGTGCCATGTCAAAGTGTCCTCTTACAACATTTCTGGAATGTTGTGAGGCATACAGTACCTTGGAGTACATCACCCTTTCTCTCCCTCTCTTGGTGCAACTGGCGATTTGTCAGCTCTGAATAAACACACCAGACAGCATATTTATCTGCACAAAATAATACTTCTCAGTTGTAAGGGCAAAACTAAACTCTGTAATCCACTGGTAAAACATTATGATCAATCATGACTCTTTGGAGCAACTCGCAGACTCCCGGTGGAATTCCACAGGAGTGTTCAGACACCCCTTTCTCTTTCTCATTCACATCAGCGGATTAATGCATGTCACCATAACCCTTTCTGTGCGTGCTTTTCCCTTCCTCATCTGCTACTGTCAAAGGACCTCTAATCTAATTATGTTAAAAAATGTTCCATTCTAATTGCCTGATTGTCTATGTCAGGGCTCACCAACCATGGACCTGGAGGGCCACTGGGTGTTCTGATCTATTTATTTAATGTTTATTTGATAGGGACAGATACATTCAAACATAGATTATTGTAAAACAAAATGAAAACAAAATAGGAAATGTATCAAAGCATTTATAGCATATGCTAATTTGCTATTCTTGTCCCTAGATTGGGCTTTTCAAACACACAGCTATAGACATGCACAGATAGCCTACAACACAGAAATCAAGGAGATAAAAACCAGCTAAAACATAATCACATAGATTATAATACTGAGTACATTAAAAAATTTACTTCGGTTTAAACTTAAAATACTCAAAACTATTTTCAAAATTCCAAATGTTTACACCTTCAATAGAAATGGCTGTCTGGCCAAAATAAATTTTCCCAAACAGAACTATGCAGTTTCCCACAGTGGTGAGACCAGAATCCTGCAAAGATTTCATCAAGTCACTATAGGCCAGATTCAAAGTTGAGATAACCACACGCAAATGGGATTTATTCCTGAAATTCCGTGTAGCTTAAACTATTTGTGATTCAGACATTTGACTGCTGTTTTAACCCCTTCGCACAGATGGCAAATTTGGTCAATTCTCACCTATGTAGGGTGTGCTCTGTTTAACTCCTGTGCGTAGAAGGTGACGCCGGCGGAACCTTTTTGCTCAACTGAGACATTCGTTGCTACTGCAGCCAAATTTTATTGGAAATCACAAACTCTGTGTTTTAAATTTATTGGTAGACGGTTTGTGACGATTTCTGCCGAATATGAAGTTTCTAAGTGTCACTATTTCCCCATAGCAAGCAACCCCCCACCTAGTCTATACCTACCCATGCGTGACATAGTGGACAATAGCGTCTATGTTTGAGTTATGTTTGAGAATATATTTATTCATCATATTTTAAAAAAATAGAATAACGTCATAGCAACGAGATACACCCAACAATAGCCTGATCGTATGCCAGAAAAGCCGTGAAAAGCTCTGCTCACTCAAATGCAAAATAAACTGTGAAAGTACTGTCTCATTCTACCATGTATTCTACTAGCAATATATGCTACTAAATATGAAATAAATATACAATCCTACCATCGGTTTTACACATCGAGATGTTCCTTTCAAAATTCAGTGGTCATTTATTGTCTGGTATAATCGGTTTGAGAAATATACAACACTTTATACCGCTATTACACTATCTGAAACGTTGCCGCGTAATACCCCCATGCCCTGTAAGCCTGTCTCATTCATTACAGTTCATTCTGGTTTAATTGTCGGCTTTTTTATCCAATAGAGTACATTATAACCTTAGCAACGGCATATGCCAAGTCTTTTTGGGTGCTTTGAGCAATTTACTACAGCCCAGCGTAACGGCAGTTTTCGTTTTAACTGTCTAGTATTACGCAAGCTCTATAGAATACGCTTTAAGGAGGGGAGTTTCCCTTTTCCGATATGTAAGTATTTTTGCGTCTAAAATGCCGTTGGTCTCGCTGGCTACATATGTACGTTCGTGTTTCCACTCGAGCACTGTCTTTCCAATATGCTTGATAGCCCTATTGTTATTTTCGCATTTTGAGTGCGTTTCACATACTGTAGTGCAATCGTTAAATGTATTTTTGATGCAGGCTACCAATGTTCATTGAAGATAGAACATTTGGCAGCATTTTGCAGATGATGGAATACTATTTTATGTTCATGTTATCGTACATAATATAGGCTCTGGCATATATACTTGTCTCTTAGGGCATGACAAATTCTCATTCCAATTTACTGTGTGCTGATATGTGGTAGATTAAAGGGTAAGTTCGCTATTTTGGACCTTGGACCCTATTTGCGGTCCGTCTTCCATGAACCTGACCCATGAAGTCCATTTTTTCGCTGATCGGTCCAGTATTGAGTTCGGTACACATTTCCTGTAGGCTCTCACTGGGCTACAATGGAAGTGAACGGGGCAAGTAGAATATGTTCGATAAATGTGCTTTCATGTACAGTAAATGAGACGGGAAGCTCAGGGTGTATTCTTACCGGTCTCAGTATGCTCTCCTGTGAAATGTATCTCAATCCGAACATTTTTACGTGCTTGGCATGGCTTGGAAGTAAGCATTTCTCTGTTGCTTGTTTTCGCTGCTCCCGCGGAGTACTATGTGTCGGGGGTAGGGGAGTGGGAAGGTGTGCCGGCCGTTTACGAAACTATCTAGCTGAGCAGTTTGCGTTTGTTTACCTGCAGCAACGTAGGCTACAATTTCCACAAAAAAACTTGGATGATGGATGACTATAATGATTACGAAGACGAAGAATTCGATTTTGACTTTGACGTTACTGGCTACAGATTTGAGCCAGAATACACGGACACGGAACTACAAGAGATGGATGATAAGAGAGCAAGAGAAGAGAGAGAGGCTGAAGTTGCGCAGGTAATGTTATCCGAAGTCGCTGCCGAGGCTAGACCAAGAATTTCGGGGGACTTTTGGTGTTCTTGCAAGAGGTGCGAGCAGATGCCCAGAGAGGAGGAAAGTTTGTGTTGTAGGGAGTGGGATCTGTTGCTACCGAATGCCATTGAAAACCTGGATGTATCCGTGGATGACACTGGATCATCTCCATTGATTACCATTACACTATGACTGCCAACAGATATGTGATAGATGAGAACTTTGGACAGGACACCATGCGTCAAGCATTTGTAAATAAAACATTATAGAATTGTAAAAAGTTATAGTTGATGAACGTTTCCGACAGTTTTGTTACAAGAAAACAACTTATGTCAAGCTCGGATTTTGTTAGTTGGTACTGAGTGCTGGGTCAGAGGACGCGCTCAAAAAAAATAAAAATGTTAGTAACGTTATAGCTAGCCTAAATATAACTTACCTCCGCTCCGGTGCTTGATAGTGCTGCAGGTCCGACACGAGGAACAGCTGTGTTCTTTAGAAACCAGTGTTTTGCTTCTGATTTGCGGTTACAGAAATCAGTAGCGTCGAAATGCGCTCCACAAACTCGCGAGTCTGCCAAACGGAGTTGATTGACTGGAGTGTTTATGTCGATCCGTAAGACAACCAGCCAAAGTCTCAATCTTTCTGGGTCAGAGAACGGAAGCCTGTGGAAACTGGTATTTGAGCGTCCAGACATTTTATTCCCACAACCGGGGACTGCACATTCGCGCACCATTGCTGTGATAAAATATTAAAAATGATGATTACAAACACTGCGTTACAAATATTTCTGCTGTACGCTACTAGCTAGTAAACTCCAACGGGAGGTCAGGATTTGTGATCAACTGCTTTTCAAGCGGCCTCTCTACAACGTAGCTAGACTGCGGAAGTTTACAATGCGAGGTAGCGCGGTCGGAGAAATAGTTCTGTTTCAAATGAAACTTTCTTTTTAAAGTTCGGTTTGCGTTTGCGATAGCCTACATTTCACAGGAGAGCATACTGAGACCGTAAGAATACACACTGAGCTATAAAAGCACATTTATCGTTGTTTTTCCATAACATTTCTACTTGCCCCGTTCACTTCCATTGTAGCCCAGTGAGAGCCTACAGGAAATGTGTACCGAACTCAATACTGGACCGATCAGCGAAAAAATGGACTTCATGGGTCAGGTTCATGGAAGATGGACCGCAAATAGGGTCCAAGGTCCAAAATAGCGAACTTACCCTTTAAGGTAAAAATTTCCTTGGAGTCATTATGAATAGGAAAAAATAAAAAAACTACAGAAAAATGCAATCCCAGGACAAAGGTATACATACTGTAGAGTACAAGGACAAGTGATGTTTTATCGAGGTACAAGAGTGAATGATTAGGCAACATATTTAGGTGTATGTAACACTGTGATATCAATGTTTTTTATCTTAAGCCATCAGAAGGAGCAAATGTATATGCGTTTAATGGACAAAACTAATTTTATTCATTTTATAACATGTTTTGCATAGGGGTTTTGGACCCATAGATATCTACCCCCCTATACTGATGAAAATATGTAATTCCCACTGGAAAATTATGCAAAAGTGAGTTTTATGAGCCAAAACTGTTGATTTGTAGTTAAAGCTTTTTACATTGTACTTGGTCAGAGCGCCGCCATCTTAATTTACGTACACTGTGACGTCACTGGCATGATTCCTCCAGCTGAACTTCTGTCAACTTAGCTAGTAGCTAGTTGTTTTTAGCGAGGACAAAAGTGAACGAGTTTTTCAAAGTTTTCCAAGAAACCCTATAGCGTATGCTTTCGAGCCTATGCGACAAGGAGCTGTGCCTGTTGTGTGGGAATTTGGGGAAAACCATCCAAATGTCAGGAATCAGGAGCGGGTTGGCAATAGCCACTGGTGCACCTGCGGTAGGTGCATACCTATGGCGACTGTGGTGGAATCGATCTGCTGCCAGGAGGCGGACCTGCAGCACCTTTCACAAGACCAGGGCGGGTGTCTTACGGAAAGGAGAACCTTCCAAATGCTGTGCCTTGAGAGGGTCGTGTTGGAGGTTTCTATGCTGTCACTGAGGGATGTTCGAGCTGAAATACTGGAGCGCCCTATAACTAGCAGGTAAGTTAGGTTTGTCTAACTAGCCTAGCCTATGTGTTTCTGCATAACATTAGCTCTAAGATTCCCATAACGTTAGCTCCGATTCCCCTACGTTCTACTCGCACCCTGCCTGCATTCCGTCGAGGCCTGAAGACACACCTCTTCAGACTCCACCTTGACTGATATTCTAACCTAGGAATATCAGTTCCCTGTGTTTACTAGTTCCCTGTGTTTTCCTGTTTGTTATAGTTTATAATAGTATTTAGAATAGAAGTGTAGTATAGCTGATTTACCCACAGCTTACTGTGAACTACAGTCAACGTTCATTACTAGGGATAGCTGCTACATTATGGGAAGGATGTGCTCTGTCTTGTCTGTTCTGTAGTGATCTTGATGACGTCTCTGTATGCACTTATTGTACGTCGCTTTGAATAAAAGCGTCTGCTAAATGAATGTAATGTAATGTAATGTAAGATAAAAGTTAAGTGGCAAAATGTAATAGGTTTAGCCAACACACTATTATGCCGATGTATGACGGGTAATATGGTTTTGACGTGATCTGAAGCTCATTTTGTTTTTCAGATTGACAGCCTACAGACAGTTCACCCTTTGGGCGAGAGGGCATTTAGGGAGAAGATACCGCATCCCCGTTCCATCATGCGCTGTTGGCTCAATGAGGAATCATTTCCCATCCTTGGAGTATCAGGAATTTGAATATGCCTGTGATGAACCACACATTTTTGTAATTTTATTTGATTCCGTAACTTTCCTGCAATTCATATTTCTAAAAGTAAAGTAACATAAGTTGTTTGATACAGTCATATTGATAAAATCAGAAATTATAGTGTAATTACAGAATGTTTGATTTTGGTGAGCAATAACACACATTTATAGTATATATATATATATATATATATAAAAAATGTGTGTGTGTGTATACAGTGCCCTCCACTATTATTGGCATGCATACACACACACACACACTTTTCCTGAAAAGATGAATTACCACAAAATATTAATATAGTAATCAAAAAATCTATTTGATTATCAAAATGTCATAACTAATTACTTTTGTTTGTGTTATGGATAAATACAACGGCATTGGCTGATGTTTCTCCTGTTCGTACCTAAGTAAATCTAGTGAGATGCTTTGCCACAGACTGCTCCTTTTCTGGTTTTTGAACCCCTTTGTGCTGGCTCAAGGTAAGGTGAGCTTCCTTCTGTTGAGACTACAATTCTGACTGGATGGAGGTTGACTCTCCGCACCTTTTGATAACTCCATGGACTATTTCTTTGCGGGAGCTATACCCTTTCTTCTCTTTAAGCGGCACCACCACATACTGTTTGGCAGCTTTGGAGAATTGATGCTTGTACCTGTCTTTTTTGCTCTCTCAGTCTCTCCACATTGCTGTTATGGTCAAGTGCAACCAGACGGAGACGTGCTTCTAAGGTCTTGTGAGTGAACTTCTTCCTCTTGGTAGCATATTTGTTGTAGAGGGAATGGACAATTCCCCTGTGTGGATGCCCTTTGTGACCCTGTCCAGTTTTTTCAGGAGCTGTTTGTCCAGTACAACCAGTTGGAGGTTCTCAAAGGCTGCAGACCTGGGATGGAGCCATGGGCGTTTGCTCTCTTCCTCAGGGGAGTAAGGAGGATGGTCACATCTGGTGAAAGTTTCACTTGACACCCACTCATGCACATTGGTAATGTGATGCAACAGAGAGGTCCACTTCTCTTTCAGTTTGATCTGATCTCCTCCACAGGTAGCAACTGAGTACCACAGGTGGTTGGTAATCATCCGGATCCACTCATTCAGGTCAGCATTGTTGCATTTCAGCAATATCTTTTTTATGTTCTTTACAATGTGCCACAGATCATACTCATGTGTAAGAGACACTGTGGTCTGTAAGCTTGGCAAGGCATCTCTCAATACCCTCTACCTCAAGCCAGTAGCTGTTCTTCACCTCAGTCACTGTCACAGTCTCCTGAGCCACCACCATCCTAGAGTCGACACCCATCTTCTGGAGGGTGTCAATGATGGTCTTCTGGCTAATTGTCAAGTCTGCAGTCTTCCCCATTCTGAACCAAACTGAGATAAACTTTGCAGGTGTTTTGAGTAAATTAGATGATAGTGTGACACTCAGTCTAAAACATTCATTCTCTGAAATAACTGAAGTAAATGCTTCAAACAACATGTGCTCATCACTGGGCAGATTGCTTCAAACCTTCTCTCAAAGAGCCTATTGTACATGTTGTTTGAACATGTAGCTCTTCCAGTTTTAACTTTCTTTTTTACCCAATCGAGCATAGCGTCAGTTCAGGCAGGTCACGAGAGTGAAACCCGGCCATAGTTAATCAGCTGACAGCTCAGCTGAGTAGTGACGATTCACCCATCAGTCCATTCACATAACAAGGCGGTCTATTTAACCGCCTCGCCCTACCATGGTGGATCCCCTGTCAGCACACCCGCTGCACGCAAAAACCGCTGCATAGATCTACGCACTGTAATGAGAGCAATTATCATTATAAGTTTGTTCATTACCTTTCTAAAGACGGCCATGTCTATCGTGGATCAAGATGAGGATCCGTGGACGCTGGGAGACTGCGTCTCAGATTCTCAGCCGCAAACAGACGGGAACTCCACGTCAGTTCGTAGAAGCGCCCGTCTGGCAGTCAGAAACCCCGAGAGTCCGTGCATCACGTTTTGGTCGATAACCAAGATCCTCGGAGTCCTCTTCAGTCGCAACATCCAAGCTCCATTAGGGGCTAGCCATGAAGAGCTTCTTCATTTTCTAATTGCCAACGTTCCCGACATCGCGACTGCTCCTGCCACGGGGATCCCCGCTTCCACTCCTCCGGCCCCCAGGAAAGCCTCTGCAAAACGGAAGCATTGCACTGCCCCTGCCACGTCCTCGGCCGTAGCCTCCGCCCCCGCAAAAAGAGCAAGGCCACAGTCACAGGGAGCAACGCCGCAGCAGATTGAAGACCCAATCCTGACCGCCCTAAGCACCATCCAAGCTTCTCTCCTCGACATGGATGGCCGGATCCAAAACCTGGAAAATTCCTCTCCAGCTACTAGTTTCGTCTTCAACGAGCCAGCAATCGGAGCTTCCCCAGCAGCCACATACAACGCAAATCCTGCGTCCTCCAACCTCGCAATAGAGCCGCGAAGAAACATGGGAACAGCTGTTCCCGCTGTTCCAGTCGGGGTTCCCTTCTTCCCTCCAGCAGCAGCCATATCTTCGCATCTACGAGCTCAGATCCTGGCAGGTAATGACATTTATTATGCTCAGAGCCTCGCGATAAACGCGTTGTAGACTGCGGGGACATATCAGTCACACTCAAAGAGTGTGACCCCAGACTGCTTAAAAGCCTTAACATGGCCGAATTTAATATTGCCTTCGGCGTGTACCGGGACACAATATGCGAAGTGTACCCACAGCGCAGACAGGAACTGGACACTTATATCTTAATCATTTCCGACTTTGCTATGTCTTACGGGGGGACATTGTTTTACGAGTACCACAAATCTTTTTCTGCTAAAGCGGCTATGTTTATCCAACGTTTCAACCAGAGACTCGACTGGTCCATTGTCGATTTGGGCCTCGTCAGCAGACATTTCACGGGGCATCGCGCCCTCTCTTGCTCTTTATGCGGATCTTTTTCCCATATCGTAAACCTTTGTCCTAAGGCGGTATCCATTAAACCACCAGCTAGCCTTGACGGCTTCAGAAGAGAACGCAGTAGTGCGGGAAAGGTGATTCCTGCTAATCACACACCTTTGTGTCATAAATTTAACGAAAATGTCTGTAGTTATCCCCAATGTAAATATATGCATGTCTGCAGCTTCTGTGGAGACGGGCATCCAAAATTTCTGTGTCCCAGACGTGTAAAAAAGAGGAATTAAAGCCTTCTACGCCTGTCAACGTCCCAGAGCTGGGAAAAGCTCTGAAGAAGCATCCAAATCGTTGTTTTGTCCATTATTTGTTAATCGGTCTGATTCAGGGCTTTTCAGCGGGACTTTCCTTCCTTCCAAAAAAGTCCCAGGTGTTTCCTAATCTTCAATCAGCCGTAAACGAACCCGAAATAGTGAACAAACTGCTTGCCAGAGAGGTCGAAAAGGGTTATATGATTGGTCCGTTCGATATCTCGCCATTTCCAATATTCCGCATCAATCCAATAGGAATAGCCACACGTAAATATTCAGGAAAAAAGCGCCTAATAATCGACTTATCCGCCCCTCATAATAACAACTACGTCCAAGCTATTAACAGTATCATTCCTCCGCAACCATTTTCCTTGTTTTACGCAACAATCGACCACGCGATTCAACTTATCAAACTTGCTGGTAAAGGAGCTTGGCTCGGTAAAGCCGACATAACGGATGCACTTAAAATCATGCCTCTCCATCCATCCCAATGGCATTTGTTCGGCGTCATGTGGCGTAATAAAATGTACTTTTCGGTTAGGCTTACTTTTAGTTGTCGTAGCAGTCCCCGTATTTTCGATACATTATCGGAAGCACTTTGCTGGATTCTTTTAAATAACTGCAAATTGCCCTTTGTCTTACACCTACTAGACGATTTCCTAGTGGTAGATTTTCCATACTCCCAGGCGGATCGTTGCGTTACAGCGTTAAAGAATACGTTTAATGAATTAGGCGTTCCTCTATCCGAGGAGAAAACACAAGGCCCTTTAAAAGTTATCGAGTTTCTGGGCATTATTTTAGATAGTAATCTCATGCAGGCATCTCTGCCGTCGGATAAATTGGCTCGCATTCGCGAAGGTATAAAATATACCGAGAAAGCAGAATCTCTTACAAAAAAGGAGCTGCTCTCCCTATTGGGTCATTTCAATTTTGCTATGCGAATTATCCCTCAGGGACGTTCTTTTATATCAAGGCTGCTCGATTTATCAAAAACTGTGAGTAAGCTACACGATCATATTATTTTAGATTCAGGGTGTAGATCCGACCTGCGGTACTGGTCGTTGCTATGCGAAAATTGGAACGGCATCTCTTTTTTTTATAAGGATCACGTCGAAACATCAGCTACTTTAAAATTCTTTACCGACGCAGCGCCTTCCATTGGTTTTGGGTTTTTTTTATAATAATCAGTGGTTTGCAGAAACATGGCCTAAAGAGTTGCAAACTCTGCCTCGCAATATCCAATCCATAGCCTTGCTCGAACTATACCCGATCGTCGTTGCTTGCATCCTATGGGGAAACAGCTGGCCAAGAAAACAAATTTTGGCCTATTGCGATAACCAAGCCACTGTCAACATCATTAACAAAGGGCGATCTTCTGTCCCTTTCATTAATCGGCTAGTTAGACGCCTTACCTGGACTTGCGTTATGAAAAATTTCACGCTTCGCGCCGTTTATTTACCCGGGCTCGATAATAAAATCGCTGACGCCTTGTCCCGATTTAAATTCCAGGAATTCCAAAAACTGTGCCCCGATGCAGCCCCTACAAGCCTGTCCTGCCCAGCTTTCGACCAAACCATCTTAGATTAAACCCTACCCTGCAAGCCTACTTGTCCTCAGCGTCACACTACATGAGATCTGGACTGGCACAATCCACATTAAAAACGTACGACTCAGCATGGTCTCATTTTTCCTCTTTTTGCGCCGCTTTTTCTGTCCAGGCATTACCCGTTAACATTCCAATTGTTTGCGCCTTTATTGTACACTGTTTCGAGTCAAGAAAAATGCAACCTTCTTCGATTAAGGCACTCGTTGCAGGCATACAATTTCACTTAAGATGCAGGGATCCTTCAGTCGGTAGCCTGTTCGGGAATCCATCCCTCCATCTGCTTTTAAACGGCCTTAAAAAAGAAAGCCCACAAAGCAAAGATAAACGCCTTCCCCTCACTTTAAAATTAGTTCACAAACTGGTGTCTCGCTTAAGACAAGGGTGTTTTAATTCATATGTAGACTCACTGCTGGAGATCGTTTTCTTGACTGCATTCTATGGTTTTCTCAGGTGTGGGGAATTCACTACGCGCACAAACACATTTGATCCGTCACTTGATCTCACCATCTCAGATTTATCTTTCAATTCACGTCATTTCACCATTCACCTTAAGCATTCAAAAACCGATAAAGATGTTAAAGGAACTCCTATCGTCATAACACAAACTAGCACTTCTTTTTGTCCCTTTTCCTCCATGACCCGGTACCTGCGGCGGCGCCCTCTCACGAGTCCCGACGAACCACTTTTCATCACCGACAAAGGAAATGCCATGACGAGATCCTGGTTTTCAGCATGCCTGCGTTTAGTTTGTCAGTATTGCGGTCTCTCCCCTGAGCTATACACTGCCCACTCCTTCCGCATTGGTGCGGCAACGACAGCAGCAACAGTCGCCCCGACGTGCGTAATAAAAGCCATGGGGCGTTGGTCATCCGCCGCTTACGAACGCTACATTCGTCCCGACATTGATGAAATCATATCCATCCAAAATATAATGAGTTTAGAAACATAGGAACATGGATGGTTGTGTGTGGCTTGTCAAAAAATAAAATAAAAAATTAAAGTTGTAAGTCCCAGCAACTAAGTAGAATCACTAAAAAATGAGAACACAAATTATCTCAAAAAAACATATGGCAAGTATTAGAATTAAGTGGAAAAAAAAATTTATTTTATAAAAAAAATAATATATATATATATATATATACACACACATATATATATAATATATATATACGTATATACATTAAAAAATCTTACATCCACAGTACGTCTGATATTAGCTCCAACATAATTAGCAATCGTAGCTAACTAGGATTTATGAATTAGTTTGTCAGCTTGCACGAACTAAATTACATTATTATAATACTGTAATGTCTTGACTGAACCGTGAAATAAAGTACTGAGAATGGATGTCATTTCATGCGTAAATTCAACAACTAGCCCTTGTGTTGGTTTCTGCACAAAGAAACAGGGAATGAACGCTAGAAAACAATCAAACAAACAGCAGGCGCTCCTTACCAGCCTGTGAAACCATAGCTAACTAGCGAACTCCTGCGAGAATCCATTTATCACCAAACTAAATATACTCTAGATAATAGCGCTCCATACTGTTGATGATTATGATGATGATGATGATGATAATAACAATAATAATAATAATAATTTGTATTATATATTTTTAAAAACACTTACATGTCCAGGCACGGGTCCCATGCCGGAGTCATTGCTCTGCCAGAACACAGACTTCTTCACCTCTGGGAAACTTCGGTGGAACACCTCCAAAACCTGAGCAACCGTGAAATAAGCACTCTTCTTTCCACCGTTGATTGCCACGTTCGCGTATAAATGTATAAAATAATCGTAAACTTTGAAGCAGCAAAGACATCACCAGCGCAATTGCACCATACAACAAACCTCCGTATGCGTACAGAGAAAATACGTCACAGGACAGTTTTTCAGCTCACAAAAAAGCTACACATTGCTAAATATCATCTGGATATACTAGAAACAGCAATCCAGGCCATCCCTTCCAGATAAACTCAGTAAAAATGGCCACAGGCGTCATCTGATGCTGTCGACAGTCAGGA
Source organism: Synaphobranchus kaupii (assembly GCA_029718625.1). Lineage (NCBI taxonomy): Eukaryota > Metazoa > Chordata > Actinopteri > Anguilliformes > Synaphobranchidae > Synaphobranchus > Synaphobranchus kaupii. Next base: position 56,024,649 of record CM056381.1, read on the forward strand.
GCGCACAGCCGATTGCGCAATGGGCTGTCGTTACGCGTGGATACAGCGCCGTTCCCAGTCGCTGGAATATGACATCTTTTACTTCATTTAAAGGGGTAGGAAACCCCGTCGAAGATAATCCACGTGTTTTACGTTAGATCATTCCTGAAGCAGTCTAGTAATGGTTTTACGCAACGGTGGTAACGTAGTACAAAGGTCAATGCGATGGGTACGCACCATGGAAATCGAGAGTTTGCTGGAGAATGGATTAATGGATTACGAAAAAGCGTTCAGGATTCTTCAGAAAACAGTTATAACTACATAACCAGGTAAAACATTTGGTTGATTAAACATGTTTACGAAGAACTTTTGTAGAAAATAAAATATATTTATACAAAACCGGAAGCACATCGGTTGTATGCATAGTGAAGTGAGCACAGGGAAAAAACACATAATGTTTATTTATACAAATTTTCAATAACATACAATTGTTCCTAAATCGGATCTTGATTTTTTAGCGTGTTGAAATGGTACCAAGAGCTTTTGTGATATGCATTTTATTGCCTGTGACTGCGGCGAGGTGAAGGCTGTAAACAAATAAAAAGAATGGGTTGGGCTATTAGCACCCTGCTGCTTTATGGCTCTGTAGTGTAACCTGAGAGCTGATAAGCATATAAACGAATGTGTTCGCAGGCTGTGACTGTTTTTAACAATTTTGCGTCGAAAGTTCCGTGTTTTATTAACGTTATAATTTAGAATTTAAGAGAAATATGAACACTATAAAAAATTGGGACGGATACGTCCCACCACTAGGGGGCCAAAGCCTATAGAGTTAAATCCTGACAGCTTTCAGTATACCCGTCCTCCAGTTTGGTATCTATCCAGCCCTAACGTTTTGCTGTTTGCATGCCTCTAACCTGTCTCCCTCTAATCACCAGCTGTTCCTGCTTCTACCAGTCTGTAGCTGTTGTATTCCCTGTGTGTGTTACGGTACCTCCAACTCCAGCTCGAGTTGCGTCCGCAGTTGGGTGTTCAGCTTCTCAATCCTGCAGTGGTTCCTGTCCGGCCGTGGCTACCTCCATTGCTGCGGTTACGGTCCCAGGTTCCTCAGTAATCCAGCTACCCCAACCGGTCCTACCGGAGCTCCGCCACACAGCTCTACCCAGCCGGGTTCTGCTGGCTACCTACCATTGTGTTCAGTCCAGTACCCGTGGGACCTCCCGGTCCAGCTCCGGTCCAGTTCCGGTTCTAAACTCACCTTCTGTTTTCTGTCCAGTTCCGGCTTGGAACAGTCCGCCGTTCCAGTTATCCAGCTCCAGTTGGACCTCCCGGTCCAGTTCCAGTCCAGTTCCGGTTCGGAACTCACCTCCTGCTAAAGAGTCCAGTTCCGGCTTGGAACAAATCCGTTGTTCCAGTTATCCAGTTCCTGAGTGGACCTCCCGGTCCAGTTCCAGTCCAGTCCCGGTGTGAAGTGCACCGCCAGTAAAAGTCCAGTTCCGGTTTGGAACAAGGTTGCCGTTCCAGTTATCCAGTTCCTGAGTGGACCTCCCGGTCCAGTTCCAGTCCAGTCCCGGTGTGAAGTTCACCGCCAGTAAAAGTCCAGTTCCGGCTTGGAACAAGTTTGCCGTTCCAGTTATCCAGTTCCTGAGTGGACCTCCCGGTCCAGTTCCAGTCCAGTCCCGGTGTGAAGTTCACCGCCAGTAAAAGTCCAGTTCCGGCTTGGAACAAGTTTGCCGTTCCAGAGACCCTGTCCCTGAGTGGACCTCCCGGTCCAGTACAGTCCAGTTCTGGCTTGGAACTCGTTCCTGTGTTAAAGTCCAGCTCCGGCTTGGAGCAGTCCGTATCGGACTTCCAGTTTTCCTGTGTTATACTGTGTTTCCCTTTTGTACAGCTTTGGGACTACCCCAACGCTTAATAAATATCCTTTCTATTTAATCTGCCTCCTGGTCGTTGCACTTGGGTTCGACCCGTATTTGGATCGTAACAGAACGAACTGGCCTAAAGCATGGACCCAGCCGACCTGGAGCAGATTCGCCACGCCTTCACCTGCCAAACTGCGGTCAGCGACCAACAGGGCCACCGTTTGGATGACGTGTTGGAGGTGCTGAGAGGCATCACGGAGCAGGTGACTCAGCTTTCGCTTCACCAGCCTCTTCCTCGGATTCCTGTGGGTCCTATTCCTCCAGTTCCTGAACCGCCTCCCGAGGCTCCGGTTCCCACTTCTAGCCGGGAACCCAGAGTGCAACACCCCAAATTATACCGTGGGGGGTTAGGGAGGTGTCGCGAGTTTCTAATGAAATGTGACATCGTTTTCCGCATGCAGCCCACTTCCTTCGCCTCCGACCCTTGTAAAATCGCGTTCATCCGTATCCGGGCTCGTGAGCGAGGGAGGAACCCCGGCCGTCACCCACTCCCCGACTCTCCCAATATACGTCAACACTCTTCCTTCACGGGACCGAGAGTTACTTCTGTGGTCTCCGAGGAGGAGCCTATGCAACTGGGCAGAGTTTCAGTCGATGCTGAGGAGCGCCAACGTCGCCTTCGCACTAGGTCCTGTTTTTATTGTGGCAAGCCAGGCCACCAGATCGCCTCCTGTCCCATTCGCCCAAAAGAGTTGGCTCGCCAGTGAAGCTGGGCGTACTGACGAGCCCCATCATTCCTAACCATGCAGCCCAGAACCGCCTTGTTTTCAAGGCCACTCTCCTTTGGAGGGACAATTCAGCTTCCTCATCTGCCCTTATCGACTCCGGGGCTGACGCAAACTTCATAGACATCACCTTTGCCAGGAGGGCCGGCATTCCCACAGAGGTTCTACCTTCTCCTATTACTGCTCTCGCTCTGGACGGTAGGAGTCTGGGGTTAGTTACCCACTCCACCGTTCCCATTCAGTTAGTTTTATCTGGCAACCACCGGGAGACGATTCAACTCCTCCTCATTCACTCCAAGCAGTCATCCATGGTCTTGGGTCAGACCTGGCTACGCCTCCACAACCCCCATATCGACTGGCAAGCCGGTCGCATCCTGGCTTGGAGTGCCCATTGTCTAGCCAGCTGTCTCCGCTCTTCTCTACCCCCCCCCGGGGTCCAAGAGTGGCAGTGTCAACCAACCTGGACCCGACTTAACTAACGTTCCTAAACAATATCATGACCTGTTTCATGTGTTCTCCAAGTCACGTGCTCTGTCTCTACCTGCTCACAGGCCCTACGACTGCTGTATCGACCTAATGGCGGGAGCCAAACTTCCATCTGGCCGCCTCTACAGCTTGTCGGGTCCGGAGAAACTGGCTATGGAGAACAACATTCACGAGTCCCTCGCTTCGGGTATTATCCGTCCCTCCTCATCCCCGGTTGGTGCAGGGTTCTTCTTCGTAGGGAAGAAGGACGGCTCTCTGCGGCCCTGCATCGACTACCGAGGTCTCAATGAGGTCACTATTCGCAATAAATACCCTCTGCCTCTTATTAACACCGCGTTTGAACCCCTCTCTCAGGCAGTCACGTTCACCAAGCTCGACCTCCGTAACGCATACCATTTGGTGCGTATACGTGAGGGGGATGAGTGGAAGACTGCATTCAACACCCCGTTGGGCCACTACGAATACCTGGTGGTCCCTTTCGGCCTAACTAACGCCCCTGCAGTCTTCCAGGGCATGGTCAACGATGTGCTGCGGGACCTGTCCCATTCCTCGGCTTCATCATTGAGGAGGGCAGTATCCGGGCGGACCCTGCTAAAGTTAAGGCGGTGACAGAATGGCCCCAACCATCCTCACGTAAGCACCTCCAGCAGTTCCTCGGCTTCGCTAACTTTTATCGTCGTTTCATCCGCAATTATAGTGTCATTGCTGCCCCCCTTACCAAGCTCACCTCCACTTCCTTTCCTTTTTGCTGGAATTCCGAGGCCCAGCGGGCTTTTGAACAGCTCAAGGTTCGGTTTTCCTCAGCCCCCATTCTTTGTCACCCCGACACTACCCGTCAATTTACCATTGAGGTGGATGCCTCCGACACCGGCGTGGGGGCCATTCTGTCTCAGCGAGCCGCCTTGGACAACAAGCTCCATCCCTGCGCATTCTTCTCCCGGAGACTGTCCTCCGCGGAGCGGAATTATGATGTCGGGGATCGGGAACTGCTGGCCATTAAACTGGCACTTGAGGAGTGGCGCCACTGGCTGGAGGGGGCAGGTAATCCCTTTATTGTTCTTACGGACCATCAGAATTTAATTTATATCAGGTCGGCCAAAAGGCTTAATGCCCGACTGGCTAGATGGTCTTTGTTTTTTGCCCGTTTCAATTTTTCTGTTTCTTTCCGCCCCGGTTCCCGTAATACCAAGGCAGATGCCTTGTCCCGTATTTTTTCCCTCCCCTCCAGTCCTGCTGATCCGGAGCCCATTCTACCGGCATCCTGTGTGGTGGCTGCGGTCTCCTGGGAGATCGAGAAGATCGTGAGGGCCGCTCAGACTTCCCAACTGGATCCCCGCAGTAACCCTAACTCCTCTATGTTTGTGCCCAATTCCGTCCGCTCCCAGGTCCTGGAATGGGTTCACGCCTCCTGTCTGGCTTGTCACCCAGGTGTTGCCAGAACGATCGCCCTTGTCAGGAGGAGTTTTTGGTGGCCCACCCTCAAGGGGGATACCCGTGCCTTCGTCCTGGCCTGCTCTGTTTGCGCCAGGAGCAAGGCATCCCACCAGCCTCCCTCCGGTCTTCTCCACCCCCTCCCTGTCCCGGGCCGTCCTTGGAGTCACATCGGCGTTGACTTCGTCACCGGTCTGCCGTTGTCAGAGGGTAATACTGCCATTCTGACAATTGTGGACCGGTTCTCCAAGGCGGTTCACTTTATCCCTCTCCCCAAGCTCCCGTCCGCCCTCGAAACTGCTGAGCTCCTGGTGTTGCACGTGGTCAGGCTGCACGGGATCCCCTCCGACATTGTTTCAGACCGTGGGCCCCAATTCTCCTCCCAGGTATGGAAGGCGTTCTGTGTAGCCCTGGGTGCTTCTGTTTGTCGTCTGGTTTCCATCCCCAGTCTAACGGCCAGGCAGAGAGGGCTAACCAGGACCTGGGGGCCGCCCTGCGGTGCGTCACTGCCCGTAATCCCGCTTCCTGGAGCCGTTTTCTCCCCTGGGTGGAATACGCTCATAACTCCCTTAAGTGCGCTTCCACAGGGATGTCCCCCTTCGAATGCTCTTTGGGTTATCAACCTCCTCTCCTGTCGGCCCAGGAAGTTGAGGTAGCAGTCCCCTCTGTAAAGTCTCACCTCCTCAGATGCAAGCGCATGTGGAGACTTACACGCACCGCACTCCTTCGCTCTAATTCCCGTTCCCAACGTCTGGCGGACCTTCACAGGACCGCAGCCCCGCAGTATAGGGCCGGTCAGCAGGTCTGGCTCTCTACAGCCAATATTCCCCTCCCCTCTTCCTCTAAAAAACTCCAGCCCCGTTTTATAGGTCCCTTTTCTATTGTTTGTTTAATCAACCCTGTTTCTGTCAAACTCTCCCTCCCTGCCTCCCTCAAGGTTCACCCTGTGTTTCATGTTAGTCAGATTAAGCCTGTCGCCTCCAGCCCCCTCAGTGCTCCGGCGATCTCTCCTCCTCCTTCCCGGATCATCGACGACGCCCCGGCCTACACGGTTGACCGGATAATTGATATCCGCCGTAAGGGCCGGGGCTTCCAGTACCTCGTCGACTGGGAGGGTTATGGCCCTGAGGAGCGGTCCTGGCTCCACAAGAGCCTCATTCTGGACCACTCGCTCATCCGGGATTTCCACAACCTGTTCCCGGACAAAACTAGGCCTCCAGGTACGCCAGGTGGCGTCCATTGAGGGGGGGGTACTGTAACGTTCCGTTCCCTTCCTGTCCTTTTTTCCGTGTTTTCCCCTTTTCCTTCCGTGTCATGTTGGATTCCCTTGTCCGTGTTTTCCCCTCTGCTGCAGGCTGGGCGTTTCCCCTCTGTTTCGCTCTCTTTGTTTCCCACTTTAGTTTCCGCCTATCGCTTTCCCCTCTCGTTGCATGCATTCCTCACCTGTGTAATTAGCAATCACTCCCGGTTACATTCCTCACGTGTGCTTTATTGGTTCCAATTTCACTGCCCTATTTAAACCCCCGTCTGGTTGCTAGTCGGCGCCAGTTCGTTAACTTACCTCGTTCATTGTCTGGTCTCCTCGTTTCTAGTCCCGTATTACTGAGCGCTTGGTTGTGGGTTAAATCCTGACAGCTTTCAGTATACCCGTCCTCCAGTTTGGTATCTATCCAGCCCTAACGTTTTGCTGTTTGCATGCCTCTAACCTGTCTCCCTCTAATCACCAGCTGTTCCTGCTTCTACCAGTCTGTAGCTGTTGTATTCCCTGTGTGTGTTACGGTACCTCCAACTCCAGCTCGAGTTGCGTCCGCAGTTGGGTGTTCAGCTTCTCAATCCTGCAGTGGTTCCTGTCCGGCCGTGGCTACCTCCATTGCTGCCGTTACGGTCCCAGGTTCCTCAGTAATCCAGCTACCCCAACCGGTCCTACCGGAGCTCCGCCACACAGCCCCGCCCCTCTACCCCAGCCGGGTTCTGCCGGCTACCTACCATTGTGTTCAGTCCAGTACCCGTGGGACCCTCCCGGTCCAGCTCCGGTCCCAGTTCCGGTTCTAAACTCACCTTCTGTTTTCTGTCCAGTTCCGGCTTGGAACAAATCCGTTGTTCCAGTTATCCAGTTCCTGAGTGGACCTCCCGGTCCAGTTCCAGTCCAGTCCCGGTGTGAAGTGCACCGCCAGTAAAAGTCCAGTTCCGGTTTGGAACAAGGTTGCCGTTCCAGTTATCCAGTTCCTGAGTGGACCTCCCGGTCCAGTTCCAGTCCAGTCCCGGTGTGAAGTTCACCGCCAGTAAAAGTCCAGTTCCGGCTTGGAACAAGTTTGCCGTTCCAGTTATCCAGTTCCTGAGTGGACCTCCCGGTCCCAGTTCCAGTCCAGTCCCGGTGTGAAGTTCACCGCCAGTAAAAGTCCAGTTCCGGCTTGGAACAAGTTTGCCGTTCCAGAGACTCTGTCCCTGAGTGGACCTCCCGGTCCAGTACAGTCCAGTTCTGGCTTGGAACTTGTTCCTGTGTTAAAGTCCAGCTCCGGCTTGGAGCAGTCCGTATCGGACTTCCAGTTTTCCTGTGTTATACTGTGTTTCCCTTTTGTACAGCTTTGGGACTACCCCAACGCTTAATAAATATCCTTTCTATTTAATCTGCCTCCTGGTCGTTGCACTTGGGTTCGACCCGTATTTGGATCGTAACAATCAAGTTCTGTTCCCCTGAGATTATTAGCAAACATGCCAGTCATAATAAGAAGACCTGCCCGTTTGTGATATTATCTTTTGATATTTTACTGAAGAGATCACCTCCAGGGAGGGTTATATGTTTGGTAGATTATGGAAAGGATTTAGCTTTGTTTATTTCCGTAAATGGTGAATGAGGAAAGAAATGAGGAGAGCAAAATTCTAGAGGAAAAAAGGGATGGGGGAATAACAGGGTAGTGAGAATGATGATTCCATAACTTCTGAAGCCTAGACTGTCTGTCTCCTGTCATAGTCAGGTCGCCAACAGAAACACATGAAGACAGAAATAGTTGAAATTAAGGCTGGGCTAACCTGAAACAGAATTAGGAGCATCAAGTGCAGACTAAACTGTACTTTCTTATAAACATGCACACATTATGGGCCCTATCTTGGCGATCTTGGCGCTTAGTCTAAGCGCATGGCGCTAAGTCCATTTAGGGCATGTCCAAGTCTACTTTTGCTATTTTAACAGCGTGTTTTTTGGGCGCTAAGCACGGCGCAAGGTGCAACTGGGCTGAACCTAGTCTCTTCATTAATTATAGGTGTGTCTTGGGCATGACATGCAATAAACCAATCAAAATGTCATATCCCATTCCCTTTAAAAGCCTGCTTTTCCACCTTGGCGGATTGCTTATGATGGCGAAACAGACATGCTCATGCGTGTTTAGTGCGATCAAGGAATCGGCTATATGGATCAGTAGCAGTAGTAGTATTATGAGTTCCCGGTAATTCCTGACAGTGCTGTTTACGAAATATATGCTGTTAAATTTTGTTAAAAGCACCTGCAACAGCTGAGAATAAGCTACCAATTGCTTCCTTCTCACCTTAGAAAACGCCAAATTAGCCTGCTTGTTTAACGAATTTCGTTTGATTATGCAATGAACTCATGTTCAAGCTTCATCCGAAGTTCATTAGGCTACCTGCATTCTAATTTTGATTAATAACATAACTAACGTTATTTTGCCTTAATGATGACACTAAATACAACAAATCTGTCAGGTTGGCAACCCATAGGTTCAGCATATTTTCCCTTGTTTTATAATGTCCTGCTTATGGAAATGTGACCGACCTGTTTAACTGGTAGCGTAATACTTTAAAACGATTCACTTTCCCAGGAAGACCGTGAAAAGTGCGATGTACAGCAGGGGAAACAGACCTGCTCCTGTAAAGCGAACATGCAGATAATGGATTTAAAATTAATTGTAAATTAATTGTGTAATGTGCTGCAAATTTCGTTTCTAATTAGACGCTTAGTTCTCTTTAAAATCTTTTGTTCAAGTTATGGAATAACAAGTGAAATCAGCGGGGTTTTAATAAGCTGAGGGTATGGAAACCTTGTCACTGTAATTAAAAAAATATGAAGGACGAAGTATAGCTAAGGTTAGCCTACAATTCAGTTAACATGATGACATTTATCTCCCTTTTTTAACCATAATCTATCGAAAAAAACATTATGCACAGCGAGTCCGCTGTAGCCTAGGCTATTTGAAAAACAATAAAAGCAATATTCACTGGACAAGGTTTTGAACTTTTTTCAGTCACAAAACATTGTATTTACTTACAGGTATTACTAGATAAACAGCTGTATTGTAATGACATCTGAAGCGCATTTTCAGAACGCAAATGTCCGTCTATTGCAGTACGCGAGTTTTCCATTGAATGACAATTCACGCATTAGGTGCAAATGACAATTCGCGCATTAGGCTTGATATAGGTGTTATCAGCTCCTTTTTAATGGATAGCCATTGTCCCGTACCATCGCACATCGCCTGGATTTTGATGGAGTGGGCTGAGAGCAATGTAATGTGGCATCGTTTCCCTTCGCTGAGGGAAAGGTATGTATGGAACCTTTTATTATTATGCATTTTTGATATAGCCTACACAATAATAATATTTCACATTGTGATCTAGATATTTTAGTAATGCTTGTGCACGCCCCTGTGTGTAACAGACAGGAGGGTATGCGCGTTGTGCACACGCCTATGTAGACCCACTTATATGCGCCGTTAAAATAAGATGTAAACAACTGCGACATGACTTTAGACCAGGTTTGTGGTGGTTCTAGCGCAAGCGCTTTCTGCTGGCTCAAGATAGCAATACGCCAAAAAGAATCCTGGCCACTCCTCATCTTAACCCCTTGGCGCAGATGGCAAATTTCACCTATTTAGGGGTGCTCTGTTTAAGGCTTTATAACTCCAGGTGTGAGCATCACATAAACTTGGTAAATGGCTTAAATGAAAGAAGACAGGTGTACTATTTACAATACAAACTTAGATTTGTTTATTTTCATAATTTAAGTCAAAATAAAGTGCCACAAATGCAAAGAAACTTTGAAAAAAAAAATTAAAAAATAGTTATTTTTTATTTTGCTGAGAGCTACATAAGTGAAATCGGTAATATATATACATTTCCTGGATCATAAACTCCATGTCCACAAGACTTTGTGCTGACCTATATTCTCTGTGGAAGTACGGCAGCGGAGCGATACTTTACGTTACCTACGAATGTAGTCAACTACAACAACAAAGAAGAGCAACAAGTTGCAATGGCCACGTTCGCTCCACCGCCATACTTCCACAGAGAATATAGGTCAGCACAAAGTAAAGGATTCAACGATAGTTTGACTTCAAAAATGATGGTATAAACACTCAAAATAACCCAGATAGATTGTCGTCGTATTTTATTTGCTTTGGGTGCACTGTGGAGTGTTTATGTGCGTTTGGTAGTGGATGCTACCGGTTACCATAGAGTTGCGTTAGCATTAGCAATGTGTGTATGTCCAAAAGAAGGACAGCATGGAATTAGCTGAAAATGGTTTCCATCAATGAACTACATCATGGGTAAGTCGTAAATGAGACATTATGTCCAAAATTCTGAACTAACCCTTTAAGGACAACAAAGTCAAGGTATTGGGAGTGGCCATCACAAAGTCCTGACCTCAATCCAATCGAAAATTTGTGGGCAGAACTGAAAAAGTGTGTGCGAGCAAGGAGGCCTACAAACCTGACTCAGTTACACCAGTTCTGTCAGGAGGAATGGGCCAAAATTCCAGCAACTTATTGTGATAAGCTTGTGGAAGGCTACCCGAAACGTTTGACCCAAGTTAAACTATTTAAAGGCAATGCTACCAAATACTAACAGAGTGTATGGTGGCAATGTGATGAAAGAAATAAAAGCTGAAATAAATCATTCTCTCTACTATTATTCTGACATTTCACATTCTTAAAATAAAGTTGTGATCCTAACTGACCCAAGACAGGGAATGTTTACTAGGATTACATGTCAGGAATTGTGAAAAACTGAGTTTAAATGGATTTGGCTAAGGTATTTGTAAACTTTCGACTTCAACTGTATATATATATATATATATACATACACACCCACACATGCATGCACACACGCAAGCGTATACAAGAGCACACAGACGAATGATGACTCACTTCTCATTTGTTCCCACCTGTGCACTCCAGGAAGATGAATATGTTTCTCTTAATGACATTCCGTTTCCTTTTCGTCCAGTAAGTAATGTCAAGTAGACCATTCTGCTACAGGTCACAGGGTGAACGTTTGTTCAACTCCAGCTTAACCACACGGCCTGAATACGGGTGGAGAACAGGGGAGGGGCCGGGGGCTGGCTGGCTCTGATAATTAAAGAGGCCGTTAAACCTACAGTAAGCTGTGACTGAAGGACATCTGAAGGCAATGGGCGAACAATAAGTTTTGTGTTCCTGACCCTCACTTTATGTATAAAGACGACAACAGCAATCCACAGAGGCATGGGTGTGTTTGTGTGAAAGCAAGTATGTATACGTGTAAAAAATATAGTATGTTGCATAATATGTTACTCAGATAAAAATTCTAACTGTCATATATACATTTAGGTATACTCTTACCCAGAGTGAGTTCCATACATACATATGAGTGCATACATGCAGGTTTTGCCAACAAACTATGGTAAGCTATCAGGGTTACAACCCTAAGTACTAGTCAATACATAATCTTACAACATGAAGTTAGATACTGTACTAGGTGCAAGAGGGAACTAGAGGATGTAGTATTACATATTACATTATAAACAGTCACAGTCCAGCATTATGAGAAAAAGGTGCTGTTTAAAATTGCACTATGCACGATTTTTACCTGGAAAATATAAAATAACCATGCTCAGACATATCTATAGTGCCCTGGCAATCTCTGGGGGAAAAAATTGCCGAAATCTTGCTCCTGTGCCTGTATTTATTCTAAGATGTATTTGGGACGTTTCTGGGCTTGGTGCTCTTTTCTGTGTGGGGAGGGGTGGGTGTGGCTACAGAGCCTGTGGGGTGGGATCAGGTTTCAGCTGAGAGTTTGTAAATTAAGAAGAGAATGGACGCACTCCAAAAAATACTTCTATGTTATTTTTATTTCAATACATTATCCCTCAATACATTATCTCTCGGCCTCAGCCTTTGTTAAGAGCTTTTTTCACATGCAGAACATGGTCATACTTATAGCCTCCCATGATTATCAATTATGACGTCCTGTGATGATGCAATTGGTTAAAAACAAAGCAAAAAACAGAAAACTCATCCTCTGGTTATAATAGCATTGACATCATATTGTTTTCAAAATGCCCCGTTTCGTTTTCAGGTTAATCCAAATATTATGTCAACACGGGACCGTATACCCATTGCATAATACTACATTTTAATACATTGCATCAATTGCATATTTAAATACCAGGATCATGATCAAATATAATTGAACAATTGGACCCAGTAAGTTTTTTTGCCTTTTTTCCACTTTAACGGATTTTGATCTGCTGCGGGGACTTTGTCAGTTTTACTTAGCTGAGAGCTTGTAGCCAACTGGCTACTGCAATGGTAGAGGTGAAGAAGCACAATTGCCTACAGCAAAGCTAAACAACAAGCCTACAGGTCACGTTCCTTAATGGCAACAGTTTAAGTTTTGCAAGGGTTTGAAAGCGACGTGTTGGACCTGTAAGTAACATTACCTGCTATGTAGGTAGCTAGATGGCCAAAGTCGGGGTATGCCTACCTATTGAATCAAATTAATAACTATGTAATATTACATTTTGTATTTGAGAAAATAAATATTTGTATACAAATATTTATAGGAATATAAGGTTTCATAATAGACTGCAGCGTAAAAGGATGCTGTTCCTCTTGCTGCACTATAAGCCAGGACAAGAGAGTGTAGACTAGTTTTATTTGGGCCACCACCAGCAGCCAGTGGAGGGAGATGAGAAGAGATGTGACATGCATGCCGTTTGTCTGACTGTAGATGAGACTAGCAGTGTCACGGTATATGAGGTTGCCGTGCTCTCTTTTGCGGAAGCTCCTGCGCAGCTGCGTGACGGAGTCAGTGCCAGGTTTTTCCTCTATCTCGGCGCCCATTGTTTTCACCTGTTCAGCTGTTAAGCGTGACGGCTTCCTGGCTCTGCGCTTTCGTGTCAGTTTTGCCACAGTACGAAGCCAGTAACAGCGTCAGCTTATGGGTTGTTGCTTTCTTTGTGTCTTCTAAGAAAGCAGTTTAATTCCTACCCAGTTGAACGAGGGCTAGATCTCTCTTTTCTCTTGTTACTATTTTTCTCGCTACGCCTACCTCCCTGAGGTTTGCTCTGTTTGTTTCTTTTCGTCTATGCGGTTGCCTCGTTTGTCCTGCTCGTTAATTAAATTTTCGAGCTCAAAGTTATCCGCTCTTATTTCTGTTTCTTTTCCGCTCCCTTCTACGAGCGTCTCGCCCATAGCTTTGGGTTGCTTTTTCTATGTCAGTTCTTCTCTAAGTCCGTGTGACTTTTTTCGCCCACGTTGTGGCTGGGTAGATTTATTTTTGGCTTATACGCTGGGGGGGGTTTTCTCCCTTTCTTTTGTGTTCTCTTTCCCTAATCTGTGGTTATTTCACTTTTTGTGAATAACTTAGTGAATCCCCTATCGGTCGCATCTGGTCCTCTGTCCCGACCCCCGTGATAAGCAGCAGCATTCCTGATCAGGACAGGGTCAAATACAAATACTAATTAAATTGATTTTTTATTATAAATACTGTTTTGATGTATTTGAATTATATGCAAATAAATTGGCTGTTTTAGCACAGACCATTGGACACACGTGTGGCAGTGGCCAAAAGCTGTTGCTGCTGCTCCATGGCCCTTTTGGTTTACATAGTAGCCTACTGCCTTCCTATAGCTTGTTTGCAGTCACGTGATTCTGATGACGCGCGAAATTCAGATGGGGGGCAGGAAGTGAAGAACACTGATTTGAAATGATGGAAAGTCAATACACAAAAGCGTTGGACGGGCCTACACGCAGGAGGTATCATCACAAAATATATAAACATATTGGATATGATCCGTACACGCTGAGGAAAAACGATTTTTCTCACGTCTTGGCCGATTTGCCTGGCGTGGAGGCGATCGACATCACAAATTTCCTCGTCCTCCAGACCTCCTACTACACGGCTAGCCAGATGAAGGCGTACAAGAGTCTGGAGGCTTATAACTATTTTGTGTGTGGTTGGGTCAACGACCTTGCTGTGGACTCCCCGGACCCCTGTCAAGGACCTCATATCCTCACGTTGAGAACCACTGGCCGTGATAGCTAGCTAACGTTAGCATTGCTAAAAACAAAGACACCGGGAGATAGCGTTAGCTATCTAGCTGCGAAACACAAACACACAGGGTGATATCACAGATGTAACGTTAGCTATGTTTCCAGCAATATTGCCTCCTGGTCTGTATTTTTGTCAGTTTTAGCCAGCTATGTAAGTAGCTAAATTACTGTAGCCTTACCTTTCACAACGTGGTCACTGCATATACGAGCGTTGTCTAACTCAGCTCCTCCAGACTTAAGACGGAGATTTTTGATCCACGTTTGCCGCCGTTTCTCTGTGAGTTTTTTAAACTTCTCCCCTTTATGCAGTGGCGGCTCCTGAGCTGAAAATTTGGGTAGCGGAAAACTTCCCTTTAAACTGATTATTATTGGTCTTAATAATTTTTCAATCCGTTTCCTTGATTAACAATAGGCTACATCAGCGTTTAATTCACCAATTACTCAATGTCATAAAATGTAGCCGGTTCTCCTCAATTAGGCTATTAGGCAAGTAATATTTTAACTTGCGTCGCAAAATTGTGCACATTTTAATCAACATTATAATTGTGGATACATGTGCTCTTCGTTCTCCGCACTCTTAATTCCGAAAATATTAATGGAAATTAAACTATCTTAAAGCTCAGCTTTTGTTAGATTATTTTTTTATTGCAGGTTGTGCTAAATAAAAAAAATAATCTAACAAAAGATGAGCTTTAAGATCGTTTAATTTACATTAATATTTTTGGAATTAAGAGTGCGGAGAACAAAGAGCACATGTATCCACAATTATAATGTTGATTAAAATGTGCACAATTTTGCGACGCAAGTTAAAATAATACCTTTATGTGTAACCACTTTCGGGACTCGAAAGTAGCCCTTGTTTTTTTCCCGATTCGATCGGTTGGTACAGCCGTAAACCGCGCAAAACTTTGGCATTTTAATAGTGCTTTCCTAATCTGCAAATCACTTCCTGCCCCCCATCTGCAGTTCGCGCCACTGCAACGCAGTGACATGACGTCACATGCAAACAACCTATTTTTCTTCTTTGTGTGAGTTTCAGACAGGAAGACAGGAAAAATAATACTTTTGGAGTCTAATAATGCGTGAAGCTGCATGATTCCCAGTATTTGCAGAATCTAAGATGTGTGCACCTCTAGGATAGATTGTTGTTACGTCATGTGAGAGTGTTTCATGCTTTAGTTGTCTCAAAGTCTAATGTATGGGAGGCATAAGACTTTGCATTTTTAATATAGGAGGGGAGTCAGATTTTGGCAGCTTCAAAATTGCACCTACCGAAGTGGTCTGGAAGTATTAGAAAATAATACCCTCCCCTGTCAATATTAGTAATAAAACACTGACAGGATATTAAGAGATGAATTTCAGGAAATCGCAATTACCAGAATTTGACTCCCCATTTTTTTCAACCAATTTTCTCTGGATGATTCTAATCATTATTCCCATTAAAATATGATTACGAGAAATCTTTTATGATGTGTTTTAACACTGCAGAGTAATTTTATTGAGTGTCAGACCTTGCACTTGGCTTTGTGACACTTGAATGATATCCCAATTAAAACTTTACTCTGCCTGCTGCTTATTACCTCTCTTGACAATGAAAAAGACTGTTCAACATTGACTTTTTTCAATTATATTATGGTCCACCACAATAGAACAATCTACAATACAATTCATGTTTATAGCTATACTCCTACCACAATCCATGGTATTATCACTTAGACTAAATTTTAATTGGAGAAATTAAGAAAAAGAAAAGCGGAGACCATTCATAGTGTAGCGTGTAACTTCACTTGTGCTTTCACGTGAAGGGGAGTCGTAAGGGGTGCTAGCTGCATAAACACTATAAAATATAAGTTTAATTATTGTATATGTTAATTTAGACACTGCCAAGGTGCAGTTACTGAAGTAGCTAACTGTCAACACAGGTGTTCCTCATCCATTTTGCTGGTGATGTGTACTGTTTGTTTTCAGCCCGAATGTTGCTCCTTCGGGGAATCCCAGAACTTTGTTCTTACTGTTTGTCACAATGATGTGGAGACATTCTATTTACCTGTATTCAGGGATTATTGTCACGGCTGGAACGCAAATTGACCAATTGGAACAAGGACCAGATTTATAATTCATATAATTTCTTAAATGAAACTAAATGCATTTTCCTCTAATATTTAAGTTTGCATTATAAATGTAGGGTAATTCTTTTTGATATGTCGATCCTACTTGAATTTAAACTGAAAACACAGAACCCTTCATTTTTCTTGCATGGGTGCTCAGATATTTGAGATTGATGTGAATCATGAGAATTTAGCGAGAATTTGTCTTCCTCTAACAGAGAATGAAATATCCCCCACAGTTGGTACATTTCAACAACTTTAAGAACCAGAATCTCCACATATCTTTGGTATGGAGTACAGCCCACACCTTTTAAAACCAGAACAATGTACAATTCACACACAAAAACAAACATGAGAGAGAGAGAGAGAGAGAGAGTGCCATGGTTCTCTTCTCTTCTCACCTGTTAATAACAGGGAGATAAATGCTACGCACATAGGTGCTATGTGTCAGAAAGGCACAGGACCAGCCTTCCTGACTGACTAGAGGCAGAGAGACAAAACCACAACAATGACTGAGCCAGCAATTAACATATTTAGGATGAGGAAGATTTTAATTATGATTACTATTTTTTACAATGGTGATGATTATGTAGATGTTGATATACATTCTTATTCATATATCACAGAGCAGACATTACGAAGAGCAAGAAATTATTTCTCTGATGGTTGTTTTCATTTGCAAAACTTGATTTAACATCCATTCTTAACTGATTTTCCAAAAGATTTGTAGTGTCACTTATGAAATATGCCAAAACCCAAACAAAATTAAATGCAGCCAAAGTCATGCATTTTTTACGGGTCATGCGTGTGTTTGGGTAAGAACTGTACTGGTGACACAAAAACCAGTGCAACTAATGCTAAACTTTAACTGTGAGCTATTGTACGATGCAATGACAAGGAATGGTCTGATCTTCTCAGGAAACATCAAAAACATTTCCAAAATTTCCAAGTATCCAGCAGGTCCATAAGACAGTAACACATTAGCACTAAGGACATTCACGGAGAATGTGAGGGCTGAGTGGTCCGTCATCTGCTTGGATGGATTTATTGGATTAACTTAGTGCAGGCATGAGGTATGCATGTTTGTGTGCAGGGTTTGGACCTGTGATTGTTATTTTTGGAGACTGGAACGGTGGATTGTCGATGTGTGTATGCATGGTTTCATGGATTGAAACAATATGTGCATGGTTTTGTGGAGGGTTGTTTTGTGGGAATGGCTGGGTTTAGGTGGGGGGTATCAGAGCATTGCGGTATGCCAGGAGCTCCTAATATAGGAAGCATGATCTTTTATTATTATTTTTATTCATACTAAGCCTAGTTTACACAAATTACTAACTGCAATGGCAAATTCTCCTGAGAAAGTAGGACAAAAACAACAAACACGCTCTGGTGGGAAGTTTATTCCACAGTGTTGTTTTTCAGTAAGTACATGTATTTTTGGTTCCGCATTTGTTTATGTTTTCTGTTCTGTCATTTTACAGTGGTCTGAAAGTCTGGCTCCTTAATAGAGTACATTAGCAGCTGAAGAACAAAAAAGGGGAAACACAAAACAAGAAACACACAATATGTTGTGAATTGATGAAAGTGCCCTAATTGAAGCATATTTTCATTTGACATTAACATTCATGGTGAAAACCATAGTCAGTTGAACTGAATGAACCATTGAAATCCATGTCAGTGGAATAATTTAACAAATTAACACATTTTTCATTGAAAAGTTGAATTAAATGTAATGTAAATACTATACAATTGATTGTGTGTGATTGGTAGGTATAGTGGACATGTGTTGAGATTTTCAGCTTACATTTGAGCCATAAAATAAGTATTCCGTTTTATTTTTCACAATAAAATAGAATTGTATTGTTAGCCAATTTTAAGGAAATACATGCTTTTATATTTTATTGACCAAATTCAACAAAGAATTTCCTTACGCTGGAAACTTCTCCAATGGGCGATAATGACACTTGGAGTTGCCTGGGTAAGAAGTTGCCTGGGAAAATAAATGATTTAGTCCTGGCTATTTTAAACATGCCCCCTCCCCCCACCCCAACTCAGTAGCTGAGCTGACGTGAGTAATGTGTTCCCTCTCTATGACCACATTCAAGTTAGTTTTCCTGTCTGTCATAGAAAGGCCCTTAATTTGTATACCCATCCCTATCTACACACATGCACACACGCACACTCATGCCCGCCCACACACACACACACACACACACACACACACACACACAAATACGTACATGTGTACAAACGCAGGCAAACATAAGCTTGTGCATGTACACAGATAAATGCACACAGACTCAGGCAAACATATAACACTGAAAGTCTGCCTCCAGCTGCTGCCTTACGTGGGAGGGACAGGGGGAGACAGTTGATTCTAAAGGAGTCTTCTTCTCCAGGACTAACTCTGCACAAAACCGCATGTCTGTGCTCCTATTGGCCTGCTACATCATCTCATCCCCAGACAGGGTCATGTGACAATCGAACCATACTCTGCAGGAGACAGACCATTTATTAGCTGCTCTCATCAGCATTGACCATCAGTACTATGGTCAGCACAGCCTTTTCTTTCCAATTGACTTTAGTTTCCCAACATAATTATCTGTCCAAAGCTTTTAATGCAGTCACAGGTGTGGGTTTATTAGTGTGAAAACAGGAGTTTCCTGAAATATTTTTTATGGAATGTCAATAGAGGTTTTTTGTTTTTGAGAAATATTTGCAACAGGTTTACATCTCCCATTTCCAGTCTGAGAGGTTTGTTATCCTGATGAGGAAATGGTTAGAAAAAATACAATCCAAGGTTACGCACACAAATGCAGTTGATTTTGTTCCTTGTCCTCTGTGACATACGCTTTCAAGGTGATACTCTCCATCCCCTTGCTATCTCTCACAGCAGAGAGAATTGTTGTAGTTTTGGTTGTTTTTTCACTCATGGATCTTTTATCACTCTCTGATTGATGTGCAAATAAGGACTTTTCCTGGATATAATTTTCAAAATAATTGTTTCCTATTTACTGAAAAGTAATTACTGAGGGTAAATGTTTTGTATGTGTTTTTTGGAATGTCCAATTTGTGAACTATGTACAAGCATGCTCCTATACACCCCCTGCTGCTAGCTCGGGAGAGCAGCCACAAGCCACGCGCATGCAAAGCGGGGGTGGAGGAGACCCAATCATACGCGTGCGCCGATAGCAAGCCACGGGAGCCCGGACAGCCAACAGGGGTCGCATGAGCAATGCTATGCCCGCCGACTGAATCCCTCCCATATATCCCTTGAGCGATGCGAAGCCAATTGTGCACCACCCCTGCAGGGTTTCCGGCCACAGTCTGCACTGACACGGACCGGATTCTATTTTTTTCTTTGCTTCGAATCTGTTTTAATGTATTGTACATTCCATTATCTGTTTGAACTGCATGGCTAAAAATATTATGCTGAGAAACAGTTTGCTTGAAATGTTCAACTCTTCTCTGGATTTTTCTAGCAGCCTTCAGGAAATGAGCAAGGGTAGAAGCAGGGAATGAGTGACAGCAGGCTAGGGCTGCCCACCTCTCCCCCCTTTTGGGGGTCAACATAGGTCCCAGAGACGTGTGCTGCTGTGTCACTGTAGCACGCGATCCACGCAGCTGGCAAGAGATAGAGGTTGCGCACCAGAAGCACAATTAACAGTCACGCTGCTATAATCTTTAATGGCTACTTTATCTTTCTTACATCCTGTCCAAGAATCTGTCAGTCTTGTTCTAAACTATACACAACCACTTTGGCAGCTTGCACCAGAGTATGGAAGATATACTGAGAGAAACAATTTGTGCAATCGCTGAGAGAGAATGAACAAGACTTGAATGACCAAGATTGGAAACTTTGTGAGCTACACAGATTTTGAAAATAGTTTGAAAAAGATGAGACCTCAGAAATGGTTAGATTAGTTTAGATTTTTTAGTTTAGTAGATGAGTTTGGATTGTGACAGGAGAGTGGAGATTGTCAGTTGTGATTATTACTAACAGAGGGAAGAAGTACTAAGGGATGATATTGTTATGGAATTGAGATTGCAACAAAAGAGATGTGATTGTGTCAGAGGTTATGTAATTGAGACAGAGTGGGGGAGGTTGTGACAGAGGTGGTGAAATAGAGACGGGGAGGTTGTTTCCTTTAACCTCTGTACTGTGAAGGAATTGAGATTGTGACGATGGAGATGGAACCGAGGCAATGAAATAGTGAGACAGGGAGAAGGTTGTGACCAAGCGGATGAAATTGTGATGGAGATGACACTGGAAGAAAGGGTAAAGTAGTGACTGTGACTTCAAAGCTAATTCTGTCGCAAGAACAAGGTTAAACCTTGGTCTCTAGTGAATACTCTCAGCCAAAACACAAGATAACCTCAACCCCTCAATGGGCAAGAACCTGTCTAAGGTCTGACATTTACTGCACTTTCATCTTGGTACTCACATTTGGAAATGTACAAGAGAGCCCATGTCCTAGTGAGATATCTTTCCTCAACACCATCTTTAAGCCTTTAAACTCTGTTCCATTTAAAGTGTATGAGGCAGAAAGAGATTGTTTCATAAATCAAAATAGGCATGCAGTGTTTGGGGTGTGGTATGTGTCCTCAAAGGGTAAGAGTGTTTATTTCATATGTTATATGTTCTAGGATGTAGCCCAACTATACAGCTATTACCTTATGTGATTTGAAATACAGGCCCAAAGCAGCCTATTATCCACTATTGACAGTGCTTATGAGGGTAGAGTTTCTCTCCTGGGATGCCTAATCTCTCTTTCGCCTGGCTAGTGTCTGTCCTGATACAACTGGTGTCTCCAAAGCCAACATCTATCCTGACAAAGCTGGCTTCTCCCAGCTCAACTGGTCTCTCTCCTAACACAGTTGGTCTCTCTCCTTACCCAACTCGTCTTTATTCTTTATCTTGATGTAAGTGGTGTCTTTCCCTGCAAGCTGGTCTCTATTCTGACACAGCTTCTCTCTCCCCACTCAACTGCTTATTAACCTGACA
Organism: Synaphobranchus kaupii; assembly: GCA_029718625.1. Lineage (NCBI taxonomy): Eukaryota > Metazoa > Chordata > Actinopteri > Anguilliformes > Synaphobranchidae > Synaphobranchus > Synaphobranchus kaupii. The sequence continues at coordinate 56,045,631 of CM056381.1, forward strand.
TTGTTCATCTCTGTGCTTGACTGGTCTTTCTCCCGATACAGTCTCTCTACTGACTCAGCTGTTCTCCTTTCTGACCAGAAAGATTTTTCCATTTATCATTTATTTATTTTAGTTTGGGGTATCAGCATCAGAGTGTATAGGTCACATGCTCATTGTATGAGATGGAGGCGTCTGTAAACAGGAGAACACTTAACATTTTCGTAATGTCCTGTATATATAGCACCCACCCTTCTTTCTCAGTCCTGAGTATTGAATCTTACTGACATCTACTACACACATCCCACACCCCTATACAATGTATCACATATTGAATGCAGCTCTGTATAGGAATAGTGTGCCAGCACTTCCCCTTCAATGTCCTTCTGGTTCAGGGTAGTGGGCTTCACCATCCTAGTGGTTTGTTATGTCCTGTCTGCATTATGACTGCTCAATGCTCTTCCGCAGGGCTGAGGCCAGACGACAGATTGAGCCTCAGCTCGGAGCTTGACACTAATGACGGTGCGGTGAGTCATTTCTAAAATGTATCATGTGGTGTTAGCATTATGACAACCCTAAGTGACAGTCCTTTATAGTAAATCCTCTTTTCACTTTTAATGATGTATTAGATAACTGAAGCAGACCATATGTGAAGGTTACTTCAAATACCCATTTCAATAATAATGCCCTGTGCTCTTATAGCTGGTAGGAAATGTATTGTATGTCTAACTTTGCAGTCACAGGTGCATGCATCCACATGCCTCTGGGATGCTTTTGGCTCTACACAGTAAAATGTACAGTGTTAACTCTATAAACTTCACCCCTAGTGGTTGAGACGTATCCGTCTCAATTACAGTATTCATGTTCGTCTGAAATTATAAACTACAGCTTTAAGAAAACCCCGTAAACTTTGACACAGTATTTTTTTAAAAGGGTAGCCTCTTGCGAAAACCTTAGCTTCTCCAGTTACACTGCAATGCAATAAATTAGGAGGGCGCTATTAATAGCCCAAAGCACTTACGACCCTCCTCTGGCTACAGCCACAGACTGTAAAATGCATAAAATGCACCGTTTATACACGCTAAGAAAATCAGGTTCACGTTTAGAAACAATAATATTTTTTAAAACGTTGTACAAATGAGCATTCACCATTTTCCCTTGCTTACTGTACTATATACAGTACCTGATGCACTTTCAGTTTAGAAGACACCTAATTCTTTTCTCCAAAATCTCTCATATAAATATGTTTAAGAAACCAAGAACTTACCAGTATATTCAGCTACAGCTGTTTTCTGATGAACCCTGAGTTTATCTTGTTATATTTTGCCAAAGTCCTGTACAGTCGACATTTCCATAGTGACCACCCGTTGCACTTAGGGCAGAAATATGTTGCTTCTTCTTCTTCTGGCGTATGTCCTTAGACCTTCAGCTCCGTTGAGGCAAGCCAGTCCAGCGTGTCATCATCCAGGTCAATTAGACCACGATCGCCATTCGGTGGCCGGTGTTTGGGACAGCTGTTTATTATGTGTTCCACAGTTTGTAATTGGTCCCCGCATTCACAGTGGGCACTGTCCACGAGGCCCCATTTCTGCATTGCTGCACCGAAGCATCCTACGCCTGTCCTCAGACGGTTGAGGGTTGTCCATTGCTTTCGCGGCAGGTGCTGGCCGAGGACATCCGTGGGATCTTCAATGTAGTGGTGAAGCCTAGATGGTTCTGCTGACTTCCACTGGTCCCTCCATCTTGCCTTGACCCAGGAGGCCTTGGAGATGTCAGTTGGTGTTGTGCGGAGCAGTTCTTGGGCGTGTATGGCAAAGGGGCGCCGGGACTTGAGGCGCATGCGCTGTGGTGTCTCCGTAACGATCTTGTGGAGGAGGTGTGATTCACTAATTTGTGCCTTTCGGGCGAGGGCCAGCATTGCTGCTTCTCGTCTAGCCTCTGCTGGAGCGATACCAGCGAGGACAGGTAGGTGGTTTGTTGGTGTGGCTCTCAGGCACCCGGAGACAGTCCGCAGGGCGGTGTTGAGGGCAGTGTCCAGCTTCTTGACATGGGGGCTACAGCACCAGACCGGTGCACAGTACTCGGCGGCAGAGAACACCAGGGCCTCAGTGGAAATGCACAGTGTCTTTGGCACGGGCGGTTGTCTTTGCCTTGGCGCTGTCCAGGTGTTGTTTAAATGACAGAGTTCTGTCAAGCGTCACACCGAGGTATGTAGGGGAGGGCTGGAACTGTAGCCGGGCGTTGTCAACCATGATGTTCATTTCGCGGGTCGCTTCGTTGTTGTAGAGGTGGAACATTGTTGATACTGTCTTGTCAACACTGAGCTTGAGGCGCCAGTTCTTTAGATATGAAGACAGGATGTTCATGTCTGCAGAGAGGCCCTCTTCTACTGCTTCCCAGGATGGTTTGCTGAGTAGAATGGCCAGATCATCTGCGTAGCCATACTTCCTTGATTGTGTTGCAGGTAGGTTGTGAATGTAGATGTTGAACAGCATAGGTGCCAGCACTGAGCCCTGAGGGACTCCGTTCTTGAGCTTTCTGACCCTGCTGCTTTGGCCGTTGCTGGTAAATAGCCGAAAGCTGCGGTTGCTCAGCATCTCCATTATGAAGCTCACCATGTGCTTGTCTGGGATGGTTTACAGAAGCTTCAGATGTAGTCCGCGCAGCCAGACAGTGTCGTATGCAGCTGTGAGGCCAGGAAGACGGCGCCAGCCTTCTCACCTGCCTGGAAGCCGTCTTCTATGTCTTGGCACAGGAGGGTCACCAGTCTTCAGGCTTTTGATAGCCTGCTCGATTTCTTGCATTGTGAAATCGATGGATAGGTTGGAATCGCATCCTGGGGCCCTGAGTGATTCATGGACTCTCGCTAGTGTTCTTCTTGCGAAGTCCTTGTCTGCATTAGGGAAGTGGCCATTACTCAGCAGGAGCGACGCAATGGAGTTTGCAGTGATGGGACACTGTACTGGAGTTGTTGATCTTCCGGTCAGCTTGTTAAAGGTCTGCCATGCCTGGCGGCTGGAGTGAGTGAAGTCAATTGATTCCACAGTCTCTGTCCATCGTTGCCTATGTTTATCGTTTAGCCTGCAGAATAGGTAGTCTGCTGCTTTGTCCCTGTCTTCGCTGGTTTCTGCTTCTGCCTGGGCGCGAAGTAGATCTTCACATTCGTCGTCCCAGCAGGGGACATAGGCTTTGCGTACACCGCGGGGGATGTTCTTCTTGGCGGCGGCCAGCAGCAACCTGCAGTACGATTCATAGACATCGTTCATGTTGTTGGGGCGCAGGTGTGGTAGACCAGCAGCTGCCTTGTTCACTTGTTTAGTGAAGCCTGCCCAGTTTGCTTTCCGGAAATTCCACCTCTTCACATCCCTCCCTTGCACAGGCTGTACCAGGGATGGGGTAGTAATGAGCGACGGTCGGTGGTGTGACCGGGGAAACATGTCCAGGATGCGTCTTACTGGGAGTGGCTGGTTGTTGTGACATTTAGCAAATGCCAGATCTGGGTTGGTGGTGCTGTTCCATCGTGCAGAGTAGAAAGTGCGTGGCTCCTTTGGATCGTATAGGAATGTCGCATCGATGGTCGAGGCCCAGTCTACCAGGAAGTCACCATCAGCGTTGGAGCTGCTGTAGCCCCAGTTTGTGTGATGGCTGTTGAAGTCACCAGCATACACAGCAGGGGCTGGGACATCTGGCAGCGAGGATGGGACCAGCCTACTTGGAGGTGGCTTGTAGATGTTCACGATGGTAGTGTCTTGCACTTTGGTTGCGATCCATTATACTTCTGCGCCCTCTGGGGATTGTCCTACAGCTGACCAGGCCATGTCTTTGTGGACGAATGTGGCTATGCCGTGATGTTTATTGGCAATGTAACCGGCCAAGGTGTACCCAGGGACCCTCAGGGTGTTCTTGTTTTCCGTGTGGGTCTCCTGCAGGATGATCACGGTCACATTAATACAATATTTAACACAAATACGTTGCTGTTCTTGTGTAAATACACACGCGCTTTTGTACGTTCTTTTTTAAACGTATTTAAATACATTAGGCCAGGGGTTCCCAAACCGGTCCTGGGGCCCCCCTGTGTATGCTGGTTTTCGTTGCAACCACAGTTGCAATCCCAGAATTTTAACAAGCTGTTAATTTCTTAATTAGGTGCTTTTTATGTTTAGAGGAATTATTCACCCTCTTAAGCCAAATTCTGTCAGAAATAGCTATGCATGCCATGTAGAATAAACACCCCATGTTCACGTTGTGCTTATTGTGCTATATTGCAACAATTACATAAAAAGACGTTACAAAATTATGTATTTTAACTGATCAAATTAAAGAGTGAAGCGAATCAATAGGCTCCTAATTAGGTTGTTGAACACGTGTTTAACTCATAATTTTTTCTTTAAGCTTATTAACACAATGCAGGTTTGGCTCGTTATCATTTGCTTTATGTTTGAATTCTTCATTATCTACCAAATGGTTAGTTTTAGTGGCCATGTGTTCACACTTTCACCAATTAGGGGCCTATTGATTCAAATCAGTCTTTAAATGGATCTGTTAAATAATTTTTTTTTTTTCTTTTAAATAATATAGCACAATAAGCACAATGTGAACATGGGGAGTTTATTCTACATGGCATCCATATAATGTGGCTTAAGAGGGTAAATAATTCCTCTAAACATGACAAGCACCTAATTAAGAAATTAACAGCTTGTTAAAATTCTGGGATTGCAACTGTGGTTGCAACGAAAACCAGCATACACAGGGGGGCCCCAGGACCGGGTTGGGAACCCCTGCATTAGGCGATGTATGTTACGGTTATTATATATATATTGTATGTGACTATTCTGAAATAAATGTATTCTTTAGCAATTTTCTGAATGATACAGCTTCTTCAGTTCGAACTTAAAACCATGGATGTGCAGGGAATATTTTTTAGATATTGACATTTAAATAAAGCTAGTAGAAACCAGGTGTAAATTGCCTCTGAAGGGCCAAAATAAATTGAGTTAATTGAACTCTTAACAGAGTACATACGTATGAGTCCAATAGGGACCATATGTACTCTAAGAGTTGATTTATCACTGAACATTTTACCATGTACCCTCCTCTGTTTAACCTAAATGAATATTCTTTGCCAAGATGTTATTTGAGCCTCAAAAGGTGTTTAGCATGAACTTTGAACATAGAACTCAGAAATTCCATAAAACTGCGTAGTTGTGGTGCTTGCTATCATGTGTCATGGCATTTTATGGTGCATCATAGCATGGTTTATCATTATATGTACATTTATGCTGCAGCATCCCATGTCCTGCCAGGGTCCATAGGGGGCTCTGTGGGGGCTGGCATAGGGCAACACTTGATTTCCTGAGAGTGAGCACACAAATGACAGGTATGGGAGCTTTGTTCCACCCAACCTTTCAACCCCAGTTTTTGAGGTGAGTTGAGCTATTGTGGATATTGTGTCTGTCTCTCATAATTGAAAGCAAAGAAGGAATTCACTATCTTTAAGTTGTTATTCTCCCCACTTGACTTGTGGTTAACCATTTTAATCCTGTGGTTAATAACCACAACCCACATTTTTTTTGATGATTCCTTGTTTTCTGCTCTCACATACAAAACCATGTTCATGATTCACTCAATCAAGTGGGGTAACAAAATATGACTGATTCTGTGGGCAAATCATTGGACTGAAAGTCTGAGAAAATTGATACATTGGTATTAGCCAATGACCCTGATGGTCCCACTTCAGAGTTCTAAAGTGTGGACACAGAGATTGTTGGCAATTCCACAATAAGGACATGAGCATGCTCTGACTGGATGTATTGGTGCATTCTGGGAGTTCTCTCATATGGCCCCTGGTAGTGGAGTGTGAAACATTGGGGGATGGGTGCAGACCACCCATCATGATTTTCCCAGGTGATGTGTCAGAAAGGGGAATGTGGGAAAGGCTCAGGATTTATGGTTCATGCTGCCTGTCCTTCTGTCTGAATGTTTTAATGTTTTGACATAGACTGGTGGCCCAGAACAAAACCGGTCTGCCACTTTTCTGACCTTTTTATCACCCACATGTGTACCTTGCCCTCTGTGTGGCAGAGACCAGGAGCTCTGTCCAAGGGGCTATAATACAGTGATGTGGAGAATATACATCAGCAGTTGGGGACTCTCAGCAGTTAATTAAGTCTCAGTTCTCACAGGGTTAGCATAGATATTTCATAGGTGTTGGGATAGATATATCTCTTTGCAGTTGGGGTATGTACAGTATCTAAAAAAAAAATGTTTTCCACGTACAAAAATGCCAAGTTACTCACGCATAGTCTACAAAACACTGTCTGTACGTAATTTATTAAAACTTGCTAAATCTAGGCCTGCCGTTATAAGTATTGATATCAAAATGAGGCCAAGTTACAACAAACAATATTGTCTATCGTAGCTCACACTAATTAAACTAGCTCTATTCCAAAGCATTGTTACCCAATCTTTCCTAAATCTTTCATGTAACTTGGCCCGGTGTTTTTTCATCTTAAGTTTGCGGGGATGTGTGAAGTTGTACCTGAATTCTGCGTGGTTACATGAGGTCAGAACATACAGGAGTTAATGTTTTCAAGGGCTGAGTATCTGTCATCATTGTGGTTACTTCTGGAGGAAACCCTGAAAAGTGGCAAACTCTCTGTGCTTTATAGGTATGGCGCATGCTCCGCCAAGCCGTAACTGGCAGATGGCATACCTGCCATCAAAATCTCTTGGAGTTTGGGGTAGATATCACTCAGGATTTAGTAGTATCTATCTCTCAGTTTGGTGATAGATATCCTGTGGAGGTTGACAATGTGACGTGACTGTTTCTTTCATTGGGGCCATAGCGACTTTGTGTTACTGGGAATGTTCTGCTAATACTGGATATTACAGAGAGCAATACAACATGAAAACATTTTATCAGCACATTTGTAATTTCATTAGCAACAGAGAAGGTCATTTCCCTACCTTTTCACTGAGGTATGAGGGTTTGTTTCAGTGAACCTAAAGTCCCTGACAATATTACATATGCAGATGCAATCTGGAAGAATGAAATCTCAATAGCGGCTAGTTACGGCTGTACTCTGATGGGACCTGAAGAAGCCTGAAGAGGGCGTCTCTTTAAGTTGTTTTGATGGTTTTGGCTTTTGCAATTAAATTAATTATACTTTCTCATCAATAATCAGCATTCTCCATCACTGACTTTTGTCTGAAAACATACACACCTGCAGTCAAAACATATTGGTCTGACAGACATGGCTAATGAAACAATAGCCTTCCACTCCACCCATGCTCTCTGCAGCTACACAAAGTACTGTAAGTCCAGCTACACAGTTCAAAGCTATAATAAAACAAACATGTTTGTATAAACAGGGAGCAGTGTGTTCTCTATGTTGCTCTCCACAGACACATACATCGTGCCCCACACACACTCACACCCACACAAACACACACACAAAAGCGCACATGCACTGAGCTTGAGAGCAGTATGACTGATCTGTACTGCAGTATAGAGTTCAGAATAGGATGATTATTGTGTGACAATAAGAGTGAAAGGCAGGAAGACCACTCAGTGACCATAATATGGTATGAATGGAGTTCGCTGCTGCCTTCTGCTGCTTATGATCTAATTGTGAATAATGAGATCATGTGACTCCTGACATCCAGTCAGAGTAATCCTGTCATGTGAGACCACATATCAAGTCTGTGTGCACACATTTCTCCTAATGAATCTGTACAGGTGTGATCAATGTGTGTCCTTTTTTCTTCAAGAGTTGGCCAGCTACATATAGGACATTGTGTAAGGGGGGTCGGGACGGAGGACCAGATGCAACTGAAAGGGATTCCAAAAGTTTTCCACGAACCGTGGACAACCAATAGAGGGAAGGAGAAAGAAGAAAAGACGGGAAAGAAACTCCCGTCTAAAACCCAATAGAAATAAAAACAACCCGAATAAAATAGGGCGAGACTCTCAGACCAGAGTCGAGAAATTAAACAGAGAGGTACGTAATCCCGGCATGAGCCAAAAATAATAACAACCCAAATAATTTGGGCGAAGCTCGCAGTTTCGAGCAGAGAAAAGAAACAGAACAGAATAGCCTCTAGCTCCGAAACTATCAGAGCTAAAATAAAGGCAAATGGAAACCAAACGAAGCCGAGGTCTCTGTCTAGTAACAATACAGAGAAACAAAAACCAAGGCAGGAAAAATAAAGACTAAAGAGAACAAAAACCTAAGAACTAAATAGTTACCTGGCTAGAGTGGCAAGAATAACACACAAGCGGAGAAAGAAGGAAGCAGCACGCTTATAAAGCCAGCAGGAAACTCGGAACAGGTGCGCCAAGTTATAATCTGGCAGCGGAAAAACACTGTGCAGCCTGCGGAAAAGTAAACCCGGAGTGCCTTCTCGTGGCCCAGAGGAGCCGGGTCCGCAGAGATGAGAGGAAGGCTGCCAAACTGTGACACATTGGTCTTGTGCTAAGACTATTTAATAAAATCTAAATAAATCAATAGGATTTAGGATTGCTATGGAAAATAAAATCTCATGCTTCTTTGAGTGTCTTTGCAGCCTTTTTCTAATCAATTTGGGATGCCATATATACGTGTGTATATATATATATATATATATATATATATATATATATATATATACACACAGTGCCCTCCACTATTATTGGCACCCCTGGTAAAGATAAGTAAAAAGGGTTATAAAACAAATTCACCGTTTGGTGATCTTAATCTCACACTGAAAAGTTTTGAAAAATCCAACCTTCAATTGAATCAAATTTATTATGAGAAAAAAAAAATCCCTCATCAAGAAATAATTATTTTTAACAAAACCATATGTGCCACAATTATTGGCACCCCTGCATTTATATATAGAATAAAATAATCATTTTTAATATTTGGTCACATATCCTTTGCATGCCATGACTTCCTGATGTCTGTGGCCCAACAACATCAAAAGACTCTTGATATCTTATTTTCTGGTACTCTTACAAGCGATACTATAACGTCTCTGCATTTGAATGGATTTCAATGGGAACTGGGGGGTGGGACTAGATTTAGCTGTAAATTACACTGGAACAGTATGGAACACATGGTTGGCTAAATGGCTCTAAGTCATCAAGGGTCTGACGTATCAAACAAGCCTTAAACCATCACTCTGCTGCCAGAAATACAGTCGATATGGATGGATAACTTGAAGGGTTTCTTCTCCTGACTTATTTCTCCATAGAGTTCAATAGGAATTTTTGTCAGGAGAAATAACCCTTAAAGTTGTCCATCCATATCTACTGCATATCTGGCAGCAGAGTGATGGTTTGAAGCTCTTTTGATACCTCAGACCCTTGCTGACTTACATCCATTTAGCCAACCATGTGTTCCATACTGTACCAGTGTAATTTACAGCTAAATCTAGTCCCACCCCCCAATTCCCATAGAGATCCATTCAAATGCAGAGACATTATAGTATCGCTTGTAAGAAAACCAGAAAATAAGATATCAAGAGTCTTTTGATGTTGTTGGGTCACAGACATCAGGAAGTCATGGCATGCAAAGGATATGCGACCAAATATTTAAAATGATTACTGTATTCTCTATATAAATGCAGAGGTGCCAATAATTGTGGCACACATGGTTTTGTTAAAAATAATTATTTCTTGATGAGAGATTTTTTTTCTCATAATAAATGTACTTCAATTATAGGTTGGTTTTTTCAAAAAATTCTCAGTCTGAGATTAAGCTAATTCACCAAACGGTGAATTTTTTATAACCCTTTTTACTCATCTTTTCCAGGGGTGCCAATAATAGTGGAGGGCACAGTATACAATACACGCAAGATCCTGCATTGATCTCCAGCCAGGCCTTTTTACCAGTTCCTATGACACGGACAATACTAAACATTTTTTTCCTTGACTGAACACCTGCTAATAATACTTCGATATCAGTGTCGGAATAATTATTTCTTTTGCTTTTTCTGGGCCACTTTGACTTTGTATGCATAAAATAAGCGATTGGAATGAACCCACTGTGTATAGTTCGGTTTCCTACTTAGCTTATAACTTCAGCTGGTGGGCTGCTTTGTGGTGAATGTGCATTGGTCTTTCTTTTTTAATGGTACTCAATGGCTATGGTTCCATGATATCTGCCTTTTTTTGGGGGCACTTCCTGTCAACCTTAACTCAGCCTAGCTAGCCTACAGTCAGTTGTTGCAATCAGATATTTAATGGCCCCTGTCATAAGTGTTGATACGGAGCACTCTGTTATGGTATAGAACTGGTATAGACCCAAATGCAGGAGACAAAACTCAGGCAAAAGGACTCCGCAAGGAGTATTTATTTAGACAAGAGAACAAGGCAGGGAACAGGGAAGGCTAGTGAAGGACTGGAAACGGGGTTGGTGAAACTAAAAGGGCTGGACTGGAAACAGGGCAGGACCGAGCAGGGACGGGAAGCAGGATGGATGGGCTGGAGTGAGGAACAGAAGAACAAACAGGTTAGACGCAAATACACAAACAGAGATGGCCGGGGAATGTCAAGACGGGACTGACAAACGTAACAAACTGGCAAAGAAACTGTGAAAGTGGGGAACTTAAATAAAGAGGGGAAGAGGTGAAAGGGCTAATATAAAAACTAAAAGGAGTGAGGAATGTGTGCGGGTACTGATAGGATGATTGAAGTGTGTGCGGAATGTAAGCAGAGGGGGAGAGTGATAGGCTAAATGATGACAAGGAGAAAACGAGGAACAAAACAGGGAACCACGCCCAGCCTGCACAAACAAGGAACTAGACAAACAGGGTGAACAGAAAAACACGACATGGCGCAAGAGGAATGGGAAAAACAGGAGACACGAAAGGGAGGTGGACTGGAGGGAATCGGCGGATCTTACACACACCTCCCGGCGGGCAATGTTGCCAGATGCTTGCCTTAATTAAGAAGAGACAAACCATTCAAACTTCTTATTTTGGTGAGTATAGAAGCCATTTTGTCCATCTTGCAATGTATAAGTCACTGTTCAGTCTCAACAGAAAGGTGAGTCTTTCCATTTCATGAATTTCTTTAATAATTTCAATCCAATTATCTACCGTGGGTGGGTCGTTCTGTAGCCATTTACGAGTGATCGCTTTTTTTGCAGCCACAGTCAAAATTTTGAAAAGGTACCTGTCATTACCTGTTATATCATCTGGTATGTCGCCCATATACAATGACTTGCATGTCAGTGGGATCTGCGAATCAAGGACCTGTTTAACGATCTCCCAGACTCTCCCCCAATATAACTGTAATTTTGGACAGCTCCAAAAAATGTGGTAATGGCTTGCCTCGTCACCCCCACAATTTCTCCAACATGTATAATTTACAGATGATAGGTATATCTTCATTTTAGGTGTGATAAAAAAACGTACAAGGTTTTCCCAACAGAATTCACGCCAGTACAAAGAGCAGGAAGTAGTGAAGACTGTTTCACACATATTTTCCCATTGTTTTTCAGTTATTGTATCATTTAACTCTTTCTCCCATCTATCTTTAATATAATTTGTAGTCTTTCCCCTCATGTTTACAATTCCTTGGTATAAATTTGAACTATTGATTTAGCGTTTCCCTTGTATGCCTGTATTATTAGTTGTATTATGCCTCTAGGTTCCATAATTGTTTCATTTTTCCTGATTTCCTTCAAGAAATAATGGCGTGTCTGAAGATACCTATAAAAATCATCTTTTTCCAAATTATATTTTACTTTTAATGATTGAAAGTTCTGTAGTGTGTATATTTTACTTTTAATGATTGAAAGTTCTGTAGTGTGTTCTCATCCACTATATTACAGTAAGCAGTGATACCCTTATTGGCCCATGTCTTGAATCTGGAATCCATACAATTTGGCTTAAAATCTGTATCATATGCGACCCATCTAAGCAGTTTCACCTGTGGCCACAGTTTTAATTGCTTTATGATACCAAACCAAGTGAATAAAGTAAATGAGGTAATGGGGTTCAAATGATCTTGATAAGACACTGTTAACTTGTGATCTCCAATCATTGCTTGTATTGGGATTCCCTTGCATTCACTCTCGATCTCCTTCCATCTTGCCCCATATTCATGGTTACACCATAGAACAATATTTTTTAATTGGGCAGAATGGTAATAGTCCTTAAGATTAGGGAGAGACATGCCTCCTCCATCTTTTCTAATGGTCAGTGTTCTGAATTTTATCCTTGGTTTTTTCCCGTTCCAAATAAAACGTGAGATTTGTTTGTCCCATTCCTGAAATTGACTAGTTGGGACTCTAACAGGTAATGACATAAATAGGTAGAGCAGTCTAGGTAGAACAGTTATTTTTATGGTTTCAGTTCTCGTACTAAAACTTAGTAAGGAAGTTGACCAATTGTTAAGATCTTCCTTAATTTTTTTATTTACAATTTTATAGTTTGTTTTATACAAATCACTAGGGCAGTGTGTTAGCCAATTTCCCAGGTATTTAATGGCTTTTCGTGCCCAGTCAGTGGGGAGTCTTAGTTTAAGTTCTGTTGATGGGTCATAATTAAACGCTAATAGTTGTGTTTTTTGTCCATTGAGTTTATACCCTGAGTATGTGCCATATACGTCAAGAAGATCTAGGAGGTCAGGAAAGCAAATATCTGGATTGTTGATATACAGCAATATATCATCAGTGTAGGGAATATTCATTTAATTAATACATGAGGCACCAAAATGTAGCGACCAGGTACGAGTCTGATAGCAGTGAGCAAGATGATCAGTAACATGAACTCTCAATCATCAGAGTCCGTAGCTACGCGGGGCACCAAAAATGTAGGGGACATACCTCTATTTATACACGGGGCGTCACTTATGTACTGCGATACGCCACTACCATCCTTATACAACTGGTGGCATGGTTTTGTATAATAAATCAGTCTCATAAAATTTATATATTATTCTCAAAAGAGAATATACTAACTAAAAATGGGTAACTTGAATTAATAATTAAATGAATTACCAATAAAATTACACATTAATAATTGTCTTAGCAAAATCACAATATCATGTACTCAGTTGATACCGAATTAATATAAATGATCCAGCTAGAAGGTGAAGGCATTTTCGGGAATCCCTGCGATTAGCATTGGCTGACTCAGTTCAACACAAGAGCAACATTAATACAGGAAATCTTGGATAAATGTAATAGTTTATTGAACACAAAGTACCAAACAGAGCAAGGCACGATTCACTACTATAATGTACAACAAACTATGTGTGTGTGTGTGTGTGTGTGTGTGTGTGTGTGTGTGTGTGTGTGTGTGTGTGTCGTGTTGGGCGTGTGTGGAATTTCCATGTTCTCCTACGTGTGGGGGTTGCCACGGACACGTGTTCAATGAGAACAAAGAAACTAAGATGGAGGGAGGTTTGAAACTAGCTTTTGCTGGAGCTAGCTAATGGCGGCGCATTAACCATACCATACACATAAGGGATAGCCGTAAGCCGTGCAGTGTTAGGATTACGGCTGGTTAGTGTTTAAAGATAGATCGCATGCAAGATACGCTCTGTGCGTGGATGCATTAAAACTAACGCAGCGCGGTGGATGGTATAAAACCATTCAAAGTAAAACGGTAACAAAACTTTTACAGAACACACATTAACCTTTCAATAGCAGTTACATACATCCAGTCACAAACATGTTTCTTTTGCTAACTAATATGCTATTGCCCATGTTACAGCCTTACTTGAATTAAAGTCCATTAAATAGGTTCCTCCGTTGGATCGCACACTCACTGTGAAAAAGGGAAATCTGGTCGCCCTGATTCTGTTGTGGCGAGTTCGCAGGGGTTGTGGAAGATAGGGGAAACGTCCGCCTCATCTTGGGTCCCTGGAACAGCTTTCTTTCGTCGTTCTTACGGGATAATGGAACCGGTCGCATTATCTCTCCCGAACTATGCAGCATCATCCTGCTGCAGACCGCTTGCCTCTTTGGGGACTCACTGGCGGTGATTTTCTGCAGGACAAGTGGCGGCGTGGTCCGCTTGGTGGTTCTTCTTCACCACCGGGTACTCGCGTTGCCTCCTTGCGTCTCGTCTCCGGTCCTCCGTGGCTGATAGCCGGTGCAGCTGTCCTTTCGTCTTTCTGTGCCTTTCTCCGTATAGAGTTTTGGGCGATTTTGTTCGGAACTGTAGTTCTGTTCGCCCTTCGGTACATGTCTTCCCATGGGGAGACCGGGCGATGTTGTGGACATGTTTGCGTGTGACTGCGGGTCTCTATGTAGCCTTGGAACATTCATTCTCGGTTCCTTCGCCTCGTTACATATTTATTTACTGAGAGGCTAGGGCGTGTTTTTTCATTAAGCTTGCGTTAGTCATGTTTAAAAGTAAAATTATGGGACGACGGTGCTCTGTCGGCTCGCCTGTAAAATGTTTCTCCTGGGAGATCGGGCGTTTACCTCTTTATGTTTTCTGCATTTGACTGCGAGCCTAGTAAACTAGCCATGGAACGTTAAATCTCTGTTTCTGTTCGCCTCGTTATATTCCTCTGCATGGAGAGGCAGGGCGTTTATTTTCTGCTAACTCGTTTTGGTCTTTTAGCCGGTAACTGTCCGGTGCAGCCTGTCCTGTTCGTTCCTTTTGGTACCTGTCTCAGTACATGGAGTTTGACGATTTTGTTCGGAACTATGGTTCTGTTTCATCTTTCGGTACATGTCTTCCTATGGGGAAGATTGGGCGATGTTGTGGACAGGTTTGTGTTTGACTGCGAGTCTGAGAATAGCCTTGGAACGTTATATCTCCGTTCCTTTTCGCCTCCTCGTTTACTAATTCGCATTAGTTTTCAGGGTTTGTTTGTTGTGTGTTTTATGTGTAGCCTACCTATTGTGCTGCTCGCCTGTTCTTGTGCGTCTCGTTGCCGAGACAGGGCGTTTGTTATTTCCGGCTCGTCTTTTAATTACTTAGCACGTGGAAGTATGGGATAGCAGTTCTTTGTTCCCTTTCGCCTTGTTTGGATATCTTGCTGTTAAACCAGGCGTTTGTGCTTCTACTCATTTGCGTGTTACAGTGTGCCGGTTCGTAGCTTCGGTACGTTGGTGTGTATTTGTGCCATTATGCTACTCGCCTGTTCTTATGCATCTCGTTGCCGAGACAGGGCGTTTGTTATTTCCTGCTCGTTTTTTAGTTACTTAGCTCATAGAAGTATGGGCATAGGCGGCGGGTGATTTTTTCGTTAGGGAAGGATAGGACGTTATGGGGGGGAGGGGGGGGGGGGGGGGGGCTGTGCTCCCCCTTCTGTTTCAGCGATTTTTTTACAGAACAGCTTTGAAATAAGTGACTTCTAATTACTTTTTAAAGGGAAACTGCGTAAAAATTACAGCACTTTATGCTGACGCTGTAGGTATGTGCTGGAAAAAGTGCTCAGAAAACTATGCTTTAGCATGACTGAGTCGCTTGCAGAGTTTCAGTGATAATTTTGCGCTTGAATTGGGAGAGCGATACAATGTTGCAGTTTTGGAATGCGAGCGTGGATGTGGCGCTGCTACATTTGTATCCGAAATGTATCACTTTCCCTCTATTGAGAGGCCTAGGAGCGTAGCGGAAGTGTAGTGGGTTTTCTGCCTTGAAACTGGTATAAATTAGGGCATATAGAAACGATCAAATATGCACAAATATAATAGCAACCTATAAGGCGATCTAAAGTACTATATTCATTAAACAGAATATGTTAAACATTGGAATTTACAATGATTCAGTTCTTCCATTGATTTACACACTGAGAGTAGTCCATTACATCAACACACACATCACAGATTACGGACAGACTGCGACTGAACAACTGCCATCAAATGCTGAGTGAGAACAGTCTGCTTATGATATGCAACATTCCATTTTAGACCAACCACATCAGTGAGTAATCAATCAAAAGTAGCCTAGTTACACCAACTCAAAACTGACAATCAGCCATAAAACACACAGATCACAAGATCATAGTAGCTAGGCCTGCTCGTAGTCTAAGCAAAAAAAACAGGAACGATCGTTTGACTGCACTGCCAAACACACCCACAACCCCCCCCCCTTCCCAACGCACACACGCCGCACACACACACACACACACAACGCGCATCCAACTGCTGGTTGTATAATGCACCCATTAGTTTCCGAGGTACAGGGCAAAGTGGCATGGCAGCCAACCTGAGCATTAATTAATAATACCAACAACCTTCCCAGGTCGGAGGGGGCTTTAGCAGCGGTGCAGTCCGTTGAGGGTGTGCATGCAGGCGGCGGCGGTCTCCCCTCGTCCTCGGACACAGTCTCTGGCGATTGCAAAACTGCCCCCGCCACTTCCCCGGTCTTCTCCGGTGAAACATAATTTTCCGTTTTGTTCGCGACCGAGAAAAACTTCCTAATATCCATTATTAATGAAATAACTCCAGACACTGTGAGCTATGTGTAACCTATACTCAGTGCAGGTTGTGCTAAATAAAAAAAATAATCTAACAAAAGCTGAGCTTTAAGATCGTTTAATTTCCATTAATATTTTCGGAATTAAGAGTGTGGAGAACGAAGAGCACATGTATCCACAATTATAATGTTGATTAAAATGCACAATTTTGCGACGCAAGTTAAAATAATTTTATTACTTGCCTAATAGCCTAATTGAGGAGAACCGGCTACATTTGATGGCATTGAGTAATTGGTGAAATAAACGCTGATGTAGCCTATTGTTAATCAAGGAAACGGATTGAAAAATTATTAAGACCAATAATCAGTTTAAAGGGAAGTTTTCCGCTACCCCAATTTTCAGCTCAGGAGCCGCCACTGCCTATACTGTAGCCTAGTAGGCTAAACAACGTGGTCGTGCAAGACAATACAGCAACGTGGATGGGTGCAATCATTCTGCAGAAATCATGCATCTTGCATTTAACGTTTGTTTATTATAGCCTATGCATGCATTGATTTGTGCAGACAGATTGGTAGATACGCCTTAGCCTATTTCAGTTTCGTTATTGCTAGATGTGCAATTTGTAGGCTAGCCTATGCATTGGCGAAAAGTAGCAAATCACACACACACTCATGTATAGACAAGATTACATTTTATTGTATTTCAGAGATCACACACACACACACACACACACACACACCCTCCCTTCCACCTTCATACACGCTAGCTAGCTAGCTAGCAGCCAAGTCTAGACGGCACGTCACCGCAGGGGGCTGGTGGCATGTGCTACGGTTGGATCAAAATGATACATTTGTTACATTGTAACAAGCGCAGCGCTGCGCTGTTGGCTGTTTGCTGTGCTTGTTGGCTCTATCGGCCAGACCCAAAAGTCCGTTCGTCAATGAATACTCTGCCAATTTTAATGTATTTAATGAATTTATTAGGCATTTGGGGAGGCTAAGCCTCTCCAAGCCTTTTACATTCGCCGCCTATGAGTATGGGGTAGCAGTTCTTTGTTCCCTTTCGCCTTGTTTGGTTTTCTTGTTGTGAAACCAGGCGTTTGTGCTTCTACTCATTGGTGTGTAACAGTGAGCCAGCCTGTAGCTGTGGTGTGTGTGTGTTCCTTGTCTTGTCTCCTCCCTTAACTGCGGGGTTTCCCGCCTTAGTGGCCCTAGGGCTTAAAGAATCCCCTTGCTGCGTTTGGCTCCTCCTACCTCACACGTCACGCCCCATTACAACCTGTGGCAACAATGCCAAATTTTGACATTGCTGCAAATTTGCTTGATGGCCAATATTTTTGTAAAGGATATGATCTATTGGTTAATTTAGTAAGTTAATGTTTTTTTAAATCAGTAATTGATTTTTCCAGTTTTCCATGATTTTCAACAACTTTGCCATGGCTGCTCCATGACTTTAGCCAATATTCCATGACAAACACCCAGCCGTATTGAAACACTTGCAAACACATATAACGTTATCAGAAATGAAGTAATCAGTAATGAAATTACAAATGATCTACCACTAGACATCCACCGTCGGCACCAAACCACTGAAGATGAGGTCAACTCCTTGTTCAATCAAGATCTACAACATAGTTTGCCAGCAGCTCCCACACTGTATAGTTTTTTTCCAAGGAACAGCAGACAATCTTACATGTAGGCTTTTTTTCTACCGAGCGAAACAATATTAAAGGGTTAGTTCGGAATTTTGGACATAATGTCTCAATTACGACTTACCCATGATGTAGTTGATTGATGGAAACCATTTTCAGATAATTCCATGCTGTCCCTTCTTTTGGACATACACACATTGCTAATGCTAGCCAACTCGTAGGAAAGTAGTAGCATCCACTACCAAACGCACTTAAACACTCCAAGGTGCACCCAAAGCAAATAAAATACAGCGAGAGTCTATCAGGGTTATTTTCAGTGATTATACCATAATTTTTTAAGTCAAACTATCGTTGAATCCTTTACTTTGTGCTCACCTAAATTCTCCGTGGAAGTACGGTGTTAGTTTAGTAGCTAGGTAACGTAAAATAGCCTATAGCTCTGCCGGCCAAAAACAATATCGCGCGTGTGAAAGAATCAGACTCGTAGTATTGTTAGCTAACGTTCAGGTAAGATGGTATTTTGGTGTGTATTTCAAGGTTGTTCAAATCATGCAAAAAAAATGGGCACCACAAAGTTTTCACCGATTTCCAGTGGAAGATCAACAAAGAAAACAGCTGTGGCTTCTTGCTGCTCGCATGGATGTCACCAATTGAGACTCTAAAAAAGTTTGTAGTGACCATTTCACGGAGGATGACTATGTGAAAATCAAAAAAGGACGGGCGGGACACCCTCTACTGAAGGAGACTGCTGTGCCATCACCTGTTTTTCTTCATGCACCGAAAACAACTGACGAGCAGGTAACTAATAAATGATTGCATGCGTGATCTATCAAAGTAGCTAGCTAGCTAGTTGCCACGATTGGGAAGTCATGGAAGTGGTCAAACTTTTCCTGCAAATTGGTAGCCAGTGTGCTTGCTTGTATATGCTGTGTTATTCTGTAGCATGTTTGTGTTTAGCTGACTTGTTGTCTACCAAATATGTAACTCTACGGCAAAACGGATTGTGTCAGCAACTGTGGAGTACAGCAGATAGCCTACAGGCAGATACCCTGGCTAATCCACTGAGAATTTAGGTGAGCACAAAGTAAAGGATTCAACGATAGTTTGACTTGAAAAATGATGGTATAATCACTGAAAATAACCCCGATAGACTGTCGTCATATTTTATTTGCTTTGGGTGCACCTTGGAGTGTTTAAGTGCGTTTGGTAGTGGATGCTACTAGTTTCCTACGAGTTGCGCTAGCATTAGCAATGTGTGTATGTCCAAAAGAATTAATTGAGACATTATGTCCAAAATTCCTAACTAACCCTTTACGTGATGGGTATTTCAAAGTAGAGTTTAGTTGGTTCGCATTAGCAAACAAGTGACCTTATAAAGTAAGCTGTTATGCTACATTAAAGATAGCCAATTAATATGCTCACCTAGCAAACCTTAAACAAGTCCCATTATGAATTATTTGGCATACTTAGTTAGTTAGTTGACTACTATACAGCTGAATGTGAAGCCAGCTTACTTTAAAAAGCCATTTCTCATTTTTCAATTAATTAGAATAAAAGATAAATAGACATGTTAAATAGTAACAGTTATAACTAAACAAATGCAAATACAAACTGACCAGCTACCCTGCCTCGAGTCCCCGCCATATGGATCTCCAGTGAATCAACAATCAACTTGTTCTCACGTCCATGTACAGCTCACATACTGTAGGTTAGTCAAATCAAAGGAAATTGTGCAGGTAGAGCTAGGGTTGCAAAGGGTCAGAAACCTTCCGGAAATTTTGGAAACTTTCCATGGAAAGTTTCGGGAATTTTCAATGGGTTGCAAATTTTGGGAATTTTCATTTTATCTTAGAAATGGAAAAATAATGTTATTTTTGTTAGAAAGCAACAACATTATTGTGTTCTATACTACTCTTCACATAAATAAAAGAGTCTTCACATGCTTTGTGGGCTGGCTAGAGCCTTCATATAGCTTAATTGACTCAAATATAGGATATGTGCGAATGATGTAGGCTACCACTATATACACAATGTATACAGGATAACATTTGTTTCAAATGATGATTTCATGACTGGTAATGTGAACTGCTCCCAAATTTACTTTGTGATTTGTCTGGAAAGTCTCTGTCTTAAAGAATATGAATGTGTCATTTTGGTATACCCCCTTCTCATCTATCATTTTATAAGGTCTATAATTAGATACAGTCAGAGCCATGGGAATTACCCCATCCAGTGAATAGTAATTTCAGAAATTGGGATTTTCCATTTCATGATTTTAAACCTCACTCTGTTCACTAAGTAGCTCCAAGATTGAGTACAACTACAAGTTGGACATAAAGCTGCTGTATTTACCTTCAGAGGTAAATACAGCAGCTGCGCCTCGGGCAATTTACTACCTCCGCGTCAGGCATTTAAACTGTGTAATGCCCAGCTCCAAGGTCATTATTGCGCTTATACCATGGTTACCAACAATTATTATATATAGTTACATTTATATTTATGTAAGCAATAATCACCAACGAGGTGTGCATTACACGGTTTTAACCGCACGACGTTGAGGTGATGAACCACCCGACGCGAAGCTGACTCCGCACAGCGGAGTGCGGTTAAAACCGTGTAATGCACACCTCGGAGTTGATTATTGCGCTTATACCATGGTTACCAACAATGATTATATATAGTTACTTTCATATTTATAGACTTTTATCGATTTAATCAGCTGAAATTTAAATATACTTCCGCATCTCTTTGGGCTTGTTGTTTTTGCGTTGTCATGCAAAACAGCTGGTTGGTAGTTCTAATTGAACAGAAAACATATCGTTGCTAATTCTATTTCTCGTTACTAGTTCTATTTAAGTGCGTTGCTATGCAAACCCTCTCGTCGTTAGTTCTGAAAATAATTGATTCTATCGGGGGGAAAAATAGTTCCTTCTCGGTTATAACATACAATTGGCACCAATTTTGGTTATTTTTGTCATTACATTATTTAAGAAAATTGTATGAAACCATTCAACTTGATTCAACATTACCTCCCTCTCTCTGTCTTGCTTTTTAAAAATGGTTTCGTCATGCAGTGTGTAGCAGATTCGCATCATGATGTCCTATGGGACATCTAAAAAATACTACGGAGTTTGTTAGATGTAACTTTGTTAGATGTTAGCTGTTTTTTTCGCTGGATAAAAAGTTTTCTACATATAGCCTATAGGCTACAGATTAACATGCTTTGTGAAGTAGCCTAGCTTGCATTCACAAGCAGTCAGCGTGTTGCCGACGTCAATTTACATGCAAATTCCTACTATGATAAATTCGTATTTCCAACTGAATAAATACTGCACTTCTAACCACAAAAATGTTTTGCTAGATTGAAGTAGTTGTAACTAAGATATCTGCCGAATAGAAACTTTTTTGTTTAACGATTTTTATAAATCAGATGTATGGTGTTGCTACGGCAACGTTAACTTCTACCTTAGAGATGGATTTATGGCTCGCACTAAAAAAAAAGATTAGGCTACGCATTGCACATAAACACCATGCGCTTTGCTAACTCCGTGATAATGTAACTATGGCTAGCTATATAGTTACCTCGCCACGTATCGCATTTGCATTATCTTAAAAACAATGACAAAAGTTTATCGTAGCCAAAGTTAGCCTACTATTTGCAGCATACCTACGAGGCGAAGTAACCGTCTGCCGTAGGCTACAGTAGCCTAACGTTAGTCACTGAGGAAAATAAAGTAGGTAGGCTACATTCGTTTAATTTATTAATTCAATTTATTTATTCCACTTATTTTATAGAATGTCTTGGACTCTGAATTGACCAGTCATGTTTGCCATTCCCAGGTTGCGTAGTACTAGCTGGCCAGGCAGGCAGCGCATTAATTTAGAACTGTGATTAAACTTGTGACCCGGATGACTGACCGGTTATACAGAATAACGACCAGTCATTGACCAATCAGAATCGAGTATTCACCTATACCATGGTATAAAACCGTGTAATCCACACCTCGTCGTTGATTATTGCTTACGTAATGAATGCCAATAATTTTCCCTGGGTAATTTTCAAAACAACATCTATTATTCTACTGACCAATCAAATTTTAACGCAGTGCTTGTTGACTCTTGGGCATTATGTGTATTGTTTTTACAGTTTTTTACACGTCGTAAAAAAATGTGTAATGATATGTTCCACAGTTCAGTAAGTAATACAAATGTTTAGATTACTTACAGTCAGTGGTTTTAGTGCTAAAACTACTGAAGCATGTTTCTTTTTTCTTAAAAGACATTATTGAGTTAACCAGAGAACCTTAATCCAATATCCCTCATCGTTTTCTCACATCAAAATATCAAATTGTGTGAAAATTCCCAAAGTTTCCGAAAATTCCCACTATTCTCGCAAAATTCCCAATATTCCCGGTGGAAATTTACCGCGTTCAAAATTCCCGGGAATTTTGCAAACCTAGGTAGAGCAGATAGGAGAAAATATGTAACTTTGTGCAGCAGAAAGATTCACACAGTCATTTTTTCACAAACTAGCATTAGTTTTTTGGAATAGCACTACATTTGGAATTAATTTAAATGATATGATTCTAATATATTATCACTTTGCATTCTTGCCAATAGTTTGGGGTTTTTACTATATAATAACCAGGATTATTTGAAACTTGAGAAGCACCTGTCCTCCACAGAGATATGATCAACCTGTAATTGATGACACAAACCTGTTCATTATTTATTTGAAATACACCTATGCAATGCCAGCCTGTATTTAACAGTTTTGCAGTTAGTCACATTTTATGAAGGCCTGATGCACCCAGGTCATATAGCGTTTGGACAATGCAAAACAACGGCAAAGAATTAACCTAAATTTCTCTGCTATCAATTCTCAGATGGCTACAGGATTCAGACCTTTTTTTAAGTCCTCTTTCATATTTGCAAATTCTCTCTCAGTTGCTCTGATCTCTTATGGTGAAAGATTAGGCTTTGGCGTGTGTGAGTGTGCACTCATGCCTGCATGCATGTACATAAGAGAGATATGTGTATTTGTGTATGTGTGTGTTTTGTGTGGGTGTTAATGCTGACAAGACATGAAACTTCATTAAACTTCACACACCTCTTGATCCCTGTGTCATTTCTCCAATATCAGCAGAATTAGGGGTCCTTTACACACTTCGTTGTTATTTTTCAATTAACTCAATAGGGAAAGGAGTGTGCTGCTTAGACAAAGGGCTGTTTTTGTATATTACATCACCCCTCGCTTCTCCATTCCTTTCATATCCTCTTTATCTCCCTCTCTTTACCCTTCTCACTGTTCACTGTCTGATGGGTTTCCCAGCCACATCTTGGTTTGCCAATGCATGTTATCATACACAGTGCGTGCTGAAGCAGGACAAGGGGCCTAGACTAAATATTTTCACAGAGAGCATGTGAGAGGTCTTATAGGCCTCAGGCAGGGCCAAGGGCATTAGGGTGGGGCCAGGAAGGTCCCTGGGGATTAAGGCAGAGTTGGGGGGGGGTGGTTGCGGGGGTTGTGGATTACAGCAGTGTTGGGAGGCTGGGTCCAGGGATTAAGACAGTGTTGGAGGGCAGGTTTTGGATCAACCCTGGTGATTTCACTTGTGTTGGGGGACAAGGCCTGGGGATAACAGCAGTGTGTGGATGGGGTCTTATATTATTTGAAAATGAATTTATTGTTTGGCAGATGCTTTCCAACAGATACACTATATGGCCAAAAGTATACAGATACACTATATGGCCCTTGGTCTGGGGCTGTTTTTCATGGTTCAGGCTAGGCTCCTTAGCAAATCTTAACACTACAGCATACAATGACATTCTAGACGATTCTGGATTTCCAACTTTCTGACAACAGTTTAGGGAAGGCCCTTTCCTGTTTCAGAATGACAATGCCCCTGTGCACAAATGGAGGTCCATACAGAAATGGTTTGTCGAGATCAATACGGAAGAACTTGACCAGCCTGCATAGAGCCCTGACCTCAACCCCATCAAACACCATTGGGATCAATTGGAAAGCTGACTGCGAGCCAGGCCTAATAGCCCCACATCAGTGCCCGACCTCACTAATGCTCTTCTGACTGAATGGAAACAAATCCATGCAGCAATGTTCCAACATGTAGTGGAAAGCCTTCCCAGGAGAGTGGAGGCTGTTATAGCAGCAAATGGGGACCAACTCAATATTAATGCCCATGATTTTGGAATGAGATGTTGGATGAGCAGGTGTCCATATACCTTTGGCCATGTAGTGTATATCAAAATGACAGAAAATATTTACACCCTTTATTCAAAGATGTGGAAACTGAGGGAGGAGGTGATTGCAGTGTTCTGCAATAAGAACCCAGAGCACCAGATCTCACTTAACCCAGAGGACCAATCTCAAAATTAGTTACCTATAATTTTGCACCCCTCTGTCTACAAACTTCAGCATGGTCTACATTCACACAACACATCTGCCTGCTGTTCACGGCACGACGCCAGGGGGCAGCATAGCAGTTTCTGAGGGATCATAGTGGGAAAGTGTTACAGAGAGAAAGAAAGGCAGAGATAAAGAGCATGTCTGAGTGAGAGCACTACTGTGAATATGCGGATTACAGAATATGAAAATGCCATTGAGACAGAAAGAGTGAGAATGAAATGCAGACAGAAAGAATGTGAGAAAGCTACAGAACATGCTGCCTTCCTTGGCAAATACAGGTTACAGCACAATTTATACCAAATCGCTGACTTACTGATGGATGGATGGATTAATTCATTGATTGATTGTCTCTCACCCAGAATGACCGTCTCTATGAGACTGGCCTTTCCAGAGATAGTTAATGTGTGTGCCTGTCGGTGTGCTTGGAGGTCAAATTAAATCAATAGGAGTCATGTTAAATCGTCGGTGTCACGTAAAAAACTTGGGATAATTTTTTTGGCTTTTTAACACAAATGGAGAGATCTCATCCATCTCTGTGTACTGTGAACGTTTCATAAGTTTCATAAAAAAGATTTGAAAATGATTCCCGTGAAAACATTTCACAGGTGCTGAGTATGTGTGGACTGATGAGTAAGAAATTCCAGCACACTATCAAGTTCTCCCAAAAGTTATTTAGCACTGTTTTGAAGCATTAAAAGAGTGTGTGGTTATCTTTTTTCTCAGTTTTTTCATCACTCAGGTTAAAGTTGAACAGAAAAAAGAAGCAGCTTTTTGCTGCTTCTGCTGCTGCTGCTGCTGGGAATAAATTTTTTGGAGATAGGAGATCTTAGTACATGGTTGCCAGGTTGGAGTTGAATCATTTACTCAGCCTGGCCTAAATAAAAGCATTTGCGTGTTAAGAGAAATACGGAAAGGACGGGAACCATAGAAACTGTCAAGGCGCCTCTATATGTGGGGGCTGGGGAAGAGCCACTTGTCTGAGGGGTGTGCGCTTGGAGCAGAGAGTTGGGGCTGGAAGGAGGAAGGGTAGGAGCAACCTCTGAACTGGGGACAGGGGTAGTTATGCAGACTGTGATCCTTAGAGCAGAAATGTCTCTTTCTAGTCAAATCTTTGTGTTCCTTTCTATCAGCAGCCAATTTAAACTTTGGGAACAAGGTGTGTGTACTTTTTAGTCATTCCACAACTTAAATCATGCTTGTGGCAGCTGAAATGCACAGAAAACCAGCAGATGCTACAGCCCTCCAAGCTTTCCAGAATGTTTTTATTATTTTACCATCTGTGGAGATGAGGGTAGTCCAAAATGGATTGCAGGTCTTGTAACCTGACCTAGGATTTAACATTGAGATTAAACACACAGTGAACCTTACAGGGATTGTAACTCTCAGTCAATGACCACATTTACATGCACATCATTATTCCGATTTTATTCGGAAAACTAAACACTTTATTCTGAAAAGCAAAACCAGGTTAAGCCCGTATTTTGAATATGCAAAATCTGAGTAACATAGGTTGCATATGCATCTAATAATCTGTGAATGAAAAGCATGTATGCATCTTATTCCATTTAACTCTTAAACATAGTCTGTACCTGTACACATTCGCAAGTTATATTGAGTGTTGAAGGCAGCCAGCTAATTTACTGTAAAAATGTCCCAGCAAGCATGAAGCCCTCATTTCTTAAGTAGTGATGTCAACAATAACACGTTAATTCATGCAATTAATTTTAATGGCAATTATTAATTAGTTACAATTGATTATTTATATCCGTAAAAATGTAAAAGTGGAAATGGAAGTGAATAGCACATTAAATGCCATTGTATATTCCTTGTGTATTTAGATTCTATGAAATCTTGTTGGGAATCCCTAAGCCAATCAGAGATGCAAAGCACACACTAACTACCCCAGTTTGACCTAATATATAGAAGCAATAAAAACAACAGCGCAGCAGTTATTTCGTTGCTAATAAAGGGATTCTTTTGATTCTGTTTTGGTTTTCTGAAGAAAAATGCAAACACATGAATGTTTCTGTGTCATGTGTAGATCTAAATGTTAAAGGTTGCAAACTTTGGGCTCAATAACATTCTATATGTTGTACTACTTGTTTTGCCTTTTAGGCAATGCTCCTAAATAGTTACCTACTGCTTATTACAAAAGTAATAAGCAGTGTGCAGACATGTATCAGGTATCCAGTTAAATCCAGTTAAACATAGGTGGGATTAGGGAAAACATACAAGTCAAAATAAGTTTTCTTTTAAGATAAAAAAAGTAAACATTTTCCTCAGAAATAGAGAAAATGTGCGTCAAATGTACAAGAAAATCTGATATGGTTTGTATTTGTTAAAAAGTGTCTGATTCATACCCATTATGAATGAATAATGAAATACAACCTGTCCCGTATCATCATAATCTGATCACACATCCCCATAGCACATCGTTATTTGGTTTTAGTATTTCTTTAATTCTATACATAAATATGGACATGGTTCGTGTATAAACTGACCAACACCAAAGTATAATGAAAGGTGGAGTATGTTCTTCCCAATTAAGCACCTCTGCAAACGTTATCGATTTTATACGGTTTTGGTCCTGGATTGGGACGCTGGTGAACACAAAATTGGCCAGCCCACACACGCCAAAACGGCCAATGAGCGCGGCGCAACTCTCACACGGTCTCTGCCTCGGGATTGCACTACAGCAGTGTTAGGAAGGGACAGAGCGAGAAACCGAGACCTCCACGTCCGTGTGTGGATGTCCCAACGATTTAGGAAAAAGGGCAGAAAATCAACAGAGGAAATACAGACACCAATACCTTCGTCACTGCGCCACGCAGAAGGAATTTTGATGCTTGCTTTTACACTGGCTTACACCTCTATGTCGGTGTTATAAATGGTATTTCATGTGCATAGTAGGCTACCACTGATCTTTAATGGTGCTTTGCGGTTTGCTTCAATTATTTTGGAAGTCTTTCTTTTTTCGACGGACATCCGCTAGGAGAGGGTGACAAATAAAGTATGGGATTTCGACTGTGATGTGGAGTGTTATTCCATTTGAAGAAATTAAGAGATTAAACAAAAGAGGGGAAACACAACGCACTTGGGATTCGTTCGTTTCTGGATATCTTGTAATTCATTGGCAACACTTGCAAAACGTGTTTAAGGATTTCTTTCATCTGTCCTGTCTTCCACAATGGTTGGAAGGGAATGGGAATCATGCCGATATAGCCTTGTTTGAGAAATTCCTTCAATTTTGTTTGTCTTTAATCACCACAAATGCGTTTGAAGGAATCAGTCATTGGTCGGATAGGATTTTAAAACGAGATTCACATTTGGAATTACAACCATGAACTTTGTTATCAGTTTGATACCATTATTTTTCGCGCTTCTGTACTTGTCAACTGTTAAGGTAAGGTCCATGTTTAAACAGGAAGGAGCAACTAATGTGGTTGTGGAGGATCAGAAATCATTAGAAAGTGAAGCGTTAACGTCTCATTAATGAGCAGGTCGTCCTTGTCGCTCCCCCTGCGAGGTCATTCCTCGTGTTCTATGCACCCAAAAAAAGTTTATGTTTCGTAGATATCAAAGTACTATCATGACCAAATTTCATGCCTGGTGATTTTGGGCAAACACCGCGCTGAGTGGTGTGTTGCGTATTTAGTTTTATGTTTAGATTTATAATATATATATAGCTGAGAAAATGCGGTGAAGTTTGACATCGGTGATCCTGGAGGCCTGCTCATAACCACCCTCTTGGCGTTATAACTCTTTAAAGGCACAGAAGCAGTTTAATTTACAAGATTTGGAAACAAGGTTACGTGTAACAGGAAAGTTGCAATGAGACGCAGAAAGATAAGGAAATATGGTCCTCTTTTCAGCCTGTGAACCCCTCCTCATTATTAGGCTATTTATAATACTGATAATAATAGTAATAGTTGTAGTATGCTAGTCTCTATATCTCTAGGCTCTCTCTATATTCTAATTCTGAATAAAATATATCTATGATATCATTTAGTTGTGTGTTTTTGTTGTTAATAATAATAATAATATTGCTTTGAGCATGATGTGTAAAATGTAACTGCACGTCAAGTTTGAAAATGAAAAACTGAAGAATTCAAACCGAAATTAAGGGAAGCAACTACATTATCTGTTAAATCTAGATTTAGAGTCCCTGAACTTGAACAGTGAACATTCTTAAACGAAGTTCAGTGAAACCTAATGAACTACAGTCTACTGAATACGAAAAAACAACGGTTATGTTTTGATGTAAAATTATTTTACTTTATAAATGAGTTATACAATCAAAACTCCCTTAATCTCAGTAAATGATTGCAATTCTAAAGACCGTTTACTCAGTGAATCATCTGGAACCGGTAAGGGCTTGCTGAAATAATTTAACTTGCTGCACCGCCACCGGAAAATCTGTTACTAACCTGACCATGCCGGCAGTGAACATTTTAATGAGTAACTATTTATCAAGACGCACAGCTGTCCTCATAACATTATAAAGCTAAGATCTCACGTTTTTATTCCAGTCGTTTAGGCTAGCCTACTTCTTACCGCAAACACAAAAGGGGTGGGGATTAGTGACGAAGGGTATTTTAGTTTTCACACGACAAAGGTAAGCTATCATTAGTAGACTGCTTTGCTCAGATTCCGACACCCGTGAGTCTGTCCTCACCGTTTTCAACGTAAATGGCTTTATGAACTCCTATGAGACTAGCCTACTGATTCCGACACCCGTGAGTCTGTCCGCCGTTTTCAACGTAAATGGCTTTATGAACTCATATGAGACTAGGCTACTGATTCCGACACCCGTGAGTCTGTCCCCACCGTTTTCAACGTAAATGGCTTTATAAACTCATATGAGACTATGCTACTCATTCTGCCGCCCAACTTTTATCTTCTCCGGTCGATGAAGCCAAATTGGCATGTTTCTCACGCAATGTTTCAGAGCTGTTGCGCGAGCAGCGTCACCATAGCGTGGCATGTCTGCTCTACCAGCCAGACTTTCTAATGAGTTTGGAGGCGGGGAAATAAATATCAAGCGATCAGGCCATTTACGATCAAGAAGTGGGAATATGCCAGGAGCCATTGTAAAACATCCAATTTCCTTGTAGATTATATCAGACTGCGTTTTGAAGGAAATTTACAGGAGCGCTGTATAACACATTTAGGCTAGCCTATTTATTTCCAGAAACAGTAGGCTACACATGGAAATAAATGTTGTCCTTTTCCGAAGGCAAACGACTGCACGTTGACGATCGGATCTTCTTTAAAATATCGTCACTCTCTCTTGAAATGAATGACATAGCCTAGGATGTCCAGAGTAATTTTTCTATTGAGGAACAGGTTTCTGTCAGTTTAGAAATTGATGTAGCCTAATTGCAGTGTAGCCTTTTTGGTGAAAAGTCAGTGCTGGCTTGGATCCGCTAACTGTGTGTGTACTTTTGTCTCTCTCAGACTGCCCACATACCCAAGGAGGGAGGGAAGAACACAAATGACGGTAGGTGCGTTTTTTTCTAGAAAGCCTATTAAGAAAGGTGGTGCATCTTGATACAACCCGCCAGGGGTTTTACGATGTATTTCAATGAAAGACAGACTCTGTCGCGTGGTCTGCCCCCTGGCGGAAAGAAGTTGAACAGACCTCGCTTTCTAAGTACAGTTTTTGTTTTTCTAATTGACGGTTTTAACGACGAACCTAACAATACTTGATTTAAAACGAGTTAGGTCATGCATTTTGTTGTTGTTTTTTAACTTAACAATATATTTTGGCTGAGTATGCAACAGTGCCTTATTCGTCCTTCTTGGTATCTTTCTTAGAATTACTGTGTAGGCCACGCTCTGAAAATACTGATTTGTATTTAAAATCAATTGCTATCGCTCAGAATTTAAGTTGACTTTAATGGGCCAATATTACTACCTTATAATCGACAGTATCATTTATAGTTTCTCAACCCATGTTCTTTTCCCCTGACAAAACTAGAAAGTTTACCAGCCCGCCACTTTAAAAGATGTTTAGAAGAAGTGCTTAAGTCTTGGGAGTCATAATGCACATGAGATAATTTGAGTGCATCTCAGTGTTAAGCAGTGAGATTCATAAGCAATTCAGCAAACTATACACTGGTTATTGCAGAATAGCTGTAACATTAACTAATTAATTAATTTTTTGTAATGTATGTGAACTGTACATACATTTGCCATGTTTCATTGTTTTCAAGCTGGGGATGTATATTTTGTAGTAGACACACATTCAAAGTTGATTTACAGTAGTGGACAAGTTCAGTTTTTATTCGATGAATATAAGAATGAATTAATTAATTTGAATAAGAATTCAAATGTGCAGAGATGGCCATCTTTGATAGCATTATTGGAAGTTGTTTTGTAGCCAGCAGCCATACCACTATGCAATCTGCGCCTGCTGAATGGCTGAAGCTAAGCAGGTTGTGGGCTTGGTTAGTACTTGGATGGGAGACCTCTGGGGAAAACTAAGTTGCTGCTGGAAGTGGTGTTGGTGGGCCAGTAGGGGGCAGTCTTCCCTCTGGTCAAATAAACCCCAATGCCCCAGTGCAGTGATGGGGACACTGTGCTGTAGGAGATGCCATCTTTCGGATGAGACGTTAAACCGAGGTCCTGACTCACTGTGGTCATTAAAGATCCCATGACACTTATCGTAAAGAGTAGGGGTTTCCCCGGTGTCCTGGCTAAACTCCCAACCCAGGCTCATTCAATCTGTCACCTAATCATCCCCCAGTTTAATTGGCTAAAAAAAATTATTCTCTCCCTCTCCACCTCAGCTGATGTGTGGTGAGCATACTGGCGCAAAATGGCTGCCGTTGCATCACCCAGGTGGGTGCTACACATTGGTGGTGGTAGAGGCGAGTTTCCCCCTCATCATTGTAAAGCGCTTTGAGTATCTAGAAAGGCGCTATATAAATGCCATGCATTATTATTATTATCATTATAGCGCCCTAGGCAACTGCCATTATGGTGCAGTAATACTGAGATGCTTTTACCCACATTCTTTGTGGAGTTACTTGTGGAGCTGTGACCATACTTAAATGAACCCATTTTTATCTCTGTCTAATTCAAACACACATAAGGGAGGACGGTACAGGTACATGTGCAAACACACACTGTACTCAAACCTGCACATGCTCACACAAACATCCACAACGGTACATAGGCTGAATAAATTTCCGTCATAAGAGGGCTACGTTAGTTGGCTTGAGTATTTGTGCAGATAGGTGTGGTCTGTTAGCAGGCTTTATATGCTTTTTGTTTGTTTCCCTGGGGCAAATTAAGACCCTTGCTAGCTTGTCAGCATAAAAGTGGGTTGAGCTCAAGATCAGTGCTATTGTTTATCTGCTAAGCTGCCTTTTATGATACACACCATCCAGGAAATGCCTTAAACTCTTCTCCAACAAAGAAGAAATAAACCCCCTTCAACAAGGTCCTACTCTTAACAGGTCCCCTAGTAACTGCAGAGCTGCAGGAGAGAGAGAGAGAGAGAGAAAGAAAGAGAGGAAGAGAGGGTGATATCACAGGGAACAGTGAGCGAGAGGATCAGAGAAGGAAGAGGGGAAGAGAGAATAAGAAGCGAGGGAAAAGAGTGAGGGGAGATGAGATGGCAAGAGAGAGTGTGAGAGAAAGTGGACGAAAGGGTCAAGAGAGAGACAGCGTGAGATTGTGTTGAAGAGAGAGAGAGAGGCACAGGGGAGAGAGGGAATGGAGAAGAGAAAAACAAGAGTTAGCGGAACAGTGGAATGTTATCCTAGCAATTATGACAGCGTGGAAAGAAAAGGACAGCAGTAAAGTAAGTGTGTTTGACAAGGCTGTCTCCACTCTGTCATCTGATTGTGATGCGCAGGGTGAGGAAGATGATCAAGGTTATTATAACATCTACTTCCTCTTTTCCCCATAGTGGTTCCCTTTATGGAGGTGTACAACAAGAGCATGTGCCGGACGAGGGAGGTCCTGGTTGATATTTTCCAGGAGTATCCCGATGAGATTGAACACATATTTATCCCATCCTGTGTGGTTCTCATGCGCTGCGCTGGCTGCTGCAATGATGAAGCACTGGAGTGCGTCCCCACGGAGACCGACAATGTCACCATGGAGGTGAGGGCCCTCCCCCTCTCCTTCTTCCTTCTCTTCTTCATCTCAATCTCTGCTTTTCCCAAGGAAAATTGATAAACTGTCCTCTCTAGCACACCAGCTATTTTGTCACTGTGTGCAGTGTTGCAAAGTGTGTTATATTGTGCTGTATTCTCTCTCGTCTTTCAACAGGTAAAAATGTTCAAACACCTAAA
Organism: Synaphobranchus kaupii; assembly: GCA_029718625.1. Lineage (NCBI taxonomy): Eukaryota > Metazoa > Chordata > Actinopteri > Anguilliformes > Synaphobranchidae > Synaphobranchus > Synaphobranchus kaupii. Next base: position 56,078,360 of record CM056381.1, read on the forward strand.
ACAACAAAACAATTTTCTGCTGAGTTTTACAGAACACAGAAGGTGTGAGTGCAGGTAAGAAATAACAGGCAGGCAGAGAATAGAATCTCAAGACCCAGCAGGCTGTCTTTTTTCATGGAACAAACTGTACGCCATGAGATAAAGCATTGTCCTCTGCTCTGATCTTTTCAGACCAAAGAAAGAGGTGACAGAAAGGAAAGAAAAGTAAGTACGGATTCTTTGTAGTTTTTTTTGGCAAGTGCACAAGGAGGACGGGAAAAGGGCAATGAACCAAATGCAGAAGGGGAATGAGGAGAAAATTAAGTGGAGATGAACCAGTAGCAAGCGTTAAGGGGGGGGTCTTTCCAGAAATTTGACTTTACAGAAATGCAAAAAATTGTTGGATACTCAAAGATGCAGAAAAAGATTGTGCGAAATTGTGTCTTTTTTGTATAATGCAAAATCAGCAGTCCTTTTTTAGCCTTGTTCTGTTCTGTAAAATGGCACACTTTCCCTTGTTGTCCTTTTCAAATTGTGGTTTCTTATTGAGACCTAGTCATCTGGCATCTTCCGTAACTTAAACATACATTGAGAGTACTATACACTGAAAAGTACATTTCAATTTTTCAGTTGAAAGAAGGAAATGGAATCCTGGCAAGGTTATTTACATTGTGTTAATGATGGAGAAGCAGCCCTGGATAATCGCATAGTGCTCTGCAGTATCTTTTCTGGAAAAAAACACACACAGCAGACAGACAATGCAGGGGACCAGGGGCCCCCTTGGGGGCGCTGTGCTGTTTTCTGTGTTCTGGCTGGCTCCAAGGAAGTTGTCCAGATGACAAAAAATTTCAGCTTCTGCTCTTTTTAGTTTGACTACATTTATGTTTATAATATGTATATTTATATATATTTTTTACTATTTTCCATAAAACTATAATTTTATTATTAGTGTCAGTTTACTACTTTATAACATCCATACTAGTGAATAATCCTGGTTCCCGGGATACCGGTATTTCCCATCACAATTCCTTCCCGTTCCCAACCGGGAGTGACGTCGGGAAACCGGGAAATTTAACATTGGCAATGCAGATAATAACTCTTGCATTAACTAAACTCCTCAAAAAAAGTTCGGAAACGTTATTTCGGTCGATTATTCCTCCCCTTTAATAATACCAATTGGTATTGTATTTTATATCGCTGGAAAGCCTGATTAGTCACCTTTACAACGAGGTACAACTTGTAAGGATCATGCATTCGTGGAATGAGCAACACAGCTAACCGTGTGGGTAGCGGCCCAAAAAAATGTGCCAAAATCCCCTGCAATATTCTTCTGTTGGTATTCACTCTCGTTTTGAGTTGCTTGGTGGATTGGATGATTGCACTCTCCCACAGTAATAAGGAAAAAACAACACATATTGGCCATTTTTACACTTTATTCATTTTACACTGTCAGGGACCTCAGTAGCTTGTGGAAGATCCATACGCAGTCACAACAGCTTGGCACCTCCTCCTCATGCTGGTCACCAGCCTGGTCACACACTGCTGTGGGATGGCATCCCATTCCTCAACCAGGATTTGCCGCAAGTCAGCCAACATGGTTGCGTTGGTCTCTCTGGCACGTACAGCATGCCCAAGCTGATCCCACAGGTGTTCAATTGGGTTGAGGTCTGGACTCACGGCAGGCCATTCCATCCTCTCCACTCCCAAATTCTGGAGGTACTCTGTGATGATCCTGGCTCTGTGGGGGCGAGCGTTGTCATCCTGGAGGATGGAGTTAGGTCCCAGATTCTGGAGATATGGGATCGCCACTGGCTCCAGAATCTCATTCCGATATCTCACTGCATTGAGATTGCCTTCAATGATGACAAGTTCTGTTTTGCCTGTGAGAGAGATACCGCCCCACACCATGATCCTGCCATCCAGCTTCCGCAGACAGAACCTTGATTCATCACTGAACATGACGTTGCCCCACATTCTTAGGTTCCACTGTCGGTGCTGTCGACACCAGTGCAAACGGGCCTGACGTGAAGGGCAGTCATTGCAGGCTTCCTGGCAGCCTTATAAGCACGAAGACCGGCCATGTGCAGTCTGTTCCTCACTGTCTGATCAGAGATCTGTCTGTGGTACCGTTGTGCAAATCTTGCCTGTAAATCTCTGGAAGAAAGCCTACGGTTCCTCAGTGAAGCAAGGGTGAGGAACCGATCTTCTTGGGGTGTTGTCTTCCTGGGACGGCCACTTCGTGGTCTGTCTTTGACTTCACCAGTCTCACGGAACTTGGTCCTAAGTTTGGAAATGGTACCAGGGCTGACACCAAATAATGCTGCCACTCTGCGTACCGGAACACCAGCTTCCACTTGCCCTATTGCACGGGCCTTATCCTGAAGGGACAAACGTGGCATGTTTATGCTTGGAGCACACACAAACTCAACAAAGTTGCAGGACCCATGCACACAAGTGCTGTCAATTAGGTGCCAATCAGGTGCCAGTCACACACCTGTGACTGGCATACACCTGCCAGCACTTGAAGCTCAAAACGAGAGTGAATACCAACAGAAGAATATTGCAGGGGATTTTGGCACATTTTTTGGGGCGCTACCCACACGGTTAGCTGTGTTGCTCATTCCACGAATGCATGATCCTTACAAGTTGTACCTCGTTGTAAAGGTGACTAATCAGGCTTTCCAACGATATAAAATACAATACCAATTGGTATTATTAAAGGGGAGGAATAATCGACCAAAATAACGTTTCCGAACTTTTTTTGAGGAGTTTATATTTGGCGTAATTAAGTACAGTAAAATAATCAATATATGAAGTTTATTTCCAAAATGCAGTATCCACCATTTGAAAAAACTGATGCCTACTCATGACTGCTTACTGACAAGCGAAAACTCTAAGTACGGTAATTGATTGCACTTTAGAGCATGTGAACTTTGCTAGTGCACGCAAAAGAAGTTCAATATACCTGCTCCAAACGTGGAGAGCAAAATCATGTCAAGCAACGTGTGGAAGAATTTTGAGAAACTTAATATTAACGAGGCAAAATGTCTGGTTTTTTAAAGGTTTTTAAAATTAATTTCAGAGAAAAGAATATGCTAACGTCAATGACAAGGCTATCACGAGAAGGCAACCGTGGATAGGAACAAGGGGTAGCCTAATAATGAACGCAAACCCGTAGTTATTCCAGGACTAGATATTCTGCAGAAATATAGCCCAGCTATAATTACAAAACAAGCTGAAATTCTTAGAACAAGTTGCAAGTATATTAGATACCTTCGCTTTTCTTACCAACTCGTAGCCTACTGCTAAACGTCCCTCATTTCACAATGGTATGCTAGCGTATATTTGCTGATGTGTCTTTATGGAGATATTGTATTTATGCCATCATATTAAGTTATTGTATTTATGCCATAACATTTACTTAGAGTATATAATGTAGGCCTATTACTCACATTCTCAGTTCTTGCAGGAAAAACCTAGATTTTTCTTTAGGTTTTTTTTAAATTTTTTTTATTGGCTTGTTACAAACATGATAAATTTTTGCATAAAACACAAAGCCTACTTTATTTCCAGTGTAAAAATGTGTAGGCATTCTTTTTTTTTTGACGGGGGGCGGGTATAGTCCTTTTCCTTAAACACTGGCCATTTGCCTGTAGACCTAATGTAATGGGGCGTGACGTGTGAGGAAGGAGGAGCCAAACGCAGCAAGGGGATTCATAAAGCCCTTAGGCCACTAAGGCGGGATACCCGCAGATAAGGGAGGAGACAAGACAAGGAACACGAACACCACGACAGACGCTACTAACTGGCTAACTGTCAACCGCTAAGTAAAGCGTAAGGACAGGGATCAGAACAGCCAGAAATAAAACGCGCCCTGTCTCGGTAACGAGACACCATAACGGGCGAGTAGCGAAAAGACAAAAACAAATAAACAGTGAACCAATGAAGCAGAAATATCTGATTAAATACGAGGAGGTGAAAGAACAGATAACCTTACGTGGCTAATTACATAAGCTGGAATTAAGTCATATGCGGAACCTAAAGGAGGGTAAACGCCCGATCTCCCAGGGGGAAGAAACACTTTACAGGCGAGCCGACGGAGAACCGCAGTCCCATAACCTTACCAGCAAAAATGACAAGCTTAAAACAGAGCCACGCCCTAACCTCTAAGACAGGAGATGAAACGAGGCAAAGGAACAGGTAATTGATGTTCCAAGGCATAGTTTGAGGCTCGCAGTCACACGCAAACACAAATACAAGCCCTGCCTCTCAATAAGGGGAAATGTAACGAGGCGAACAGGAACAGAGATTTAACGTTCCATGGCGATATAAAAGGCTCGCAGTCCAATGAATAAAACCAAGAGGGTAAACACCCGATCTCCCAGGAGAGAAACATTTTACAGGTGAGCCGACGGAGCACCGTCGTCCCATAACTTTACTATCCATAGACTAACGCAAGCTAGATATAAAACAACCGCCCTAGCCTCACAAATGGAAAAATGTAACGAGGCGAAATGGAACAGAGAGCTAACGTTCCGAGGCTATTAAAAACACGCAGTCAAACACAAGCACGTCCACAGCATCGCCCAAGCTCCACATAAGGAGACAACACCCGGAGAACGAAACAGAACAACAGTTCGCAACAAAATCGTCTCAAAGGCAAAAAAGGCGAACAGGACAGCTGCAACAAAAGACTTACGCAAACATAATAGCACGAAGCCTCAATATAAATAAAACCCTGAATCACAACTACGGGGAACGTAGTCCACGAGAAGGAGACTAAACAGGGAAAAACGTACCAAGGCTACTTACTGGCTCACAGTAACACGGAATTGAGTAGAAGCAAAACGCCAGGTCTCTCAGAGAATAAATATGAAACGAGGCGAAATGGAACAGAGAGCTAACGTTCCGATGCTATAATTAGACAACACGCAGTCACACACAAACACGTCCACAACAACGCCCAAGCTCCATATAAAGAGACAAACACCCGGAGAACGAAACAGAACAACAGTTCACTACAATCGTCTCGCAGGTAAAAAGGGCGTACAGGACGGCTGCTACAAAAGACCTACGCAACATAGCACAACAGCCTCTCAGAAAACGAATGAAGGAGACGAGGCGAAATGGAACAGAGAATTACGGTCCCAAACTTCTACGAGATAATCAACAACCAAGCCAGTAAGAAATAAGCCCTGCCTCTAAAAAGAGACGCTAAAAATAGGCGAGTAGCCAAAATGGTACGAGAACTCACAGCCAACAATAACACCACAGTACATAACAATTAACAATTAATGTCGAAGCCCCGAACGAAGGAGACGGAAGGCTTATATAACTCTCGTGACTACGAACAGGTGTAAATGCTTTAACAGAAAGCTCCGCCAACTCAGCAGGGCGGAGCAAGCATCCACCAAAAGGGCAGCGCCCTCGCGTGGCCACCGAGGAAAACGATCGCATGGGGAAACAGGGCTGAAAACCATGACAGGACCCCCCCCTCTAAGGGGCGACCCAGGCGACCCCAGAAATAAAAAACCATGCGGAAGTTCCCGAAGAGAGAAATACCCGACAAAATACATACAAAATTTTATTTTATTTTATTTTATTTTTTTTTGGAAGGGAAGGGAGGGTGGGACTAAGGGTGAGGGGGGTGTGGAACTAACAAGTGCCCGGCTAAAGCACCCTGGAGAAAGTAAACAGCACCCTGGTGCCTGGCTACCTAACCAAACCTTACTACGCCTAACCTATTCTTCTTGAGGCGTGCCGGGCAAGAGGCGACTTTAAAAGCATTAACTCAAGGACCTTGGCCTATGAACTAAGACCAAAGCCCTTGAAAGCGTACCCCTGACAGGGATAAATCCCCACCCGGGATTACCTCGAAAATAAAAAAGGCAAAATAATAAAGTAGCTGGCCGCAGGAAAACCCAACAAGGTCAACTGGCCCACTCGGCGCCTAACTACCAGGGTAGCTGAAAAACGAAAGAAAACCAAGGATACTCAATAAAAACCAAGACACAAACCACAAACAGTTACCACCAAAACCCATCTTAGTAAAAAAAATTAATTATAAATTCCCCTATAAAAGCCGCTGGCCCCGGTAATGGCTTCGACATTCTGTAATGGGGCGTGACGTGTGAGGAAGGAGGAGCCAAACGCAGCAAGGGGATTCATAAAGCCCTTAGGCCACTAAGGCGGGATACCCGCAGATAAGGGAGGAGACAAGACAAGGAACACGAACACCACGACAGACGCTACTAACTGGCTAACTGTCAACCGCTAAGTAAAGCGTAAGGACAGGGATCAGAACAGCCAGAAATAAAACGCGCCCTGTCTCGGTAACGAGACACCATAACGGGCGAGTAGCGAAAAGACAAAAACAAATAAACAGTGAACCAATGAAGCAGAAATATCTGATTAAATACGAGGAGGTGAAAGAACAGATAACCTTACGTGGCTAATTACATAAGCTGGAATTAAGTCATATGCGGAACCTAAAGGAGGGTAAACGCCCGATCTCCCAGGGGGAAGAAACACTTTACAGGCGAGCCGACGGAGAACCGCAGTCCCATAACCTTACCAGCAAAAATGACAAGCTTAAAACAGAGCCACGCCCTAACCTCTAAGACAGGAGATGAAACGAGGCAAAGGAACAGGTAATTGATGTTCCAAGGCATAGTTTGAGGCTCGCAGTCACACGCAAACACAAATACAAGCCCTGCCTCTCAATAAGGGGAAATGTAACGAGGCGAACAGGAACAGAGATTTAACGTTCCATGGCGATATAAAAGGCTCGCAGTCCAATGAATAAAACCAAGAGGGTAAACACCCGATCTCCCAGGAGAGAAACATTTTACAGGTGAGCCGACGGAGCACCGTCGTCCCATAACTTTACTATCCATAGACTAACGCAAGCTAGATATAAAACAACCGCCCTAGCCTCACAAATGGAAAAATGTAACGAGGCGAAATGGAACAGAGAGCTAACGTTCCGAGGCTATTAAAAACACGCAGTCAAACACAAGCACGTCCACAGCATCGCCCAAGCTCCACATAAGGAGACAACACCCGGAGAACGAAACAGAACAACAGTTCGCAACAAAATCGTCTCAAAGGCAAAAAAGGCGAACAGGACAGCTGCAACAAAAGACTTACGCAAACATAATAGCACGAAGCCTCAATATAAATAAAACCCTGAATCACAACTACGGGGAACGTAGTCCACGAGAAGGAGACTAAACAGGGAAAAACGTACCAAGGCTACTTACTGGCTCACAGTAACACGGAATTGAGTAGAAGCAAAACGCCAGGTCTCTCAGAGAATAAATATGAAACGAGGCGAAATGGAACAGAGAGCTAACGTTCCGATGCTATAATTAGACAACACGCAGTCACACACAAACACGTCCACAACAACGCCCAAGCTCCATATAAAGAGACAAACACCCGGAGAACGAAACAGAACAACAGTTCACTACAATCGTCTCGCAGGTAAAAAGGGCGTACAGGACGGCTGCTACAAAAGACCTACGCAACATAGCACAACAGCCTCTCAGAAAACGAATGAAGGAGACGAGGCGAAATGGAACAGAGAATTACGGTCCCAAACTTCTACGAGATAATCAACAACCAAGCCAGTAAGAAATAAGCCCTGCCTCTAAAAAGAGACGCTAAAAATAGGCGAGTAGCCAAAATGGTACGAGAACTCACAGCCAACAATAACACCACAGTACATAACAATTAACAATTAATGTCGAAGCCCCGAACGAAGGAGACGGAAGGCTTATATAACTCTCGTGACTACGAACAGGTGTAAATGCTTTAACAGAAAGCTCCGCCAACTCAGCAGGGCGGAGCAAGCATCCACCAAAAGGGCAGCGCCCTCGCGTGGCCACCGAGGAAAACGATCGCATGGGGAAACAGGGCTGAAAACCATGACACCTAAAGCCTTTTTGTCGTGAACAGTTATAGCCAGCATGAATACTTTTCACGGTTCAGGTAGGCCTAATAGCCCTATAGCCTTTGTTTAGATGTCCAAAGTTCCAAAGCAGCCATAATTTTGTTGAGAAAATATGTTGCTTTTATTAATAAAACGTCTTTGAAAAGCAGTTTGTTGTTATTGTTATTCAAGAATCTCAGCCAATAGTATACTAGTGAATGCCATGGTGCTGTAAGATAGTTTTATATGGCATATGGATGCCAGTAGCCTGTAAACCAATAAGTAGGGTCACACATTTAATAATAGCCTACTAGAACGCCCATGGTTTTTTAGACGGGATTTCCCGGGAAACCCGGGAGTGAGGTGTTATAATCCCAGGTTTAAAAATAGCAAACTTTCAGGAAAATATTAAACACTAATCCATACACAGACCTGTGGTCTGCACCATCATCATTTCTCATGATACTATAGTCCAGTTGTTGAACATTGATCTTCCTCTTTTGCCACATATTGTAATGACAGTAACAGGTACTGTAATTGAATGTTATTAGTCTTAGTGTTATAGATGTCAATAAGCCCTTCAGTGATGCCAGAATATAGATTTGGAAATGCACAAGGATTCAATTTACAGAATACCATCAGGCTAAATTGGTTCCCAGCAAGAGATGGTTAATACATCAAAGTACCACTGTGAAGGCTGCTGGGTGGATTTTCCAGTTAAGGCACCGTTCTGATGCTCGAATGAGCCCCACGGTCTTGGGTTGAATACGGATCATGAAAGTGATAACTGTGTCCGGTATACCCACAGATGGCAATTGCATTTCCCGGAGATGGGAGGGTTCAGTCAGTTAGGGTTCTGCATTTCATCGCTTCTCTAGCGATCCTGCTGGCCAATCGGGCACCTGGAATCTGCTTGCCAGAGCTGCACATGAAATTACTTCCTTCCTCAGCTCTATGCGAGCTTCGCTGTGGGCTGTGGTGTGAAAAGAAGCAGGCTGGTGACACCGTGTGTTTAGGAGGAGAACCTCGGTTGTCTCACTCTACAGACTCGTCAGTATGGATTGATGCATGAATGTGGCTGTAAAATTTCTAATTGGACATTCTAAATTAGGATGAGAATTGGACATGCCAAAAAATTACAACTGTGAAATAGCTTTTTAGGGTATACTAGTTTTTTTAATGTGAAAAGTTCCCAAAACAATCTCTTCATGTAACTTATAAACAAGGAGGTTGCCTCACATGTCTCACCTATGTCTCCCTGGACAGACGGATAAAAACTTTGACTCACCTCTGACTCCTTTGAGACAGGGACTGTGTCTCTCACCTGTGTGTCTCAACTCAAAAGCACCATCACACGTGTGTCTTTCTGGGAACAAAGGAATATCCTATTCCACCTGCTACTCATGGAACTCAAATTGTCTTTGTCTTAAACATTGGCTTCCTTGGTGTGGAAAAGCTGTGTCCCATTAGTGTCTCATGTCTTTCATTGCACAAAAATAGGCTTTGTTTCACTTGTGTCTCCCCCGTGTCTCATCAAAGAGGCTGTGTCTTGCCTATTTTTTCCTGGACTCATGAAGGACTTTGCCTGTGTCCTCCTGATCAGAGATGCAAGGGCCTCATCTTAATATTAGTCTCGATTGATCGTCTGATTCATTCACTGAATGGTTTTTCTCCACCCAAATCTCCTGGATTTAGATGTATGCGCATTGTTTTTGCTTTATCTTCCAGAAAACACCGGAAGGGCAAGGGCACAGGCCTAAAGAGAAAGAGAAGGAAAAACAGAGTGAAAAAGCCACCCTCGTATGTCAGCTGTGCATACCCCATACCACAATTCCACTTGAGTGTGTCTCTCATGGTCGTTAAGTTAATTTGGGAAGAGGTTGCCTGTCTCTTGTAATTCACCCTGCGATTGGCATGAAGCTTATTTTTCCGGGTTGATTTCGAAGCAGCTTTAACCCGCCGGGGCGATAATGCATTGTAGAAGTCAGATGGTAAGGTAACGATGTCACTGTGCATGTGCTTTTGTGTGATCAGACTAATCATGTGACTGCTGGAATGGGACTGGCGTGCTGTTGAGTCTTGAGGGCTGCTCTTTGTGATTGGTCCAAGTGTCTTTTCAAAACAGCAAGCTTTGTCATTGTCTTTTGTTGTAGACGTGACCAGGATTTAACACTTTTATCATTTCATCTTGTTTGTCCGTTATGTAAACCAAACTATTTGTGTGTCTTGTTGGTAATGTCTCTTATCTGTAGTCAACATTTCAGAAAAATAGACCGAATCAAAATGTTTAGCTAGATTTTTGTTTTCCAATAAAAGAGAGATAAGATCTCCGGAGGGCCAGAACAAAGAGTGTTTTATCTGTCGAGCAGGATGCAAGGACAGGACCTGTGGATCTAGGTGTGTCTAAATTCACATTCACTGGTTTGTCTCGCCGGGAGAAAATATCCTGTGTTCATGTTGTGCTTTTCAAATTGAACTTGTCTTCTGTTCTTCACATACCTGAGCATGTGAGAAAGGCATAAATGGAATAAATGATACTGCATCTTTAAACACCAGCAATCCTGAGTTTTATTTAAACATATGGAAAGGTACAGTTAATGTGCTGTTTGAGAAGCTGCCACTCTTCACCTGTTCTACCGTGGTAACCTGATTGCTCACTGGTATCTGTCCCCAGGCTCAGAGAGCAGAATAATGACTCTGGGCCGTGAACCGAACTACAGTGATGTTAAACTAGAGGGATGAGACTAGTGATGTCGGTTTTATGTCAGGATGTGTGGGGTTGGCAGTGGGGGCCAATGTTGTTTGTACACTGCCCGATGCTCCAGACTGTCCTGAAGCAGCTGTCCACTGAGCTGTTTATATGACAGCAGGACAGTGTGTTGTTCTCAGTGTGTAACTTCTACATGCTGCAGCTACTTCTCAGATACAGAAATACCCTAGTCCAGTGGCTCTCACTGACTTCCCTATAGACCAATAAACAATTTCCATACATCACTCACCATCAACCCATCTCCATACATAACTAATCCACCTCTATTCATCTATAACCCATCTCAATACATCACTACCCCATTTCCACTAACCATCTCCATACGTCACTAACCCACCTCTACTCACCACTAACCCATCTCCATACACACTAACCTATCTCTACTCACCTATAACCCATCTCCATACACACTAACCTATCTCTACTCACCTATAACCCATCTCCATATACACTAACCTATCTCTACTCACCTATAACCCATCTCCATACACACTAACCTATCTCTACTCACCTATAACCCAGCTCCATACACACTAACCTATCTCTACTCACCTATAACCCATCTCCATACACACTAACCTATCTCTACTCACCTATAACCCAGCTCCATACTAAACGTCTACACACTGCTAACCCATCTTCATACACCACTAATTTTTTTCTCTCACTAATTTCTAGACTGCTAACCCATTGGTATGCCACATTCTCATGTACCACTAACCCAGCACACCATGAACCCACTTCCACACAGCTCCAGTCTATGAAGGGAAGCCGGGGGGGAGGGGTGATTATTGTTGCATGTCTATTTGTCTGTCAGTGTCTTTCTCTCCCTCTGTTGGAATGTTGTGGCTGACTCCTTTTTTTGCCTTTTTCAGCCACTGTGAGCCTTGCTCAGAGAGAAGAAAGCGCTTGTTTGTACAAGACCCTCTGACCTGTCAATGTTCCTGCAAACATTCAGAGCTAGACTGCAAGTCCAGACAGCTGGAGTTAAACGAAAGAACTTGCAGGTTTGTTTACGATACCTTAGGATAAACCACGTTTGTATCTGCCTCAATGCTTATAGAAGCAAAATGATATGTATACTTCCCATGGGCCATTAGGTAGCATAGAGAAAAGTAACACAGTACGTGTTTTCATGTGCTGAATCATCCAGTACACACCTGTGTGGGTCTGTGCCCTGATCTAGTGCTCGCTCGCTCAGCTCAATGTTTTCCCAACGTGAGAACTAACTGTTTTTGGGCTACGGGGCGGGGGTTTATCATGTGACGTGCCACTCTAACCTCCCATTTGTTCTGTTCCAGATGTGACAAGCCGAGGAGATGAGAGGAGAAAGAAACTCTGACATGAAGGGGGAATATCTGCACAGCACTTTGAACTCTGATAATTTTCTCAAAGGATGCATTCCCTGGAAAGACTGAGAAGAGTGAGAGAAAGCAAGAGAGGGAGAGAGCGAGAGTTCCTGATGTATATTTTAAAAATATGAATATATATGTATGTGCATATATATATATATATATATATGAAGTAAGAAAATTACAAATTTTTATTGCTGCTAAAACCAACACTATAAAAAGTGAACGAGTACGCCAGTGCATGTGGCTGGCGTGTGAATGGGACTGTGTTTTCGTTGCTGGTAGTGAATGGGATTGAGTGCATTTGTGTGAATCGGATCGAGTTCCCGTGTAATGGCCTTTTATCTCTGTTGAAATGATTGACTTGATGTAAAACTTCACTGGATTTGGGGATACATGTGGATATAAATGTAAACTAAGCAGGCAATGAAGGCTTCCCTTTGGACATATGACTGGGACCTGGCCTTTGGAGAGGAAGGCATCTGTCAGTCAAGAGAACAGAGGAGGAATAGGACTGCAGTGGTGTAGAGGATTTCCCTAGACATTTTCCAAAGGAAAAATATGGAAGGTCCTGGAAAAGAAGAAGGGCTGGAACTTTGAACATTGGCGCTTTGTGATGTCACTTTCTGCTCTTAAGAGAACTACATTGTGGGCAGGGCATATAGAAGCTTGTCACCAAGGCAACTACCGACTAACACTCAATAGGCCTGATTTACTAGAGACTTTTAGAATGTGCGAAACATTTTAGCACACGCTAAACTAATAACACAACAAACAATTGGTGCAAAACAAATACCATGACGAATCATTGGTCATGTTATTGGTTTTGCATGTGCTAAAGGCCTTAGTAAATCAGGACCAATATGACTTGGAGTGTAAATACTTGTAAAGGGATATTAATTGGAGGTATATATGTAAAAACCTGACAATTAATCATACGATTACATTGTTCTCCGAAACAGAGAGGCATTTATATATGACCCATTTTTCTTACTGAATTTGTTGGTTTTCCAAAGAGAGCACTGCACACACCATTTCAAAACTACAAACCGTCTGTATGTACATAATTAATATCCCTTTTTAGTGGTACACTGCAGTGAATTTATAATGTTAGAATATGTTAAGTATTCAGTCTATGTATTTAATTTGATCTATTTATATTCAGTGTTATGGTAAGGTGTTTTGCTTCATTTGTTATCAACATGTTGCCAATTTACCAGGCCCTCTGGAGAGAATGGTTAATGGCTTTTTATACAGAAGAAAAATAACACTTAAAACATTCCTAAAAGCGTGAAGAGAGGCTTTCTGCAGGACGTTGATGTGGGGCAGGTGTGGGCAGGAGGTGGTTGTCATGGGTGATGCTTGTGATCATATTGAGCATGTGTGTGCCACATTGTTGCCCTGTGCCCACACCGTACCCTGCACTAAACTGCCCTCTAACAGCCGAGCCTGAGCCCATCCACGCTACAGCCACACTAATGCAGCCACACATGTGAGAGAGCTCCTGCTTCTGGATCATTCTACCTGTGTTAATGACAGTTGCTCTCTAATCACATACAGCCACATTTAGTATATTTTCACATTAATATATTTATTGGTGCTGTAAATGGGTAAGTTTAAAATATTAACATCTGTTGTGTTTTTTAGTGTAAGTAGTAAGCATATTTATTTTCAAAAGATATTGTTTTTTATTAAATGAAAAACTGATGTTTTTGCTTGAAAGCTTGACTTTTTAAAGCAGTGTATGTTTGGAATACAGTGGTAAGTAGGACCTTTCCTTTCTAACATTGATCCAGGGACTCTGGACCTTCTGAAGATTGTAAAGAGGAGATGCTCCCAGTCACAAGTTCCATACCAGGCCACCTCTGTCCCCATGGACTAAGAGACCTCTGATGGTTTCTGTCCTTCAGTTAGTGCCAGTCAAAGACCTTGGGCTAATACAGTGGTAATCTTGGTATATACTCTTAACATTGTGAATACCATTTAAGAATGGATTACCCTAAAGAATTTTCCAAGGGCTTATACTTACTGGAATCCCCTTCCAGTTGCCCTTTAAGACAGACTTGTGCCAGGTCTCTCTCCCAATCACACATGTTGTTTGACTATATTGTGATGGCAGGTACATCATTTGCCAACTTAGAGCCTGGAAGGCAATGGCCCATACCTATACAGCAGTGGTTCCCAAACTCGGTCCTCGGGGACCACTGTGTATGCTGGTTTTCGTTCCAACCACAATTGCAATCCCAAAATCCTAACAAGCTGTTCATTTTTCTTAATTAGGTGCTTTTCATGTTTAGAGGGATTATTTACCCTCTTAAGCCACATCATGTCATAAATAGCTATGCATGCCATGAAGAATGTTCCTACTGTGCTTATTGGGCTGTTTTGCAAATAGGTAACATTTTTTTTAAACTGATCAAATTAAAGACTGGGGTGAATCATTTGGCTCCTAATTAGGTTAAGTTCCCTCATCAAGTTTTTCTTAAATGTATTAACACTGCAAGTTTGGCTCGTTATCATTTTCTTTGTCTTTTTTTCATTATTTATCAAATCGTTAGTTTTAGTGGCCATATATCCACAATTTCACCAATTAGGAGCCTATTGATTCACCTCAGTCTTTAATTTTATTTAATAAAATAAAATAAATTTGGTCAGTTAAAAAATGTTTGTTTTTTTTGCCCCTTTTTGTAATTATTTGCAATATAGCACAATGAGAATATTGTACTTTTATTATTCATGACATGCATAGCTATTGCTAACATAATGTGACTTAAGAGGGTAAATAATCCCTCTAAATATGACAAACACCAAATTTTTGTTGTTAAAATTCTTGTTAAAATTCCAGGATTGCAATTGTGGTTGGAACGAAAACCAGCATACACAGTGGTCCCAGAGGACCGAGTTTGGGAACCACTGCTATACAGCACCAAAATAATTGTTCTGGTTTTTCCACTACATTAACCACAGACTCTAACTCCTTACAAACATTAACCTCTGTGCCCTCTTGACCCTCATGTAAACACACAATTCAGATACTTCACACAGTCACACAAGAAAGATTCAAACTTGGGGTACTTGGTACTTCTTCCTTATCTTCTTGTTCAGTATGTTCTTTTTTAAAAGGTTTTATTGATAGAAATCTAACACTATCACATCATTCACGATTCTTAACTTTTTTCAGTATTTTCTAATTTGTACTTTTCCTGCTGATTACATGATCAGAAATTATCCCACAGTTATTAATTCTCCCCTTTGGACATTATCTACTTCTAACAAAACAATGGCAGTTCTGATCTATGTCAACCAATAACAACATCAGTTCACAGGAGCCACTTGCAAGACACCCAGGTAAAGATAAATAACAAGGATGTGCATACATCATCCAAAATAAATTTTTTGTATGTGCCGTTTTATTTTCTTACTCACTATGACTATTATTGCTTATTTCGGGAAGTATAGCCTAATAAGCAAAAGATATTTCTGCTTATATAATTTCTGACCCAAAAAAACACGTAAATCCTGCATAATATTGGTCCATGGGGCAGATACATAGCATAAGTAAAAATCACGGACAACAATCGACAAACGGACCAAAGCCACGTTTGAACTACCTAGCTGGATAGCTTGCTAGCTTCTGGTAGGTCACTTAAAATAATGCTCCTGTAAGTGTAGCTAGCTAGGCCATTTCACAGAATGGCTAAGTAGCTTTTAACTAGTTATGTCATGGTTTTTTACCCTTTTTCCCTTGTGGTCGTTTTCCTGGGTCACCGCGCATGGGCGCTGCTCTGTTAGTGGAGCTCTGGCTCCTTCTTGTTTCTTTCGCGGGGTTCTCATCTGCGTTCACACGTGTGCGTGGTTGCCTGAGAGCTATATAAGCCTCAGTTTCCTTAGTTCGGGGCTTCGATATTGTTTGCTTTATTTGCACTGTGTTTGTTGGGTGTATGGTATTATTTTGCCCTCTGCCTTAGCCAGTATGGTTAGTTCTAGGTATTTTAGGAGACCGGTTTTGCTCCCTTTTGTTTGATTGGAGTTTTGCGGGACTTGCCTCTGTGCGTTGAGCTTTAAGGTTAAATTCCTTCGTTTCAGTGACCGCTTCCTGGTCCTTCCTTTTTCTCGTTACCTTTCCCCTTATTGAGATGTAAGGCTTAATCATACTGAGATGTAGGGCTTTATCTATACTGTGAGTCAGGGCGTTTATTAGTTTTTTGTGCCATTATGCTACTCGCCTGTTCTTACGCTCCTCGTTACCGAGGCTGGGCGTTTATTCTTGCTGGCTCTTTGGTTACTTAGCTCGTAGAAATATGGGACCGCAGATCTCTGCTCTATTCGCCTGTAAAATGTTTCTCTCCTGGGAGATCGGGCATTCATGCTTTTACTGAGTTACTTAGCTTGTATAGGGTAGCAGTTCTTTGTTCCATTCGCCTTGTTTGGTTTTCTTACTGTGAAACCAGGCGTTTGTGCTTCTACTCATTTGCGTGTTACAGTGAGCCGGTTTGTAGCTTCGGTACGTTTGTTCCCTGTTTTGTCTCCTTCTCGTGGACTACGTTTCCCCTTTGTTGTGAGTCAGGGTTTTGTATTATACTGAGAGGCAGGGTGTGTATTTTCTATTAAGCTTGCGTTAGTCTTTTAGCCGGTAAATGTCTGGTGCAGCTGTCCTGTTCGTCCTATTCGGTACCTGTCTCCGGACATGGAGCTTTGGCGATTTTGTTCGGAACTGTAGTTCTGTTTCGTCCTTCGGTACACGTCTTCCTATAGGGAAACTGGGCGATGTTGTGGACATGTTGGTGTGTGACTGCAAGTCTGAGAGTAGCCTTGGAACATTAGATCTCTGTTCCTTTTGCCTCCTCGTTACCATTTCATTTAGCATCTGCATTTCATTAGTATCTCGTTTCTTCACTGTTTTGTATACGTTTTGAGTATTCAGTGTTTTTGGTTACGCCCCTTTTTTCCTAGTTCCCGTATTTCCCTCCAGTGAGTAGGAACTAGGTCATTTGCGTTAACCCTTTATATTCCCTTATATACGGGGTCTCTCTGTCTCAGTGGCTTTTAAATAAGCTTAATGAATCCCCTAGCTGCGTTTGGTCCCTCCTACCTCACACGTCATGCCCCCACTACAAGTTAGCTACGCTTCTGGCATTTCAGTAACCGTAGTGCATGTGCTAGCTTTCCAGTGCCATAGCATTGATATACTTTTGTAATATATTGCATGCTTATTTTAATCCTCCTATTATGTTAAAATTTTACAACGCCTTTCATATTTGGGGTCAAATTGACAGCAGTTTAAACTGACAAAATATTTGTAATAGAATACTAATACTACTAATAATAGAATTGTTTTATACAGTGGTGTAGTGGGGATTTTTGAAGTATCTACCATGTGTAACGTAAAATGTGGTGTGTAAAAAGTACCATTAATTTCTATCAACAATACTATATGGACACAGTAGCACTACAATGCTGATTAGGTTCTTTACTTTAGGGTCAGGATCAGTAATACCACACTCAAGATAAAGTTACAGTCTTTAAAAAAAGTCTTTAAAAAAACAGTCTTTTCTGACTGGAACAATAGTCCAGAATCACAGAAGAAATGAGAAATGAGAGAAATCACAGTTATTTTTTATTAGGCTGACAGACCTAGTACATCTTTTTGTACACATTCTTCAACCGCCCATATGAAAAAAATAATTTTAGGTCCTGACGTCCAAGTTGTTTATGAGAATAAGTGATCAGGTATGGCACAGAATTGTCACCTTTAACTGAGGCAATATTTTCAGACAATCTTTCCAAAAAGTTTCTCTTGAAATAACTGAATAAATACAGTTCTGAAATGTTTATGGTTGCCGATTTAACTACTAAGAACTATATGGTGAAAAATCAAGCCATCAGGCATTGACAACGCTTTATGTTCAGTTTACTTGACAATACGGACTATCGATTCATGAGCTGCTGGCTAGCACCAAAATAACATGAGTACACTCAAACTGACTAGGAGGAGCAAGGCAGGGAACAAAATTATTAATGGACCGCGCTTGCACTCGGACATAAGACAGATAGCTCCAACCAATATCTCAATGTCTATTCTGGAAAAAGACACAGCTAGACAATTATTGACAATCAATTTATTGACAGACAGCGAATATTTTGCACCCTTAAAATACCTTATAAGCAGGAATGGGGAAGAATAGCCTACACTAAAATGTATGTTACAAAATACCTCCCAATCATATATATTAATAAACTGCAATCAAAACAGTGGATGCATAGATTGCTTTGCATAGATGGCACAGAAGTATAAAAGATAAAAAAGAGGCGAACAACCCATATCAAATATGAATTCCAAGCAAAATGTATATGAAATATTGTCCATTCCTGCTTATAAGCTTGTACTAGCTGATTTGCTGACTATTAGCTATTAGCCAAACTGCAACGAGTGGCTAGCTAACGTAGCTCGGGTGCAGTTTTATAGTGATTATTACTTTTGCATGAGGGTGCAGTTTGTTAGCTATCCTGAAATAATCATTATAAAACTGCGCCCTTGTTGGCCTATAACATGAAACTATTTGCTGGAGATCAGTTTAAAAGCGATTTTATCAAACTGCTAAATCAACAGCCTACACACCAAAGGATTGAATGCCAAACAAAAAGAGAATACTTTGTTCAGAAATAAGGAAACAAATATATCGCCAACACAACACCAAACACAAGAATACATTGACTAATCACATTATGTAATACATGGTAAACATAACAACGATGACTACACTGTGGATGGCAGGACGTACTGCTTTTGAGGGTAGACCTTGGTCAAGCATTTATTTCAAATAGCATATGCACAATTACAATTTTTGCAGATTATACACAATTTAAAAAGAAAAATCACTTATTAATCACTTATACCAATATGCATAGCTAAATTCTTCTTTCATATGATTGTCCATTTGTATGATTCAGTCAGTAACATGTTTAATGGACAATTTTCAGGGGCCTGAAGCAGTGTTTTCAAATGTTGTTGATGTACTTTATGTAATGATGTACTTTAATCAGTACAGGCCTAGGCATTTCAGCGCACAGATCCGAAAATATGTGACTGATGCTGGTAAAACAGTCCACAAGTAGCATAGGGTCATTTTTCTGTTTTTTATAGTTTATGAAAGTACAGATCCTGAGCTCATATTTGAAGAAGATATGCTTCTTTGAATGTTGGTACACCTTAAAACACTTTCCTGAGAAAACTACTCTCAAAGATTTGCAAAGATTCACAACTCAGCCTGGCAAACTTAATGGGCGTGAAAAGTAGCTGGCTAACCCCACCCCCAACCACTCCCCCACTAGAGTATCAGACTGGATTTCAGAGGCTTGTGTTACTAAAAGACTGTTAGAGATACTAAAATCATGACGAACAAAGCGGCTAGCTAGTATTTGCAAGCGTGTTCGTCATAGAAAGCTAACTGTTAGCTTAGTCAGCAAGGGCTTGGTTTGTGTTAAACAAAGACAGACAGATAAGAGTATCACAACGAAAATGCTTACTAGCTGATTTGCTGATTTGCATATGATTGTCCATTTGTATGATTCAGTCAGTAACATGTTTAATGGACAATTTTCAGGGGCCTGAAGCAGTGTTTTCAAATGTTGTTGATGTAATCTCTTCTTCTAGTCAATGCATGCTTTTGTTTTACTAGTACCACTTTCATTTTTTATTGGCAAATAAATCACTCGAATGATCGCACAAGAAGAAAGGGTCACCAAATCCAGGTGGTGCAATAGGCATAAATGTTATGTCTGATTTAAAGCTGTTGTTCTGCATCAGATGTAGCATTAGCCCAGGCGTTCACCAAGCCAGTGCAGCTCGCTACAGGAGTTTCTATAATCAAGACTCTGCTGATGAAGTTTTATTGAGAAAAAAAACTACCCCCTGGAGAAATGAGTCCTCTGTAGCAGGGTAACCAGTGAAATAAAATAGCAGGGGTGGCCTAAAGTTCTCAGCTGAAGTAATGTCCTCAGAGTCTTGATGGTAGGGGGGCGTTATGTCAGACACACATGCTGTAAAAAAAACTTTAGTTCCAGGGAAATAGTGGATGGTGTAGGGCAGCTGGAAGGGAAGGGACATGACAAAACAATGGATGATATTGGATTTAGCTATTGTGAAATGTAATTTTTCTAGCTAAAAATACTTGCATAGATTACATTTTTTTAAACTTTTGTTTTAGTTCATAGATTGAATAATTGAACTATGTAACCAATTTGGATAATCAGCAATAAAGAATGCAATTCCAGAAAAGAAAATAATCAGTTGGCTGGAATTCAGTTTACCCAAAATTGATCAAAGGGAATACGTATATTATCACTAGAGCAGGCAGAGACTATTTAAGTAGGGGGCTAGAGAATGAGGTAAATTTTACAGAAACTATGGTAGTAGGCAGATTTTAGCTGGCTGAAATGGGTGGTGTGGGGCAGCTGGAAGGCAAGGGAGATAAAGCAATGGATAATATTGGACTTAGGCACTTAGCTATTGTGAAATTACATTTTGCATGATAAAAATACCTGCAAAGATTACCTTTTTAACTTTCAACTTAGTTCATTGATTGAATCATTGAAATGTGATACCACTTTGGATCATAAGCAATACATAATGTACTTCCAGAAAAGAAAATTGGCCAAATGGCATATATTATCACAAGAGCAGGCACAGACAATATCTCCAGCTGAACCCACAGCCACAGGGTGATGCAGCAAGCCCAGTGTTTCAGCTGGATAAGGTACTCAGCAGTCCCATAACAATCTCTTCTGATTGGCAGGGAAAGGAGGTACTGTTAATTGTATATACACTGCCTGGCCAAAATAAAAGTCGCACACTCTAATATTCCGTTGGACCGCCTTTAGCTTTGATTATGGCGCACATTCGTCGTGGCATTGTTTCGACAAACTTATGCAACTTCACAACATTTATTTCCGTCCAGAGTTGCATTCATTTTTGGCCGAGATCTTGTATTGATGACGGGAGAGTCGAACCACTCCGTAAAATCTTCTTCAGCACATCCCAAACACTTTCAATGGGGTTAAGGTCAGGACCAAGGTGGCCAATTCATGTGTGAAAATGATTCCTCATTCAGTATGCAGGTACTCAGCTGACTTCATTTTATTGCTGCATAATGTTGCTGAGCCTAAACCTGACCAATTGAAGCAACCCCAGATCAAACACTGCCTCCAGAGGCTTGTACAGTGGGCACTATGCATGATGGGTGCCAACGGCAACTTTTTTTTTTTGGCCAGGCAGTGTACGTTGGTCACAAGACATTACTGCTATCTCCATCACTGATTACAACAATACAAATTTGTACAACGTGACTGTCAGTTTGCAAAGGTAGATTCATGTTTAATGCTGTGAATTAATAATGATAATAATATTGATAAACTAAGATAAAAATGTTATCATTAATGACCAAAACCTCTCGAATAACACTTGTCATAATGTCATGTATTATAAAGTGAAATGGAAGTCTGTGGCTTTATTAATGGGGATTACATATATTTCACTGGAACTTACCAATGTTTGTTTTGCAAGTGCTTTAAATCGTAAAGATTGCTACTTCACACAAGATTACCCTTGTATTTCTTACTATGTTGTTTTGTGAAAACACTCATACATGGCAAATGTATGTTACATGCAAAACATATTATAATCTTCCTTAAATATCGGCGTCTTGTGGTGCTAAATACACAAAGAATGCTGTGAACGATTTAGTCTCTGATTAAAGGGAAATTCAAGCAAGCAGGCTTACTTTACCCCTTACTCTTTTTTAAACTTAGAAAATAGCATACCGGACTTCAAACTGAATATATAGCAATATCCTTGCAGAAGAAATCTGAAAAAGATCTGAAAAATACAGTTTTGCTTGGAAATCAACTTGTTTCGGACAGATGCCCTGGACCTGAAGGCAGGCCCGCATCTGGTCTCTGCAAACAATGGGGCTCCAGTTTGACAGTCAAATTAAAATCCCCTGAGCCAGCCAGTCCACCACAACTATGTTCATTACTACTAAGGACATATCCACTTGTCATTCTCTGTAAACATGAGAAACCAATGGAGTCAGACCTCTGACTTACAGTACAGCCACTGGAGACAGACACTGTGGGCATATATATATTCACTGGTGAGATGGTTGTGCAACATTACTTATGCTTATTTGCAAAATTTGCAGTGTATTGCTCATGGTATCCTGGTACATGTTCATGAAATACAATTAACAAGACTAAATGAGTTTATCATTCCTCAGTTTATTTATTGAAATATTCTAACAGAGATTTACATTTGTTTTAATTAATGTATGGGATTATATAAAGATGTGCTTATATTTGATATATAATTTTGTGGCTTGATTAATGAATAATGATATTTAAACACACTAGCTCTGGTTTTGTGAATTAAGAATTTAAAATGTGTGGCAATAGTTTGAAAGCTGTATTGCTAAAGTTAGCTGTAGAGTGTCTGTGTGAAACCACATTAAACCACATTATATGATTGTAAGGTATTATTTTCCAGTGGGGGCTCATTACACTAAAAGTGTACTGGTCACTGGTTCCCAAGGGCTGCTGATTAAGAGGCTGCTGGTCACTGGTTCAGCACCAAGTTACTCTTGAGGACTCTGAGCACAGCACACCGTTGGTCACTGAGTCAGGGGTGAAGTAGTCCCATTGGACACACCCACATTGTTCCAGTTGGACCCTAGAGATAGCACACTCTAGTCAGGAACAGGACGTCAGGCTCCACTGTGGCCTACTCCCCAGGCGTAACCATTGCATTACATTACTATTTATCTTAAAAGCTTTATCTGATCCAGCACAGTAGGAGAAGGGTAGAGGATCAAATAGCTCAATGAAGGACTGTGTAATATAGCTAAATACCATTTATCATCAGTGAGACTGCATGTTATGTGTTCTTTCCTAGTCTGGCCAATGAACCTAGATTATAAATTGTTGAACTAGGGGTTTAGTTGACAGAGCATTTAATTCAACAATAAATAGATGGAATTTGAAAGGACAGTTTACGTATGTACTTACATAGTAGGTTTAATTTATATTCTGTGAGTGCAGTGTTTTTAGCTTAGCTATACAAAATAGTTGTATAGTGTTTAGATACACAGCATTGGTGGCACTAAGGGGGGCCTAGCACCAGCACAAATTACAATAGCACCACCGTAGCACCAGCAAGAATTTTGACATACAAAATATAGGCAGCTGTCCTGTCTGTATGCTTTTTAATTTGGCTTCTGTTTCTCCCATTCTAAGACCGTCGCTGTTAGCTGTGTGGAGTATTGACATCATGTCCCTGTGCCTGTGTTGTTGTACAGTGTTTGGAGAGTGAAAATAAATTTCAACCAGGCACAGCACGACGCTGTAGCATTATAGGCCAGGCCCCTTACGAAAATGTAGTAGTATTACTGTAGTTAACTATGAGAATTTTATAGTACCCTGCAGTAGGCCTATAGTATATTATGGTGTTTTACCATTAGCCTACTATAGAAATACTATAGTAAGTTGGTATAGTTATATTATCCGTATAGTAGGCTCTATAGTAGGCCTATAGCAGGGGTTCTCAACCTTTTCTGAGCACTGAACCCCTTCACTCTCAAAGGTTCTGAAGTACCCCGAGATTTTTATGTTTGGCAATCGCAATAAATGTTTTAATTGGAGTGTTAAAAAAGGTTTTGCATTTATTTGTAGCGAACAATTAAAATTACAACTACTTTCAGCCTCACTTTAGACTCAGTCTCACTCAGGCTTTAATCAGTATAGGCCTAGGCATTTCAGCGCACAGAGCCGAAAATATGTGACTGATGCTGGTAAAACAGTCCACAAGTAGCATAGGGTCATTTTTCTGTTTTTTATAGTTTATGAAAGTACAGATCCTGAGCTTTCAAATGACGTCTCATACACTGCAATATGCACATATTTGAAGAAGATATGCTTCTTTGAATGTTGGTACACCTTAAAACACTTTCCTGAGAAAACTACTCTCAAAGATTTGCAAAGATTCACAACTCAGCCTGGCAAACTTAATGGGCGTGAAAAGTAGCTGGCTAACCCCACCCCCAACCACTCCCCCACTAGAGTATCAGACTGGATTTCAGAGGCTTGTGTTACTAAAAGACTGTTAGAGATACTAAAATCATGACGAACACGCTTGCAAATACTAGCTAGCCGCTTTGGACACGCGGCTAGCTAGAAAGCTAACTGTTAGCTTAGTCAGCAAGGGCTTGGTTTGTGTTAAACAAAGACAGACAGATAAGAATATCACAACGAAAATGCTTGCAAATGATACATTGTTTGGACGTGTGGCTACCCAGATAGCTAACTGTTAGCTAACTTGGTTTCTGCTAAACAAAGGATGTTGTAACGTTCCCTTCCCCTCCTGTCCTTTTCCGTGTTTTCCTTGTTTCCCTCCGTGTCATGTTGGATTCCCCTGTCCATGTTTTCCCCATTGCTGCAGGCTGGGCGTTTCCCTTCTGTTTGTCTCTCGGTTTCCCACTTTGGTTTCCACCTATCGCTTTCCCCGCTCTTGGCTTTCATTCCGCACCTGGTTTATTGTCAATCACACTCAGTTACATTCCTCACGTGTTCGCCTTTGTTTTCAATTTCACTCCCCTACTTAAACCCCCGTCTGGCTGCTAGTCGGCGCCAGTTCGTTGTCTAACCTACGTTGTGTGTTTCCTGGTCTTCTGGTTATAGTGCGATATCGCTGTATGCTTGGTTGCGGACTTAACCCCGTCAACTTACAGTCTTTCTACCCTCCGGTCTGGTTACTATTCAGCCCTATCATTTACTGCATGCTTTGTTGCTAACCTGTCTCCCTCTAATTACCAGCTGTTCCTGCCTCCACCAGTCTGTAGCTGTTAGTCCGTGTGTTTGTGTGTTACGGTGCCTCCAACTCCAGCTCGCATTACGGCCGCAGTTGGGTGTCTGCCTCGCTATCCTGCAGTGGTTCCTGTCCGGCCGAGGCGAATCCCATTGCCGCGGTTACGGTCCCAGGTTCCTCAGCAAACCAGCTACCCCAACCGGCTCCAGCTGAGCTCTGCCACACAGCTCTACCCAGCCGGGCGCTGCCGGCTACCTACCTCAGTATCCAGCCCTGTACCTGTTGGACCTCTCGGTCCAGTTCCAGTCCAGTTCCGGTGCTACGTGCACCTCCAGTTTAAAGTCCAGTTCCGGCTTGGAACAATCCTGTTGTTCCTGCTGTCCAGTTCCAGTTGGACCTCCCGGTCCAGTTCCAGTCCAGTTCCGGTGCTACGTGCACCTCCAGTTTAAAGTCCAGTTCCGGCTTGGAACAATCCCGTTGTTCCTGCTATCCAGTTCCAGTTGGACCTCCCGGTCCAGTTCCAGTCCAGTTCTGGTGTTACGTGCACCTCCAGTCTAAAGTCCAGTTCCGGCTTGGAACAAACCCCGTTGTTCCTGCTATCCAGTTCCAGTTGGACCTCCCGGTCCAGTTCCAGTCCAGACCGGTGTCTAGTGCACCTCCAGTTTAAAGTCCAGTTCCGGTTTGGAACAAACCCGCCTATTCCGTGGTCCAGTTCCTGAGTGGACCTCCGGTCCAGTACAGTCCAGTTCCGGCTTGGAACCCTCCTCCTGTACTCAAGTCCAGCTCCGGCTTTCTCACCCTGTGTAATACTGTGTTTTATTTTCTGTACAGCTTTGGGACTACCCCAAAGCTTAATAAAAACCCCTTGCTGTTAAATCTGCCTCCTGGTCGTTGCACTTGGGTCCAGCCCGTATTTGGTTCGTAACAGATGTGTCCGAATCGGTCTGAATCAATGCCCTTCTATAGGCTATTGAGTATGCTAGCTGTGATAAAGTTGTTAAGTAGACAAAATGTTATCTAAATGTAGTATAGCTACTTTAAATCCGCAAATGATATACTTATTATACTTAGGTTTTCACTGATATTATTGAGGATATTTTTCACATAGGCTACTGTAAGTCACTAGTAAGTTAAAAAAAAAGTACAATTTTATTTATATACCACCTTTCAAAACCTAGTTACAAAGTTCTTCACAAAAGAAAAATCACAAAGAAAGAAAGAACACAAAACAAAAGAAAGATCACAATTCAAAATAGTGTACATTATAACTCAAGCACAGAAGCATTTAGAAAAAAGATAGGTCTTCAGCTGTGATTTAAAACACCCAACAGAGTTTGCTGACCTGACTCCCTGGGGGAGACTGTTCCACAGTCTCGGAGCCAGGACAGCAAATGCACGATCCCCTCGCGATTTTAGTTTTGAGCGAGGTACAACTAGCAGGCCTTGCTCAGAGGACCTGAGGGGCCTAGCAGGGGTATAAGGCCTTATTAATTCCCTGATGTACTCTGGAGCAAGACCATTTAAAGCCTTATAAATAAGGAGGAGGATCTTGAATTGAGTCCTAAATTTGATCGGAAGCCAGTGTAGTGACATCAAAACCGGGGTGATAGGAGAGCGATATGATGTCTTTGTGAGTAATCTTGCTGCAGGGTTTTGGACTAACTGTAATCGGGAAACAGCGTCTTGACTAAGGCAGGAATGAAGGGCATTACAGTAGTCTAAGCGGGAGGACACAAAAGCATGGAAGACCATTTCCAACTGCTGGAAAGATAAAAGTGGGTGTACTTTTGCAATGTTCCTCAGGTGAAAGTAGCAGGACTGAATAACTGACTTAACATGTTTATCAAATTTTAGCTGGTAATCAAAAGTAACGCCTAGGTTTTGGGAAAAAGATTTTCTATTTGTGGCCACTGACCCAAGGTGTTGGAGGATACTGGTAGAGACCTGATCTGGGGCGAAAACCAGAACTTCAGTTTTACTATGATTTAGTTGAAGAAAGTTTTGAGACATAAAAGAGGCTACTTTAAAAGATTCAGGAACATAGCCTGACGAGAGGGACTGGTTTATAATCGTGAGCAGAGATGGTCCAATAATGCTGATGGCTTCTTTGAGTAATCTGGGAGGCACAATGTCAAGGGGACACATGGAAAAATGTGTGTGAGAAACAGTATCAATCAAGTCACTGAGAGAGATGGGAGAGAGTTGATGTAATAAGATGGGACAGGTGTGAGATGGTTCAGATGGGGGCTAGGGGAGCTGAACTATCACCCTGATTATGGAAGACGGGAGTGATGGCATCAGACCCGATAGTTTACCCAGGATGATAGGGACCGTGGCCCCGGGGAAGCAGTGTGTGGCTACGTTAAAAAAGCGGAGGTTCCTGGTTATGGAATCTCCCACTATTAAAGTGGTCGGGGAGAAAAGGGGATGAGGAGATGATAAATCCTTAGAGTGTGTCCGGGCAAGCGGGAGTTGTGGCGAGGCAGCGACAACAGCCCTGGGAGGAGGGTTCCCTACCGGCTCAGGGCAGGAAAGACCTTAAGAGCGTCTGAGCACTGCCTCCTTCAGGATCCTTCGCCGGGAAGCGGAGGTCAACGCCTTGGATGAGGGCCGCTGATCTGGTCGCACAGTGGAGCCAGGCGCCAGTAGTGGAAAAGCTGCAGTGTAAGGAGGCGCCGGAGCATCAGCTGGGTGGACTGGAGCGTCGTCAGCCAGGACCGCAAAGCGGTTTGAGCCGTTTAGGCGAGGCGGCCCCGTTTGAATCTCTCCTGCGATCACGGACCACCACTTCAGTCCAGGGCGACTGGTGGTTCAGTGTCGAGCAGGAAGAAGGCCGTGGACGAGAGGAGGGGTCCCACGGAATTGTATCCTGCAAGGCTGTGCCGAGAGAGGCAATCTTCTTGGACTGCCAAAGAGCCACGTCCATAAAGCTGGACAAGCAAATTTTTTCTTCTTAATTCATCCGAGAGCCGTCGGATGTCCTCCTCCAGGTCAGTAATCGTTTTGTTCGCATTATTTAATAGCAGTTCGTCCTCACTGAGCATGGCTGACATGGTTGAAACTTGCGCTTGAACCGAAAAAGCTGTTGAAGCGATACAATGTTGCGGTTTTAGATTACCTGAGGACAGTCTGTGTTAGAGTCAGAGGAGAGTAGGAGAGTAGAGAGTCAAGCCCCAAGTAGCACAGAATTGTGGAGAGAGCACCTCACACAATGCATGCGTGAGCAGAACACTAAACAGTACGCTGTAAGCAGTAACGTTAGCCTACCTTATCTAGTACACAGGAGGACGCAGTAGATTCGGACACAGCTCGACTAACAGACAGATTGATAGCAAAAACTCAAACTTACCCGAGTAACGTTACAAATGCAGACAGGTTACAGCGAGCACTGTAACTTAACAGCTGTTTTGCAGCCGAACGGAATTCCGTAATTCTGAACATTCTTACATATTCTGGCACTTGTCCTCTCCATAAATCTCAGCTGGAATCCATACTTTTAGCGAGCTATAGGCGATCATTTCTATACAAACTAGTGAAAAATTATCATGGATGCCACAGACGTCTTTGCTCTGACAATGAAACATATGCGCTCAGCACTGACGCCGCTGGCCGGGGGTGTATTGAAGAAGTCACTAGTTTGTATTGAAATTGTCGGTTGTAGCTCACTTAAAGTATGGAATACAGGCGAACCGTTCATAGCCTGCCCAAGCTGGCTGAGATTTGTGGAGAGGACATGTGCCAGAATAGGTAAGAACTGCAGAATTACTGAATTCGATTTTGTTCGGCCGCAAAACAGCTCTTAAGTTACAACGTTCGCTTTTTCTATGGAGTAATATGGAGTTTTGTCTGAAGATATTCATATCGAAAGCCAGAGGTCCAGATGGAGCAAGTAGCTACTGTGAATCGTGTACGATCTCTACTCGTTTTTCTTTAATCTTTGACATTTGAGTCTTTTCTGAATCATTAGCCTAACGTTAATACATGTCAATATAGTTCCTAAAATAAGCATGTCTCTGTTGTCTGCTGATGATGATGCCGTGTTAGTTTTTTATTACCATCATTCAAAATTGTAGGATAAAGGATTCCATGAATTCTCCGTTGTCTCTTTATGGGCGAGGCATACTGAACCTCAGAACCAATCGAAACTATGAAGGTGTTAATGGAGAGCTGATTATAGTCTGTCCCTCAAATTGAAGCCCACCCTCCGGCAAACATGGTTTAACAAGCATATTTGTGTTACTTATTATTTACAGGTATTTAGAGATTCTAAATACGTTGTATATTATATTAAGCGACTTCTAAAACACTTAAACTTTCGTTATATGGAAAAAATCTGAAAATATGGAAAATTTTTGTTTTCCTCCCTATTTTGCGCTCTACTGTGAATTGCAGAAGTGCGACTTGCGGACTGCCTATATTTTGCATCATAGATCATTAGTAGTTCTGCATATCATCCTCAGATTTTGCACACTTGTGCTTACAGAGTTTATGATCCAGGAAATGTATATACTTAACTGTTTCACATATGTAGCTCTCTGTATTTCAAACTAAATTACTTTTTTTTTTCTTTTTTTTTTTTTACATTTTTCAAAAGTTTCTTTGCATTTGTGGCACTTTATTTTGACTTAAATTATGAAAATAAAGAAATGCAAAGTTAAGCAAAGCGTATCTAAACGTATAAAAAGCCATGTGGAATACTTGCAACTTGCTTTCATAATTCCAACTCTTTTGTAATTATAGCAGATCTATATTTCTGCAGAATGTGATGTCCTGGAATAAGAACTAACGTTTTGGGTTTGCGTTCATTACCCTTTGTCAATTGCGCTTACCCCATCCATGGTGGTAGTCGTTGACATCCCAATTATAGTCGCCTATTCATATTTCTAGGAAATTATAAGTTTACAACTTAAAAAATAAAATAAAATGGACAACTCCTTGCAGGCTGTAATGGTAATCTGTGTTATGTAGATATTTCTCTCGTTTATAAGTCAAATTTGACAAAAATGAGTTAAGAATTAACTGGGTTATAGTATATTTTATCTGGGGAAGTCTGCATCTGTCAATACACTATCGGTATCTAGGTTTTTATATGTATGGACTGGGCAACCAATGATCATAGCTGACCCTGCCCCTTTCATGTTGACTGAAGGCCGAGTCGTCTTGAAAGAAATACACCATGAAATAATTGGGCCCTAGACCTTGAAATAAATGGCCTACGAGTGGAAATGAATATACCATTAAATAAATAAAATATGTAAAATAATGAATGGATAGGCTATTTATTTCATTGCTTATTTCATTATCTAGCCTTTCATTGCTTGTTTAATGTTGTCATTTGGTCTTCCATAACTACTGGCTCCATAGTTAAAAAACAGAAATTTCTCAGAGGAAACTGTTAATCGAAGGTCAACTTGCGACAGCTGACAGCACGGAATGCTAAATTTGGTTAAACAATATTTATGTTTTGTCAATGTGAAGCACTGAAGCATTTGAAATTAACTACAAGTGTTAAATGATGCTAACTGTGCTGCAGCTAACGTTAGTTATCAAGTAATTTCGCACAGGGGAATCTATTGTTTTTCCTGTCAAAGGTATTCTGACGCTGACTACATCAAGTGTGTTCCAAATGTAGGCTAATGTGAATCACCACGACCAAAAATGCTGCGGAAACTACCTGCTCCATAGTTAAACAGAAATGTATCTGAGGAAACTAACATTGCCATGTTTGTCTGAAGTCCACAAAACATATAGTTGTGCATATATAGTATTTTGTTGCTCTATAATGCCACTATGATGAAGTTTGTATTTAAAAAATATTTTTGACTAGCTCCTCAACTACTTGGTCTACACTCAAAATCCTTACATTCCAAGATTCATGGAATGTGATTTAAACATCAAGAGTCAGGTGGTTTGTGTCATTACATCCTGACAATGTAAGGAGGAGTGTAAGGTTTGGAGAACCAAACACGACCGATAAGGATTTCTAAAAGAGTATCTAGAGCCACAAAACGCGGAAGTAACAGCACCAGGACTGAGATAACACAGGATCGGGAGCAAAACTTCCCTAACACAAGGCAAAACAAAGCAACCTCCAAAAACTGAGGCAATCTCGATAAACAGCGAGAATAACTAACAAAAGAACCTCACACACTAAATAATTAGGCGTAACAAGAGGTGGTGAAACAAAACAAAACTTGATAAAACAAGTGAAGGAAAAGAATAGAAAAGACCTGTTAGCCAAAGCTCTTGTGGCAAAAGAGCTGAACACAACTGACAACAGGTGAAAAGAATAAAGGATAAAGAAAGATTGGAAAGGAAAGAGAAAACCAATCTAATCCTAAATCTTATAACCGGACTTGCTGCGTTTCCTATTCGTATGAACCAGAAATGCAGCGACCGAAATTCCTATACCTTACCGACTTCATTTGTCAGCATAGCAAAGACAATATCGAAGTGCGGAAATGCGGAAGTCCTGAGGTATTTACAGCCAGCGGGAAAAGCAAAACAGGTGAAGGGAATAATTGTTGGGCAAGATACGAATACCGGAAAAATCCGATAGATTGTGCTGACGACGCCAAAAAGGAAACCAAAAATGTAGAAAAGCAAAGGCTGCAAATAACCATGACAGACAAATGATAGCCTACATATGACTGCAGTTGTGCGCCATTTGCCCAATGCGACTTGGACCCCGTTAATCGCCGGTTGCGGCTATATTTGTCATTATTATTATAATAATTACTAGTGTTTGCAATATCTGCAGAAGTATGACATGTTCGAAGGCCATGCGCGTGCAGGCCTAAATGATTAAACTATAGTAACATGATTTGTATTATAGTACAACAATAAACTACTTGTAGGCACCGCATTGGAGTCATGTTTTGCACTTTAGAAGGCAGTAACCCTTGTGACGACATTCTCAACTGAATGTTCTAATCACATATCGCTTTTGGGTCAGTTCTGGAATGATCACATATTTGTGATGGTACGTGCGAAAGGGTTAAAAGCAGAGGTAGATCAGAGGATATTGTTATTAAGATATTGTCTTTGAGCAAATAAAAAAACTTGTGAGAATTCTGTCAGTGTGTGCATTCTCTGTGTACAGAAAATGTCAACAGGTCATTAAAACAACTTAACCCCTTTGTGCAGATGCCTAGTGAATAGTGATAATGACGCCGGCATCATCATTTTTCTCAACTGAGACATTCGTTGCTCCTGCAGCCAAACTATTATTGGAAATCACAAACTCTGTGTCCATTTAACAAGCACCCCCCCCCACCCAGTCTATACCTACCCATGCGTCACATAGTGGACAATAGTGTCTATGTTTGAGTTCATAAATATATTTATTCATCATATAAAATTTGAATTCCGTCATAGCAACAATAGCCTCATCGTATGCCAGAAAATCCCTGCTCACTCAAATGCAAAATAAACATGTGAAAGTATTGTCATTCTACCATGTATTCTACTAGCAATATATGCTACTAAATATGAAATAAATATACAATCCTACCATTGGTTTTACACATGGAGATGTTCCTTTCAAAATTAAGTGGTAATTTATTGTCTGGTACAATCGGTTTGAGAAATATACAACACTTTATACCGCTATTACACTATCGGAAACGTCGACTTGTAATAACCCCCAATGCCCTGCAAGCCTGTCTCATTCATTACAGTTCATTCTGGTTTATTTGTCGGCTCTTTTAGCCAATAGAGTATATTATAACCTTAGCAACGGCATATGCCATGTCCTCTTGGGTGCTTTGAACAATTTACTACAGCCCAGCGTAACGGCAGTTTTCGTTTTAACGGTCTAGTATTACGCAAGCTCTATAGAAAATGCATTAGGGACGGGAGTATGTAAGTATTTTTGCGTCTAAAATGCAGTTGGTCTCGCTGGCTACATATGTACGTTTGTTTTTCCACTCTAGCACTGTCTTTAAAATAATGATTGATAGGCCGATTGTTATTTTCGCATTTTGAGTGCATTTCACATACTGTAGTGCAATCGTTAATTTTATGTTTGATGTAGGCTATCGATTTTCATTGAAGATAGAACATTTGACAGCATTTTGCAGATGGTGGAATACTATTTTATTTTCATGTTATCGTACATAATGTAGGCTATGGCATATACACTTGTCACATTGAAAATGCTCATTCCAATTTACTGTGCGCTGATATGTGGTAGATTAATGTAAAAAATTTCCTTGGAGCCATTATGAATGGGAACAGCTTCAATCCCGGAGAAAAAATATACATACTGTAGAGTACAGGTCAAAGTGATTTTATTGAGGTACAAGAGTGAATGATTAGGCTACATATTTAGGTGTATGTAATACTGTGATATCAATGTTTTTATCTTAATCCATCAGAAGGAGCAAATGTATATGCTTTACAATGACATGTTTTGCATAAGGGTTTTGGAGCCATAGATATCTACTCCCCTATACTGATGAAAATATAGTAATTCCCACTTGAAAATGATGCAAAAGTGAGTTTTATGAGCCAAAACTGTTGATTTGTAGTTAAATATATATATTTTTTATTTAGAACAGTGCACAATTTAGCCAACAGGGTAATGGACAACAGGGTACACTGCCTATATTTTGCATCATAGACCTTTAGTAGTTCTGCATATCATCCTCTGATTTTGCACACTTGTTGACATGGAGGAAATGCATATATTTACCTGTTTCACTTATGTAACTAAAGATCAAATTTATGCAAACTAAAGAAACACTATTTCTTTTTGCATTTTTCCAAAGTTTGTTTGCATTTGTGGCACTTTATTTTGTCTTAAATTATGAAAATTAACAAATCTAAGATTGTATTGTAAATGGTACATCTGTCTTGTTACATTTAAGCCATTTACCAAGTTTATGTGATGCTCACACCTGGAGTTACAAAGCCTTAAACAGAGCACCCCCTAAATAGATGAGAATTGACCAAATTTGCCATCTGCGTGAAGGGGTTAAGCTCTCCATATAGGCTAATAAAACGAGTAATAAATTTATATTTTATGAACTAAACTAATCTGGTATCTAAACAAAAAATGTGATGTCAATTTTTATCACAATATATACACCACAGAGAATTGGAGCTGGCGGAGTGGTAACATCCTAATAGTGCTCATCACTCTAATTAAATTACGTCCTCTTCCTCTCCTCGCTTGCTCCCGTTCACATACTATGCCACACACACCTTTGAGAATCAGATACACTCTGTTGCCCGGTATGCAGGCCAACCTGCAAGCTCCAGAACAATATCTGCCGTGCCTTGTCAAATGCTCCCCACTGGCTGCATACAGGCGTCCGGGCTGAGCTGGGCTTGCCTATAGTCTTTTTAAAAGTGACTAACCATGAAGCGGATATGTTTGTTGAACTGATGGTATATAAACCCGATCCCAGAAGGGTGTGTAGGCTATATTATCATATATATTAAATTTTCCTAGTACTTAATTCTTATGGTCACATCCTTTTTGCCACAAATTAATAAAGAAATCACAACAAGTCGGAAGTTTACATACACTTAGGTTGAAGTCATTAAAACTAATTTTTAACCACTCCACAGATTTTATGTTAGCAAACTATAGTGTTGGCAAGTCAGTTAGGACATCTATTTTGTGCATGACACAAGTAATTTTTCCAACAATTGTTTACAGACAGATTATTTCACTTTTAATTCACTATATCACAATTCCAGTGGGTCAGAAGTTTACATACACTAAGTTGACTGTGCCTTTACATTTTTAATATTTGGTCGCATATCCTTTGCATGCCATGATTTCCTGATGTCTGTGACCCAACAACAACAAAAGACTCCTATATATTATTATAAGATATCTTATTTTCTGGTACTCTTACAAGTGATACTATAACATCTCTGCATTTCAGTGGATCTCTAACGTAAAAACCCCGTAAATTTTGACGCAGTATTTTTAGCCGTATTTTAGCCACTTGCAAAAACCTCAGCTTCTCCAGTTACACTGCAGTGCCATAAAATAGGAGTGTTATCAATAGCCCAAAGCACTTACGACCCTCCTCTCGCCACAGCCACAGACTGTAAAATGCATAAAATGCACCGTTTATACACGCTTAGAAAATCATGTTCACGTATAGAAACAATAATATTTTTTTAAAACGTTGTACAAATGAGCATTTGCCATTTTCCCTTGCTTACTGTACTATATACAGTACCTGATGCACTTTCGGTTTAGAAGACACCTACTTTTTTTCTCCAAAATCTCAAATTTAGGAAACCAAGTACTTACCAGTATATTCAGCTACAGCTGTTTTCTGATTAACCCTAACGAGTTTATCTTGTTACATTTCGCCAAAGTCCTGTACAGTAAACATTTCCACAGCGACCACCCGTCGCACTTAGGGCTGAAATATGTTGCTGTTCTTGTGTAAATACACACACGCTTTTGGACATTTTTTTTTAAACGTATTTAAATACACGGCGACGTATGTTATAGTTATTATATATATACTGTATGTGACTATCCAGAGATAAAAGTATTATGTTGCAAATTTCTGAATGATACAGCTTCTTCTTCAATTCTAACTTTAAACCATGGATGTGCAAGGAATATTTTTTGAGATATTGACATTTAAATAAACTAGTAGAAACCAGGTAGAAATTGCCAATGGAGGGCCAAAGTAAATAGGGTTAATGAAAAATGTACCCATTTCAGGCTTGGACAACACAGGCTAGAGGAGACTAGCCTGGAGTATTATTTTAAATAAATTGTATATTTATGTTTTTTGTTGTTTTATTCCTTTTTGCTGTTATATTCCAACTAAAATATTTTCCTAGTATTGCATGCGCAAATGCTATCCAAATACTAGTTTGAATGTGGAACAATGTATGCACTCTTTGGCCACTTGGTGTGAAAGTGAGGTCCAGTAATATCAATGTGCAGCGGGAGCTCCCAGCTCAGATTCTTTTCCCTTGGAAAAATACCATTTCTTGCCACGGATCATCTTCAACTAGGACACGAAGAAGAGAAGGCACTGAACAAAATACACAGGGGGAGGAATTTGATGGACTCTAGGCAAAAAATAGAGGATTGGGGATTAAATAAAGTACAATATAACCCTACAGTGCTGCTAGGCAATGTACCTCCATGGATATAACCCAGACCCTAAAGTAGACTTAGAATTAATGGACACATCGGAGTTTGTGTGTATATTCCAGAATTTGATCTAAATATATGCAAAATAATTTCTCACCAATTATCAGTATACACAACACAATTAATAGCAATAATGTTAAGCCTACAATGGGTTGAAGAGGTGAAGCAAGAGTAGTAAACTGTTCAGACTCCGCTGCTGCAATTTCAAGTTGCGGATGGTACTTCCACATTCCTCTCCAGTTCAGGAAAGAGAGGGGGCAAATACCCCAACTGCGCCTCGAAAGGAGAGAGGCTAGTGGAGGCATTGCGAAGGGTGTTATGTGCATATTCCGCCCAGGCGAGGTGCCGACTCCAAGAGGTGGGGTTGGCAGTGACCAGGCACCGGAGAGTGTTCTCCAACGTTTGGTTGGTACGCTCCGTCTGTCCGTTAGTTTATCCTCTGGGTTCCACCTGGAGACTAATGGATGCCCCTAGTTGGGTGCAAAAAGAGCGCCAAAACCGAGCGGCAAATTGAGGACCGCGATCTGACACCACGTCCTGGAGAAGGCCATGCACCTTAAATACATGGTCTACCATCAGCTGAGCGGTTTCCGGTGCTGATGGTAGTTTAGGTAGGGCGATGAAGTGTGCCGCCTTTGAGAACCTGTCCACAACTACTAGGATCACCGTGTTGCCTTGGGAAGCAGGCAACCCGGTCATAAAATCCAGTGCGATGTGGCTCCAAGGACGGCTAGGGATGGGTAGGGGGCATAACAGACTCGAGGGTGGGCGTTGAGAACCCTTGTTGCGGGCACAGACCACACATCCTTCTCCATATTGGGCCACCAAAAATGTGTGGACAGGAAATCCCTGGTCCTATGAGCGCCTGGATGAGCCACCAGCTGGGAAGCATGACCCCATTGCAGTACCTTAGACCTTAGATTACATGGCACAAAAAGACAGTGAGTCAGTTTCTCCTGACTCATTTTCCTTAGCCCACATAACTCTGAGTAGTGAGAACAATGGGCTCTGGAGTAGAATCCCTGTTAGACCGGTCGTAAATGCGCGAGAGGGCATCCGGTTTAACATTCTTAGAACCGGGGCGATGAGTAAGGAGGAAATTAAAACGCGTGAAAAACAGCGCCCGACGGGCCTGCCGTGAATTACGTCTCTTAGCTTGTTGGACGTACTCTATTTTTGTGGTCGGTCCATGCCATAAAGGGATGCTCGGCCCCCTCTAACCAATGACGCCACTCTTCAAGAGCCAGCTTAACAGTCAACAGCTCCCAATCCCCTACGTCATAATTTCTCTCGGCCGGTGTCAAAGCACGAGAGCAATACGTGCACGGATGCATTTTCCGGAGTGAGAGAGAACTTAATACCGCCGTCCCGGAGTGAGAGAGAACTTAAAGGGTTAGTTCGGAATTTTGGACATAATGTCTAATTTACGACTTACCCATGATGTTGTTGATTGATGGAGACCATTTTCAGCTGATTCCATGCTGTCCATGCTGTTTTTGCCCATCAATCTACATTCAATAACCCATAATGACAAAGTGAAAAAATCTTTGCAAAAAATATTTATTTTTAAAGTATCATATTTCATATTTGGTCACATATCCTTTGCATACTGTTACATCCTGAAGTCTGTGACCCATGAACATCAAGACTCTCGATATCTTATTAAGCGATACTATAACCTCCTCTGAATTTGAACAGATCTCTATGGGAATTGGGGGGTGAGACTAGATTCAGCTGTCAATTATGCTGGTACAGTATGGAATACATGACTGGCGAAATGGCTGTAAGTTATCAAGGGTCTAAGGTATCAAATGAGCCCCAAACCATCACTCTACGGCCAGATATGGAGTAGATATGGATGGATCACTTTAAGGGTTTCTTCTCCTGACTTTTTTCCCCATTGAGTTCTATAGGAAATGAGTGGACTCAGTGCCCAGCAACCACCTTAATTTTATTTATTATTAAAAATATATATTTTATTTATTATTTATTTTATTTCCCCCCAATTGCAGCAGCAGTTAGCAAACATTAGTAATTTATACAAGCATATTAGATGCTAATCCTCTTATGAGCTTGATTGGTGTCCTTAGTAATAAGCCTAGTGTAGCATTTAAAAGCAGCAGATGATCAGCTCCCAGGACTGAGTGTGCCGTTGGAACTTTAGGAGTTGCCATGGTAGCTTCACCAATTCTGGAGGGGTTTTTTCACAGAACTAGGGGCTGGATATGATGTTGCTGACATTGGTCATGAACAGGGCTCATGCGGAGTTGAGTACCAAAGATGGAATTGAATGCCTGCAATAATGCCTTTGATGGAAGAGAGATGAATTTTACAAGATTGAAGCAGTTGACTATGAAAGTGTATACCATGGGAATGTTAACCAGAAGAGGTGAAATGGAAAGGCAATACAGAAGTAAGAGAAATTAGACCATGCAGGGTCTTAGGACTTTAACCCTTTGACATATACAGTCACACAGGTGTTACAGCGCTGGAGTCGTCCCTGAAGCATGCGGTCACACCTTTGTGATAATAACACAAGCTTATAACGTCTGATTATGAATGACACAACAATAAGCCTTTGGGTTAAACCTTGTGCCTTCTAGGACTAAATGCACTTATGTTCCAGAAAAACATTGCACCAAATAAACTCTTCACAACTACGGTTTTTGTGTTCTCAATGTGAGAATGCAGACGTTTACACTTTTCTCAGTTTAGACTTGAAGGATTGTTTCTCCTGACTCATTTTCCTGTTGAACTCTATGGAAAAATAAGTCAGGAGAAACAACCCTTCAAGTGATCCATCCATATCTACTGCATATCTGGCAGCAGAGTGATGGTTTGAGGCTCATTTGATACTGCAGACCCTTGATAATTTACAGCCACCTAGCCAATACTATTCCTGTGTAAATTACAGCTTAATCTACTCACACCCCCCAATTCCCATATAGAACCATTCAAATGCAGAGAGGTTATTGTTACGAACCAGGAACGAGACGAACCCAAGTGCAACGACCAGGAGACAGATTCACAAAAAGGGGGGTTTATTAAATTAAGTGTTGGGGTAGTCCCAACACTGTACAGAAAAGGCAATACACAATATTACGCTGGAACAGCAAGGAAGCCCGGGACGGGCTGCTTCAAGCCGGAGCTGGGCTGGCAGGTCTGGAACGTTTCGTTCCAAGCCGGAACTGGACTGGACTGGAACTGGACCGGGAGGTCCACTCTGGAATCAGGATCTGGAACGGAATGTTCCAAACCGGAACTGGACTGGAACTGGACCGGGAGGTCCACACTGGAATCAGGATCTGGAACGGGTATGTTCCAAACCGGAACTGGACTGGACTGGAACTGGACCGGGAGGTCCACACTGGAATCAGGGTCTGGAACGGATTTGTTCCAAACCGGAACTGGACTGGACTGGAACTGGACCGGGAGGTCACACTGGAATCAGGGTCTGGAACGGATTTGTTCCAAACCGGAACTGGACTGGACTGGAACTGGACCGGGAGGTCCACACTGGAAGCAGGGTCTGGAACGGATTGTTCCAAACCGGAACTGGACTGGACAGGTAGGTGCACGGCTCACACCTGGACTGGACTGGACTAGCTGGGGAGCGGCTCACTACGGCAGGACAGGAACTGGACCGGAATGACTGCACCGGTACAGAACAAAACATAGCAGGTGGGGTTAGTGCAAGGGAAGGCACGGAAATGACCGGGAGGTTCTCACGGAGGTGCAGGGCTTGAGAGGTAGGTGGTTGGTGAAGCACGGCAGGGCTGGGTAGTGTGGCGTAGCTGCGGTAGGTCCGGAAGGAGCTGACTGGTCTCCAGAGCTCCCGGAACCGTAACCGAAGAACTAGGTGGCTTCTTCGGCCGGACAGGAACAACTGGAGGGTAGCCAGGTAACACGCCAACCCGGAGCCTACACGAGCTGGAGGTGGAGGTACCGCAACACACACAACGAAAACGGGGGGAAACGAACACTGCCACGGGAGAATGGGAGCTGGGTTAGATGGAGGAGAAGGGAAACAGGTTAGCTGCATGCACAACAAGAAATGACGTGGAGGGTAACTACCAGACTGTAGTTAGGAGCGGAACTCTAGCTGCAAGGGGATAATATCCCACAACCAAGCGAGTAGTTCCTTGAACGCGATCAGGCAAACAACGAGCATTAACACCGCGTGACGATAGTTAACGAACTGGCGCCGACTGGCAGCCAGCCGAAGGAATAAATAGTGAGGTTAATGACAGAACTAAACAAGGAACAGGTGTGGAAAATAAACGGGAGTGATTAAGAAACACCAGGTGAGGAAATGCATGCAACGAGGGGGGACGGAGTGAAAAGGCGGAAGTAAGACAACCAGACGAACAAGACAGAGAAGGAAACGCCCAGACCGCAGCAGCGGGGAAAACACGGACAAAAGGATCCAACATGACACGGAGGGAAAACAGGAAAATACAGAAAACGAACAGGAAGGGAGCGGAACATTACAGTTATAGTATTGCTTGTAAGAGCACCTGGAAATAAGATATCAAGAGTCTTTTGACAGTTATCCAGTTATCCAGTCATGATAGGATCACCTGTTTACCTGTGGAATGTTCCAAACAGGTGTTTTTTTTAACTTCCCAGTCTTTTTATTTGCCCCTGTCCCAACTTTTTTGGAACGTGTTGCAGGCATGAAATTTGGAATCGTATATTTTTAAAAAATCAATAAAGTTGATAAGGCAAAACATTAAATATCTTTTCTTTGTACTGTTTTCAATTAAATATATGTAAAACAGAATTTACAAATCTGCTTTCTGCTTTTATGTGCATTTTACATACTGTCCCAACTTGATGACATGATATGTAGTAAAGCACATTTCTGAATTTTAAATAAAATCAAAATTAATTTATATAGTGCATTTCACAAACACAATACGCTTCTCAGAAAACCCTGGTCTAAACCCCCACAAGAGCAACCCAAAGGCCACAGCGGCAAGGAAAAACTCCCTGGTGGTAGATAGGAAGCACTCGGTCTGAGTGTTTCACTAACACAACACAGCAATGATTCTTTGTCCAGGCAAAAACAATATGCAGACATTTGATTGTGATATCCATTCCAGGTCTGATTCATATAACCACCACAATTATTGCATTGAATCTGTGTTCCATACGACAATACAATAAACTGTTCAAATGTATTGCTCCCCTGCTGAATCACAGTGCGCGCAGGATAAACCTTGTATCATTAAACAAATTAAAACGAGCACAGAATCCAGCTATTGTTAAGCACCGCAGATTTAAACTTGGCCGAACAGTGAATCATGCCTGCATTGTGTAGGATCCTCAGGCAAACCCAAGTGGATCATTAGATGGACACCTGAACACTCAAAGTGCTATGCCCAAAAGCAAACAATTGCAACATCTTTTACTTGGATCAAATTTGGACTTTTTTGTATGTTTAATCAGAGACTTGGCTACATAAAAACTCCCCAGATATATTAAATGTGCATGGTTATGTTTAGGAAAGACTTTATTAGCATACTGCACATCGCATAATAAACAGCTGCTAGTACACAGTAGCTACACAAGAGACAGGATGCAGTAGATATGGCTCTGATTCTAGCGATGTGGAGAAGTGCTATGGCTGTGTTCCATTATGCATACCCGCATACTAGTTAGTACGCATTGCAAGTATGGTCGCCATTTGTTTGTAATTAATGCATTCCAAAACGCAAGTATGCAGAAATATAGCACATACTAAAATGTGTACTTCTGTACTTGACAGGAGCCAGACTTTCGAGACTCAACTGGCTGCAGGCTTGGAGAAAGCAGTTCTGGATTAAGTAGTTCTGGAGGATGCACGCGCACTTTAGACAAAGCAGTTCTGGATGACACATGCGCAGTTTTAACTCGAACATGGCATTGAGAAAGACTGTAAATTATGGATTAACGTTACAACAATTATGAACATCATTATTAGTGTAATGTTGTAATATAGCAAGCTAGTAAATGTTTTTAAACTATAAAATACCTAAATTGTAATATTTATATCACAATTGCGTATTGCTTAGTGTGCGCTTGTAACGTTATATTTTTAGCGATGATGATGGACTAGCTTGCAACTAGTTTGGATTAGCTTGCAACGTAGGCCTACTGTATGAATGCCAGCGACGTCAGCGTAGTGCAGCCTAGGTGCTTAATTGTTATATGAATGCCATCTGTGAGGCTGGGAGATCTAACAAAAGCCAAGAGATGGCACAGCATCCTCTCTCTTCTCCCTGGTCAGTCCGTGGGCTAGCTAGGTACTTCAATTTTGAACGAAAAGGCCGTTTTATATTTTATTCCTAGTCTTTGCGGGATTATATGATAGGTTGCAGTAGCAAAGGTCCACTGAAATGTTCTCTTTGTCCTATTTACCTGACAAGGCATATGATAGTACTGAACATGTCACATTAATGTTTACTATCACTAATTATGTTTTTATTTTATTTATTATTTGTTTTAGATCCATCATGCTACAGTCTGCAAAAGCTGTTGCTGCCTTTTTCACTGCCTGTTTTGCAGTCCGCATTTTTTTAAGCCGATGAGGCAAGACAAATTGGCTTTTTATTCCGAAGACAGTCATCCGGGAGGGCTGAGGGAGTGAGTGATGGAAGGAGTGAGTAAGTAAGTGATGGAATGAGTGACTGTTTACTATTTTGTTATAATAAATGTTTAATTTTTTATTTATTTATAGTTTTAAGGGTAAAAACAAAGCAAATAGATAAAAGAAGTAGATAAATTAAATAAATAGAAATTGAAGGCACATCTATCTCCGACTTACAGACAGCAAGGAGGACATAAAATAATCATAGGGAAATGTTTTCAGAGTGGTCTTAAAATAATTTACTGTTGGGGTATTTCTCAGGTCTTCAGGCAGGGCATTTCACTTGCTTGGTGCATACTGCATAGAAACAGAAAGCTGCTTCCCCAGCTTTCAAATTAATCTTAGGAATGGATAAAAAGCCGCTGCCTGAGGACCTGAGAGTTCAAACTGGTCCGTAGCTGACAAGCATGTCTTTGATGTACTGTGGCCATTGAGTGCATTGAGTGCACGCACCCTTTATGATAAGACTGAATGGCTGTGTTGGTAACATTAATCGGCAATAAAAATATGAATTACTCCATCATCATCGGAACTTTAGCTAAATTAACACTGCTCACTAGTCGGGTGCACGCACCCTTAGTTATGATGAGACTGAATGGCTGTGTTGGTAACATTAATCGGCAATAAAATGAGTCCATCATCGGAACTTTAGCTAAATTAACACTGCTAACTGTAGTCGGGTGCACGCACCCTTAGTTATGAATGGCTGTGTTGGTAACATTAATCATCAAAAAAAGTATGAATTAGTCCATCATCGCTACAAATATAACGTTATGAGCGCACACTAAACAATACGCCATTGTGATATAAATATTACAATTTAGGCATTTTATAGTTTTAAAAACATTTACTAGCTTGATATATTACAACATTACACTCCATGTTAATGATGTTCATTGTTGTACTCCGTAACTTAAACTGCGCATGCGTCGTCTAGAACTGCTTCGTCTAAACTGCGCATGCGTCGT
This sequence comes from Synaphobranchus kaupii, assembly GCA_029718625.1. Lineage (NCBI taxonomy): Eukaryota > Metazoa > Chordata > Actinopteri > Anguilliformes > Synaphobranchidae > Synaphobranchus > Synaphobranchus kaupii. The sequence goes on from CM056381.1 coordinate 56,121,989, forward strand.
CCAGAACTGCTTCGTCTAAACTGCGCATGCGTCGTCCAGAACTGCTTTCTCCAAGCCTGCAGCCAGCTGATATAGAGACTTTCAAGTACGCATCGATGCACACTTGTATGCCTTCTTCTTTCCCAAAGATCATTGCGTTAAACCATAGACTGTAGAAAAATAGCGCTAAACTTAAACCGAAAGTGCTGTGAAGCTAGCCACCATTACCATGGCCACAATAACTTAAGACTTACGGTTTTAGGCTTCCAGTTTCCATACACACTTTAAGGGGCACAAACTGGCACAAAATGAAACATCGCATGCATTCTCATTGTTTCTTTCTTGCATTTTTGGCGTACCATAGTGGACGTCACTTAGCTTTACGGTGATTACAGGATTCCGTTTCTGCAAAATGGCCTCTGTCTTGACAAAGCAATACCACAAAATAGGAACACGGCGTTCTCCTATGCGACAGATAGGCTACACCAAACACTCTGAGCAGCATTTTTTTTTATACAGAGCAGCATTGAGCAACCAGCGTGAGCAGCAATTATTTTGTTTTTTTTAGAACAAGCAGCAGCGAAACAAACAAGAGCAGCACAGGCAAAAGCAGTATGGGAGAGATCAGCCTCTCGTTATTGGTCGGGCACAGCAAGAGTTTCCTGACCGAACTTGCTCTGCGAACTTCATTCGCAATGCTCATTTGAAAGTAGAATTCTCCATGCTCGCTTACAGATTTTTTCTTCTCGCACTCAAATCACTGTCCTCTTGCTTACTGATTTTTTCAGCTGAAATATTACTGCCAAATGTCCAGCCAATAAGAATTAACCGGAAATGCACTTGCCCAAATCTAATTGGACATCTTAAGTTTAAGCGATTAAACATTTATAAGTCACACCTCTAATTTGGTCTTAGCAGTTATCAGTGCAGTACAGCAGTTTCTAAATGTGTAAATGTGATTTAGCTCTTTGAAACTGCTATTCTCTGAAATGTGGCAGCATAGTATTGCTCTTTTTTATGTTTCAGCTGATTGTCTTGCCTGAATGAGGTATTCTGTAATGCAAATTTGTAATATCCCCGATGAGGTCATTCCCGGTCAAGAGCCACTGAGTGGGGGACGGGTAAGTGACTTTCAGGGCTTTAAGGTGATGACATGAGATATGCTGTTAGAGTGCTGAGGACTGGGGACAGGTGATCCAGCTAACAAATTCCTGAAATGCTTAGCAGGCACTGTTTCCGTGATGGAGCTTGGTTTCAGGATCGACTGCTGTCGGGGTGAATGCTCGCCCCTGGGGTCTGAAGGGAACACCCTAGCAGATGGACCTGTGTGATTGGGAAGGATAGGGGTGCAAGAAGTGTTTCTGTTGAAAAAGGACATCAATAGTATCAAAACATATTTCAGCTGTAAGCCTTAAAGTAATACATGATCCAGGCAAAAATCCCCATTCACTGTATTTAGAAATTTGGTATTCAAAACATTCATCTGATCAAGACATTCATTGCAAAACGGAACCCAAAATGTATCATGATAAAGAAACAAGGGTGTTATTTATGTGAAAAGACTCAACAGAACAACAGTAGAACAAGTACAAGTACTCTGTAGAACAACAGAACACAAGTGATTGTAAGAGAGAGGAGGGGAAGAGGAAAGTGTATATCATTGCTTTAAGAATGCAGACTTAACTGCCATAAATTTAAAATGAGATCAGTTATCTTATTTCCCTGACAATTTATGTTTGGAGATGTACAACACAGTCTAAGGTTTGTGACTTTGCATATCGGGGAGGGTGCTGTGCACTTTGTCATCTACCTAATTTGCAGGATTTGAGCTGATTTAGCTAGTCCCTCCCCTAGTATAGGGGGAAGGACTAGTAGTATCCTGCCATAACTATGCAGTACATCTTTTTCATCTGATGACCTAGGTCCCTTAGAGTCCCTATTTCAATGCACTGATGACATTACCATGTGAGTGTCACATAACTTTTTACAGCTGAATTAAAAAAAGAAAAGAAAATTGTGGACCACCTCAGTTCTCTGTCTTTTACAGGGAAAGGTTAGGCTAGAAATTATGGTGTCATTTTACATACTGAGCTAAATTTTAACAGACACATCAACGATGTTACCTTAACACCGAAAAATGAGTTCATGCCTTCATTACTAGTAGATTAGATTACTGTAATGGCCATTTTTTTACTGGCCTCCCTAAAAAAGCCACACAACAACTGCAGCTGATTCAAAATGCTGCTGCAAGAGTTCTCACAGGGACTAAAAAGACAGACCATTTCAACAGTTCTTCGATCTTTACACTGGCTCCCCGTTTACATGAGAATTTACTTCTGGTATACAAAGCACTCAATGGCCACCACAGTACATCAAAGACATGCTTGTCAGCTACGGACCAGTTAGAACTGTAAGTTGGAGATAGATGTGCCTTCAATGTCTATTTATTTAAATTTATCTACTTCTTTTATCTATTTGCTTTGTTTTTACCCTTTTGCTGTGTAAAGCACAGTGTGCATGAAATGTGCTATACAAATAAAGTTTGACTTCACTTGACTTTTCTCTGCTCTTTTTTTAATGTCCAAATGGGTTGTTTGTGTCCATTCTGTTATAAACAGTCTGTAAATGTTCAAATTAATAAAAAATGTTCACCAAAAAAAAATTGCAAATACTGTGTTGTGTCAATCACATATGAGCAAGTAATCTCCACCTCACTCTGCAGCCTGTGGAAACTGCTTCTGGTGCCAGATATTACCACCAGCCTCTGGTCACCTGACTCTCCTTTAATTTCCAGATCTGTCTTGTCTGTGAACCCACTGCTCTCCCTGGGTGCGTCCCAATAGTCGAAAAATGCAACCTTTCCTCCTCCACAACCACTCCTCTACTCCGTACCCCGGAAACGGATCTTTGTGTTTTAATCTAATTTTGCTGATTACATCTTAATTACATATAAATGGTTACATATTAATGTCTCGACGCAAACCGCAATGTCAGGTATATTGTATATACTTGTACTGAAAACGTTCAGGCAGTTTTGCATATTTCCAGGTTGGAGAGGTGTGGTAGTGGGGGAGTGGAGGTGGGGAGTGAAGAATATTGGGACGCACCCCCTCTCTCTCTGTGGGTTTGTGTGTGTGATACAGAGAGAGAGAGAGAGATATGGCATAGACACTGTAGTTTGTGTTTTCAATTTGTGTAATATGTCATGTCGCTGAGATTATGTAGTATCATGTAGATTAAAGTTTCTCAACCCTGGTCCTGGGAACCCACTTTGTATGCTGGTTTTTGTTCCAACCATAGTAACAAACTGTATTGAGCTGCTAATTGTTCCTAATAAGACTTTGTACATCTATTGAAGGGCAATTTACCCTCTAAAGCCCTATTTGGTTTTACATGGGGAGGTGGAGTATTGTACTTATTACTGGAGCATCTCTGTTATTTTAGCTCCGTCCAAATCAAAGTAACTGCGCACTCGCGTGCCAGTACAGATTCCAGTGTATTTTACCTACTGTTAAATGCCCTGTAGAAATAACCCCAGGTTATAGCAATCCTGTGCGAATTCACATGTTCATAAATACTCTGTTATGTCCTGTGGATAAGGAGTTTTCCCAGCTACTCGAAGAAGCCTTTGATTGTGCATTCTTCAGCCAGTCCAGGCCACAACTATTGGCCAACCTCTACATTAAGGCAAAAAGCATGTGTAAAACTGTTACCACCTGCAAAATATTGTTCAAGGTGATCAACTAACAAGGTATAAAGAGGATTGTGTGTGCTAAAATGGAAAGGTACATTGATTTATCATTTTTGCGGGTTAGCCTGCCTGAATGAATATGCAAAATTGGGCATCCCTACGTTATTTTGCAAAATAGTGGGAGGAGGTCATGCAAATAGATAATTTTAGCACATGTAAAGTGATTTACTAAGCCCGAAAGGAAGTTTTGGAAAGGTATTTGCGGGTGCATTTTAGTACAAATGGAAAACAAGTATTAAAAGACACGGAATCGATAAGATGACGGCTGTCATTGTAGCAAGACACAAAAAGAGAATTTGTAGATACATACATCACAAACAGTAAGACTATATTTTGTAATCATGAAGCAAATCGTAACGAGTAACTTGTATTTGAATCAAACAAGCAATACAACGTATAATACAACAAACTGAATAACAAAGCAAATAAAAACATTATCAAAATAAAACCCATGATCACATGGAAATGTGATTTCATGTGACAGTAACGGTGTGTGTAGGCTTAGTGCTAGTAAGCATAGTTACGATAATTTCAGTCCTGACAAACATCTGTAACTCCCGGTAGAAACTAAGAGACATGCAATGAAACAGTTTGTCATAAACCGCCAGCTTGTTCAGTGTAAAAGTCACTGTAAAAAATAAAAAAAATAAAAAAAACATTAAAAAAACTGCAACATTGCTGCCAGTCTTTTTACCATTTTCTTACAGTGTAACCATTCCAAACACGCAAAATCTCTCAATTAAAAATGGCTGTTTGCAGCTGGAGTAATTACTCTTAGTTGATCACCTTTAAAGTGTAAAATTTGGGGTCTTAGTAAATTGACCCCTAAGTGTATGTAAAATAACATGAAAAAGAAGCAAATCCATCCAAAGAAGGTGTCAGGGACCGTTCAGAGACCCAAATGCAGACCAGGATGTAGGCGAAAGAGAACGTTTATTTCCAGTCCAATGTCAAAAAGCCAGGTAATCAGATGTAGACAGAAAGAAATCGGCAGTGAGACAGTCCAAAATCAATAACGAGAAATCACAGGCAAAGGTACAGAAGACGGCAGGCAAAGGCGAGGTCACAAAAACAGGCAGGAGTCAAAAACCAAAATAACAAAGGCAAACAAAACATAATCGGCGGGCAGGAATCGCAGTCATACAAAGGGTGTCTCAGGAATCTCAACAAATCTCTGGCTTTACAAACACAGGCTCAGGAAAAGTGATCAACGTTCTAACAAGGAACAGACTGAAACGCAGGGTCAAAATACACAGGGAGTGACGAGATACAATGGGGATCAGGTGTGTGGAAACGGGGAAGGGAAATGACAAACAGGTGAGCGTAATGAAACAATGAGTGAAGCTGATAATTCACTAATAAGGTAACATGTAATACGCGGACAGGATTCACACATAACACATAGACTTGAACATGAACTGGGTAGTAAAAGACATGTCTCTAAGTGCATACAATTAGAGAAGGGAAAGCGGAAACAAGAGTCAGCTGTAGTAAAAGAGAAAATCGAAGAAAGATGATCAGCGATAGAACCGGAAGAAAGAGAGACAGCTGCAGATAGAAACTAAGTTTACGTTAGTAAGTTAGTTAATTAGTACATAACCTAAATCTAAGCTGTTAGTAGTAGTTAGTTAATTAGTATTATATACAATTAGATAATTAGTTAAGAAGGAAGTGCATGACAGAGGAAATACAGAGAAAAACCGCAATCACAAAAGGCTCCCGAAAAGTGTGACGAAGACAGGGGAGTGACGGCAATGAAAATACGGAACAGTGAAACCATAAATGAATTGAAAAATGAGAAATTTAGCAATAAACTGGGGTCCTCGGTCAGGTACAACGTCCGTGGGAAGGCCATGTAGACGAAAAACGTGTTGTATCATTATATTAGCCGTTTCCTTGGCGGATGGAAGTTTGGTGAGTGGAATGAAGTGGGCGGCCTTAGAAAATCTATCTACTACGGTAAGAATGGTGGTGTTTCCGTTGGAAAGGGGTAATCCGGTTATGAAATCCAGGGAGATGTGGGACCAGGGTCGTTTGGGGACAGGCAGAGGTTGAAGATGGCCAGGCAGGGGGTAGACTGGATGTTTTATTTTGTGCACAAGTGGTACAGGCGGTGATGAAGTCCTTTTTGTCCTGAGTCATGGATGGCCACCAGAAACATCTTTGGATGAATGCTTTCATGCTGCGGATTCCCGGATGACATGACAATTGAGATGAGTGCCCCCACTGGAGGACCTGGGAACGGACAGAATCAGGAACGAACAGGTGGTTGGTGGAACATTTCCAGATTGAGCAGAGCGTACAACAGTCTCAATGTCCAATTGAGCAGTGGCAATGAAGCAGTGATGGGGTAAGATATTTTCAAATTCGGAGGTGTTAGTGGTGGGGATGAACTGACGTGAGAGGGCATCGGGTTTAGTGTTTTTGGAACCGGGACGGTAGGAGAGAATGAAATTGAATCTGGAGAAGAATAGGGAGCAGCGGGCTTGTCGGGAATTCAGTCTTTTAGCGGTTTGCAGGTACTCAAGGTTTTTATGATGAAAGAAACTTTAGCGCCCTCTAGCCAGTGTCGCCATTCTTCTAGCGCGAGTTTCACTGCCAGCAGTTCCCTATTCCCAATGTCGTAATTTTGTTCAGTAGGGGACTAGCGATGGGAAGAAAAGGTTCACATGGATGAACTTTGCTGTCCTTGGTGACGCGTTGAGAACACTGCCCCTACCCCGATGTTGGAGGCGTCAACCTTGACAATGAACTGTGCCTCAGGATCAGGATGAACCAGGATAGGGGCAGATGTAAACCGAGTTTTGAGAGCCTTGAACGCCTCTTCGATCGTAACTGTCCATATGAAACGGTCCTTGGACAAGGTAAGTGCGGTTAGAGGTGCAGCCAGGGTGCTATAGTTGCGAATAAATCACCTGTAAAAATTAGCAAACCCCAAGAAGCATTGTAGATCCTTTCGGCTCTCTGGTTGAGGCCAGTCCACCACAGCCTTGATTTTGAGTGGATCCTTCCGAATACTTCCGGCCGCGATGATGTATCCCAGAAAATAAGTGGATTGACAGTGAAACTCACACTTTTCCGTTTTCACATAAAGCTGGTTCTCCATTGTAAGATTTTGCGGACGTATGTGATATGTTCAGCTGAGTCCTTGGAAAAAATGTAAATGTCATCCAAATAAACAAAAACAAAATGATTAAGCATGTCTCTGAGAACATCATTCACTAACGCCTGGAACACAGCGGGGGCATGAGCCCGAACGGCATCACCAGATACTCATAGTATCCAGGTGGGGTGTTGAATGCAGTTCAAAACGGTTCTTGACAGTTATGTCGTTGAGAGCTTGGTAATCGATGCATGGGCAAAGCGAGCCATCCTTCTTCCCCACAAAGAAGAATCCCGCTCCTGACGGAGATGAGGAACGATGTATGATTCCCACTGCCAATGACTTCTGGATGTATTTAGTCATGGCCTCCGTCTCCGGACGGGACAGGGAAAACAGACGACCCCGAGGGGGAGTGGTGCCAGGCAGAAGATCGATAGCACAATCATACGGGCGATGAGGTAGCAGGGAGGTAGCTCGGGACTTACAGAAGACCTCTTTCAGGTCCAGGTACTCGGAAGGGACAGTTAACAGATCAGAAGGTTCCTCAGAAGGCTTGGGACTCGGAAGGGGTGAGTGGGCTCGACGAAGGCAGTTGAACAAACAATAGGGGCTCCAACCCACTATTTTGTTACTGCTCCACTCCAGACTTAGTTAATACTTAGTTAACAGTGACTCAGTGAGGGTTGAAAAAACACTTTATTCACAAACTGACAGGTGAAATCAGTTTGGTCCCATTTGCTGAGACTGTGGAAACCTGAAACCATCTTTGTAAAATGAATGGAGTTTACTGACAGCAAATGACAACAAGCCGAACCTGCATTGTGTTAAAATAAGTTTAACCCTTTAAAACCGGACCGTTCTAATTTCAGTACAATTGTTCTGATGGTTTGACGTATAATAGCTCTGCCGTCCAATCACTGATTTTCTTTTTGAAAACTGCTACTTACAGATGACAAAATAAGCTACAATTGCATATAATTGGTTCATGAGCTTAGTGGGGGCGGGGATTTATTTGTAGACCGCTAAATAAAACCGCACGTCAACCTCGTAAATCTCCATTTGCTTCACTGCGGGCGGAGCGGACCACCTTGGACAGAAGACTATCGTCTGAAGACTTTACTGCGACTGAGGGAAAGCCAGTAAACCCCCTGAGGTAAGAAATATTTAAGATAATAATTAACCATAGATATTACTTCAGAAACGATTTTATTTTGAATAAAATCCTGTTTTTGTACCGCAGACTTTCTCATATTTTCACTTGAAAGTCGCTAAGGTAGCTAACGTTCGGCTCTAGCTTCAAATGATGCCACTGTGGTGTTGTTCCCCCAGCTCGTTTCGAGATGAAATTGTGAAAAAGTCTGTCATACAATGAATAAGTGAAGTGATAACATTAGATGTGCATATTTTCCGTATCTTACTGTAGACTTTGATAACTAAATAATAGCTAACTAAAGCTAAAACAAATAACGTTAGTCTAACAGTGAGCAGTCATCGTCTTGCCGCGCGAACAGCCATTTTCTTTTCTGCGTTTTTGTTTTCCTAATTTGAAACGTTAGCTCTGCTGTCTGTCTTGCTAGCTTTATAAATGTTATACTCAACTATTAGTCTTATCAATAGCAAGTACTAACTAGCTAGTTTTTTAACATAACGTTATGTATAAATTTGAAGGTTGTTGTTGATCAGTCCTGTCGAAAATGAATGGAGTAGAGAACAAAACAGCAAACATTTCCTAACGTAACGTCAGCTTTCCGTTTTATTTTCTGACTCACGTTTTTGACTTGAGCAAGATTAGCCTGTTTAGACAAATATGACAAAAAGACATCATTCAGTTGAGCCAATGTCACTGATGATTTAGGTCTGTTCATTCAAAACAATATCTTATATGAATGGACATTATGCTAAGTAGTCTAACATTGTGTTATTGTTGTGCTTTTAATCTAACGTTATTCTGGAGCATAAAGTGTTTTCTGTAAAATGTCATTCTCATTATACACCCCTTTAATGACTCAGAAATGGTTTTATATGTTATGGATTAATGAAATGGCAACTGATAATATATGTATCTATTACAGCGATGGATGGACATTATGCTTGTGTCCAGAATAGCTATTTTATCTATTCCTGACATAAGCATAAAGCGTTTGCTGTAAGATGATGTTATTGCAAGCCCTTTAATTACTCAGAAATGGTTTTATATGATATGTTATGGATTAATAAAATGGTAAATGATTACATATTTATGTATTGCAGCAAAGGATGGACATTTAGCCATCTGATACAGTCCCCGAAGAGAAGGAAGGTGCTGAGGGTCATTGCAGAGCACGACACGGAGGACCATCAGGGCATGCATGCACTTACTGTTATCTTCTTGATTTTTGAATATATTGAAGGTATTTATGCTTGACCATAGATTTGTCTGCTGTATCTGTACTAATACATTAATGATTTTACTGTAAATAAATCCAATGCATTAATTTTACGGGTATCTAAACTGATATTTGCCATGGGTTGTATCTTGTTTTTATTTGTTTTACAATGTTATCCATTTACTTAGTTCATCCATTCACTATGTTATACATTTTTAAAAAATAAAGTGTGTGTTTCATTGAACACATAAATTGTATATTTCAGTGTATGTGTCTTTCAATTTAGCATTATATCAACAGATTCTCAACAGTGACCCATTAGGAGTATGGATAAGTGGTAATGTGAAATGTCAATGAAGCTAACATTCTACTAAAAAAAATTGTTTTGCCTTTTCCCGTACATCATTAAGATGTTATAACTTTTGAGCAGTAAATGATAAATCTGTTCTGATTTATACTCTATATCACTTACAAAACAGTGAAGATACCACACAGTTTGTCTCCCTCGATCTTGAACATGAAATGTTTAAAAACCTAGGTTTCTCATGGAGAATAGCCATTTAGAAAGTTTTTTTATTATTATTTATTTTGTGATTTGTTTTAATAATTGATGATATTGTGTTAAAGTAAGCATATTATTGTATATAAATGGAAAGCTCCAGTTATCCTGTTTAAAATGGTATATTATCTTTAGGGGTGTAACATAATATGATCACACCACAAACAGTTTTGCATACACATGTCATATTTTCAATGAACCTAACATTCTAAAGCGTTTATTTTAGCCTTTTCTTACCCATCACTGAAGTGGTTATAACTTTTGAGCAGTAGAAGATACATCTATTCTGATTCCTATTCTATATGACTCACACAATGGTGAAGATATCATACACTGTAAGTTTCCCCCTATCTTGAACATGAAATGGGTAAAATAGTAGGTTTCTCATTAGAAAATAGCCATTTAGAATGTTTTATAAATTTAGTTGGTAAATGTATTTCCATAATTGACGATATTGCCATCAAGTAATCCTATTATTTCTTATATCAATTGAAAGCCCCAGTTATCCTGTTTACAATGGTATATCAAGTTTAGGTATCTGATGTAATATGATCACACTACAAACATTTTTGCAACGCACATTAAGAAATAAAATGGAATAGAATGTTGACCCAATATTCGCTTAGGCTGGAAAGAACTTAAAATTTTCAATCACCTTTTATTTGATCAAGAGATTAGCGTTGACAAAAACCAGCATAAACAGTGGGTCCCCAGGACCAGGGTTGAGAAACACTGATTAAGTAGTATTCCTGTATGCATGAGTGAGACGTGAGTGACTGTGTGCGTAAGCTGTTGGTGTGTGTGCTGTCTCACACGTATCTATATGGCACCAGTTCCCATTCTTCTGTATGGAGGATTAGGCCTATATTTACCCGTGACTGCCTGTCACCAACTCTTCTGGCTTCTGAAACAGAATGCCGGCGTGAGTCACTGTGCTATCTCTGCCCACTGAGGCGCCATGTAGTACCCACAGGGAGTGCTTGCATCATGCCTTATTCAGCATATTAATAGGGAGGAATTAACGTGAGTCATCAAGCTGTTTGCATCTCTGCCTTTCTGCACGTTTGTAGTTCAGTACTCTGACCTGCCCTACAATCCAACTATGATAGCTCTTTCTGTCACACTGCTTTCACCCCCCCCCCCCCCCGTGAAAAAAGCTCACTTTGGGAATCTGGGGCTTGTTTAAATAAAAAAGTGCCATGCAAGCTAATGTTTGAGACCATTTTCCACCTCTCTGTTTTTTGAGCATTTCAAAAAACAATTGCGATTTTGTTCCATGCACACTCCTAAAAAAGCTCATGCTCGAAACTCGGCCACTCTGAAATCACAGCCATTGCCCAGCCTCATATTGTTTAGATGGCACTGCGTGTTTGACGGTAAATTTGTAATTAGAAAGTCTAATTGTAACTAAATGTAAAAATGATGGCCTGATGGCCTTTTTATCATTGATCAAACACATCAAATGTTCATGTCATGTGTGTTTCATATGCCGAGGGCTATAGTAAATACAGTTAAAGTCGAAAGTTTACATACACCTTAGCCAAATCCATTTAAACTCAGTTTTTCACAATTCCTGACATTTAATCCTAGTAAGCATTCACTTTCTTAGGTCAGTTAGGAAGAGGGGAAAAGGGTATATACAAGATGGCAGTGGTATAGAAATATTTTTGCATAATGTCTAAACAATAAAAATTACTTAAGTACAACTCTAACTTACCAAGTGCCGTTTGGTGAAAGAGGGAAACTGACCTCAACCATCACCCATGCGTGCCACTCATCTGAGTGATGCATGACAGCCAGTTTTTTTTCCAGAACAATCAGCACATACAGTTGAAGTCGAAAGTTTACATACACCTTAGCCAAATCCATTTAAACTCAGTTTTTCACAATTCCTGACATTTAGTCCTAGTAAACATTCCCTGTCTTAGGTCAGTTAGGATCACAACTTAATTTTAAGAATGTGAAATGTCAGAATAATAGTAGAGAGAATTATTTATTTCAGCTTTTATTTATTTCATCACATTCCCAGTGGGTCATAAGTTTACATACACTCTGTTAGTGTTTGGTAGCATTGTTTTTAAATTGTTTAACTTGGGTCAAATGTTTCGGGTAGCCTTCCACAAGCTTCTCGCAATAAGTTGCTGGAATTGTGGCCCATTCCTCCTGACAGAACTGGTGTAACTGAGTCAGGTTTGTAGGCCTCCTTGCTCGTGCACGCTTTTTCAGTTTTGCCCACAAATTTTAGATTGGATTGAGGTCAGGATGGCCACTCCTATACCTTGACTTTGTTGTCCTTAAGCCATTTTGCCACAACTTTGGAAGTATGCTTTGGGTCATTGTCCATTTGGAAGAGCCATTTGCGACCAAGCTTTGACTTCCTGGCTGATGTCTTGAGATGTTGTTTCAATATATCCACATAATTTTTCTTCCTCATGATGCCATCTATTTTATGAAGTGCACCAGTCCTTCCTGCAGCAAAGCACCCCCACAACATGATGCTGCCACCCCGTGCTTAACGGTTGGGATGGTGTTCTTCGGCTTGCAAGCCTCACCCTTTTTCCTCCAAACATAACGATAGTCATTATGGCCAAACAGTTCAATTTTTGTTTCATCAGACCAGAGGACATTTCTCCAAAAAGTAAGATCTAATTTCCCCATGTGCATGTGCAAACTGTAGTCTGGCTTTTTTCTTGCAGTTTTGGAGTAGTGGCTTCTTCCTTCTTTCTTTCTGAGGTCTTGGCTGATTTCTTTTGATTTTCCCATCATGTCAAGCAAAGCGTAAGGTTCGGAGAACCAAACGCGACCGACAAGGATTTCTAAAAGCATATCTAGAGAGATACGCCACAAAACCCGGAAGTAGCCGCACCAGGACTGGGATAACACAGGATCGGGAGCAGAACTTCCCTAGCACAAGGCAAAACAAAGCAACCTCCAAAAACTGTGAGAATAACTAACAAAAGAACCTCACGCACTAAATAATTAGGCGTAACAAGAGGTAGTGAAACAAAACAAAACAAACTGTAACGTCCGGTTCCCATCCTGTCCGTTTTCCATGTTTTACCTTCTCCCTCCGTGTCATGTTTGATTCCCTTGTCCGTGTTTTGCCATGTCCCTCCGTGTCATGTTTGATTCCCTTGTCCATGTTTTCCCTGTTGCTGCAGACTGGGTGTGTTCCCTCTGTTTGTTTCACTCCTTTTACCCACTCCGGTTTCAACTAATCTCCTTTCCCCGTTGTTGCATGCATTCTGCACCCTTCATTTGTTCAATTACCCATGTCTTCATTCTCATGCTTTTCCTGATTGTTTCCAATCACACTCCCCTATTTAACCCACCTGCTGTCTCCCCTCCAGTGCTGGTTCGTTACCTTTATTGCTTTCCTAAACCTTGTTGCTTCTCTTTAACGTGTTCCAGTATTTAGATCCTTGATTCCCTGTCCTTTTATGCTAACTTCAGTTTGGTTCTGTCTCGGGGCTTAAATGCTCACTGCCTGCTGTTGTTGCTAACTAGTCCTGTTTGTTTGTGGTTCTTCTTGTTTTGTACATTGCCTGTCTCGTTTACCACCTTTATTGTTCCTGCCAGTCTGTAGCTGTGTACCTCTCCCTGTTTGTGTTGCGGTACCTCCCGTCCAGTTCCAGCCCCAGTATCCCGTTGGACTACCCAGTCCAGATCCTGTCCAAGTTCCTGTACCAAGTCCAGTTCCGGTCTGGAACAACTCCATGTTCCGGTGATCCAGTTCCTGTTTCCTGTACCAAGTCCAGTTCCGGTTTGGAACAACTCCATGTTCCGGTGATCCAGTTCCTGTGATCCCGTTCCTGTTTCCTGTCCAAGTTCCTGTACCAAGTCCAGTTCCGGTTTGGAACAACTCCATGTTCCGGTGATCCAGTTCCTGTGATCCCGTTCCTGTTTCCTGTACCAAGTCCAGTTCCGGTGATCCAGTTCCTGTGATCCCGTTCCTGTTTCCTGTCCAAGTTCCTGTACCAAGTCCAGTTCCGGTTTGGAACAACTCCATGTTCCGGTGATCCAGTTCCTGTGATCCCGTTCCTGTTTCCTGTCCTGCCCAGTTCCTGTTTGGAACTCCAGTTCCCTTATCAAGTCCAGTTCCGGTTTGGAACAACTCCTGGTTCCCGTGATTCAGTCCTTGTAGGACCATCCGGTCCAGAACCAGTCCAGTTCCGGTTTGGAACTCCCGTCTCCCGTTCAAGTCCAGCTCCGGCTTGGAGCAGATCCCTAACCTCTCTATTGTGTTTTCTATTGTGTTTAATCTGTGTACGGCTTGGGACTACCCCAAAGCCACTTAATAAACTCCCTTTTCTGTCCCCCTGTCTCTGAGTCGTTGCACTTAGGTCCAGCCCTTATCAGGATCGTGACAGAAACACCCTGTATAAACGGGTGAGAGAATGAAAATGAAACTAGAACCTGTTAATTACAGCTCTAGGTGAAAATGAGCTGAACAAAAAGGTAACTGGCAGAAGAGTACAAAGGATAAAGAGAGAAAGGAAAGAAAAAGACTAAAATAAATCTTTCTCCTAACTCTAAACCGGACTTGCTGCGTTTCCTATTCGTACGAACCAGAAATGCAGCGACCGACTCTTATACCTTACCGACTTCGTTGTCAACATAGCAAAGACAATATCGAAGTGTGGAAATGCGGAAGTCCTGAGGTATTTATAGCCAACAGGAAACGCAAAACAGGTGCAGAGAATAATTGTCGGGCAAGATACGAATACCGGAACGGAGGCGTAAAAAATCAGAGAGCGTCCCGACGACGCCAAAAAGAAAGATGACTGCAGAAACAGCAGGGGCTGCAAATGCCCATGACACAAAGAGGCACTGAGTTTGAAGGTAGGCCTTAAAATACATCCACAGGTACACCTCCAATTGACTCAAATAATGTCAATTAGCATATCAGATGTTTCTAAAGCCGTGACATCATTTTCTGGAATTTTCCAAGCTGTTTAAAGGCACAGTCAACTTATTTTTTGCAAACTTCTGACCCACTGGAATTGTGATATAGTGAATTAAAAGTGAAATAATCTGTCTGTAAACAATTGTTGGAAACATTACTTGTGTCATGCACAAAGGAAATGTCCTAACTGACTTGCCAACACTATAGTTTGCTAACATGAAATCTGTGGAGCAGTTAAAAATTCAGACTTCAACCTAAGTGTATGTAAACTTCCGACTTCTGTATGTCAGTATGATGTGGGTGATAGTAACATTTATCCAGTTGTATTCTGGTATAAGAAAGATCCACATTACACTTCCCTTAGAAATGTATATTTTGTGCAATGTGAGGATCATCAGAACTTTTGTTTTTGTTACAGAAAGTTCACTTCCTCTTTAGTTCATTGAGCTATGATAACTCATAACCACATGACCCTAAGATGATATATTATAGAGTTTGATCTTCTCTTTTGCCTACTTGGAATCTCCTTTCCTGCTGACGCCTAGAACATACATGACCTGGTTCATGCTTCCCTGGAGTAGAATAGTTTTGCAATCCCCTTCAGAACTCTTAATGTGCCTTTCACTCTAAATGTGACATTGTGATTTAATCTCCATCACTGCGTGTGGTCTTAGAGCAGTGGCTCGTACTGAAGTGAAAAGGCAACGAGGACATGCATCCTCTTCACATTCTCTCCAGCCATTCACTTCACCCTCATCTGGGTTTGGAATGTACTCAAGGGAGTTCAGAATGTCCTCACAGAATCACAGGACATTCTCAGAAGAATGCATGGTGTGTTATGTGTTGTTTTAAGGCAGGGATAATAGAGTAGGAATAGAATGGTCATGTCATGGTTCTCACCTTTTGCACAGAAACCAGAGAGAGACTCCTCAAAATGTGTGGGTAACAACAGATAGAACAAGGACAAGGGTATAAATATACTCAAAAGTATGGATTTTATTATTTTTTTAATCGAAAGAATGCAAAAGAAATATTTTAATATTTATAAAATTAGGTCGCAAAAATATGCCAAAATCATATTCGGTACCAAATTAAATTTAAGATATGTTATTGCCCTTTACCTTATTTTCCAGTTGAGGATACACCACTTATAATACCATTCCAAGATGGGTCAAGGTACAGTTATAGAAGTCATAAGTAAGCCTCAAATCTTAATTTTCAAGTATCAATTCAAGTCCTAAATAATCCTAATAGCTAAATCAAATACGTTAACAGTTAACAAGTAACAAGTCCCTAATTTCAGATAAAGTATTCATTGTTGTTGTTTAATACAAATTGGAAAGGAACTGGTAAGCTCAAGTGATATTTTAATTATTCCTTAAATAAATAAACTTAATGGATCATGATTAAACACTTTTAATTTCTAATTGATTTATTCAAACTGAAACTAACTAGGTTCTTTAAAAGAGTGGATACATAGGGTCGGATTCATAGATGGCCAAATTAAGTCATGCGCTTAAGTGCCTCTCCTGCATGGATTTAATGCAGGATGAGATACGCTGTATTCTATGTGGGTGCGTTTCTCAAAATATGGGTGGCACAGGGCATGATATTCTAATGACCTGTTTATTGTGCCTGCCCCCTGGGTTGCCAGCTTTCTACTAAAAAAATGTGTGTGGGGGTATACATTTTCTATTGCCATAACCGCATTTGCCTTTGTAAAATCATACCTTTGTGCATCGTAGTTGCTCTTGCATGATTGGGAAGGCAGTGAACGTATGAATCTGTCGTATTGATAAGATCATCATAGCTCCTAATGATGATAGGGGTGCAATGAATAGTCAACGAAAATCGATGACCAAATTAGTTGGCAACAAATTAAATTGTTGATTCGTTGGTGACGTCATCACGTGCGTTTTTCACGCTGTGGAGCTGAATTAAACACATCGTTTTTTCCGGAGCTGATGATGGAAGTAGCTAAGGAGTGAGACATCTTGCTTCCTTCTCATCTTTGTTGAGAGGTGCATATGCGCTTTTCACTCTTAACGCAGCCAAAAAGGCTGTGAACTGCAACTGCAAAGCTGCCCTTGCCTGGCATGGGAGCACATCAGTTTTGCTGGAGCATCTGAAGAGGAGGCACGTTCTGGATGATGAAGACTCGTCTCGGTAAGATAGTTAGCTTGTTAGCTGGCTAGCGACAGTAGGTAATGTTAATGTTAAAAGCCATGTTACTACAAAAGCCGCTCTACAAAAATGAGTCTGAGGTAGCCAAAACAAAAAAGGGAGTTTTTTGTATGGCTTGAAAGAGCATAAAATAAGCTTCAAATTGATGTATGTAGGAGCGCTCTAGGGTATTGCATAGATTTTTAAAATTAATATATTTTAGCTGCTTTCTTCCCAGGTTTAATTATTTAATCCATCCATTCCATCCATCCATCCATTATCCATTAACCCGCTTATTCCTGGTCAGGGTCACGGGGGGTGCTGGAGCCTATCCCAGCATGCATCGGGTGAGAGGCAGGAATACACCCTGGACAGGCCGCCAATCCATCACAGGGCACACACACCATTCACTCACACACTCATACCTATGAGCAATTTTGAGTCTCCAATTAGCCTAACCTGCATGTCTTTGGACTGTGGGAGGAAACCGGAGTACCCGGAGGAAACCCACGCGGACACGGGGAGAACATGCAAACTCCACACAGAAAGGCCCTCGGCCGGGATTCAAACTCGGTACCTTCTTGCTGTGAGGCGACAGTGCTAACCGCCTAAGCCATTTTCAATTGATTTTCAAAACCAATACTCCAATAACTTTTGCTCAGGAAAAACTGTAAAAATGGTTCAAAGTGAAATAAAAAATAAGAGGCTTTGGACAATACGGTCATGTGCACATACATGTGCATACGATATCGACGCTACACTTCCATGTACGTGTCAAGTCAATGATGAAATCATTTCCATTCCATTCGTTGATACCAAAAATGTAACTCGGGGGTGAATATAAAGACGATTGCAAGAGGGTTAGGGTTTTTTTAAGCATCACAGCGAACAAAAGAATTAACTTGAAACAAAAGAGTCAACAAAATCCTTTAATAAAACAACTTTAGTGTAAGGGAGGGGGAGGTGAATGGTTCGGAGGTCAAAATGTAACTAAAGGGATTCTTTAAGTGTCCAATTTAGAACACCAATGAGGCGGACAGAATCCATGAATAAGGGAGAAAAACCTGAAAGAAACAACAGCTCCTGCTCTCCAGGCTGGAGGGCAATACAAAGGAGACTGAAAAAGGGAGAAATAATAGCAACCTGAAAATAATCGGGCGAGCGAGACTCGTAGGCTCGAGAAAAATAAAAATGCCTCTCACTCTCGATAGAGAGAAAACAAGGAAATAACGAGAGGAACAGAGCAAACAGAAAGAAAAACTGTCTCAGAGAGACCAGAGCGAGGGACAGAAAAAGCAAAGGAAATGTGTATCCTATGTGTCTCTAATGCACAAAAAGGCAAGTCCCTCGTAACTCCAAAGCAGGGCAATGAAGGAAACAGGTCTCCTTAGAGTGCCTACCTATACCGTACCGGCTTAAAGTCAAAATGAGCAAATGACAACCAAGCACCGAAAGAAGGAAATCCTAGGCTTAAATAGAAACAGGAAATCCACAACAGGTGCACTCACTAAGTACTGGAAAGAGTGGAAACCCCGGCGTGGAACGCCAAAAAATCCGATAGATTGCCCCGTCGAACAGAAAAGAACGACGTAGAACAAAAGAAAGACAGGGCAAACCATGACATTTAGGAATCAAAATCAATGCTTCTTTCGGTTTTATCTGAGAATATGGATATAAAAACAATTTTATTATTCAGAAAAAAATCACAACCCCAAAAACCCCACAACATTCAATCTCCCTGTACGAGTAATCATAATATGTGACATCCAACTCATTATTGCAGAGCGGTTCACATATGGACAAAGTGATGATAATGTCACCCATTAATGTTCTATGGCTTGTACACAATGGCGCATGAAGCCCAAAATAGCCAAAACCAGGGCGTTGCCATTGTATTTTTTTGCAACCAATGCAAGCGCATTGGAACGAAAGGGTGGAGTCCACGACTGCAGGAAAATCCACCCCGACTGTCTTACTTGATCATTAGACACGCCCACGGTAAAATCTCTCCAGACCTTGTAATGAAGGGGTGCGTCCCAATATTCTGCACTCCTCACCTTCTTTCCTCCACTCGTCTCCTACCCGGAAGTATTCAAAAGTTTCAAGGACAAGTAGTTGCATGTACAGTATACAATTTACCTTTCGTTGCGCTTTGCATTCAGACATTAATTAACATGTAACCATTAATATGTAATTAATATGTAATCAGGAACATTAGATTAAAATACAAAGATCGGTTTCCGGGGCACAGAGGAGAGGAGGTGGTAGTGGAGGAAAGGAGGATGCATTTGTTGAGTATTGGGACCTATTTTCCTACAGTCTATGATTGGGACAGTCTACAGTCAAGGAGTCGCAGCAACAATGTTAAAGAAATTGCTGATATCCTGGCCCAGCTCACTGGTTTTAATATTTTTATTATTCAATGGATGTCTCTTAGTTTCAGGTTACAGATGTTTGTCAGGACTGAAATGATTGTAACTATGCTTACTAGTACTAAGCCTACTTTTGCTGTTACTGTCACATAAAATCACATTTCCATGTGATCATGGGTTTTATTTTGATAGTTTTTATTTGTTATTCACTGTTTGTTGTAATACACGTTGTATTGCTTGTTTGATTCAAATACTAGTTACTCTTGTTTTATGTAACATGATTTGCTACATGATTACAAAATGTATTCTTACTGTTCGTGATGTAGCCTATGTATCCACAAATTCTCTCCTTGTGTATTTTCAGCATTAGCTAGAATGGCCCAGTTAATTAGCCCCTATTGTTACGCATTCGATCATTCAGAACGTTCACTTTTGGATGTTCCAAACACACCCGTATGTGTCTTGCTACAATGACAGCCATCATCTTATCGATTCCGTGTCTTTTAATAACTGCTTTCCATTTGTACTAAGATGCACCCACAAATACCTTTCCCAAACGTCCTTTCGGGTTTAGTAAATCACTTTACAAGTGCTAAAGTAATCTATTTGCATGACCTCCTCCCACTATTTCACGAAATAACGTAGGGATGCCCCATTTTGTATATTCATTCAGACTAACGCACAAAAATGAGAAATCAACATATCTTTCCATTTTAGCATACGCAATCCTCTTTACATCTGGTTAGTTGATCACCTCTGACGATTTTTTGCAGGTGGCTTTACAGATGTTTTTGTGCACGCAAACCTTTAGTAAATCGACCCCTGAGTTGGAACTACTTCATAGGTGTCCCTTTACTGGAAATTAATACACAATCCTCCAGTGAGAATTCAACGTGACCGTGGTATAAATTATTATACAGTATGCATACTTGTTGTTACTAAGCATGTTTATTTACCTTATCAACCAGAACCTGTAAGTTTTCTAAACAAAGGGGGAAATGCTGTGTGTACGAGTTACCCATTAGTGGGCGCTTCAGGAATGCCTGAACCTTTGAGTGGTGATGTGTACGAAAATAAGAAAAAGAAGTAAAGTTCAGTAAAGCATGAAGCAAAGCCCTAAATTAGTTATCTGTATCTTTGCTGTGCATCTCTATTTTCTTAAGAGGTACACAACAGATGGCTTGGTAATTTAAGGCTACCTAACTAGTGACAATCTTCACTCCTTTCTTTAAAACTATTTAGCCGCTGCACAACTTCCTTAGTCTTTATCAGTGAGATTACAGGATGTTGTCTCTGTTTAGTTACTTAATTGAGCAGTATGTATTGGTGCATTATTTACTCATTGTTATGGTTTAACCAAATGTGAGAGCTTTTAAAAATATATATTTTAAGGACAAAATGCCTCATTTATGTAAAGGGACTAGTTCTCCACTACACAGCATGTACCCTAACTTCATTGCTGTACAACAGTGGTCTCCAAACCTGTTCCTGGAGATCTCCCATCCTGTAGGTTTTCAATCCAACCCTAACAAAGCACACCTCATTCAACAGCTAGAGATCTCCTGTAGCTGCTAATTAGTGGAATCAGGTGTGCCAAATTAGGGTTGAAATGAACCTACAGGATGGTAGATCTCCAGGAACAGCGTTGGGGACCACTGCTGTACAACATGTAAAATGTAGAGAAGTAGTTCCCCTGTAGTTCCCCTAACTTGCCCTAATTCATGATTCATAATTTTCAATGGTTTACATTTGATTATTTATTGTCTTTACATTTAAATTATTTTTATTATGTTATGCAAATTAACCATTCAATCAAAAAACAAGTCATGTAATTCATTAAAACAATTTATTCATAGAAATGTATCCCCATTGACATGATTCAGCAGTCTATTTGGAGATAAGACAGCTCCATCCGGCTTAGGGAGAAGGAAGGAAGAAAGGAAGGCCATGAGTTGGCATGGCTGGAGAGGATGTGAGGGAGAAGGAGGAAAGGGAAGATGAGGGACAGGGATGAGGAAGAGCAGGAGGAGTTGGGTGAACAATGGCATGGCTACAAATGTCATTAATAAAAAAAATCATAATAAAAAATCATAAAGCTTGAAAACCTGACTTATTTCATAAAAAAAACCCTGTTCTGTTAAAAGCGACATAGTAAAATGTCCAGTGTTAATTCAACTCTAACAGTGTACATATGAGCATGATCTGGACAGAGTACCAGTTGCTCTGGACATATGTACACTGCTATAGTTGAATCAACACTGTTAGAGTTCAATTAACACTGGACATTTTGTTGTGAATTTACTGCGTAGATCCAGAATGGGAAAAACTGGCAGAATTAAACAGAAAAAACCCTTGAAGGCAGTTTGCCTTGGATTCAGTCTTTAAAGGGTAAGTAAACCCTAAAGCCAATTTTTTTTACTGATTACTGATATATTTGGACATATCCAGGTGCTAGAGATTGATCCTGTTGCAAATCGTGACATTTCATCACAATGCGTAGCATCATTAGGAAGTGTAGTGTATTTTGGCTAACTAGTGACACGGTGGTGAAATGTAGGCCATTGTAGTTGTAATTTACTATTGGCTGTTGTACAGTATATATGACGTGCCAGTACATGTGATGTCACACCAACTGGGTGCATCTGGCTACGCCCTTCCACTTCACACTATAAATGAGTTTTTTTACACCACACATTCTCTCTGGGAGACAGCTTGGTGCAGTGAACACAGGTGCACCTGTTGAAAAAGAAAGTTCTGCTTGCAGAACATTCGGCTATCCCACAAGATACCTAACAATCTAGAGTTAGTTAAAGGTGCACTATGCAGGATTTTTAGCCTGGCTGTAGTCCTGTGTTTACAATCAAAAAAGTCTAATCCTCCGTTCTAAACCCCACCCACTCCCCTCCGTTGAGGCAGAGATTGTATAGCACAGGCAAGAAACAAGTGAAAAATGTCAAGCAAATGAAAATAACGTTTTCAGCAACATTGTTCTATACGGTAACAGTAATTAGGTAGTGTTATAACGATTAAATGAACACTTTTGAAATCGTGTTGAAGTCCTCAGCTCCCCAACATCGACCCCTGCTTCGTAACGTATGCATTCGTGTACTGTACATCGCTTTGATTAAAAGCATCTGCTAGGAAACATGTATCTGGCTCATCTTTACTGCGGTCTCCAACGAACGCAGTTGTAATTGGCGATTCTGTGTTCTGAATGTAAATGTTGCCAGTGGTTTCATGGATTTTAACGTGAAGCCTACTGTTTTCCTGGTGTGAGAGTGGATGACATAGGTTACAACATCAAGCTCCCCTGATCATTTAAAAACACTCTGGAGCTGTAATCATTCATGCAGGCAGAAATTACACTAGGTTGAGAAAATCACAAGTTTTAAAGACTGATTTTATTTCATTATAGGCCTATAACTGCATTAAACCCATTTGAAAGCTTAATTGTGATCTCAGGACTGCTTCCTGTTTTAAACCATGGCAGTGAGAATTTGGCCCTAAATGTCAGTGTTAGGCTAACATTATTCTGAAATGTAAGACAACAAAATTCCTTTGTTTGAACGATGTAACCTTAGCTAGCTTGCTAGCTAACGTTAGCCTCAAAACAAAGAATACCTTACCTAGACGCTAGCTAGCTAACGTTAGCTACATCTTTTCACTAAAATATCTACCTAGCAATCTAACGCTAGCGAAATTTGAACACATTCATTGATTCAGCCACAAAATTGAATAAACTCTTCTAAAACAGGTATCTGGTTTGCATCAGATAAGATAGAAGCTAGTAGCCGTGATAAATTAGCTAAGGTTAGCTAATGTTAGGTGAAGCTCAATGCTTACCTGTTCAGGAGAAAATTAGCCAACTCGGCATCCGTCTTGAAATCCTTCTGGGCTCTAAGCTGTCTCCATCTTTCAAATGCAACTCCAAAATATACCTGTGTTTTAGCACGGCTCTGGTCTTGGAGCTTTTTCGAAAGAGGACGAGGCTTTTTAGGTTGGGTAGAATCTAGTACAATCTCAGTTGATCCAGTTTGTTTGCTTGCTTCCATGGCTGCAGCGCGCTGTGTTTGTGTGCCAATTTGTTTCAGATCTGGCAACCCGGGGTGTCGAAATGGGCAGTGGGCAGAGTCAACTCGGAGATGATCGGGCAGTGGGCGGAGTCAACTCGGCGAATAGTGAATCACACAGGACAAAAACAGACGTTCCGACCCGGAATGGAAATTTCAAAGGAGAAAATACTGGCTGTAGCATTGTTGTCGGAGAAGCCAGTATTTCGATTTAGCATGTTTCCTTAATCTGTGATGACATATCATGGTCATTTTATGATTTAGTACAGTAAATGTGTTACATATAGCTCCTTTAACTTAGCTAACAGTTAAATGGTTATGACTGGACAATGTTCATGTTTATGCAGTTTTGCCTGAAATTAGATAATGGTCCATGACATTTTAATGTGGTTATTTGACTCAATTTAGCGAAGTTACTACAAGTTTCATTGTAAATGAATCCATGGCTAATTTAGCAGCCTTTAATAACGTTAACTGAAACACGGGAAAAAAAAAACTACGACGTGGCTTGACTCAAGCCCAACCCTTTAATGAGTACCTTTCCCACCCAAGATTTTGCCATTTTTTGAACTGCAAACGGAGGCGTGGTTGCTCTGAAACAGCCCATTTAGTTACCCTTTAAGGGACTGTATGATATTATTTAAAAACATATAATTTCCCCTAGGGGGAAATTAACTCAATCCTTAAGAAACAGGTCAGCATTTTCAATTTTATTTGAGGATGAGGGACAAAAATGCCACCTAAATTCTGAACAAATGTAGCCATGACATTGTCAAGTCAAGTCAAGTCAAATTTATTTATATAGCACATTTAAACAACCATCGTTGACAAAGTGCTGCACAGGTTACATAATAAAAGCACAATCAGTAAATAACAATAAAACAATAACCATCATAAGAGAATGGGGACACAGTAAGAGATGCCAAGCTCAACTCAAATTGAACGCCAATGCGAAGAGGTGAGTCTTCAGGAGCGACTTAAAAATTGTAAGGGTCTGTGCAGACCTTATGTGAATAGGGAGGCTATTCCAGAGACTAGGAGCAGCTAACATTGTTCACCCACTTCCTGGCATCAATCCTCCCCGGATTGGGACATCGCTGTGTAATCCCAGACAGCAAGATCTTGGTCCCTGGGAAATGCCAGTTGAGGTCTTGCAGGTCCCACTTAATTCCTGTGATGAGATCCAAGCTCTTGCCGAGTTTGTTCCCGCCGCAGTGAATGGGCAAGACATCCGGGGTTGCTCTTCCTCTGAGGAATTGCCGAAAGAAGGGCAGAAGACGCTCCC
This sequence comes from Synaphobranchus kaupii, assembly GCA_029718625.1. Lineage (NCBI taxonomy): Eukaryota > Metazoa > Chordata > Actinopteri > Anguilliformes > Synaphobranchidae > Synaphobranchus > Synaphobranchus kaupii. The sequence goes on from CM056381.1 coordinate 56,146,543, forward strand.
ACCTCAGGCTCCCCAGCCAAACCAATGGACCCTGGCGCCAGATCCAGGCTGGTCCCCATGGCTCCCGCTGTGCTGCTGAATTTGCGGTGGAGTTCCGTACGTTGGCCATGGAGTCTGGCTGGAACGACATGCTGCTGCAAGAAGTCTTCTGCAACGGGATGAGGAAAGCCCTTAAAGACAAGTTAGCGACAAGGGATGACACCAGCTCCCTGGACGGGCTAATTTCCCTGGCTATCCAAGTAGCCAACCATCTGTGGGCTCGCCAGAGGGCGAAGACGAGTCGTGGCTTCCCCCGCAGCCAGTACTTCCGTTCCAAACCGGTAGTCCCGATTCACACCTCCAGCGCACCCCTCAGTTCCAGTAACCACGGCTGAGGAACCCAGGAACCCGTGCAGCTGGGTAGAGCACGCCTACCCCCTGAGGAACGGCTTCGAAGAATCCAAGATGTCTGCTTATATTGTGGTCAAGCCGGTCACTTGCTACTTTCTTGTCCTTCTCGCTCAAAAGGGGGTGGCTCACCAGTAAGGCTGGTGCCCAGTCCCGGTTCCAATTGGACACCACGCTCTTCTGGAACCAGCAATCCCTCCCACTGTCCACTCTGGTAGATTCTGGGGCTGACAAGAATTTTTTGGATGCCACCCTGATCTGTCAAGCAGGAGTCGCCACTCAACCTCTCATGGTCCCCCTCAATGCCTACTCTCTGGACGGGAGGCTCATCGCCCGGGTCACCCATACTACCGAACCCCTACTGCTGATCCTGTCTGGCAACCACCGCGAGACCGTCCGGTTTCACATTATCACTTCACCACAGTCACCCTTGGTCCTCGGTCAACCATGGCTGCGACACCACATTCCCCAATTGAATTAAGCCACCAACAAAGTCCAGAGTTGGAGCCCCTACTGTCACTCCACCTGCCTGCAATCTGCCCTGGCACCCTCCTAGTGTGTCACCTCTCCATTTAAACCACAGCCATCTAACCTGTCTTCAGTCCCATCCATTTATCACAACTAGGGGTGTCACGATTCTCCAAATCCGCGATTCGATTTGACTTTCGATTTTAAGGTCACGATTCGAGTCGATTCGATTTTTTTTCAGCACAATTTTTTTTTCCAGCACTACAGTCTAGCTAATTGCTATGCCATTGTTAGACTATCGAGTCTTGATTTGTAAAGAAAAATACTTGTTTCTCAATAAGTAACTTTTATTTGAATAATAACAATTATAAATAATAACAAAAATATGAGAATATTTAAACACACCTAAACAGTTAAGAGCTTTATCAAAACTAGACTCTAGAATAAACAGTTGAACATTTACCACGCTATTAACAATTTACACATTGGTTTTATGCCCTGACAACGGTCATTTACATTTTCAAATTCTTCTTTAAAAAGATGAGCGTGTTCACATTCTTTGAACAGTTAAGCGCTTTAACAAACTAATATCTGAAATAATAAACAGTTGAACATGTACCACGCTATTAACTATTTACACGTTTCTTTTCATGCCCTGACAACTGTCATTTGGGTTGTCATTTGAGTTGCCTGTGTCAATGTTTTTTTCCCAGTCAAATCTATTTCTTTGTGATGCCTGCGAATGTGTCCTGCCATATTTGACGTGTTGCCTGAGGTGGTGTATGGTACTCGCGTGTAGCATAGCCGACAAACTGTCGTTTTTTTGTCAATGACGCGTTCGTTGTTTATATAACTCACGGGGAAGGCAAAATGTTGCCACACCGGTGACTTGAGGGAAGCAGGAGGATTTTCCAGTTCTGTTTCTCCATCTCCGACTCCGGCAGTGGCCATGGTGTGTCGAAAAGTAATGCAGGCTACCGGTAAGCTAACGTTAACTAGCAGCTGTGTCTTCTTTGAAATATCGTTGTTTTTTTTTCTTCGGACGCACGCCTGCGTGGACGAACAAAATGCAGTGGAAGGCGTCAAGTTTCGTTTTGTCGGAAACGCTTACATTAGAGATGGCCAAGTAGGCTACTTTTTTTTACATTTTATCCATCACATGAAAGGCTAAGAAGAGCGCGCGGAGGGCGGGGGTGGAGAGAAAAAAAAAACTTGGAGAATCGCGAACCAGCTTGTGATTTCGAAGTTCGGAATTGAACGCTCATTTCGATCGATTTTCGATTTCGAATCGGTATCGTGACACCCCTAATCACAACCTATCAGAAGTGTTTAATAAATACCTTGCTCTCTCATTACCTCCTCACAGACCGTTTGATTGCTGCATCAATCTGGTCCTAGGGGGCTCTCTGCCATCCAGTCACCTTTACAACCTCTCCCATCCAGAGAGAACAGCAATGGAGACCTACATCTCTGACTCACTCGCAGTAGGTATAATTTGCCCGTCATCCTTCCCGGTCGGGGCTGGATTTTTTTTTTGTTTCCAAAAACGATGGGACCTTATGTCCCTGTATCGATTACATGGCCTGAATGCTATCACTATCAAGAACAAGTACCCTCTGCCACTGATTAACTCTGTTTTTGAGCCTCTCCGTGAAGCCACAGTTTTTTCCAGACTAGACCTCAGAAACGCCTACCACCTGGTCCGCATCCGGGAAGGAGACGAATGGAAGACAGCCTTCAATACGCCACCGGGACACTATGGTCCTGGTGGTCCCGAGTACCTGGTGGTCCCATTCGGCCTCACTAACACTACAGCAGTGTTCCAGGCCATGGTGAACGACGTACTCAGAGACCTACTGAACCGGTCTGTATTCGTCTACTTAGACGACATTTAGATTTTCCCCCGCAACTTAGAGGAACACGTGAGACAGGTGCTTCAACGCCTCCTTGAAAACAAGTTATTTGTGAAAGCAGAGAAATGTGAATTCCACGTCACTTCCGTAAGATTTCTAGGTTTCATAGTGGAGAGTGGCCAAGTGAAACCTGATCCAGAGAAGATACAGGCAGTGGCAGAGTGGCCCTGTCTGACTTCACTTAAACAGCTTCAGTAATAATAATAATAATAATAATAATAATAATAAACTTTATTTGTATAGCACCTTTCATACATAAAATGCAGCCCAAAGTGCTTCACAACAATAAAAACAAAATACAGAACAAAAGCAATAGAAGAAAAATAGACACAAAAGACAATAGAACATTTACAAGACAATATAAAAGGAAATAAGATAAAAACACTGGTGTGTCTGTACACTAATGTCTCTCTGTACATCGGTGTCTCTCTGTACACTGGTGTCTCCCCAACAAACACTTCTACCACAAACAGCCTACTACCTGCCATCTGCTACGCACCGTATAGCCTCTCTCTCTGGGTGATAATATACCTGCCAGCACCGCTGCAGGTGCCTGCCAGCTCTGCTGCAGGACTTTTGTCCCTCCTTCGAGGTATATTTGCCCATGGGTGGGAGCAGCATACAGCCTCCACAGTTTGAATCACTCCGCAGAGTGACGAACCCGTCGGTCCCTAGTCAAACTTTTAAATTGAGCGCCCTACTGGCTTCTTCTTTCACCCCCCTTTATAGAGGACTTTTCAAGTGCTCAACAGATAACAAGCAACAACTGAACATCAGATGAGAAAAAATAAATAAATAAATAAAAGTTAAAACAGCTTTAAAAAGATAAAGATAAATAAATTAGAAAAGAATAGAAAAAAAATAAAGAAGAATAGAATTAAAAAATAGAGATAGAATAAGAAAAAATACATTTAAAATAATAAAAGCCTTTGAGGTACATGGTAAGCGAACACTCTAGTCAGAAATGCTAGGTCCACAGGGAGCATTTCCAGTATTTAATTTAAAAGCCTGTTCGAACAGGTAGGTTTTAAGCATTTTAAAAAAAATGTTAACAGAGCTTACATCTTTAATGTGTCTGGGTAGGGTGTTCCATAGCTTTGGGGCATAATAGCTAAAGGCAGCTTCCCCGCTCGTTTTGTGCAGTACTTTGGGAACGGTTAAAAGGTCGGCACCTGAGGACCGGAGGGCTCTTGTTGGTTGATACGAAATTAGGAAGTCAGAGATGTATGTGGGTGCTGTGCCATTTAGAGGTTTGTAGGTGAGTAAAAGTACCTTGAAGTCAATTCTAAAGGAAGCTGGGAGCCAGTGCAGGGTGGTTAAGACGGTAGTGATATGTTCTCTCTTTCTGGTCTTTGTTAAAAGTCTGGCAGCCGAATTTTGAATGAGCTGAAGTTTCTCTATTCACTTTTTGGGCAGCCCGGTGAAAAGGGCATTGCAGTAGTCTAGTCTGCTAGTAATAAAAGTGTGAACTAATTTCTCTGCATCCGCTTGTGTTAAAAATGGCCGTATTTTGGCAACATTTCTCAGGTGGAAGAAAGCTGTCTTAGTCACCTTACTAATATGGGCCTTAAAGTTTAAGTCGGAATCTAAAATGACACCTAGGCTTTTTACTTCTGGTTTGGTTTGGGGAGCAAGGTCCCCAAGCCTACTAAAAAGGGTTTCTCTCTCAGATTTTGGTCCTAGCAAAAGTATCTCTGTTTTATCCTCGTTTAGTTTTAGGAAGTTGTCACTCATCCATTTGTTTATAGCAGTCAGGCAGGCAGTCAGCGAGCTTAGGCAATCTGAGTCGGGCTCCGTTGGCTCCACAGAAATGTATAGCTGGGTGTCATCTGCATAACTATGAAAATTTACATTGTACTGGTTGATGATGTGACCTAATGGAAGCATGTACAGTGAGAATAGCAGGGGACCAAGACAACTTCCCTGAGCTACGCCAAAGGGTAGCTCATGTCTTGTAGATACATGGTCGCCCAAACTAACAAAAAATGTTCTCCCAGTTATATAGGTTCGAAACCAGTTTAGAGCATTTTCTGAGAGACCGACCCAGTTTTCAAGACGGTCAATTAGGATGTTATGATCAATGGTGTCAAATGCCGCGCTTAAATCTAAGAGGATGAGGATTGACACTTTATTCGAGTCAGTGGCAAGTCTAAGATCATTTACTATTTTGACTAGTGCCGTTTCTGTGCTGTGATTTGATCTGAAGCCTGATTGAAACTTTTCTAAGATACTGTTCTCATTTAAAAAAGCATTGAGTTGATTAAAAATCACTTTTTCTAAAACTCATGAATGGCAGATTGGATATAGGTCTGTAATTATTAAGAATGTTATTATCTAGATTTGACTTTTTTAGTAGAGGCTTCACTACTGCTGTTTTGAAGGCATTAGGAAAGATGCCGGTTTCTAACGAAGTGTTGATTATCTTTAGGATGGAAGGAGACAAACTACTATAGATGTTCTTGATAAATTTACTAGGGATTGGGTCAAGAGGACAGGTGGAGGAGTTTGTTTGAGTTACGATCTTATAGAGTTCAGTTTGCGTAATATTGTTAAAGCATCTAAGAGTCGGCGGTTTTTTGTGAGGTGTGTCAGGCTTATTAGTTCTTATGACCATGCCTGTCCTAATCGAAATAACTTTGTCTTTGAAAAAGCTTGCAAACTCTTCACATTTCGGAGCAGAGGTTAGACTGATTGGGTCAAAGGGGGTTGGGTTTAGTAGTCTGTCAATAGTAGAGAATAGAACTCTAGAGTTTCCGCTATTTTCAGTAATGACTTTAGAAAAATGGGCTCTCAGTGCGAACAGCTTTGTTGTAGGTGATAATGCTATCTTTCAGAATGCTACGGTGGACCTCAAGTTTAGTTTTTCTCCATGTTCTTTCAGCTTTTCTGCAGGAACGCTTTAGGTCACAAGTAGCTCTGTTCATCCACGGTGTCGCCTTGACGCGTGACCTTTTCTTGTTTTTTAAGGGAGCTACTTTGTCAAGCATGACACTCAGTTTACTGTTGAAGGCATCTACCATTTCATTTAAAGGATAGTTAAAATATCTTGATCTAAGGAACTTGTGAGCTCAGCAAACTGCAGTTCTGCTGTTGTGTCTAACTAGCGTTTTTAATTGTGGTTTTAGAGTTATTCCTTATTGTATGCAGTAGGACATTGAAAAATACAGAGTAGTGATCAGACACATTGATATCAAATACCAGTAGATCGGTGACAGTAATCCCTTTTGAGATAACTAAATTAAGAGTGTTACCGAGGTAGTGGGTAGGCTCTGTAACATGCAGGTTTAATTCTAGGCTATCCAGGGTATTGAGGAATTTGATTGCTTTGCATCAGACGTGTTATTTACATGGATGTTGAAATCCCCATTTACAACTATTCGATCATAATTTGTGATGATGAGCGACGTAAGTTCAGAAAACTCAGAGAGAAATCCTGTCCATAGTTTGGGAGGGCGGTATATTGTTATTATGAGTGCGGTCGGTTCAGCTTTAATAGTGAGGGCAATATACTCAAATGAGGAGAACTCACCGAAGCTAGTCCTAGTACAGGTAAATTTATCTGAGAAAATAGCGGCAATTCCACCATCTCTTTTATTTTGCCTAACAGAATGGGAAAAATTGTAGTTGGGGGGACAGGCTTCAACAAGGACAGCAGCACCATCAGAGCTGAGCCACGTCTCTACAAGAAATAAAAAGTCTAATCGCCTTTCAGTGATAAAATCATTGATTATAAATGTTTTAGTGGTGAGTGATCCTACATTTAGCAGAGCCATGATTGTCATCTGAGGTGGAATATGATTAGGTATAGTAGAGATATTTATTTGGTTTCTAGGGTTTCTGGTATTACAGTTTTTGGCTCTGCCTTTCAATTTACGCTGGGTAGAGATCCAAGTCGGAATAGGACTTGGAGATATAGATTCTGAATTTAAACCACAGATATAAGCACTATTATATAACATGGGTACATGGGGTTCCAGCAAAGAACATTTCTGAGTAGTTACAGTACTTTCAACACTTTTAGGACATTCATGCACATCGACACTTTTAGAGCTATTTAGGCTGGGACCGGAAGGATATCAAAGACGTGAGTCTTTTTTGCCCTTTCTTGTGAGTTTGGGACGGACCGTAGCTTCATTTCGAGGCCGCAGCGTTCTGATAGGGGCCTTTGTGATGGCATGCGGTTTGTGATTGCAGCTTGGGCCAGTAGCTGAGGGGGGGGCTTTTCAGAATGGGTGACTGGGGAGTGGGAGGGAAAAGTGAAAGAGACAGTTCGACATGCCAAGGGTGAGGCAGAGAACAGGGTCTCCAATGTAGCCATACTTACATGTGGCATGTGGATCGAAATATCATTGGGTAGCTCATGATAAGGAGAGGCGGAGGAGGGAGTGGAGGGGGCAGGGGGGGGAGGTCGAGGGAGTAGGGGAAAGGACCGTATTGGGGGGGGTAGGACAGGGGGGAGAGGACAGTATTTGGGGGGGTGACCTGGGATGGGATAAGGAGGGGGTGGAGTGACAGGGGGGAGGGGGAGGAAAATTGTCAATGGATGGGGGCCTTGATGAAATACCGTCTATAGCGCAGTCCACGGTGGAGTGCTGTCCATGCCACAGTTTTTGTTGGAGGCGATGACAGATGCTGTAGGTGATGACAGCGGCCGGCTCCCTTGAGGAAGAGGAGGGTTTGGGCACAGGGGTTTGGGGGGGGCGAGCTGGGGTCAGAGGTTAAGGAGGGCTCGGGTGCAGGGGCTTGGGGAGGTGGAAGTTCAGTGAGAGTCCGTTGTGCAGTTCCATCCGGTAGGAGAGGGGGGGGTTGTTGCGCACTGGAGGTTGACAGACCTTGAGGGGGGGGGCGGGGGGAGGCGCTGCGATGTCCTGTTTTGCAGGCTGGTGATAGGCCTCGGCCTTCAGCCCTTCAGCAGATGAGATAAGGCGACTGGTATGGCAGACAGTCAACTGATTTCCAGGAGCTTTGGCCCATGGTCGGGTAGGCCTGGAAGAGGGGTGGCGTAATGCATGGTCAACGTGGTCTACTAAGGTCCTGGCTCCATGTTGGTTCAGTAATCCGTCCTGGGCGAACAAATGGCCTCGCTGCCAGAAAAGATCAAAGTTGTCGATGTAGTTGAGTCCTTTCAGCGAACAGGATCTCTTAAGCCAGTCATTGAGATCCATACCTCTAGAGAACAGCTCAGAACTCCAGATTGCCGGTAGAGGCCCACTAATAAAAACCTCGAGGCTAGGGAGATTTAGACTTTTTTTGAGGAGTAGGTCAAAGTCCTGTTCCATCTTTGCTTTTGATCTGTTTCGAATGTTATTCCATCCCACGTGGATAAGTAGCTTTCTGAGTGAGTTAGCTTGAGAGAGAACAATCGGTAGTTTACTCTCAATCCATTCAGTGATGTTAACAACACAGGCATCAGGTACGCAGTGAATTGATGCAGTGTTCATATTTAGCCTGTTGACGGTAAAATCTCCTACAATCAACACCCTTTGCCATGGTAAAGCGTAGGGATATGTTCTACGTGAGGCAACAACTGCATCTGCATTAGCTGTGACAGGCAATGCTAGGTTGGTTGTAGTTGTAGTTTTTTGATCATGAGACTGCGAGTGATATTTGTTAATACACTCTGTTCTATCCGGGATATAAAGGGATTTATATCTGTTTTTTGTTGAAACTTGAAAACTTAAATTACGAGCACCGGAGGAATTTACTGGTGTCGAATGAGCTAGCAAGCCTGTAGCATTCGCGTTTGCAAAGTTAGCTTGGTTAGCTTGTCTCAATTTGCCATCCTTCCGTCTCTTCGGAAATTGCCAGTGTTGATCAGAATCCGTGCTTGAAATGGGTTTCGAGTCCTTGCTAAGTTTCGGAAATGCAAGCAAGCTGTCTAAATGCAGAGAGTCATTGGAGGAAAACGAGTGTGAAGTAGCATTAGCTTTGTTTTTAGCCATAGCCATAGTATTTTCCTTACCACGGAGTTTTGCAGATTCAAGATTCAGAATTTTCTATTGATGACCGTAGCACTTTATGCAGACAGATGGATCCGTGGAAGTTGGTAGTGGCATCTCCGATGTAGGCATCCGATTTAAGTTGATATTCGAGGTTGATAGCAGATCCACGTCGGAGGCTGGTTTTAGCTAGGCAAATTTTAGCTAAGCTAGCTAGCTGGTTAAAGTTTCACCACACGCTAATTTCACCGTCTGTAGAATCGGATTTCATAGCAAACCTCTAACTGTGGCTATAACTATCACTAAAACTGTTTAGATTAACGGTGAGAAAACAACAAAAGAGGCGAAAGTGCGATAGTAAGCTTATAGAAGAGAGCAGGTATAAAGTGCGACTGCCTTCAGTAGTGCGACCAGGAATAGTGATTAGTGGTTCCTTGGCTTCGCTAATTTTTACAGACTTCATCCGGGGCTACAGCCAGGTAGCCGCACCCACAGTCCTGTACACTGCTGTAACAAGTTAACTGACTTGTTTACCTTTCAAGGCAAAAGTGATCTTTTTTTCTGATTTAAAAAAGGTACTTTTGGCAATGAATGCATGACACTGGTTGCCTACAATATTATAGCAATGTTTTGACTAGAGATGGGAGACAATGTCAGTAAATGTTCGAGAATGCTTTATGAACGGTATGAAAAGCATGTGGAAAATTTCTAGTTAACTGCTATCTACACTGTTACAAAGCATCAAATGCTTTCATTTAGTTTAGATATTGTCTACAAAACAATTGTTCACAAAAATAATTTGAAATGCTGTTACAATGTTTGACTAGATTTTCTCATCTAACTTATTGATTTCTCCATTAACATTAGTCAACAAACTGATTCACGTCTTAACGTTCATTTCTGTAGCACAGAACTCGCTAGCGAGTCACAACATAAAACATAAGGCTATACGTACTGTAACTTAGGCCTCGTACACACTGGCACTAAAACCCATTTCAAAAACCGTTTTGGCTGCTTAAAACCGTCAAATTCACATTCTCAGGGGTTTCGAAAATGTTTTCATTTAAAACCCCTCGGAGCAAGGATCGGAAACATTTGAAAACTGGTTTTAGCCGTGAGTGTGTACAGGATCGGTTGTCGAAACCTACCTACAGAATCATTTTGCTTGCATCATAAATAAATAACGTACAGTTCCATTGGTGATACTCACAAGTTGCGTGGGAATTTCAAACATCTTCACAAACAGTTGAAAATTTGTGTTTATTTTATGATTATTATATCATTATATCACTATATTATGATTGCCGATCGTGGTTCAATTTGGAAGGAGGAGATGCCTTTACACCACTTGGAAAGGGGAAAATGATCCATGTTGTTTATTTTGTCGATATGGAGACCAAGGAATGCAACATATCAACATCTGGGAAAAGCCCTGCTCACTCAAACAGCAATTACAAAATAAACAGGTGAAATTCTTGTGTAATTATACCACGACATTCTACTATCAATATCTGCTACTAAATATGAAATAAATATACAATCCTACCATTGGGTTTACACAGAGACATACACACCACTTTATAACACTATTACACTATCTGAAACATCTACGCGTAAAACCCCACGTTGTTCAAGGCTGTCGCACATATTCCAGTCATTCTGGCATAACTCTTTTATCCAATATAGGACATTATAACGCTTCACTTTGAACAAGAAATTACAGCCGGGCGTAACATAATTTCAAGTTTTATTTGTTTAGCTTAACGCAAACTAGAGAAAATGTGTAATTGTTGTTTTAAAGGTAAAGGTGTAATTGTCGTTATCCTGCTATTTTCGCAAGTTTTTACTAATTTGGCCAACTCGTCAGCATGGCTAGAGAAAATCTTCGTTTTGCTTACATATATTTTGGGAGTGGGTCAGAAGAAGATACCATAGTATTGAATATGCCATTCGAACATGAGAGATTTTCCTCCTCGATATGTACGTATTACAACTTGTAATATTTCAGATATGTATGTTAGTTTTTCCACTCCACCAGTCTTGTGCCATATGTTTGATATTGTTATTTTCACATTTTGAGTGCATTTCACATACTGTAGTGTAAGCGTTCATAGGTGGCTAAGTCATGTTTTAAAATTTGATTCGCCATGAAGCTAGAACATTTGCCAGGATTTTTCTGATGTTGGAATCATAGGCATAGGAAGTAGGGGTGCAGGGGGTGCGGCCGCAGTAGGCAGGCAGTGAAAATCTTTGTTTGATTTAAGTAAGAATAAAGTTAAAGTGTGGTCCACTAGCATTACAGTAGCTTAGCCAACAGCCGCACCCACGCCCCCTCATCGCCAATTATTTGTAGCCTGTTTAATTTAGCATTGGCTATTCAAATGTTTTTATGAACAGTAGGCCTACAGAGCAATCCGTTACAAGCACACTGATGGGTGATACAGCTGGTCTTTATTTATTTTTGACATAAGCGTGTCAATTTAGTGCAGGTTTTACCAAGATATAGCCTGGCTGCATTCTTGCGAATTAAAAAACTTTTAAAAAATCATTTAAAATTATTACAATATTGTCCATCTCTAGAGAGCCAGGAATATGTAGCATACCTCAACAAATAGTGCTTTTTTATTGGTTGCTTATTTCATGTTTATTTCATGTGCTTTGTGAACAAGATGAAACCACCTGTGACCCGCATCGAACTATAACTTCACCCTGCAATATGATCCGCCCGTGGGTGCACAGGCCCCTGAGCACCCACAAGATCGGCGTCTATGACATCTAGACTGTTTATAGATTCACCTTTTTTCCTCCTATTTGTCCCTTCTGGAAAAATATAGCTAAAAAGGTGGTCTCTGCTATTTTTTTCTGAGCTACATATTGCCTTTTCAAAATGATCGCATCTCTGTGTATGCGAGGGGAAAACGAAACAAGGTGCCGTCCCCAAATTACACGTGCAACAAGCGAAGGGCCATCTGTATGGGAATGGGCTCCACCCTAGGCGCACTGTCAGATAAGGTGAGAAACGTAGCCCTATAGTCTGTAATTTTCCTTTTTTACTGATTAAGCTACACCACCTTTTTTAACCATCTTTAATCAACCATTCAAATAGTAAAATCACAAAACAGTTGTGTTTTAATTCAGAAGGACATGAAAGTTTATTTATAAAGTTCATAAAAACATTTGTATAGCCAATGCTAAATTACTAAATTAAATGGGCTACAAATAATTAGTGATGCTTTGCAGAACTAATTATCTTGCAATAGCCTAATAAAAAAAAACCCTCTCAAGCAGCTGATGACATCGGACATTGGTGATGTTTGATTGGCCGATGTGACGATGTGAAATTTGTTGACATCGAACAACCCTATCACAACCAAACGCAAACATGGCATGAGAAAATAAAGAACTTACAGTAATGTCTAAGCTGTTACGGAATTTTAATTATATACCCTCAGTTCAACAAATATATCAGCTTCAAGGTTACTTTTAAAAAATTACAATAGCCTCCGAACATGTTATAGGTACCTGTGCAGACAATGTATTTCAAACACTATTATTAGTAATAATAATAATATTAATAATAATCTGTGGTGGGCTACTTTCTTTGGCAGTAGCATTGTCTTCTTCTCTGATATGAAAAGACTGATAGAAAATATGCATGTGTGGCCTATGGCATGTGTCTATTTTTTATCATGTCTTGATGCAGAATGATATATATGATATAACCATGCCTATTTAGTTTTGGCGGTGAAATATAACTAGTGTTAGCTAGTTTTGTCAGTGAAATTTGAATGTCAGTCAGCTAGTATAGTCAGAAACTTTGATATCAATGTTTTCATCTTAAACAATCATAAGGGGCACATGTATGTATATGCTTTATAATAGACAAAAAATATTTTATTAGTTTTATGTTTTATAGGTTTTTGAACCCATAGATATCTATCCACCCCCACTGATTAAAAGATCATAATTCCCACTTGAAAATTATGAAAAGTGAGTTTTATGAGCCAAAACAGTTGACTTGTAGTTAAATATATGACCATTTTATGATTTTCACAACAGTGCACAATTTAGCCATTTTGGACAGATTTGGAGACACTAAGGGACAAACAGGGTACACTGCCTACATTTTGCATCATAGATGTTTAGTAGTTCTACATATCACACTCAGATTTAGCATACTTCTGCACAAGGAGTCAATGATTCAGGAAATGTATATTTCTTTCCTGTTTCACATCTGTAGCTTTCAGTATTCCATTGCAAACTAAAGAAACATTTTTGCCAAGATTTCTTTGCATTTGTTGCACTTCATTTTGAAAATATAAAAATGTTTCAATATAAATTATGAAAATAAAAATAAGTTAGTGTTGTAAGTGGTACAACTGTCTTCTTTCATTTAAGCCATTTTCCAAGTTTCTTTGATGCTCAGACTCTTTGATGCTGGAGCTAGAAAGCCTTAAACAGAACACCCCCTATATAGGTGAGAATTGACCAAATTTGGATCTGTGCGAGGGGGTTAAAATAAAACCCATCATCAGATGGAAATGTGATTTTATGTGACACTAATGGCGCAAGTAGTATAGTATAGGTTAAGTATAGTTATGTCACTTCAGAACCTAAGAGACATCCAGTGAAACAGTTCGTAATAAACCGCCAGCTCGTTCAGTGTAACAGTAGCCTAGGTATACCCTACACTAAAAAAAATACCATGAAAATGGCAACATTGCTGCGAGTCTTTTCAACGTTTCTTACAGTATAACCATTCCAAACATGCAAAATCTCTCATTTAAATATGGCTGTTTGTGGCTGGAGTAATTTGCATAATGACTCTTAGTTGATCACCCGCAAAGTGTGAAATGTTAACGCGAGCAAATACTTTGGCTGCACCCATAAAATAACACCCCTTTTTTGGGATCTTCGTAAATCGACCTGTGTCATTTACAGCTGGGGAGCAGGAAGTCTTTATGCAGTTTTATGAAGATTGCAAGTCTATAATTACAAGAAGGCGCATGGGAATTAATTGCTGAGCGAATAAATGCGTAGCTACATTAGTCCTATTGTGCAATCAGTGCTATGTGCTTTGCATCTGCTCAATTAAAAAAAGTAGTTTAATAGTTGTGTATTTAGGAGCAATCCCAATGGGACAAAAAGGGCTGGTATATAAATCAAAAATGTTGGTTAAGAGGCAATCAGAGTTGCAGATCATCTATAGAAATGGTGAAATGATGACCATATAGTCAGATAGCTGTGGGAAAACTAACAGTGCAAAAAGTTCTAGGCCTTCTGCATGCATAGGCTAAAGGTTAGTGTGTAGGCTATTTGGCTATGCTGACAGTGTGTATATAAAACCATTTGGCAACCTATACATTGATGCTGTAGAACTGTAAAATAACCTATTAAATAGGGTACCTGCAATTCTGTAAAAGCCTTCCTTGGTGTGCAGTTTGGTATAAAAGTTATAAAGACATTTGGGAGTTTTTTCAGGGAAAGGCACACTTTATGCACAGTGTGGCACACAGTGGCTTTGTTGAGGCTCTCGGCATCCCCAATGGTATGCAAAAAGGTGCCACTTAATGCACATGGTTTGTACTACACTAATGGACTGACTGCAAAGTGTTTCATTTGCGACATTGGCCTCTAGCAAATGTAGATTATTCCCTCCCTGGAAAATCTGTAGTGTTCATGGAGATGCTCGTCTGGATAACTGGCTGTATCCACTATGTCAGAACACACTCCCCACTCAAAATGATCTCCTTACTATTTGTGTCCCCTACAGGCCCCTACAGATCTACCGGGTCAATGAACGGACATGCCATGATTGAAACAGAACCAGTCAAGGCACATTTGTTTTCATACACTATATTTCCAGTAATGACGCAAATAATAATGTTGTGAATATGTATAAGTCCTCGACTTGTAGGTATATGGACCCCTATGCCTAGTTTACACCTCCAGAATATTACAGAATGGCCTTTTAAAGATATGCAACAAATAAAAGCCAGTCAAAAACATCAATTTTAAATTTGAGTAATGTTATGACATAAAACGAAATAACTTTTTATTTTTAACATAACCTGAAAATAAAAACACAGTCAAAAACTTCACTTGTAATACTTGGAAGTTTTAATAACACAAAAAGGAATTACTACAAAAAAGGACTGGAACATGTTGCTTCTAAGCCAGTGGTCTGTCCGAGTCACAGTCTGTATCACCGGCTGCAAATAAGACATGCTTGAACAACGTTGCCCTGCTCCCGACCAGGCTAGCCCCAAAGCATATGTTGCTATAGCGACATAACTGACAAGTTGGCTTTGTGAAACAGAGTTATCCGAAAACCTATCCAGACTTATTGAAAGAAGCCAGAGGGGTGTACTACGAAGCGAGATTAAGGGTATAGCGAGCTAATTTAAGCTTCAACCCTGGGTTTTCTGTATCACAAAGCCGACTCACTTTTAATCGGGGTATATTGCCACGGCAACTTACTCTGCACGGCTAACCTACTCCGGGGGATGTTATGTTCAGGATGACAGATTGAAACATGTAAAAGCACCGCCCTTTGACCAATCAACTCCTTGGTTTTGGAAAAAGGCATCTCCATTCCAAAGGATCCCATAGAGATATGTGCGGATACTGAGGGAATCTCTTTGCAGGGCGAGATTAGTGAGTTCCGCAAAACATTTTCTGAGTTCTGGAAAATGCTTGAGAGATTTTTTTATGAGAAAACATTGATGTGATTGTTTCAGCAATATTTTAAACATGCTGTATCAAGTTTAAAGTTTAGGAGCTCTAGAATGTAGTCGTACAGTTGTCACATTAGAAATAATATGTATGACAATGCACTGAGAGTATATATTAATTTCTTACGAGTGGTAAGGTGAGTAAGGTATTAACTAGACTAACGAATTTAACCTACATGATGAGCTTTGCAAAAGCTCCTTCCTGGCGTTGTTGGAGGCAACGGTGTTGCTTTTTGTTCGTATGATTGTTTCATGTTCTTAT
Organism: Synaphobranchus kaupii; assembly: GCA_029718625.1. Taxonomy (NCBI): domain Eukaryota; kingdom Metazoa; phylum Chordata; class Actinopteri; order Anguilliformes; family Synaphobranchidae; genus Synaphobranchus; species Synaphobranchus kaupii. Next base: position 56,162,246 of record CM056381.1, read on the forward strand.
CCGTTCGTTAAATCTGTTCATATCAGTCTTTTTTCCCCACAGGAGAGAAATACGTTGCTCTAGTACAGCCCATGCAACACAGCTATAGGCTTGTTGTTGCAGACACCGCCCCTTTTATGGGAACTCACTTTTTCATAATTTTCATCAGTGCAGGGGGGATGGATATCTAGGTGTCCAAAAACCAACCAAAACCTGGCATGAAAAGGAATAAAATGCTTCTTGTCCATTATAAAGCATATAAATGGGCCCCTTATGATGGCTTCATGGATGAAAACATTGATATCGCACACAATTTCAGTTCAGTGTTTGATGTCTAATGTGTCCTTTTTTCACCAGAGCCTCGTTAGCCAGCATAGTTTTAGTAAGTATTTAGTAAGTATTTTCAAGGATAACAAAAAATAATGCTACTATAACTTTTAGCTCTAAAAAGCCGACTTGCTGTTACCACCTCCCAGAGCTAGGACGAGGGGTTGGATTTTTAGGAGGCATAAAAAATGAATGTTGAATGGTGAAAAAAACACAAAAAACTATTTGCATAAGACACCGGGCTGCATGCTCAATCCTTCAAGATGCCTGGCTCCTCTGGAGGTCATGCCACTCTGTAAAGCAGATGCGGTTTGCCACAATGCATGCTCTACAATGACATTACTCTGTAATGTATTTCCAAAATTTTGCTATTTTAGACATAGACAGTGCGGCAGACCCACAAAACACAAACAAACATGTTAAATAAAGACATTCAATTGAATCAGATGTTTCACATTATAGTGAAGGTATGAGTAGAGTAGAATACATGATGATTGTGATTAAAATTACTGTTATTATTAGTATTATGATCAAAATTATATTTATATAAAATTAATTATTAATTATAATGAAAAATTGAGCATCAAAAGCAATAACAGTTCCTCATCTGCCTGCCTGTTCAGTGTCAGTCTGTAGGGACATAGCCATAATCTTCTTTACTTTTTTAATTGTATGTGCCTCATACAGATGTTTCAGTGGTTTTTGTTGTTTCCATATGATAGTAGCCTGTATTGTCACCCTCTCCAGCTTCAGTTCCCTGATTTCACTTAATGAGCCAAACCAAGCTGTTAGGCTAAAGATTAGCACTGACTCAAGGAAGCAGGTATAAAATGGTTGCAGTACTGACTGGCTCATGTCCAAATTCCCAAATTCCTGAGTTTCTGGAGGAAACGCAGCCTTGACTGGCACTTTGCATGCACTCAACGACAGTTTGCCTCAGGTTATTATCTATGATGGTACCCAGATATCTGTACTGCTCCACTCTTTGAACTGTTTTGGCTCCGATGGTAAGGGGCATCACGCCAGAAGTCGATGGCATTTCTTTTGTCTTCTCCACATTCAAATCCAAGAAATTGACTTCACACCATTGTTGGAACTGTCTGACAGCAGATTGAAGCTTGTCCTCAGAGTTGGATGAGTCCACAATTACGGTATCATCTGAGGACTTGATGAAAGTGATCTTAGGATGGTTGCTTTGGCAGTCATCCGTGTAGAGTGTGAATAACACTGGAGAAACTACCAAGCCTTGTGGTGAGCCAGTAGAGATGGTCTTGATGGTGGTACTGCAGTGGCCTTTATATCTAACCCACTGAGGTCTGTCAGTTAAGAAGGACAATACTCAGAGCATAAGATGAGGATTGAGGTTCATCTTCACCTAGCCAATAGGTGTGGGTGGATTGTGTTGCACGCTCTGGAGAAGTCTACAAACACCAGTCTGATGTAGGACTTTGGTGTGTCCAGATGGGATTGGACCAGGTGAAGCAGTGTCAGGAGAGCATCAGCAACTCCTGTTCTGTGGGTAGGTGAACTTTGGAGGGTCTACTATGCTCTGCACACTCTGTTGGACCTGTGAGAGCACCAGGCATTCAAAACACTTAATTATGACAGGTGTTAATGTGACAGGTCTAAAGTTGTTGGGTTGGCCTTCTTTGGCACAGAGGAAATAATTGATGACTTCCATAGTGCTGGAACTATGTGCTCCTTAAGTGAGTGGTTGAACAGGTCACAGAAAACTTGCACCAGTTTATGGCAGGATTGCAGAACATGATTGCTCATGTTGTCTGGATCTGGACTGATGGCTTTATTAAACTTCACCCTTTTTAGCACCCTGCTAACATCCTACACCTGTACATTGATGTTACTGCTCTCCTCAGTTAGAAACAATACTTCTGATGTTACATCATCCTTTCTGCTTTAAAGTCATGCAAGTCAAATCTACTGTAAAAGATGTTTAGGGATTCAGAAAACTGACTGCAGTGTTGCTTAGACTGAGGGCCTGGGTCGTTCTGCTTAGTAGAAATCCCTGAGAGGATCTTTATTCCTTTTCAGGAATCAGCTGCCCCCCCCCCCCTGAAATAGATTTTCCACCTTCTCCTTATAGGCTCTTTTTGCATCCTTGATTTCTCTATTCAGCCTGGCCTGAATCAATTTTGACTCAATCCTGTCTCCTGATTGGAAGGCTCTCTTTTTCTCATTTAATGTTATCCAGGGCTTATTGTTTGAGAGCTGTTATGACTGGGTTTCAATCAGCCACAACAAAAAACAGGAAACCAGACCAAGGAAAATACGGTTTAAAGAATTTATTTAAATAAACAAAAGTGTTTTAATGTGTATCAATGTGCATCAGTATGGGGGTGTTGTAGGCGTGTATGTAGCTAAGTGAGGTGACAGCCTAAGGTAACCTGCTCAAAGAGATCGAGAGACCCGCACCTAGGAGGCAGTTTTTAAAAGGCATCCCCAGGTGCTGCCAATAATCAATCAATTAACACTTGGCGCCGGCACCACTGCCACCCCCTAGTTGACCACTGCACCTGCATTGAGAGAGACAGAAGTCAAACAGAGGGGGAGACGGGGTGCGCACACCACAGAACACTTTCACTTTCTTAGATGGAACAATAGTTTCCTCACAAAAATTTATATAGCCAGTCACTGCCTCTACAGTCGCATCCAGTGTGGCATTCTGTGAGAAACGTTCCCAATTAGTACGGTCAAAACAGTCTTTGAGAGTCTCAGAAACATCCTCATTCCACTGTTTAACAGTTTTGTAGACAATCCTACTCTGCAATTTTGTATTATAGGATGGAATGAGGTGAACAGCATTGTGATCCGCTGTACTTAGCGGTGGCTTTTTGATGGATTTATATGCATTCTTGATGTTACTATAGCACAGATCAATGGTTTTTCTAACATACTGATGGTATAGTGGCAAGGATTTAACAAGTTCACAGCTATTCATATCACCTAAGACTAACACTGGAGAATCAGGAGATTTTGATTCCAGCCACTGAACACAAGATACAATTGTATCTGTTGCACAGGTCTTATTGGCTGAAGGTGGGATATAGACAAGGATTAAAAAGAGTTGACCAAACTCACATGGTAGATATTTGGGTCTAAAAGTAAGTAAGTAAAATTTTATTTATATAGCACCCTTCCCAGCACGAGTGCACAGAGTGCTTTACAACAATAATAAAATCAGAACATCAATAAAAAATAAAAAATAAAAATAATTTAAAAGCATCCATAAAAGACAGGAAAAATCACAAGAAACACACATTAAATACATAAAAACAGTGGTTGGCTAGGGATGGCCAAATGCCTGCCTGAACAAATGGGTCTTTAGCTGACTTTTGAAAGTACTCTCCGAGGATGCAGCTCTCAGGTCCAGGGGGAGGGCATTCCAGAGCCTTGGGGCCGCCGCCCCGAAGGCTCGGTCCCCTTTGGTTTTTAGTCTGGTCCTGGGCACCACCAGGAGCCCCTGGTCGGACGACCTCAGTGACCGGCTGGATGAGTATGGGTGGATGAGATCTGTGATGTAGATGGGGGCTTGACCGAGGAGGGCTCTGTAGGTGAACACCAGGACCTTGAAATGGATCCTGAGTTGCACTGGGAGCCAGTGCAGAGAGGCAAGGATGGGAGTGATGTGGCATGATATTTTAGACCTGGTGAGCAGCCTAGCTGAAGTTGGTCCACAGATGATTTGTTGAGGCAAGTAAACAGGAAGTTACAGTAATCGAGTCTGGAAGAAATAAATGCATGTACAGACATTTCCAATTCAGCATGCGATACAATGGACCGGAGTTTTGCAATATTTCTGAGGTGAAAGAAACAGGTACGGGTAAGGGATTTGACATGCTTGTCCAAATGCATAGACTGATCGAAAATAACCCCCAGGTTTCTTAGGAAAGGGTGTACGTTTCCCTTAAGGGGCCCCACGTGGGCGGCTACTCTAGCGGCAATGTTGTAAAAGACAAGGCAACAACTCCACATCCGCAGAGCAATGCGTCTCCCAGATCACAGCTATTTTACTCCAAGCTTTGTTGACATCCGCACAAACTCCACCTCCGTGACTTTTTTCCATAGACGTACAGTCTCTGTCTAGTCGGAATGGAGCACTGAACCCTTCCAAAGAAAGCTCAGAGTAAGCAATCCTATCATCCAACCATGTCTCCATTAGGTAGATGATGTTAGAATCTTTGTATGCCCATTCGAATCCAACATTGGCGCGAAGTTCGTCCAATTTAGCAATGGTAACTTTGTTGCCGCAGACATTCCCGAGTACCTCCACCTCCCCCTCCACCTGCTGAGTCAAAACGGCCCCCAGCCCTCTGTCCAATGCGTCTGTCTGCAAATTAAAAGGGAGAGAGAAGTTAGGGGTGAACAAGAGCGGTTTCCCACAAAGAGCTTCTTTCACCCGCTCAAACGCCTGCTGGCACAATTCTGTCCACTGGACCGGATCTGAGGCACCTTTCCGAGTCAAGTTGGTTAGGGGACTGGTCAGCTCTGAGAAGGCAGGAATAAATCTTCTGTAGTAGCCGGCCAGTCCCAAAAACCTCCTCACCTTTTTTTGTCTTGGGTCGGGGACAGGTCGCAATCACTGCGGTTTTGTCCATGAGAGCCGTTTTTTTCTTGGACTCTGGAGACAAGGTAATCTGGCAGTAGCCCTTGGTTAAATCCAGTGTCGAAAAAAAAACGAGCTGTGTCCAGCCGATCCAAGAGCTCGTCGACCCGAGGCATTGGATAGGCATCGAACCATGACACTCATTCACCTTACGATAGTCTACACAGAACCTAATAGATCCAGGCTTACCCACTAGCATGATGGGGCTATTCCACGCACTGTTAGCCTCCTCTATTACCCCCAATTCCAGCATTGCCTTTATTTTTGCCTGAATCAATTTATTTTTATGCTCCGCGAACGCACCGTCACGCCCGGGGTTGTCTCAATGTGGTGGTTTATGAGATTGGTGCGACCTGGTAGAGGGGAAAACACACTCTGATTCAGTACGAGATAGCTATCTGAAAGGGGTGAGGTTTGATTGGTAGAATTTGGTACCTCCACCCCCAGCTCAAATTGTTGTAGCTTAGTTCCTCTATTGTAGTGCCTCTGCTGAAGTTCCTGAGCCTCGAGCAAATTCTCCCGTGATGATCTACCCAGTGTATGGAGTTGTGCTCGCAGGTCCATAACGTATTGGATCTCGTTTTTACCGGGACTTGGACCCTCCTCCCAGCTTTCTTTAACTAGGTCCAAGACACCCCGTGGTTGCCTACCGAACAGCAATTCAAAAGGAGAAAATCCCGTGGAGGCCTGGGGAACCTCTCGCACTGTGAACAATAGAGGAACTAACCACTTATCCCAATTTTGGCTATCATCGTGTACGAACTTTCGAATCATAGATTTCAAAGTCCTATTAAAACGCTCAATGAGCCCATCCGTTTGTGGATGTTACGCTGGTTTTAATGGACTGAACACCCAATAATTCATACAATTTGCGTAATGTGCGTGACATAAACAAAGTGCCTTGATACGTCAGAATCTCTTTCGGGATTCCGACGCGGGAGATTATCTGAAACAATGCCTGCGCAACACTCTTGGCCGAGATATTGCGTAACGGCACTGCTTCGGGATACCGGGTTGCATAATCCACGAGAACTAATACAAATCGGTATCCCTGAGTGCTCCTGTCAAATGGTCCGATGAGGTCCATGCCCACTCTATCAAAAGGGACCTCAATTAATGGTAGAGGGCGCAACGGCGCTTTTGGGATGGCCGGGGAATTCACTACCTGAGAGTCTGGACAAGACGCACACCACCGACGTACGTCCGCCCAAATGCCCGGCCAATAGAAACGGGCCATTATCCAGTCTAGTGTTTTTTCATACCCTAAATGACCAGCCATGGGGTTGTAATGAGCCACCTGGAAAATAATTTCCCGGCGGCTTTTAGGTACCAACAACTGGGTCGTCTCCTCACCTGTCTGAGTGTCACGACTCACTCTGTACAATCTGTCCTTAATAACTACAAAATATGGGTGAGAGCGTGCAGCGTCAGGGCACACCAGCTGATCATCAACATATATCACCTGGTCAAAGCCAAAGCGTAGGGTGTTGTCACGAGACCGAGTGAGTGGGAAATCCTCCACGGGGTGGAACACCGGCACCTGGGGAGACTCCACCAGAGGGGGCCGGACTGGGACCAAAATTCAGCTCTGGCATTTGTGGTTTTGACCAGCCCATTTGATTATTATCAAGAACTAGGGCTAGGTTATTCCATCCGATTGGTAAGTTGCACTGGTGAGTGTGTTCACTGTTTCCGCATCCAGTAAGTTATTAGAGCCATTTAAAATCAGTCTCTGAGAGAGGCAAGATGTTTTTCATTTATATAGGCTATTCCATGCAAATTATTATTTAACCACTGTAGATGTTATATTTCACCAACAAACATTGGAAACTATTTAGTCTATAGTATTTATTAATACACTACTCCGGTAGCGGCATGTGATTGTATAGGCTACTATAGGCTACTAGCTAAAGTTTACGGTGACCGAACAGACTTTCACAGCCACAGTCCAAATTTGATGTCACGGCACTCGCTTGCCTATGGAATCAACTTCATACAAAGTTCTGGCAATGCGCACACAGCTGCACACACACATGACACAGAGAAACGCATGGCACAGCCGCCAACAACCACAGGCACCATAACAAGGCAGCAATGACTGACACTTGACACGTTATGAAATAAGACCAAGCTGTATAGACTCACTCGATAGTCTACATACAAACACATTCACACAAGTGTACATGGCACAGCGGCCAAAAAATACACACACGGCCAACTTTACATGCCTTTACATGACCAATCAATATATGGCCAAGCCACAAATTCTATGAAAATAATAGTCCTACCTCTCTCCATCTCTCTCTCGCAACAAGGCAGTCGGACCAGTGTAGCGTAAAATTCTACCCAGCATATAATTTTTCCCACTTCCTGGTCCATTGCTTGACTGTACGTCTCGCTAGCTACTAGCACCCAGCACTGAACTGATCATTTTCAATGTATTTGTTCAATTAGCCTGTAAATAAACATTATTAGCGAGTTTTACACTTGCATTAAGTTGCAAGAATGCTATCTACTGACCACCGATGGGTTCAAAAAGATAGTCCGTCTTTTCATAGACGTGCACAATGAAAGTGTTATCTGATTGGATATTGCTCAACTTTCCACTCATAGTTGAGCAGTGATTGGTTATTTGTCCTATTCGAGTGATGGACTCTGAAGTATCCAGGAAAAATTATACGCTGGGAAGAATTGTAGCCTATGCTACACCAGCCCAAAACAGTAGAAAATCAGACCGGCCCTTCTGGCATTTGCCAGAACTTCCAGATGGCCAGTCCGGGCCTGGGTGGAGCTAAAGACAGAGGAAAGGACATGAGGAAATGATGTAAGGAGTGAAAATAAGCGATTGGACTGAACCCAATGCATTTCGTTTTATAGATGGATGAACCAAAACTTTCTCAAACTAATTGGCAATAAGACAGAAATTCTACTCATCGGCACAAAATCCACACTCGCCAAATCCCATAATCGCAATATTGCCATTGATGGCACAACAGTCCCCCTCTCCTCCCATGTGAAAAGCTTCGGCGTTATCCTGGACACTACCCTCTCATTTGAACCCCATCTAACTATGAGGCTAATCCTTTGTGTGTGTTAATTTTTCACACAATGGATTATTATATCATATCATATCATATGATGGAGTTTCATCAAAATCTGAGAGGGTCATACAGGAACCTTTCAGAAAACTGGTTGATTTGACACGGAATGACCGCCCTGTCCTCAAAAACTTACACTGGCTCCCTGTCCAATTCCGCTTCAAATACAAGGTTCTCCTCCTCAAGGCACTCCATGGATTGGCTCCCTTCTACCTCACAGATCTCCTCCTGAATTACAACCCTTCCCGATCCCTCCAATCATCCTCCGCTGGTCTCCTCACCACCCCCCATTTCCGTCTCTCCACCATTGGTTCCCGGGCCTTCGTTAGCCGCACGGCCCCCTGACTTTGGAATGCTCTCCCCCCAACATCCGCCTTCTAAACTAAATCCAGCACTTCAAAAGCCAGCTCAAAACGCATCTGTTTACCCTAGCATATTCATAGTCTCTGACCCAATCCCTTTACAACATCACACCCCACCCCTCTGAACTACACCCGTTTTCTCCATTTCCTTTCTTATCCTATGTCCCTCCCTCCCACTTTTTATTCTGCTCTATGTGATCTTTCCCCTTACTTTATTTGTTTATTTTTATTTTTTTTTTCTCCCTCCCCTCCCCCTCTACTCTGTAATGTGTCCTTGAGTTTCCTGAAAGGCACAGATAAATAAAATGTATTTATTATTATTAGGCGTCCAAGCACGTAGTGCTGGAACCCTATTGTTATTGCTGGTTTTACACTGCTCAAAGAACAGACCATTTCTCTCTCCTTATCCTTCCTGACTGATTTTTCTCTAGTTTTGCATTTTGCTAGTGCCCTTGTCGCTACTGGTTGCATGAGGCGGTACCTGCAGCCCATTCAGGTTGCACAGGTAGTCCAGCTCCTCCAGGATGGCACATCCATACGTGCCGTCGCAAGAAGGTTTGCTGTGTGTCCCAGCACAGTCTCAAGAGCGTGGAGGAGATACCGGGAGACGGGCCATTACACGAGGAGAGCTGGACAGGGCCATAGAAGGGCAACAACCCAGTGGCAGGACCGGTATCTGCTCCGTTGTGCAAGGAGGAACAGGAGGAGCACTGCCAGAGCCCTACAAAATTACCTCCAGCGGGCTACTCGTGTGCATGTTTCTAACCAAACTGTCAGAAACAGACTCCATGAGGGTGGCATGAGGGCCTGACGTCCTGTAGTGGGACCTGTGCTCACAGCCCAGCACTGTGCAGCTCGATTGGAATTTGCCAGAGAACACCAGAATTGGCAGGTTCGCCATTGGCGCCCCGTTCTCTTCACAGATGAGGTTCACACTGAGCACGTGACAGACGTGAAAGAGTCTGGAGACGCCGTGGCGAATGGGTTAATGATTTTGGTTTCCATTGACCGTTCTTAGGTAATTTTGTTCTCGACGAATTACACAATGTAATCAATAAAGATTTTCAACTTGAATATTTCGTTCATCGAGATCCGCGATGTGTGATTTAAGTGTTCACTTAATTTCTTTGAGCAGTGTATTATTATTAGGGGTCCAAGCACGTAGTGCTGGAACCCTATTGTTATTGCTGGTTTTATTAGGGGTCCAAGCACATAGTGCTGGAACTCTATTGTTATTGCTTGTTTTATTATTATTATTCTCACAGTTGTTACAATTGCAGCAAAACCACATGATAACTTTTGCTGAAACTTTGGCCACATGTAGAGACTGCGACGGGACACATGTACAGCAAATTTCAACCCAATTGACTATAACTTTTGAACCGTTTGGCCTATCTTCAAAATTTTTTGCCTCAAATTCCTTGGATCGTGGCAAACAACTTTGCCATTAGGACCGATGAGGGCCGCCATATTGGATGTCTTGAAAATTTGCATTTTGTGAAAAACCTTTAAAATCGAACTCCTCTGAGACCATTTGACATATCAACATGCAACTCACACCCTTTTGTTCAGGAGACGGTTCTCTCAAAATTGACAAAGCGATTTTCCTGATATTCCAAATGTCCTGACCGCAGTAAGCCAATAAAAACTGTTGTGGGCGTGGCTAGTCACATAAATGCTAATAACTCTTCAATTCTTCAATGGATATTAATGAAATTTGGTTTCTATACTTGCACTGACCTTATGAGCCAAACTCTACAGTATTGGCTCAATAGAATTAAATTGTGGCGCTATAGAGCATAATATATATTTTTAAATGAATAAATTCATAAAAAATCATAATTATTCTTTAGACAATTGAAGCTTGCTGTAGTGATCAATTTCCTCATCTGGAACATATGTATGTCCCATACATGTCGCTGCCATCTTGGATTGGCCGCCATTTTGGAAATGCTATTACCATTTCCCTCTGTCCCCAGTTTTGGCCTAACCACAAAACTGACAACTATGAAACTTAGCACCTTAGTAGGATGTAGTTTAATACGACCACACACCGATTTTGGCACTGATTGGCCACTTGGTGGCACTATAACTGTCATGTGAATTTCCAATATTCAAACAATCATAACATCTGCCCCTTTGCAGATAGAGACTTCTACACCAGAAGATGTGTCTCCTCATGGACAAATCAATTGCTTAGGAGTCATAAGGTCCAACATTTTGTATTTTCAGCCATTTTTAATTTATTGAAAAACCTTTAAAAAACATCTCCCCCTAGAGTGTTTGATCTATCAACATGGAATTATCAACAATTTGTTCAGATAAAGGTCCTCTTAAAAGTTATGATAAAGAAACCGGATATTTCAAACAACATGGCCAATAAAGCCAACATGGCCAGTAAGCCAATACAAATTGATGTGGGCGTGGTTTACCACAGAAATGCTAATAACTCCAAAATGAGTTGAAGCATATTGATGAAATCTGGTAGCTATACTAGCACTCACATCAAGTATTGGCCAAATTGAATCAAATAGTGGCACTATAGAGCATAATATGTATTTTTAATGAATAAATTCATGAATAATCACTGTTGTGTTTTAAACCTTGAAAATCTTGTGTAGTGCCCAATCAATGGTCTACCACAGGGTATCCGCTATGGCTTAGTGGTAAAAGCAATGGCTTGGGATGTGGCAGACCTGGGTTCAAGGTTACCTTCCTTTTCGACAAAAACAATGCGCAGTTTGTTATGCTTTTCACACTTAATAATGTTCTTTTCACATTATTGCAAACTGCAAAGGCAAAGAAATTTAACTATATTAACTATTCACTGTTTCACTAGTACTTAAATGAGTGAAACAAATAAAGTTTTAATGATGTTATTCTTTTTCCTGCCAAATTCTAAAATCAAAAATGCTCCATACCCTCAAATAATTCTTGATGTGTACAACATCTGCAGTGGATTTGTGGTTAGAGCAATTGCCTTTGATGTGGGAGACTCGGGTTCAAATCCCACCAGGTACCAAAGGTTCCATTTCTTTTTGACAAAACAACATGCACTTTCTTATGCTTTTCACATCTACAAATCTTATTTTCACATTAATGGGGTACGAAACACTAAAACACATTTATTTAGTTAATATTTAGGCATTGCCTCAGATGGAAGAGAACAATATTATACATTACGTCATTGTTAACGCCCCCAATTAAATACATTCCTGAGAAGCCATGGCCATGTCTATATGACAATCGTTATTGTTAAGTTAGTTGTTGTTCCTGTTAGCCTATAGTAACTGAATCCTGCTTTGTGATACAAGCCCTTCTGTGGTTATATTAACGTTATGTCTAAGCTAAGTTATTTGGATAGCTAGCTAGCAAGTAAACACATAGTTGTGAACAGGTAATGCATTTCAGCCAACAGCCGTTCAGTTTCACATGACATTCATTAACGGTACGTATTGTGTTTTGTCATGTTCATGCACTACAGGTAGGTCAGACTGAATATTTGCAGCAGGACATCAATTTGAGCAGATCGAGATAGTAAAGTCTCCCGTAGCCTAATTCAGCTAACAGCCATTTAGTTTAACTTGGCATTGACTACATTTTATGTACAGGTAGCCTAGGTCAGATGTGTGGATGGCTAAGAAAGCTAATTAGTTTGACAATGTTGTGGCAGGATGATGTTTCGTATTTACAGGGTAACAGCCATTTATTTCCACCTGTATTTTATTTATTAATTGTTAGTCCGGTAGTGCTACGACTGAAGATAACAGTACAGAACCGGAAAAAAAACAGTACACATGGAGCTATGTTATGGCCTTGTGGTTAGCTTCTCTGACTCTGATGCAGGAGGCCCAGGTTAGTGGTTCGCCTGGGCAACAAATTCATTTTCATTATTTTTCTTTAATTTGCGACAAAAAGGACGTGCATGTTATGCATTTCACACATACCAATGTGAGCTAGATGCTTACATCCTACCTAGATGTCTCTCCTCGGGGAAAACTCTAGTTCTTAGGAGTCATAGTGTCCAACATTTTGTACTTTCTGCCATTCAATTTATTGAAAAACATATAAAAGACATCTCCTGCTAGACCGTTTGACAAATCAACATGGAACTTCCACTAATTTGTTCATTCGTAGGTCCTCTTAAAAGTTACTGTAAAGAAAGTGGATATTTCAAACTGCATCACTGCATTAAGCCAATAAAAACTGATGTGGGCATAGTTTAACACAAAAATTCTAATCCCTCCAAAATGGATTGAAGGAAATTGATGAAATTTGGTAACTATACTAGCACTCACATCCAGAGCCAAACTCTAAAGAAGAGACCAAATAGAATCAAATGGCGCCACAGTAGAGCATAATATTTTTAAAGATTTTTTTGAAATGAATTAAAACTTGTTGTAGTGATCAATTTCCTCATCTGGAACACATATGTGTACTAAATGTATCGCCACCATCTTGGATTGGCCGCCATTTTGGAAATGCTATTTTCCATTTTCCTTTGTCCCCAGTTTTAGGCTAACCACATGAGTGAGACCTATGTAGCTTTGGTGATGACAACATTGAGAGAAAAAATCTGGCTGTTGAATTGTTGTATTTAGTCTCATTGTTGCACTATGGAAACTTTCCAGTATCTTCTATCTCCAGGAAAGAACAAAGAAATTGCACATTTCATGAAGGTCTTCTCAAATTATTCAGTTTACCCAGAATTAACTGAAGGTGGTGGTCTGAAAACAGTTTGACGTTTTATACACGTTTTTATAAATCTTTTTATAGATGAGACTCATTTCTTTAATTATTATCTCAGTCTTTGTTCCTTTAACAATTCATAAACATGGCCAAACGAGATGCCACCTATCCAGTAATTCTAGCGAGATATCCAGTTGGATAGCACGTACTACCCAGTTTGATTGCTCACGCTACCCTACTGGATGTCGAGATGTCGACTGGGAATCGCACAATGTCCACTGGATGGCGCAGGATGATTGGATAGGTGGTGTCTTGTTAACTGGATATATCGTGCTTAAAAACTGTGTAGCGCAGAGCAACTGGATTTAAGGTGTCTAGTTTGTGTCGGATTTTGAACTGTCCGGCTCTCCATATAACGTTACCTTTTAGACATTCACGCTTTCAATGCTTGCCAATTATTATTATTAATGTGTTTTAATTATGTCCTAATTAAGCTACCGTAATCTATCGCCAGAATAGGACATGTGGCAGCTAGCCAGTAGCCTTATAACTAGCCTTCTCTCTAGCATAAGAAATTTAGTCCAACAAGCATGTTCTATGATATTCATCTCATCGGGACAATGTCAACTTAACAAACTCTAGAATGTAGACTGAGAAAATGGAAGGCGTACCTAGCTACTTGAATTTCGCATTATTTTAAAGGAGAATAGGTAGCAAGGGTTATTCACTCCTCGTGATTCTGCTTGCGAACTTGTTTGTTGTTAAATTCCACCATACATGGCCAATCTCAGGAAAGCTGTATCTAAATTCTGTTGACCTAAATAAAGTGTATGGTAAAGCTGATTCCTGCACTAATCTCAAGGGAAATATGGGTTTTTTTATAGCTGTTTGGCCAAAGAGCTTGAAGCTGCAGGCTATGTAAGACAGTAGCCTAGTGCTAGCCTTTATTGTTGAATTCATAAAGGTTTTGCTAGCTTGCTAGCAGTATGTTAGTAAAGGTTACTCACCGTTTCGCAACACTTTGTGCAGAACGAGAATTTGGTCACTCCTCTTCCTCATCTGCTACAGCCAGTTGTGGCTCCTCTTCGGGCTCCTACATGTAGGGCTGTATTTTCCTGATTTCCCCTACTGCCATGAAACCCACTGCCATTCTGTTGGCTATATCGACTATATAGATGTAGCCATTGCCACGCTAGCTAGGCATGTTTGTTTACTTGTGGGTGGTACGTTTTGAGTTGAGGTTGGAGGCGAGGTGGCGGGGGTCCTGACCACGGCCATACTATCCTGAGGTTTTTTCGATATAGATTTTATGTCTGATTCAGATGTGTGTTATTCTAATTATTGACATTACTTTGACTAGATATTTGGTGGATGTGTAGTGGATACATTCCTCTGTGATAATTTATGGTTGTTTTAACTATTTTCCAGCCCCTTTACAATCACTTTAAAGGCTTTTTTTCATGCATGCAACTCATGATGTGGCCCACCTTGCCTTCCACTGAGGTCAGTGCTCTTCTGACTGGTAGTGGCAACATTTCCACTTTAAATTATTTTCTGAGCCTATTCAAGGCACTCAGATTACTCTGTTTTTGGAGGCTGTAAACTGAAACCCTTTACACGGTTGAGATTTAAAAATTGAAGACATAATTTGTTCATAGGGTCAATTTAACACCCTCTAAACAATGTATATCAATATTACCACAGAAAGACAAGTTTAAAGACAGTTTAAATTTTTTTTGTTTTTTTTTTACTTAAACTAAAAAAAGGTGTTTGAACTTACACAAGTGTACATGCAAGCTAGGTTGTGAAGACTGCAAGGGAAATTACACAACACAACAAAGAAATCCTTTCTCAATCTAACTGTAGCTGATTATCTAATACAAGCTATCAAATAGCCATGCTTAATAAAAGTTAATCTGCCTGTCTGTGGGATGTACTTTTCCCCATGGCGATGTTAATCATCAGGATACAGAATCCTGCTTATCTGGTATCTATACACCTTGATGTGTTGCATCAACATTTGGCAGGGCATTTATTGGGAACCAGTTGTAGCACCTGCCGATCCCTTAAAAGACTTGTTTAACTGAAGAAAAAAAAAAAGAACAATATTGTTGTGATGCCTGAATACAATTTGCTTGGGAACTTTCACCCTCCACGTTTGATGTCTACTCTTTTTCTATTCATTTTTGTGTGGATATTAAGCTTGTCCAAGTTTCAGGCTCAGTCCTCAATCAGTGATGCTGACAGCTGTTACCTCAGGACATATTGTGAGAAATTTCACCGTTTCAATTCAGAGATGTAGTTATTGTCTGAACCGGAGATACCTCTCTGCTGCCAGAGATCTATAGCCTGCCAGCACCTGCAGCTCTGATATAAATCTACAAAAAGCTGGTCCCACTTCGCTTCCAATTTGATCTTGCCTGTACTTATGATGTTGCTCTCCTGCCAACTTATCACCATATTTTTAATTCGACCTTTCCATTTCCGTTCCAACTGCTTGGGGAGTCTCTGAGAAGTTGAACAATAACTGTCAAAGGGACATCTTTATATTTCAGTACAATGAGCAACCTCCAGGTATTGCCAGTCTGACCTGTATGTGTTATGACATAGAGTCTAGCAGTATCTGGAATATGGCTCCTGCTCTGTGGACAGGTGCATTGCCAGCTTGAAGGACACCTCTCTGCAGGAAAAAAATGTTTTAACATGGGGTGAAGATGACCACAGACCCCCTATTGGCCATGTCGCTGGTGCCTTGAGATTGATCAACAAAGACATTCATTGCTCCTGTAACCAAACTATGATGGAAACAACAAACTCTGTATTCTAGCTTCATTAGTACATGATTCTTGACAACTCTGCTGAATACAGAGTTTCTAAATGCCATTATTGTCACGTAGCTCACCCATTTAACAAGCAACCCCCACCCAGTCTCACCTGCAACTATACCAACCCATGCATGACACAGTGGACAATAGCATATATCTGTGAGTTCATGATATATGTTTTCACCACCAGAAAATGTGTATTCCGTCATAGAAACTAAAGCCAATAATGAACGTATGCCAAGCCCTGCCGTGAAAAGCCCTGCTCACTCATTTGCAAAATAAACAAGTGAAAGTCCTGTGTAATTATACCACACCATTCTACTTTAAATATCTGCTGCTACATATGAAATAAATATACAATCCTACCAAGCTTTTATGCATAGTGATGCACCTTTGAAAATACAGTGGTCATTTATTGTCTTTGACAATCCGTTTGAGAAATACACACCACTTTATAACACTTTTCCACTATCTGAAATGTCTACGCGTAAAACCCCGCATGCTGTTCAAAGCTGTCTCATGCATTATAGTTCATTCTGGTTTCATTCTTTTATCCAATATAGGACTTTATAACCTTCGTAACAGTGTTTGCAATGTCTTATTCAAAGCTTTGAACGATAAATTACACCTGGGCGTAACAGAATTTCTAGTTTTATTAATTTACTTTTATGCAAACAACTTCCGGTGGCGCTGCTCTGCATGCGACCCATACTCACGCACTGCTGCAGCGTTAATGTTTTAACTCTTTTGTGAGAGTGATGGTAGTAGGTTACATAAAGACGTGCTCAAATTTGTTGGGACCCCTGGTAAAGATGGGTGAAAAGGGTTATAAAAAATTCACCGTTTGGTGAATTAGCTTAATCTCACACTGAAAAAATGAGAAAAATCCAACCTTTAATTGACGTTCATTTATTATGAGAAAAAAAAATCCCTCATCAAGAAATAATTATTTTTAACAAAACCACGTTGGCCACAATTATTGGTACCCCTGCATTTATATATTGAATGAAGTAATCATTTTTTATATTTGGTCGCATATCTTTGCATACCATGACTTCCTGATGTCTGTAACCCAACAACATCAAAAGACTCTTCATATCTTATTTTCTGGTACTCTTACAAGCGATACTAAGGGCTCTATTTTCAAACCAGCGCAAGGGGACGGTATAGTCAAACGCAAGCTTGTTGACAGCATCAACGTCTTAAAACTGGCGCTATGGCGTTTCTACCGCTAGGATCAACAAATTCTCAACATAACATCCTTTCGGTTGCGCTGCAGTGGGATGGGTGGCGCTGTCTGGGGCGTGTTCTAAAATACTTTCGGCTCAGTGACAATTTGAACCAACGAAAACCCATTGCGTTATGATCAGCTGGAACCACCTCTTAGCGGAAACGCAATAGACTCTGGCAATTTGGTAACTTATTAGTCATGTAGTTCTATGTAGTGTCTATAGGTGATGCCAACATTACACTTCCATTTAATTAACAAATAGTCTATAATTATTATTAATTAATTTGAATTTAAACTACTAGAATAAAACAGGACAGTTTACAAGAAACTTGCAATCATGTAGGCCAATAGCCTATAATATATAAATTACACATTGGCACAGTTGAATCATAAGCCTACCACTTGAATCATAATTATGCCTACATCACCTAATGTAGGCTAATTAAACAAACGATTAATTTAGTCTTCAATCAATCATCAGCAGGGTATATAAGTGACTATTTATGCAGGCAGGTGTTAGTGGCATAAGGATTCAATCCCGTGACACTGACGATGGAGTAC
This sequence comes from Synaphobranchus kaupii, assembly GCA_029718625.1. NCBI lineage: Eukaryota > Metazoa > Chordata > Actinopteri > Anguilliformes > Synaphobranchidae > Synaphobranchus > Synaphobranchus kaupii. Next base: position 56,179,939 of record CM056381.1, read on the forward strand.
GTGATCGGTCGACGTTTGCGGCGACGACGACAATACACAGAAAGGATATACTTTCAGCGGGTGTCCTTCCTCAACTATACGGACAATGAATGCAGTAAAAAGTCAAAACTCGCATTTTTTTCTCAAGTGTGGGTTCCCTGGGGTGCTTGGTGCTATCGACTGCACGCACATCCAAATCCGCGCACCACCCGAGCATGCAATAGTTTTCGTCAATCGCAAAGGAACACATTCCCATCAACGTCCAGGTGACATGCGATGCCGGCTGCAAAGTCACACATATATTTGCCAATTACCCAGGTTCAGCCCACGACTCCTTCATTTTGGCATTCCTGGAGCCTTCGAAGGGAACGTGGATGGGTGCTTATTGGGAGACAACGGGTACCCTTTGAAGAATTGGCTGATGACACCATACATCGCACCCAGCACTAGAGCACAACACATTTTTAATCACCGACTAACAAAGGGTCGCGTTGCCATTGAGAGAACATTTGGCCTACTCAAAATGAGATTTAGGTGTTTGGATAGGTCGAGTGGATCACTGCAGTATACCCCTGAGAGAGCAGCTGCCTTCATGGTGGCCTGTTGTGTGCTGCATAATATTGCACATCTTCACCAATGTGAAATGCGCCTGCCGGAAGATGTACTTCAGCACCACAGACAGCGACTTTTTAAAGCATGAGAACAACAATTTGATTGGCTACCATAGAGACACACCTTGGACTTTTAAACCCAGCCTTTTAGCAATACCGCCATAAGGTGCGCCAAGATTGCCGTCATGAAATTACCAAATTTCTCGCCGACACGCCCTCAGAGCGATACCGCCAAGCGGTTACTCTTGCGTTCACCATTGCGTTTGGTTTATTAAAATAGAGCCCTAAATGTCTCAACATGCATTTGAATGGATCTCTATGGGAATTGGGGGGTGGGACTAGATTTAGCTGTAAATTACACTGGAACAGTATGGAACACATGGTTGGCTAAATGGCTCTAAGTCATCAAGGGTCTGACGTATCAAACAAGCCTTAAACCATCACTTTGCTGCCAGAAATACAGTAGATATGGATGGATAACTTGAATGGTTTCGTCTCCTGACTTTCCATAGAGTTCAATAGGAAAATTTGTCAGGAGAAACAACCCTTAAAGTGATCCATCCACATCTACTGCATATCTGGCAGCAGAGTGATGGTTTGAGGCGTATTTGATAACTCAGACCCTTGATGACATTTTGCCAACCATGTATTCCATACTGTTCCAGCATAGTTTACAGCTAAATATAGTCCCACCACCGAATTCCCATAGAGATCCATTAAAATGCAGAGACATTATAGTATCGCTTGTAAGAGTACCAGAAAATAAGATATCAAGAGTCTTTTGATGTTCTTGGGTCACAGACATCAGGAAGTCATGGCATGCAAAGATATGCGACCAAATATAAAGAAGTATTACTTTATTCAATATATAAATGCAAGGGTACCAATAACTGTGGCCAACGTGGTTTTGTTAAAAATAATTATTTCTTGATGAGGGATTATTTTTTCTCATTATAAATGAACGTTAAGATTGGATTTTTCTAATTTTTTCAGTGTGAGATTAAGCTAATTCACCAAATGGTGAATTTTTTATAACTCTTTTTACCCATCTTTACCAGGGGGTACCAACAGATTTGAGCACGTCTTTAGTATAGTATAAGAACTATAATGGCAACTTTTGCACAAGCTTTCCTCCTGGCGTTGATTATTGTGGAACTTTTTTCAACATGCAAAACAATTCCAGCGGGTGTGGAAACTCAGCTGATCTCATACACCAGAGAGGCGCTACTGTAGCTCCGATCTGCGGGATCTACTCCGGTCTCGGATCTGCCCGAGGATGTGAAAATTAAACCTTCGCCCAGCAGGTGTCAAAGGAGAAGAGGCAGAAGGGGAGGGATAAGACAGCGTCTCCAGCGAAGAAGCAACAAGCCCCCGCTGCCCTCGATGTTATTATGCAATAACATTAATAACATTAATAACTTATTAATAAACATTAATAACTTATTAATGTTAATTAATAACATTAATAACTTATTATTAATAAGTTATTATTAATAACTATTGAACGTGCTGTTTCTAACCAACTGTCTTCTTTCCTTACCCAGAACAACCTACTAGACCCCCACCAGTCCGGCTTCAGACCTGGCCACTCAACGGAGACCGCACTCCTCTCCGTCAGCGAGATGCTTCACGCAGCTCGGACAGCCTCCCTCTCCTCTGTGCTAATACTCCTAGACCTCTCTGCCGCCTTCGACACCGTAGATCACTCCATCCTCCTGTCTGCAGCGGGGATCGGCGGCTCGGCCCTGGCCTGGATTAAGTCCTACCTCTCGGAGCGCTCCTCCCAGGTTGCCTGGGCTGGTAAAGTATCGGCACCCCCGTCCACTTACCACAGGAGTCCCCCAGGGCTCAGTCCTTGGTCCCCTCCTTTTCTCCACCTACACCAAATCCCTTGGCCCTGTTATCACTGCTCATGGTCTTTCTTACCACTGCTACGCTGACGATACTCAACTCTTTCTCTCCTTCTCACCCTCTGACACTCAGGTGTCAGCCCGCATCTCCGCTTGCCTGAGAGACATCCAGACCTGGATGGACAACCACCATCTGAAGCTCAATCCAGATAAGACTGAGCTCATCTACATTCCTGCTCTAACCTCTCCCCCTCTCAATCTCTCCATTTCCCTAGGGGACATTCCACTGACCCCAACACCCTGTGCCAGGAACCTCGGAGTGGTGATGGACAACAGGCTGTCCCTCTCCGAGAACATCGCAGTGGTAACCCGGGCGTGCAGGTTCTTCCTGTACAACATCAGGAGAATCCGCCCTTTCCTCACCACCCACTCAACCCAGCTCCTGGTCCAAGCGATGGTGCTGTCCCGCCTAGACTACTGCAACTCTCTCCTGGCTGGCCTGCCAGCATCGGCCATCAGACCCCTTCAGCTCATCCAGAACGCAGCAGCCCGCCTGGTCTTCAACCTCCCCCGACACTCCCATGTCACCCCACTGCTCATTGACCTCCACTGGCTACCTGTGATGGCTCGCATCAAATTCAAAACATTGGTGCTCGCCTTCCAGGCAGTCCGAGGATCAGCCCCTCCATACCTCCAAAAGCTCATCAGACCCTACACACCTACCAGATCCCTGCGTTCCGCCTTCTCAGGACGACTGGTACCCCCCCCCCCACTTCATACTAGCACCCGGTCTCGACGTCTGTCTGTCCTGGCCCCACGGTGGTGGAATGAGCTCCCCGTGGAGGTCAGAACAACAGAAAGTCTGACCGCCTTCAAGCGCAGATTGAAGACTCACCTCTTTAAGCTGCACCTCTCTCCACCCCTCCCTACCTCCTTGTGACCTCCCTTGATTGTGTTTTATAAATCCTTGTTTAAGTTTTTCAAGCTTCTAGTTTAGTACTTGTAAGGTTACTTATTGGCTTACTGTTGTGCATGCCAATGATTGATATCGTGTGGTAACATTGAACTTCTGTGCCTATCTTTGAGACCGTTTTACCCTCCAAGGGAGTTTTGGAATATTATTATTTGTGTTGTGTATGTCCCACCCAGCGGAAGCAGCAGGCCGCATAATGGACTGTGTCTACAATCAGTTGCAACACACACCGGGAGCACCTATTTTTATTTTAGGCGACTTTAACCATTGCAAGCTTGAGCTGCACCTTCCTGGCTTTGATCAGCACGTTAAGTGTGAGACACAAAATAACAAAGTTCTAGACAAATGCTATGGTAACATTAAAAATGCCTACAATACAAAACAAAAACCTCCTCTGGCAAACTGCGATCACAATACAGTCCACTATACCAACATATAAGACGGTGCTTAAAAGCAGCAAGCCACAGGCAAAGACAGTGGCTGTGTGGTCAGACGAAAGTACAGAGACATTGAAAGTATGTTTTCTTTGTACGAACTGTAATATTTTCCACGATATGGAAGTAAATGAAGCCACTGAAACGGTAACGGACTATATAAACTTCTGTGTGGAACACGTGGTTCCCAAAAAACATATAATTGTGTATCCCAACAATAAACCGTACATAACAAAAAAGGTGAAGGATTGTATTCATAGGAAAAAGATAGCTTTCAGAAATCGGGATCAAGTGGAACTGAAAATAGTACAAAAAGAACTTAACCAGTTGTTAAGGGAGGCTAGGAGGCGACAGAAGGACATTGTAGAGCATACTTTTATTACAATGAAGTCTAAAAAGCTGTGGGATTCTATGAAAGCCATAACCAACATGAAACCAAAGAAGAAGCAACTCAGCACCATGGATGATTTCCAAAAAGCAAACAAACTTAATGATTTTATTTTAGGTTTGAGACTCAGGCTTTCACTCAGGAATGCAATAATGTGCTGGATACTATTGTATGTACTGACTTTGACACAAGGTTGGCAGTCGAACCATATAAGTTTCAGTCACTTTTTAGACAGGTACTATGCACTAAAAATTCCATAGGCCCAGATGGCATCTCTGCTTTTCTGTTAAAGATCTGTGCAGACGAGCTGACTCCAGCCTCATCTTAAATGTTAAAGGGACTGTAAAGGTAAATCCGTACTTTGCTTCAGACTACATTATATGTGGTTCTTATCCCATACGGAAAACCCATATAAATATATTTGAAATAAATTTGTTTCCACGTATTTATATGTATTTAATTTAAATATATAAAATATATTTTCAAAAATATATTTAAATATTCAATTTTATCTGTTTTTTAAATATTTGTCACTTTCACTTATATTTATATGTATTGATACCATTGAAATTCTCATAGGTTTCTTCCTAGTTACACCAGGGAGTTTTTCCTTGCCACTGTTGCCTTTGGCTTGCTCTTGTGGGGGCTTTAGGCTGGGTTTTGCTGTGTAGTGCATTGTGACAACTTGTTGTGAAATGCGCTATATAAATAAATATTGATTGATTGATTGATTCTCCAGGTAGGATATATTTACATATATTTGTTTTCAGTATATATATATTTATTCCAAGTACATGTAAATATATAAATCTAGTCCCACCCCCCAATTCCCATAGAGATCCATTCAAATGCAGAGACGTTATAGTATCGCTTGTAAGAGTACCAGAAAATAAGATATCAAGAGTCTTTTGATGTTGTTGGGTCACAGACATCAGGAAGTCATGGCATGCAAAGGATATGCGAATAAATTTCTGACCCACTGGAATTGTGCAATAGTGAATTAAAAGTGAAATAATCTGTAAACAATTGTTGGAAAAATGACTTGTGTCATGCACAAAGTAGATGTCCTAACTGAGTTGCCAACACTATAGTTTGCTAACATGAAATCTGTGGAGTGGTTAAAAATGAGTTCTGATGACTTCAACCTAAGTGTATGTAAACGTCTGACTTCAACTGTATATGTTATAAGTGACAGCACTATGTTAGGTCTGTTTAGGGAGATGGTGCAATAAGGGTTGTGCAATTTGATGTCACGGTGGTGTTGTGCAATATGATGCTTTGGTTTTCATTGGCAATATTGTATATGTACGTATGTAAAATGTGTATGAGATTTGTCATATGTCTGTGCATATATGTATTCTGTAATGCTGCAATGAGTGAGTACAAGACAAATTTCCCTTTGGGGACAATAAAGTATATCTTATCTTAACTTAGAATGTACATTAGCTCGCCGAGGCATAACTGTTGTTTTCCTGCTATTTTTGCAAGTTTTTACTAATTTGGCCAACTCGTCAGCATGGCTAGAGAAAATCCTTGCCTTGCTTAAATGTAGTATTTTGGAAGTGAGTCAGAATCAGATACTATGGTATCTTCTTCTATCAGAGAATATGCCTACGAACATGACAGAGATGTTCCTCCTCAATATGCTAGTATTACTGCTCGTAATATTTCAAATATGTATGCTAGTTTTTCGACTAGGTTGTGTTTTATTGTTTATGATGTGAGAGTTTTACAGTAGTGGCGCCAAGTTCAGAATTAAAGGACCTGTAGTCTTATTCAGGTTTAGCGTAGTATATACCTGGGGAGTCTGTGGGGGAAAAGACCCTGCCTGAGGCAACTATTTTTATACCTGAAGTAATAACAATGGTGGTAAACTTTCAATCTATTACAGCTGAACTGTAATGTTGCTAGGAATTTATACTACACTGTAGTAGAAGCTTCCATGTGTGGCCTAGGCATTCATTATGTTGGGTGCATCAGCATAGCTAATGTGACATAAAGGAATGATATGGCAGCTAGTTGTCCCTCATAGTAATCCATGGGCTTTTGACCCTGTAAATTGTGTGCATGTTCTCATACATTGTTTGTCTGACTGATTGGTAATAAATGACCTTTCATGACCAGAACAGGGCTGTGGTGGACATTTTTGGCACTGGAAACTAAACTACAACAAAGAAATTGATTATCTAAGAGTCATTCCCCCCTAATTGTTTCCACGTAGGACTTAATAATGTGCTTCAAATGTACAATAAAGCTGTGTATATGTTTGGGTAGTTTTGGATAGGTAGCACTAATTTGTGGTTTTCCTGTTTTCAAAGATTTGGATAGGTTTGGAAATGTTTTTGGACACCTATTTGGACATTCTGTAATGATATGAATGCAAATATGTTTCAGATGTTTCCAACGAGTTTATCTGTTGAAAATTTTTGAGTATCCTGACTGAAGTTTTTTTTAGGATGAAGATACAATTTCCTGGTATTTTATGTCCATGATGCTATGTATCCTAACAAGGTTGCCTTTGGATTAAAAGCAGATCCAACACCATTCACAGTGGGTATAAGGCTGTTTTAACTATGGCTCTTATTATGCCAAGCCTATGTTTGGTATTTACAGTCAAGCCGGAAAGTCTGCACACCCCTTTCACCTTCTCCACGTTTTATTACGTTACAGAGTTATACTACAATAGATTGAGTTCATTTTTTGCCTCAAACATCTACACACAATAGCCAATAATGACGAAGTGAAAACAGGTTTTTAGAAAATATGCAATTTTATTTTACTGACAAAAATAGGTTATTTAGGGGTTACATATCTGTACACACCCTTAGCCTAATCCTTGGTTGCTGCACCTTTGGCAGCGATTACAGCTTCAAGTCATCTTGGGAAAGAAGCTACGAGTTTGGCACACTTGGTTCTGGACATTTTTTCCCATTCCTCTTGGCATATCCTTGCAAGCTCCGTCAGGTTGGATGGGGAGCGTCGGTACACAGCCATTTTCAGCTCTTTCCACAGATGTTCAATTGGATTCAGGTCTGGGCTCTGGCTGGGCCACTCAAGGACATGCATGGTCGTTGTCATGTTGGAAGGTAAACCTTCGCCCCAGTCTGAGGTCCAGAGCGCTCTGGAGCAGGTTTTCTTCAAGGATCTCGGTGTCCTTAGCTGCATTCATCTTTCCCTCTATCAGGACAAGTCGCCCCATTCCCGCTGCTGAAAAACATCCCCACATCATGATGCTGCCACCGCCATGCTTCACTGTAGGGATGGTATTAGCCAGGTGATGAGCGGTGCCTGGTTTCCTCCAGACGTGACGCTTGATATTCAGGCCAAAAAGTTCAATTTTGGTTTCATCAGACCAGAAAATCTTGATTCTCATGGTTTGAGAGTCCTCTAGGTGCCTTTTGGCAAACTCCAAGCGGGCTGTGATGTGCCTTTTACTAAGGAGGGGCTTCCGTCTGGCCACTCTACCATAAAGGCCTGATTGGTGGAGTGCTGCCTGGATGGTTGATCTTCTGAAAGGTTCTCCCATCTCCACAAGGATACGCTGGAGCTCTGTCAGATTGCCCCTCGGGTTCCTGCTCACCTCCCTGGCCAAAGCCCGTCTTCTCCGATTGCTCAGTTTAGCCGGGCGGCCAGGTCTAGGAAGATTCTTGGTGGTTCCAAACTTCTTCCATTTACGAATGATGGTGGCCACTGTGCTCGTTGGGACCTGTAAAGCTGCAGAGATTTTTCCGTACCCTTCTCCAGATCTATGCCTTGACACAATCCTGTTTCTGAGGTCTGCAGATAATTCCTTTGACCCCATGGCTTGGAGTTTGCTCTGACATGCACTGTCAACTGTGGGACCTTATATAGACAGGTGTTGGCAATCCCCAATCATGTCCAATCAATTGAATTTATCACAGGTGGACTCCAATTAAGTTGTAGAAACATCTCAAGCAGCATCAGTGGAAACAAAATGCACCTCAGCTCACTTTTGGGTGTCATATCAAAGGGTGTGCACACTTGTGTACATATGATATTTAACATTTTGATTTTTAATAAATTAGCACAAATGTCTAAAAACCTGTTTTCACTTTGTCATTATGGGCTATTTTGTGTAGAATTTTGAGACAAAAAATTTACTCAATCTATTGTAGAATATGTCTAACGTAATAAAACGTGGAGAAGGTGAAAGGGGTGTGCAGACTTTCCGGCTTGACTGTAATTCCAAAAATTAGATTTTCGTCTCGTCTGACCATAGCACCCGGCAGTGTGAAAATGATACTGTGGAGCTCCCTTCCTCCCTCCCAAAAAAAAAAAGGCATGGAAAGTATCTGGAATACAAACACTAACAGTGCCCTCCATGAGACCAATATTTTTCTTCATTTGGTTCTGTACTGTTTATAATAAAACAATTCACATGTGGTTGAGGGCACCATAATGTTTGGGACATATTAATATGTTAATGAAAGTAGTCAAGTTTAGTACTTTGTAGCATATTCTTTGCATGCAATGATTGCTTGAATGTGACATCAGACATCAGCAGGTCTTCCGTATCTTCTCTGTTGATGCTCTGCCAGCTCTGTACTGTAGCTATCTTCAGCTCATTTCTCAGCCTCATAATGGCTTCCTTGACTTTCATTTGCACAACTCCGGTCCTCACGCCGACAAACGGCAATAACAGACTCCAAAGGCAATCAAAATCTAGAATCAAGACTAGATCCTGAAAACTGACTCATACCTGCACTAAAGAAGCAATTGAACACACATGACTAATGAGAAGCACATATGAAGATCTTACTTTTTGTTCTCTGGTCTGATGAAACAAAAATTGAACTGTATGGCCATAATGAACATTGTTATGTTTGGAGGGAAAAGGGTGAGGCTTGCAAGCCGAAGAACAACATCCCAACCGTGAAGTACAGGGGTGGCAGCATCATGTTGTGGGGGTGCTTTGCTGCAGGAGGGACTGGTGCACTTCATAAAATAGATGGCATCATGAGGAAAGACAATTATGTAGATATATTGGAGCAACATCTCAAGACATCAGCCAGGAAGTTAAAGCTTGGCTCTTCCAAATGGACAATGACCCAAAGCATACTTCCAAAGTTGTGGCAAAATGGCTTAAGGACAACAAAGTCAAGGTATTGGAGTGGCCATCACAAAGTCCTGACCTCAATCCAATCGAAGATTTGTGGGCAGAACTGAAAAAGCGTGTGTGAGCAAGTAGGGCTACAAACCTGACTCAGTTACACCAGTTCTGTCAGGAGGAATGGGCCAAAATTCCAGCAACTTATTGTAAGAAGCTTGTGGAAGGCTACCTGAAATGTTTGACCCAAGTTAAACAATTTAAAGGCAATGCTACCAAATATGTAAACTTCTGTCCCACTGGGAATGTGATGAAAGAAATAAAAGCTGAAATAAATAATTCTCTCTACTATTATTCTGACATTTCACATTCTTAAAATAAAGTTGTTATCCTAACTGACCTAAGACAGGGAATGTTTACTAGGATTAAATGTCAGGAATTGTGAAAAACTTTTTAATTGGATTTGGCTAAGGTGTATGTAAACTTTCGAGTTCAACTGTAGGTGGATATTGCCTCTGGAGGGCCAAAGTTAATAGGGTTAATAAAAGATGAGAATCTATATTTTAACCACATGTAAATTGTTTGATTACTAAAATTGTGGAGTACAGACCCAAATAAATAAAAAAAATGTCTTTGTCCCAAACATTATGGAGGGCACCTCAGTACCTGTTTATATCTACTTATACATTCAGAGATTAAGAGCACAATCCAATCATTATCTCTAACTGTAAGTGAGACTGACTTGAGAATTTCAGCAGACTATGGATACAATGCATAGGCTATGCTATTTATTTGCAGATGTCCCACCTTTATCAATGGGCTAGGAGTTTGTATTGCTACAGGAACAAAATTGCACAAGGTTTAACGTCTTCTCTGTGTTCCTCAGGGGTTTTCCCTCTTGCACTTCAAGGTAAAGGGGTGCGAGTTGTGCGACATCCTATTTGAAAGATTTCCTTCTTTAATATACAACTTTTTATTGTTATTGCATTCTTATTTATGTAAAAGCCTGGCTTATACAGATAAATGTATGTTTGGAACAAAGTGGGCGCAAGATTTTTTTTCTTCTCTTAATATGCTTTATATTATGCTATATAATTTGAAAAGAATAACATCTAATTTGTCTACTACAAGGCTTTAATTTGAATCAAATTAGCTTAGCCTTAATTCTAAATTGGTGCTGATCTCGGTTCTAATTATCTGTAACTGTTACATGATACTGTTACAAGATATTTACTCGGTAGTGCACTATTGTTCATATTAATGGTATCTTTATCATTTGTTTCTCTTAACGCTAGGGGGTTACGTAACAATGTTAAAGCAAAAGCTTTATTTCATTTTGCGAAACAATTTAGGGCTGATTTTTGGTATTTGCAAGAATTTCATTCTACCAGTGACAATGCTAATTATTGAAAATCTCAATGAGGTAATTCTTTATGGCTCTCTCACGGCTCTGAACGTTGAGCTGGGGTGGCTACTTTGAAGAACAGATTTAATGATGCTATTCTACATTCAGAATGTGATCCTGCTGGACACTTTATCTGTCAAGTAATTAAGTACAATGATTCTATTATTATTACTGCCAATGTTTATGGGTACAATAGTAAATTATAAAATGAGGATCTTATTCTATTCTAAAATATTTTTATGGACTGGTTAAATAAATATCCAAATGCCACTCTAATGGTAGAAGGGGACTTTAATATTGTTTTAGATGGCTTAGTTGATAAATGGCCCCCTAGTAGGCAGAATATAGCCAATTCTTACCTCAAAGCTTTTATGGATAAATTTAACCTTATAGATATTTGGAGAGAAAAATGTCCTTATAATAGGTCATTTACATGGAGCAATACAACCAGTTCAAGTCAATCTAGGATAGATTTCTGGTTAATTTCAGACAGTTTGGATAGGGATTGTATTGAAATCTTTCCCCTGATTTTTCCCTTTTTCTCCCAATTTGGTAGCCAATTGGACCTTATGCAATTATTTGACCACTGCACCACCACGGTGCCCCGCCCACCCCTTACTGATCACAAAGCCATTGATATTAATATAACTGTCTACCCTTAATTCCTATGCTACTCAATCCCTGTGTTGGAAGGTCAATATATATGCCGATGAAGTTAAAAAGGAGATCACATATATGATTTCACTTTTTTGGAACAAAGCAAGAAGAGTTAAAATATTTGCTACAAATTGGAACTTTAAAAATTTGAGGTTGCAAAATATTTAAGAAAATTTGGTAGTGTAATAACTAAATCCAAAAGAGCTTAAGAGACAAGGATAGTAACAAGAACAACCTTTCTATCTCATAAAAATCCAGACTGTCTGTTAGAAGAGAAATTGGAATTAGCCGATTTGCAAATTAAACTAGATGAACTATACAGACAAAAATCTGAAGGTGCCTTTGTTCATTTAAGAATAAGATTGAAGAAGGAGAACAGAATTAACAAAATTTTTTAATTTAGAAAAACATAATTTTAATAAGAACAATATTGGCAGACTAAATATTAGTGGTGTCGTTACTGATGACTACAAACTAATATCCAATTACTGTGGCGATTTTTACAAGAATGTATATAGTTCCAATTTTTGCCAGGCATTGGTTGATGCCTTTCTGAACTCTTTGAAGGTTAAACCTATTGATAAAAATGAAATGGAATCATTTGATAAACCCATTACCATTGAGGAAGTTGCGGTTACAATACAATAACAAATCACCAGGTATTGACAGAATTAAATAATATAAGAAATATAACCTACCACATATTTATTTATCTATCACATATACAATTAAAAAGTTAAAGTTAAAAGCTATGATGACTAAAGACTAAAGTTAAGCTATGATGTATAGCTTTAAAATAACACGTGAGTACATTTATTTCCATCTGCAGGGGCAGATTCCAAGGGTGAACACCAACATTAGCAGCATGCATTTTCAGCACTTTTTTTAGATACAATACACGTTTGACCCAAAGTATCTTGATATAAACATCCAACCAGCTAGTAAACACAAGAACACTTTGACTGCCAGGCATAAAAAAGATACTAAAAATACCTGAGATATAAAGTTCTGAGCAGCAGCAGACCATGTGCCATTGTGGTTAAATGTGTAGATAGTTAAACTCTCGTAGATAAGATTAGAGTTAAATTGTAGAGCTTTGTCATTTCAATGGAATCCAACCATGTTACATAGCTTATGGAATACTTCAAATAATTATTCTTCCTACAGGCTAAGTGCCATAGGTTCATAACTTAAATGTTTGTTAATATGGATAAGAGTTTTAACTAGGTAGCCTATAACAAAAAGGCAGATGACCAAGTGGTGCAACAGGTGGAAATATTATGTTTGGCTTGAAGCTCTGTCTTATACTGGATGGTGCATTACACTGGTGATGTGGTGCCTATGACCCAACAACCATGTAGCCTATTCAAATCTTGCTCATATCTTTGAGCTCCTACACTTCTCTGTGCAGAATCACATAAAGCATATGAGATCTTTAGTTCTGTGCAGCCATGCTTTTAACTATGTCTTAGAAGCACTGATGTTGCCGCTGTTTGTGTAAGATGTGTTTATCTGACTAGCTCTGAGGCCAAGGTCATCTAGATAAAGGAGCCGAGCTTGGAACTAGACAACATTAAACGTTTATGACCTGGAAAAGAGTTCCCATGGAGAACATGAAACATTTACTTGTATTCACTTGTACCAGTGGCCACACTGAGGTTACTTTACATAGTGTCACACAGCAAACGAGAGTTCAATGAATCATGCATGTGGGCATCTTTCTTTTGTGGTGCAACTCTTCTGTACAAACAAGTAAAGTTACGCATTTTTAGCAGATATCACTACACCCACATTCTTGTTCCTATGATAGGCCACATTGTCATTTTCAGTTAAATAAACATAATATCCAGATACATACAAAGATACTATTTCAACACTGCTGAAAGGTCATGTACTCTCCCTAAATTGTGTTCTCCCATCTGAATATCACATTGTGGCCCTTGGTTCTCTCAGTTCCCAGTTTTATCAAGTGAAAGGGTGGGTCTCTATGAGGACATCTGTATGAGGAAGTAAAGGTATGGGGCTTTTAGAGGATTCAGAAAGTGAAAGTGGAGAGCTACCAGAGGATTCAGGTTGTGAAAGCTTAGAGCAATTGGAGGGTTCAGAAAGTGAATCTCATAGCTTATCTCCCAGGGGTAGCTCTCATTCTCTCAGTGTATTCCCCAGTTATAGAGCTTACGGATAGGAACATGGATAGGTGAGAGAGACCTAGCCTATCTCCAGGGGAACACAGGATAGAGGGAACTCACTTTACCGTGGGCTGGTGCTGCAACATGCCACAAAAACTGAGGTTGGCTAGGTGACATTGGCAGTGCATTGCTGTCCATACAGGTGTAAGGGGAAAGGGGGGAAAGGTTGCAGGGTGCATGCCTAGTTGTCCAAGGTACTTTCCTCTGCCATTCACACAGAGAGCTAGCCTAAACCTCACTAAGCCATTCAAACCAGCTGCCTAGGACTCCTCGCAGCAATGTCAAGCAGCGGATTCCCAAAGTTCACATGTAAGAGAAATGCTTCAGCATTGTCAGATCCTGTGATGTTATAGCCCGTAGGGTTTGGCCATCTGCCAAGGTCACACCACACCCTGTTCAACACCTTCTTCCAATGGCTCAGTGCTGAAGAAAGCTTGTGTAAACTTCGCACGGATACTGCTCCACACTGCAGCGCTTACTTCCCTCAGCCCTGACTGAGGCTTGTGTAAACTTCCCATGGATATCGCTGCAGACCACAGTACATACTGCCACTCTGGTACAGTCCTTCTATGTTAGTACAAGCAAAAACCATTTCTCAAGTTATACAATGGGTTATTTTACCAACACATCAAGAATGTTATTAAGTAAATGCATTCTGATTACTTTTTTCTTGCCTGTTAGCCCAGTTCATGTGTGTTTTAGTTTATGTAATTCTGTGTGTGCACGTGTATCTGGAGGGGGTTATGGAAGGTCATGTAGTCAGAGTTTATGCATGCACAGACAGGACACTCCCTCTGACACAGTTTTCTTTCTATACAGCAGGATATTCTCGACTGTATTATTTCCTGAGAGACGTTTACTCTTCTGTCGGTTTGCAGAGCCCCATGGATTCACTAAACAGACACACTAAAAATAAATAATTTAGACATTAACAATTGCATTTGTGTTGTTGGGTTCGTCCAAGTTCCAATTCTCTTCTATAAAAATGATGGCTAGTCTGTGCAGCTAGGGTGGAAATGGAACCACTGTCGGTGCAGCTTAGATAGAAATAGAACCAATGTCTGTGCAGCTTGGATAGAAATAGAACCACTTGCAAATCCTTGCTGCCCTTTTTGTAGCATCATCGTAACATTGCTGCTTTTGAGTAATTTAACTGTACATTAATATTTTATTAAGGTGACAATGTAAAAAGGCTATGGTATATGCAGAAAACCTTAGTGGCAAGTCCTATCTACTGTCAGCACTATTTAGAGCCACATACAATCCTCAATCCAAAGTTTTACATGTAAATATAATGGGGTCCGGTATCGGAGGACCAGACGCGTCAGAGAGGGGATCAGAAAGTGTCACACAGGAGTGGAGACCTCAAGAGGGAGACAGGAGTCCGCGAACAGAGCAGAGAAAAAATAAGGAAAACGGGAATAAAACTCCAGGCTTATAGCCAAAATAATAGCGACCCAGGATAGTGGGCGAAAGCTCAAAGATATGAGCAGAAAAAATAAAAGAAATAGAAAAACATATGCCTCGAGCTCAGCAAACTAGATGCGAGCGACAGTAACGAGGCAAATGAAGGAAAAGCAAACAAAGGTAATCCACCAAACAGGGAAAAAGAGGCGAAGGGAAAGGAACTGAAAATAGAGTAAAAAAAAAAGGAAAGAGAACAGAAATGTAATCTAACTCTAACCTAACTCTAAGGAAGTTCCTGCGTTCTTGTTTAAAACAACAATGCAGTCCTCCGGCTATACCTTTACCGGCTTTGTGTAAATGGTGATTAGACACAAAAGCACCGGAAGAGGAAAGCACAGCGTTAATATAGCCCACAAAACACCTGAAACAGGTGTGCAGAATAATTGCAGAGTGGCGGAAAAAACACGGCACGGATGCCGTCCCGGAGCTGCGAGGAAACCCTAAGCTGAAAAGGGTGACAGGACCACGCCTCTAAGGGACGACCCCAGAAGATCCCACAGGACCACCTCTGCGAAACGCCCTAATTAGTTCTGGGTCCAAAATGTTCCTAGAAGGAACCCAGCAACGTTCCTCCAGCCCATAACCTTCGACCAGAAACTGGAACCCTCTGCCCACACGTCTCTCCGCCAAAATGTGCTGGACCGTATACACCGGACCTCCCCCCACGAGCCGGCGGCTTGTCCACCGGAGCAAGGGCGCTGATGAGCACAGGTTTCAGCCAGGAGACGTGAAACGTTGGGTGAATGCGCATGGAGCGCGGCATTTGCAGGCGCACTGTGACCGGGTTGATTTTCTGGATGATTTTAAAATGGCCCGCGGAGCCAGTTTGCGAGACTCCACCCACAACGAAAGGTCTCGTGTTGAGAGCCAAACCCGTTGTCCAACCCGGTAGGAAGCAGCCGGACGGCGACGCCTGTCAGCAGAAACCTTCTGCCTAGCCGTGGCGCGCAGAAGCAACGCACAAACATGCCTCCAAACAGATCGGCACCTCCGGATGAAAGAACCTGCGGACGGTACCTCCACATTCCTCTCCAACTCAGGAAACTCAATCACTATGTTGGAAGGTCAATATATATGCTGATGTAGTTAAAAAGGAGATCACAGGTATGATTTCACTTTTTTGGAACAAAGCAAGAGGAAAAATATTTGCTACAAATTGGAACTTGCAAAGGTTGCAAAATATTTAAGAAAATTTGGTAGTGCAATAGCTAAATCCAAAAGAGCTGAAGAGATAAGGATAGTAACAAGAATAACCTTTCTATCTCATAAAAATTTCTATCTCACTTTTCTATAGACTTCGCCTTGAAAGGCGAAAGGAGAGAGGCCAGTGGAGGCATTGCGCAGTGTGTTATGCGCATATTCCACCCAGGCGAAGTGCTGACTACAAGACATGGGGTTGGCGGTAGCCAGGCACCAAAGAGTGTTTTTCAATGTTTGGTTGGTATGCTTCGTCTGTCCGTTAGTCTCAGGGTGGAACCCAGAGGACAAACTAACAAACTCCCCTAGCTGGGTACAAAAAGAACTCCAGAACCGAGCGGCAAATTGGGGGCCACGATCCGACACCACGTCCTGGGGGAGACCATGTACCCTAAAAACGTGGTCTACCATCAGCTGAGCAAACCGGTGATAAAGTCTAGTGCGATGTGGCTCCAAGGACAGCTAGGGATGGGTAAGGGGTGTAAAAGACCCGAGGGTGGGAGTTGAGACCCCAAGTTCTTATGGTCGGTCCATACCGTGAAGGAATCCTCGGCCTTGTGTGTCACCTTCTTAATAGCCGCTTTTGCACTGTTGGGTGAGACAGCGCGTGCCAGGGCCAAGTGGCTTTCCACTGGCACTTCTGGGGCCTCGTCGGGTCTTCGTCAGGGCTTAAGGCCAGGAATTTTGGCTGCCCGATTACCTTGGTTCTTTTATGAAGATACAAAATGCAAAAGACAAACCAGAGGAAAGCACAGATCGAACAAGAAAGTTGTATTATTGTTGTTGCCAGCTATAGCGTCCCTCGCTGCAATGCTCTGGTTTGTCTTTCACAAATGTCATGGCAAAAGAAAAACTGCGTAGCTCGAAGCGTCCACATTCGCGTATTTCTGTGAGGTATGTTTCGGCCCTTATATTTATTTTCAGACTTTTTTTTCTAACGTCCCACTGCTGTCTAGTTTGCATTTTGATTGCATCCAGATAACTACATGACAGACTTGGGTTGGATTAACGTTACATCTTCCAAAAATATCCTATGTTTGCTCTTTACGCAACGATGTGGTTATAGCTGGTAACTTTTTATCTGGCTGCTAACATTATAACTAGCTAATGTCATATGTCTGTTTCAAATTTCTTTGTTCTAGACTATTCACAACTTAGTGCTGCTTCGAGTCTCATATCGAAGCTGAGTCGGGTTCGTCAACAACTCCAGCAACCAGTGTTCTCGTCTGTTTTTTTCTCTCAAACGCCATGCAGCCAACATTTGTTTTCAGTGCATTCGTTGCCTCCATTTCCTGATTTTGATGTTGTTGTGTCGTCTTCCACCAAGCAAACACCAGCAGTAGCGCACAGACAGCCACTTCTGTTTCCACCATTTTGATACTTTTTTTAGGCTAAAGGCTCCGTCTGGCCATGAGGTAGCACTGGCAGGGTTTTTCCTGGCTCAAAAATAGGCTTAGGTGGTGCCTTAAGTGCGGCTGGTCTAACTTCGTCATCGCGGCTATCTTAACACCTATACCACTTCTATTCCAATTGTATGCTTTGATAGACACCAGCTTTGGGCATAGATTAACATAAAACTGTAAAAAAACTAAAAATAGTTTATGCATTATTTATATTTTAGAGCCACATACACTGATTTCAGTGAGCTCAACGATGTATTGTGAGGAAAAAATAAAACAAAAAACGCACAGACGGTGTTTTTGTATTGCCCCGAGATGCTCAAATGAGTATTACCGAACAAAACTTAATTTCCATACTAATGATGCGGCCTGCCGAGCCGCCAACTGCAGCGCCGCTGCATTGCCTTGATATATTAGTTAACAGCCTGCAAATATATACCTACCGTGACTAGCTTCACAAGCTAATGCTTATTTTCTATAGGCAATATTAGCTAGACACGACTTTAGCTCCCAAACCGTTTATCAAGGCAATGCAGTGGTGCTGCAGTTGCCGGCTCGTCAGGCCACAGCATTTGTATGGTCAGAAACAGTTAGTGGAAAATAAGTTTTAAATTAAGTTTTGTTCGGTAATACTCATTTGAACATCTCGGGGCAATACAAAAACACCGTCTGCGGTTTTTGTTTTATTTTTTCCTCACGATACATTGTTGAGATCACTAAAAGTCAGCTATTCTCCCATAGTAATACATTGAACAGCTGAGACCAACCAACCTAGTGACGTCATGACCGCAGTTGGTCCAAGATGGCTGCGCCCTAGTGGAAAAAAAGTGAACTGTAACTTCTTTTTCCAGCAAATACGGGTCGGTTTGAGATTTGAACGTACGGTCATATCTAATATAAGGTAAAAAGCTAATGAGCCAGAGCCACTTTACCGAGTGCTTCATGTCCCCTTCAAACGTTCCTTATACTTAGGTATACCAATTATAAATATACTTTATCACAGGGTCAGCCACATGCATTAGGTTTTAATTGTTTTTTCCGAGTATGTATGTCACTTTGGCTGTGCCTCAAATTGCATACTTGCGTACTTGAGTATGTGTATGTACTTTCAAGTGCACTAAAAAGAATATACTACTTAGTATGCAAGAACGCTAAGCCGCTTAAAAACCCATTATTTTTAGAGATATACTTGAAAAATTTAGGCGTCACGCTCAGGTTTCTCAGATGGCAGCGTCCAAGCTCAACAAACGACAAGATTCAATTCTCGATGGCTGTGCGTGCGTTCATCCCCTTATCGCACAATGAAATAAAATTGATATTAGCTGTTTTCTGATGCATTTACTTAAATAAAAATAATTAAAAAAATAATGCAAATGCACATAAGTTATGATACTCATTAAAAATACAACTATAGCCTACATTACATACATACTTGGGGGTGGTGGGTGGGAAGACAATTATAACCAAATATATATCTGGCTTATAGCCTAGTTCTTATAGGGAGGGCAAAATGGAGCGTTAGAACGTAGAAAGAAGTGTGCATCTGAGCTCGACAATACATTTCTCACATAAAACATAGTTTGTTGATTATGTTAACTTCACTTTAATAGCCTATTAAACTTACAAGAAGTGCAGGGGTTTGCGTTAACCGAGAATTTCACGTCATTTACCTATTTTTAGAAGCTTTGACGTAAAAATCCAAATGGCATCCGTCATTTTGATAGATAAAAAATATTGCTGCAAATGTGTTGACTACAATAGCCTAAAACGTGTCATCTAAATACATTTTGTTCAAGCATGCTAAACAATTTAATGGATTCGGTATTTCCTGTGAATTTGGATTCATTGACAAAGATCTCACTACCCATTAATTCTAGCGTAGATTTATTATCGGAGTTGCATCTCTCTGTTGTGTCACAAATGTAGCCCTTTTTGTTTATAGCTAACATTAGAGCAAGGGCATGGAATTAAAACGTTTTTTAATAAACATGTTCTGCACTTTGTTTTAAAGGCAATTGATCGCATTTTATTTTCAACACTAGCTGAGCAAGGACAGTTGAATAGGCTACTTGTTTTTTGAATAAACATGTTCTACACTTTGTATTGCATAGGCTATCTCATCTCATAATTCAAACTAATAATTTCACGAATAATTTTTAGTTGTTGGAATTAAAATGTTATGAGAGCGACGCATGTCCAAAAATGCAACGCATATGATTTAAAAATAGTCTGTCAAATGATGACCGGTAAAAACCAAAACCAAAAGCGCTACTGCCTAAGTGTAGTGTGTTAGCCTTTATTGATTGTAATTGTGGTAGCTTGCACAAGCCAATAGCATCAACCCATAAAATGATTTTTAATGTTAGGCTACTTGTTCAATCGTTAACGCTCAAAGTGGAACTGTTCAATTATGAGCAGCGGTACCGAAAATGTCTGTCTTGCCCTCAATAAGTGGCAACAGTCCCAAATAGAAGATGGAATTAAATCTTTAAAAATTATATATTCTGAATCGTCATCGATTTCACTTGTCCGCTGTTGATGAAGCGCATTGGTCTGATCATACAGTTGACATGTAAATTACACACTGTAATTTGCTACCTAAACTTTGCAGCACACTTGTCATCGGTAAGATGAACAGGCTGAAACGTGAATCTTCAGAATCATGTTTAAACCATTACCATTAACATTAATGTTATAAGGCGGAATTTGCATGTGTCCCGAGTCAGACTCCAGCTAAATAAATGCACGGACCTTTAAAAAACTGTTTTACAGGTGTTTTTTGCGTGATTTCTCCTAGGCGGCATGAAAAAAACACTTAGGCGGGCCGCCTAAGACATTTCAATACAGGAAAAACCCTGGTAATGATGCAGTATTACGTGCTCGAACTAGCCAGAATATTTAAATGGGTAAATCCACAGAAATCTATAAGATGTTCTTATATAGTTCTGTGGGTAAATCGCATCGCGGGGAACAACTGGGAGTACAAATGTACGGAGCCCCTAAGGGGACATGGGCTGCTATTGCGTATATAATGTAACTATAGTCTAGCAGCACCTGCTGGTTGGATGACCGAATGGCAGCAATAAATGCATGGACAATTTTTAACCGTTTTTACATGGTTTTTCTTGCGCAATTTCTCCAAGAAGGTTTAGGCGGGGTGAAAAAAGCCTTAGGCGGGCCGCCTAAGCCTTTTAAATGCAGGAAAAACCCTGCAGCACTGGCACACACTCACCCGACAGTGGAAAAGTGGCCTTTTATCCTTAAATATCGGGATGGGATGTGCCACCAGAGATTTTTTTAAAAGTACATTTTCTTACATTTTATACAGCTACCACACAAATGGCCCCACACAACACCTTCATATACAAAATTGATACAGGACATTTGAAAACATAGTATTATGTTTATTGCACGTTTTCTATTCAATCCCACCAAATTAGGAAAAGTCATATACAAACCCCAATTCCAAAAAAGTTGGGATAGTATGTAAAATGCACATAAAAGCAGAAAGCAGTGATTTGTAAATTCTCTTTTACATATATTTAATTGAAATAGATTTTTAATGTTTTACCTTATCAACTATATAGATTTTTGTAAATATACGCTAATTCCGAATACGATGCCTGCAATACATTCCAAAAATGTTGGGACAGGGGCTAAAAAAAGACTGGGAAGTAAAAAAAAAAACACCCCAAACATAATATGAGGGCTAATACATTTTTACCAATACAGTTTGAAGAAGACATGTATCTCAACCATAGACTGTAGATCTCAACACATATAATTATTTTCCTGAGCCTTTCATTAACTTTGAAAAAGAGGGTCTATTATTTTTTTTAAAAGATTTAATTTAATAAACATGATCAATAGTTTGTTTACTGAAACAAGATATTAATTGAAAAATATTGTCATTCTTGTGCAAGCAGACTCTTAGTAATAGAGCTTAAACAAAACATGTAATAACTGACAACTAGTAGCTAGCACGGTTCTACTGTCCAGCTAGCTGGCTAGTTCTGGCTAGACAGCTCAATAAACCTAAGTATAAGAAACAGTTATTTAGTTAGCTAGCTAACCACAATTTCTGAATGTAATTCTGATATCTAGGTTACTAGTTAGCTTTTCCATAAGTAGCTAGCTAATGTATTGTTAGTCAAATGTGGCTGAATACTTCTATAAAAAATATTGACTGCCTTATTCATTATTTCACTTGTGGAAATGTTAGAAACCACATTAGAAATGTCAGTGTCAGAATGAATCACTTGTTTTCTTCCACAAAATCCTATAGCTATCTAGGTGCAAAATTAAATTGTCAGACATCTTGGAAGCTCCAACTCTCAATGCTCAGAGTGTGCCCCCATGGTGCTCAGTGGGTCACATCATTGCTCTGTGTTTACCGTGATCCTTCACGTTTAGGTACTCAGTGTGCATGCTCTGATTCCCAAATGCCCCATAGTCAAACATGCCAACCTCTGCGAACTGGCTTCACTGGCTTCATGAGCAGCTCCCATAGAAATCCACAGAACCGGTAAACTAAAGCTGTCTCCAGTTCTTATAGATCTCGATGCATCAGCCCGAAGCGAAAGTGTCACCCACAGTGCAGAAAAGATACCATTCCTGCCCTGTCCAGCTGGCTGTTCCCACAAGAGTGGTCTTGTGACTGCTGCTCTTTAATTGCACTAGGTGAAGAGGTGTGTGTGGCTATAATAAGACGCTCATGTAGCTTAACTTGGTTGGAGAGAACATTGCTGCCAAATGTCATCACATACAAGGGCCTTGGGGGGGGGGGGGGGTGTAAGGGGGCTGAAAGAGAGGAAGAGAATAAAAAGAGCAAGGGCTTGGACTGTATAATTCAATAATTCAGAGAGAGTGCTATAGGGTAGTTAGTAATAATGTTGAACAAAACCCAAAATTGGGATAGCAGGTATGCCAAGTTACGGCTTGGCGTGGCATGCCCCATACCTATACAGCACCGGGAGTTTGGTACTTTTCAGGGTTTCCGACAGAAGTAACCACAATGACCACAGACTCAGCCCTTAAAAACATTAACTTCTGTACGTTTTGACCTCATTTAACCACACAGCATTCAGATATAACTTCAAACATCCACACAATAAGGCCCCAAACTTGGGTTATTTTGCCGGTTTTTCTTCCTCCTCTTCTTCTTCTTCCAATTCTTCTTATTTTTCCTGCCTACAGGCCCTCAAAGAATAATTCTCCCCATTGGACAACCACCTTTAATCTGCCTATCAGAAGCTCTGTTTAAAATTGCCTCATCGCATCTATGTACATGCTTCTGAGGCTGTCTACCTACTGCACAAACTGTGAAAGTGTCTGTAGCTTAGTGGTTCTGGTGTTGCGCTACCATGTAGAAGTTTGGCAGTTTGAGTCTCACCTGATACTAACATTTATTTTCGATGCCTCGGCCAATATTTCTTTATTATGCCTTCATTCATGTCTTCACTTCAGCTCTGTTCAGTTTATCCTTTTCACACATAACACAATTGTCACTAACCTGAACACGGGCTGAACCCAAATGCAACGACAAGGAGGCAGAGGTACAAAAAACAGATTATTTATTTGTACTTGGGGCAGTCCCAAGCAGTACACAACAATACAAGACAATAATTCCCCGGATCTTCACCGGGACAT
Organism: Synaphobranchus kaupii; assembly: GCA_029718625.1. NCBI lineage: Eukaryota > Metazoa > Chordata > Actinopteri > Anguilliformes > Synaphobranchidae > Synaphobranchus > Synaphobranchus kaupii. The sequence continues at coordinate 56,203,206 of CM056381.1, forward strand.
CACACTTGCTCCAAGCCGGAGCTGGACTTTGACAGGAAGCTCCAAACCGGAGCTGGACTGGATCGGGACACAGACTGGAACACCTGGAAATGTTCCAAACCGGAACTGGACTTTAGGAGTCGGTCAGGAATCACCCCAAACCGGGACTGGACTCTGGACTCAGACGGAACATCTAGAAATGTTCCAAACCGGAACTGGACTTGGCGGATCTGGACAGACTGGACAAACAAGACAAGCAGACGGAGCGCTAGGCATCCAATAATTTATGCTTCGAACTATACTCCTGAAGCGAGCGAGGACATAGAATGCAAACAATCCGGTTATGATTAATGATGAAGGCTTTTGGAGTGGGAAAGACTGGAATGTTAGTGGTAACGAATAACCGGGTTGTAGAAGCAGAGGATGGGGCAGCAGCAGAATCGGCAGGGCAGGACAGTGCAGCGGACCCCGGGTCGGCCCAGATGTGGCAGCAGAACAACAGCAGCAGGCGCAACCGTAACCGTAGCACTGGCGGTTGCCACGGCCGGACGCAGGAACAGCTGTAGAGTGGGAGAGCAGAGTGCCCCGCTGCGGGCACAACGTCAGGTGGAAAGCGGGGGTACCGCAACACAAACAGGGAGTTGAACAACAACTGCAGGCTGGCAGACTTCAAACAAAGAAGAGGTTACTCAAACAGGTTATTGCACGGCAGGTATTGTCGCACAAACAGGACAGGATAAAGGGTTGTAGTTTGGCAGAGTGCCATAAGCACCGAACGGAACCAAACACAGGAATCACGTTTTAACACGCCGACAGGGTGAACTAACACCAATACGGAACCGAACTGTGCATCAAGACTAAGGCAAGGAATTTACTAGACCAGAGGTTTCAACAACAACGATAAAGAACAACAACGTTAACGAACTGGCACTGAACAGATGAAAGAGGGTGAGTTAAATACGGAGTGTAATTGATACCAATTTAAAAAAGCGTGTGAATGTGTGTGTGTTTAATTGAACAGAGCGGAGTGTGAGGAATGTATGCAAACTGGGAAAAGGGGATAGGCTGAGATAGAAGTGGTGTAATTGAGTGGAACAAACGGAGGGAACATGCCCAGCCTGCAAAACGGGGGGAAAACACGGACAATGGAAGTCGAACATGACACGGAGGGATAAGGGAAAACACAGAAACCGGACAGTATAGGAACGGAACGTTACAACAATGTGACCATAAAATTAACTACTATGAAAATTAAGAATTTACAATAATATAACCTACAAGCCCTAACGGGTTTGGGTTTATATACCATAAATAAAGACATCTGTTCCATGGTTAGTCACTTTGAAAAAAATCACAATAGCCTCTGAACATGTCATAGTCTACTTCTACAGACAATGTCTATTGCAAACACTATTAATTATAATAATAATAACATAACATAAAACATAATGATAATATGTGGTAGGCTACCTTCTTTGACAGTAGTTGTAAGGGGGGAGTGTAAGGTTCGGAGAACCAAGTGCCACAACCAGGGGATCTAAAAGTGTATATTGTGAGAAATACACCACTAAGCGGACAGCTCCACAGTAGAAACAAAAACAATGGGAATCAAAACCTCCCGGCGTAAGCCAACACAAAAACAACCCCAAAAGAGGGCAACCTCGGCGATAGCGAGTAATCAAACAACAAAAGAACTTCTCACACAAGAAGCGTATAACTGGAGGTCAGAGAAAAACAAAAGAAAGCCTGTGTAAGGGCGAAAGAAACTAAATAGAAATACAACCTGTTACCTACAGCTCTAGGAGTGAAAGAGCTGAACAAAAGGTAACAGGTAGAGGAGTATAAAGGATAACGAGAGAAAAGGAAACAAAAAGACTAAATAAATCTTTTACCCTAACTGTAACCGGACTACCTACGTTTCTTAATTGTAACAACCAGAAACGTAGAGACCGCAATCCTATACCTTACTGACTTCAATGTCAAATAGCAAAGACAATATCGAAGCATCGGAAATGCGGACGTCCTGGGCTATTTATAACCGGCAGGAAATCCAAAACAGGTGAAAGGAATAATTGCCGGGCGAGATTCAAACACCAAAACGGAGGCGGAAAAATCAGATAGATTGCCCCGACATCGCCAAAAGAAAGAACAACCAAAGAAACAACTGCAGGCTGCCAGAAACCATGGCCGTAGTAGCCTAGCTATTGTCTTCTTTTTCTTTTCTCTGGGAATTAGCTTTGCCAGAGAAATTTCAACATCAGTCAGCTGGTCAGGAAAACTAACTTACTACTACCAAAGAGTGTAAAGGAAACTACTACGAAGCGAGTCAAAATGCCTTATTATATAGGTCCATTGCCGTACATAAAACTAAACTACACCTGCATGGTACGGTTGGTACCACGAAGACCAAATGTCTGGAAAAAAAATACACTGAAACTACGCTGGACATATGCAGGACAGTGCCGAAAAAAACAGCCTATGTGCAGCTACGTTATGGCCTTGTGTTTACTGTGCCTGGCTTTGATGCAGGAGTTCCATGGTTACAGCCTCCGTAAAGATTTATTTATTTTTCTTCACATTACTTTTACTAGGCTACTGCAGCTACGCAAAACCAATTAAAATAGGCTACTACTAAAATTACGGCACTTTAAATTATTTGTAGTTCATGGTAGGCTAAAGCACAAAATTCATGCCTATGTCTTTCTTTGAGCTACAATGCATGCATGTGTCTGCATGTATTCTGTATGCATGTCTCTCGATGTCATTATCTTCATGCATTATCATCATTAGTTATCTACCAAACACATTTCATTACATTACACAAAAAGAAGTGATATCTCACCAAAAAATACATTTTCAATGTAAAAAAAATTACTCACACATAGCCTACAAAGCACTGTCTGTAAGTCCTTTAAAAGTATTGATATCAAAATGTGGCCAAGTTACAACTAACAATATTGCCTATCATAGTTCACACTAATTAAACTAGCTCTATTCCAAAGCTATGCTATCCAAACTTTTCCCAAACTGTGCAGGTGCAGAAACTGGAATGTAGCCCTGGACATCCTAAAGTTCTGGAGGAACTGTTCCCTCGTGAAACCCTCCACATCGCGGCCCCACCACTCCTGACTCCTCTCCCTTACCCGCACTCACACCTCTCTCTCCACAGAACTACCAGCAATAGCTGCTAATTTTTTGTCTTCTCACCCTCATCCTCAACGTATGACGAATTGTCATCCGACCTCCACAGCAAATAATTTGGGAGATATGACACCACTATGTCATTCATTTTGTCTCTCGCAAATGTGACGTTTTTTGTTGTTGTTCCAACACGCATGTGGGTCATGTGTGTTACGTTATTTGTTGCATGTGAGGTGTTTCTGGGCAGAGATCCGTTCACAATGATGTCAGATATGGGTCACTTGAATGTGAACAAACATGAATGTGAACAGTCAAGGCAGAAAGTTCAGGTCTGGGGAAAATATCGGAATTGAGCATTAAGCCCTGTAATGTGAACGTAGCCTTAGAGATGCGAGTGGCTCGCTAATTAAATCTTTCACAAACAGAATCCCTGCTATTTTCTTATTACTTCATTATCAGACCTTGAAGATTCTCTCTCTTGGATGAAACTTTAAACGCTCTGCTCTAGGAGTGCTCACCAGTGCTCCAAACTTCATTTTCTGTTTTTATGTTATTTCAAGACATTAAAGGCTCTGTTGGCAGTGTGGTCAGGCTTTATACTAACACTGCTTTTGCTTATGTTGGGTATCAATATGTTAACAAAGGACTTTTTACAGCCACATTTGTTCTGAGAGAACATAATAGAGAAGACTTGTACCATAAGTAACCTCACAGGGCCTGCACGTAGGACCAAAGACCACATAGAACTTAGTCTCGATAATTGTACACTTAGGGCCTGATTTACTAAGACCTTTTAGCGGGTGCAAAACCTTTTTGCACACGCAAAGCCAATAACATGACCAATGATTGGTCATGGTATTTGTTTTGCACCAATCATTGGTTGTGTTTGTATTTTTGCGTGTGCTAAAAGGTTTTGCACACGCTAAAGGTCGTAAATTAGGCCCTTAGTTTCCCTCCACAATCCCAAGCCTCCCCAATAAATGATTTGTGATGTGCGTGTACCTATCAACCTCCCTGACCCCTAAACTATCTGCCCCATCCGCCTTCATACTGACATTCCCACAGCTAGGCAGAGAGGGGGGTCAAACTGCTTGCTGTCAAACTGAAAATTATCGGTCTATTAAAGGCAAATGCCAAGGTGAACTCAAAGGACTTTGTCTGAAAACCTCATGTACCCCATTGCCTTTCCACATGCTCATGCACATACACAGTACACACACAGACATGTGCAAACACGCAATCACATTCACACATTGCCACACAACACATGCAATCACATGCACACATTCATAAAAATACACACATACAAACACACACACACACACGCACGCACACACACTTCAATTATCTGGGTTAGGTAGTGGTTTTCTCCGTTCAGACATAGGTCTCCAATTCTTGAGTCTGTTCACACATGACATGAACATTCCGGACAGATTAGTCAAGACAGAATATCTACCCTCAGAAGCAATGCTGGACAAATGTTAACGTTACGTTAGTTTGTCTTTAAAACAGCCACATATTTTGCTGAATAACACTTTTGGCAGAGATGTAAATCCAAGTTAAAGAGTGTTATTTTTGAGATAACTTATATTAGCATCTTTAGCCAAAAAGGCTCAGTTATATGATCCCAAATTGCTAACATTAGATTAGCAATGGAAGCATGGTTTATCAGCTAAAAATCAATACTTATAAGCAGATTTGTTTTTGGTAAAATGCAATGAAAATAATTCTGTTAGCTAAGTTAAATGGCTTGCTATATCTGCCATGGATATGTGGTCTACATAGATGTAACGCTAGCCAGCTTGCTACATTGGGTAAAAAAGCAACATAAAACTGGAAGAACCTGACACAGATGTTTACCAGGGAGAAGTATTGCATAGTACAAGCAATTGCATAGCACAAACAAAATCACACAATGCAGCACCAATATCTTCTATGTGCAAAGTCTCATATTTGTGCAAGAATTGTTGAGAGGGCAAATTCAATAAAGTATTTAATCAAGAAACTGCCAGAAACAAAAGGTCTTACATAAGAACGTCATGACCTTTTATGTGCTTTACCCGGGAATGTTGCTGCTTTTGTCCTTAGTTACTAGAGCCATAGTGGAAGATTTCCATTGTAATGATACACAAGGACATATTAGGACTCAGGCACCGGTTTGGGCAGGAATACCCCCCTCTTTTGAGAAGGAGAGGGGGGACCCCAATTTAACGCACACATGCACACCCTGTGGTGATTGGAAATGGCTGATCCATCTGTGTTTTATTGATGTTCCAAGGAAATGAACCAATGAAATATAAGCCATCTACCAATTCGGATCAAAGGAATGGGTTTGGTCCCGTCAGTGACTTTTGACCATGAAAGCCCATCAAACTCTACCAACATGGCTCTGATGGTAAAGACGCTGTCTTACCCTACCAGACGCACCACTGAAACCCGGGCGGGCTTCGCTGCGTTTCACAACCCGCAGCTCACCTGATCGAGACAGAGTTGGCCTGCCACCGTCCACGAAATAAACCATGCTGGTTTATTTTCCTTCAACAGCTGTTTTGAGGACACGTTTCTTCAGACTGTTCCTCTACTATCTCCCTTGCGGCACGTGGAGATATGTGCATGTCCACGTCACCCTGACTGGAACCCCGTCGCGACCCGACTTCGGTGAAGAAGTCTCCCAGGAGTCCACGCACCTGCCGGGACCTTGGACCAGCTGACGAGCTGAGATCATTCTTACTTCTGTCGGGTAAGTGAGGATTAGGTAAAATGTGTATTTTCTGAATCCAGCGGTTCCAACAGTCAATGCCCTTGTTAAAACGTTCAGCACTCTGAATACTGAACACAAGCGATATTGCGTGCTAGAACCCCTCACTTAACCTACATTCAAAATAAGTTTTACGTTATTTAATTCAGTAATTATTATTAAAAATGACAATCATCAATTAAATCGCCGAATTCTTTGATAGGTAAGTCGAACAGTAACCTGGTGGATCAACCAACAAGCCAAAACAAAGTCTAAATCAGGTCTTGAGATTAAGAAATTTTATTAAATGAAAACATTCAATTAGACTAATGACTGGGAATCATACATTCATGAAGGAATGTAGGCTGACTACTTATAATTCACAAAAGTGAAGGCATTAAACCAGACATTAATTAGGAAATACCAGTAAAGAGAGATAAGCCAAGAATTGTCAATATTATTTACCCTCCAGCTGAACAGGAACAAAAGGAAATGCACGAGGAACCAAAAAGGATGACTTCTTCACCAAACACTCCAAAACTGATTAACTTCTTTTTCTGCGGTACACTCATAAAATACCTCCACAGGAAGACCATCCCTGTCCTGATTGGGTTAAGGTATGGGGGGGGGGGGGGTACTTATATCTAAAAATTTGATATCCTACACTTCCCTTTGTTACCGTTAAGTATTGAAACACATTTTATTTAGCACTGACATCAATTGGCTAGCATAAAACTTGTAATACCCAGTTGAGGTAATTTTACTGCTGGTTCCTGTTGTTGTTTGTATTTTGTTTTGGTTGGAATAGCCAATTTCCCTGACCATATAGTTTTACAGTGTTAAAATTTGATTATGAGACTGATAAAATGATCTAACCACAAAATTTAGTTTAGCGTATCACTAACCCATAACACGAACTAACCCTTGTTAATGGACTGTTAGCTTCTATATTTAGCCATCGCGTAATTATAATTTCCTCTGATTAAGATCATAGAGTTATAAGTCATAGAATATTATCCCTCATATTATACAAAGTATTGTTTCTGTTATTTATAATTGTAGCCAATAAAACGTCATTTTTCCAAACCATTGTCGTGTCTACTTCATTTCACTAACTTGTTTGCTCTACATTCTAACTTGACGTGTGATGGATGTTGCTGATCACAGCGACATTTGGTTTATACTTCAGGCGACTGTTGCTATGTGGTCACTGAAGATGTCGCTTACGCCGCGTTCACACAGCGAGCAACTTCGGTCGCCCAGTTGCCGGAAGTCCATTCATTCTCTATGAAGCTGAGCGACGTTCAGCGACCTGAGCAACTAGAAAACTGAGCGACCAAAATCGGCCGATAAATGTTGCCCACAGTTTAACTTTTTGGCCGACGTCGGCCGTAACAGCCAATCAGAATTCCGCGTTTCATATTTCTCCAACCGACACGGGCACGTCCTCGTTCGACCATATTTGAACTTCCTCGAGATAGGAATCCAGTTAGCCAGCTATTTAGCCAATATATCGGTTATTCAAACGGTATCTTTCTTGATGAAATAAACTATTAATTGATTCTTAAAACAACAATAATCATGAGCTTGTTTATGGATTACAACAGCCGCCCGATAATGGGCGCCCTTTCTTTGGCAGTCTCGTCTCATCTTAAAGACGTTAAAACGAAGAAAAAAAAACACGTCAGTGTTTCCCATTAATTACCTAGATTGTGGCGGCCCGCCATAGTCTAATTTGTCCCGCCACAGTTTCATAATGAACCGAAAATATTTTTACGCTTCTCATAATAACATAAAAGATCTCTAACGTTGTGTTTTGCGCCGTTGCTTCAGCAAAGCATCTCTCACTGCTGCACGTGCGCACGCTCACACACGCACTGAAACATTCCTGGCTGCATCCGAGACACCAACTGGCATTTTGAGGACACAACATCGTTTGAGGTAAGTAACGTTAACTAACGTTATAGTATCCACTGCAGTTATCCACTAGTCCAAACACAATTTTATCATTATCAATGTACGACAGCAAACATATAACGTTACTTCAGAAGTTATCATTGATAATTAATGTTAGTCTAACGTTAGCTAAGTTAGGTAACGTTAACGTTAGCCAACGACGTTAGCTGTCAGTCTCCTCGCTTATGACTGACATATCAGGCTGCCTGTCGTGAAAAACAATGTATAATGTATGTAACGTTATATCTAGCTAGCTAACGTTATTATCTAACGTTAACATTATTACCAGCGGCTCTGACAACGTAACTACTAGCTAGCTAGCTAACGTTAACTAACATGAACGATACCCTAGCTAGATAGCTGACGACCTGACGTTAGCAAGATGGAGAAATAGTTGTTGTTGTAACGTGAGTGCGTTTACATGACCATGAGAAACCCGATTATTGGGAATTGTCGGTTTATGCCAATAATACAAAATTTAATAATCACATTATTACCATTATCGGGTTATGATCGGCGTATTAGTGTGCATGTAAACGCACTCAGTGTAACAGCCTAGCTAACGTTACGGGTATCGCTAACGTTAACGTTAAATTATTTTCAGCATCTGAGGAGCAAGTTGGCTCGTCATGTAACGTTAGGCTATTTGTAATGTTAAATCAAGTTGAAGTAACGCTACTGTTTTAAGCTTAATGTTTGTACCCTTGATTTTCAGATACAGAGGTAGCTAGCCAAGATAGCTAGCATAGTTAGATGGCAAGTCAATAGCCTATTATTCATAGGCTTTTGTCAAGAAATAAACTGGAGTAACAGCGGAATTTTAACGTTACTTGTTTCTTTGTAGCAGAAGCGAAAGCTTCCAAACTTTGAACACATCACACTTACATGATAAACTGCATAATCTTCTTAACTAAAAGAAGAGTACAAACAGTGTGCTCCAAATGCACCTTTTATTTTCATTCATTTGACTAATTGTAGTTACCTTCATTTTCAGGTCAAATCAGACCTTCGTAACAGGCTGCAAGGGGAGCACCTGGCTTCCTGCCTGAGGGTCTCCATCAATGGGCTGAGCCCAGAGGAATTAAATTACAGAAGGGCATTAGAACTGTTTTTCTCAAAGCCCAGGAAAATTAAATGTCCAAATTCAGGGTGCAAAGTTTGCCAATAGGGATGTAGGGAGAATTATCAATACCATGTCCTCTACCTATAATAGATAATAAATCTGTATTAAGACAGCAAAGGGTCACTTATTTTCACATATGATGTGTGTGCCCTCGTCATCCAGTATATTTTTTATTTTCTTAAAAATAAACCAGTTCAACACAGGTAACCACTTTTGCTTCATTTCTTTGATGGCTCAAATGTATGCTCTAGTCGATTTTTGTGTTTTGACCATTGTGAACCGCGTTAAACTCCGCTTTGTGGGTGTGACTTTTTTGCCGTGTCATTACCATTCATATCTATACAACCAATGTGTTTATGATTAAATTGTTTACTAGAGCACAAAATTGTTTACAAGAGCACAAAGTTCTTCATAGATCTAGCCTTTTAATTTTGCTCTCAAAGTGCACTAGATTGATGCATTTAACTTTAAAATGTACAAAATTTTCTTCCGGGGGAGCATGCCCCCGAACCCCCCTAGAGGGTCCGAGGTCCACCCACCACCAGTCTCACAAAATCCTGTGGGAAACACTGCACGTTATTGGCTTAAAAGTTAACATCGTTTTTGTAAAGAAATAAATCCAATGCGATTGAGCCTATCTCTTTTAAGCCAATAAACGATAGTTGTCTCCCCTTTTTTGACAGTAGGGCCTACTTTCTCATCTAAAAGACGTTAAAACGAAAAAAACTACCGGTCACATCTACATGGTTATTGGCTTAAAAGTTAGCTTATCGTTTTGTGAACCTAATAAATATAATATGTTCAATGGTATGTGCCAGAATAATATCAGTATCGTATGTTGATCACAAAAATGTCTGGTTTCCGCCCGATAACAGGGTTCGGTAGGCCTACGCTAGCTACGTAGCCTAATATTGCCTATCAAACTAAGCTAGGCGAAATAGGGTTAGCAGCGGTAACAGTGAATAATTTATATATTATCATTGTATAATTATCAGTGTCATAACATAACCTTAAAGGATATATGTGGCTTGTTTTACCAATATCACATTGATCCCAAACTATGTGTTGAGTTTTATAGCTAGCCTACATAAATCTATCTAGATAGATTGATAGATTTATGTACAAAACCGCCGGTAGCCTACTTGCAATTACGTTCGAGAAATAAAAGGGTCTTGAATCGATTTCGATGATGAAAGACGGTATAGCTTCTTTATTTGTTCAGCATGATGTTGGTCAGCTTTCCAGTCTAACATGCCCTCACTCCAAACTGGCCCAGCATTTACTGTAAAACCGAATAATAGATAAAGATCGCCAGCTCGCAACGAAGATGGATATAGCCTATCGCTAGCTAGCGAGAACACATAATTATCAGTGTCATGACATAACTATAAAGAATAGGCTGCATCGTAAATATGTCTTTCTTATATGTAGGCTACCGCCGTTGTTTCTCTTCATCAAAAAATTGTAGCTGTACGAGCAGACTTGGATGACACAACGGGAAGCTCTTGCCCCGCCCCCAGCCTAGTAGACTTAACCAAGTTGCTCGCTGTGTGAACGCAGCGTTAGACATAAAATAAATTAAACTTTAACCCTGTCGCTGCCTCTGTTATGGTAACGTTTGTCTCGGACAGGGACGCTTCGGGTCTAGTTGTCAACTTGCTAGCTGGCAGCTTAGCACATAAGCTAACTGTTAGCTAGTACAATGGATGCTCACACTTTTTGTTGAAAAAATTATAATTGCGGTCATGGGTTCCTTCTCATTACTTCTTATCCGGCGTTGCTTGGTAGCGTTGGTAGAGTAGCTGGTAAATTAATTTGTTATCGGCAAGCTAATGTAGCCAACTAACGTTACCAGCTAGATCAGCCCCGGGAGTCGGGTTTGAATCGATGTAGCTACGTAACGTTATCCACTCAGACAGTATTTTGCGAGTGAGAACGTTCACCCTTGTCTTTGTCCGATTTCGTTAAGACTGCCGTTTGGCCAAGCGGGCTTTAGTCGATAAAATTTATCTTCACCTTTGGTGGACTGAACGATGGTGTTGGGATGGGAGCCGGTCATTTGATAGTTGATTGGTCCCTTTCTCAGCAGCTAGCTAGTGTTGTTACATCAGTTCACTAGCCCTATGTTGTGGTGTGGTAGCTACAGTGGGGGAGTCTCATTTTTTAAGTTACGTTACAATCTGTTCATACATTGGCAATTAAAAGTGATTCATGCATGTAAAAATCTTACACGTAGCCTCTTTAAGAGAATGCCTAGTCACAAATTGCAGCTGATTTAAACACTTCTCGTAATTAGGCAAGTAGGCGATTTCTAAATAATGTTACAAGTAATGTTAGCTAGCCTATCTTGAATGAATGTCTTGTTTGGCTAACAAGTTAGCAGATATATAGACCCACACCGTTTTATAAAAACAATATGGCACACGAATCCATGGGAGGCTACATCATGAATATTGATGCAGCTAATGTAGTTTTCCAGCACACCGCTTCACATCCTGCCTAGTAACAACATTCCCTAGCCTTGCCAATATTTATGATACCACAGGTTCTTGTGCAATATCGCTTTAATATTCATCCCGTTTCATCGAGTGTGAATTGTAGCCATGATACTTTCATGTCTCAATTTCCTGCAATGAACCCTTTATTTACAAATGAATTTAAACTGCAAACACGATTGATTTCACTCAAAAACCGTACGTAGGCTATGGATTGTAAAACTGTACGTACGGATTGCAATCTTGTACTTATGGATTGCAAAAAACAGAGTACAGATTGCCACGTTGAGATTTGTTTTCCCACCTAGGGTGCCTTGAGGGGCTCCATACAAGCCAACTTGACCATAACTGAAAGAGAGTGTACTTGACTTTTCATATCACTGCATATACCTGCAAAGGAGTCTGTAACATTAAATTAATCATAGGCTACTCCAGCAACATCACACTCACTCAAATGATTATTATGATACCCACATAACCATTCTTATTTGGCAATAAACAAAATGCTCTACCCAACTCAACTTCAACATACTCTGGTCATTTTCCGCTTTGTCTATTCTATTTCTGCCTTTGCAAACTTTCGTGGCGTAGTGGCATATACAGAATCTTGCTTGACTTACCTTTCTCCCACTTTTTTGTTAGTCCATTGTTCAGTTCCTTTCATTGACTCCCTATTGTAGCTCACAGTGAAACCCTATCACTGAATTCATCACTCAGCTTCTTGTTATTTACAGTCTGGTTTTCTGAAACATTCTTCTGTATTCCCTGAGCTGATAAACTATTGTGACTTGAAAATGTACACAGAGCCATTATTGAGAATTGGGGAAAATCATGTCATTTGCATTCACGGTGAGATTTTTAAATAATCTGGTCACACAATATACCATTTGAAAGTGTTAAAACTCACAATTGTAACTCTATAAACTGTTTTACTTTCCCAATGTTATAGCGACAACAGTTCCAACACTGTCATGAATCTGACTCAAAAGGACACCTCCGTACATTCTATCCGTACATCTCCATACGTTCCGCAGAAATCCACAGACGACACAAATAACTGTGTTTGAGCTTCTGTTACTTTGTTTCAGTAATTCTGACTCTGGGCAAACAAACTGTCAAGATTTACCTTACAAAAGAGACCAGGATTATTCTTGTAGTCAAAGGGGTTCAATAGTAATCATTTTATTTTCAGGCTTGTGTTCAAAAAAGGTGGTGCTAGAGAAGGGGTTAAAACAACAAATTAAATCCAAATTTTTCTGATGAAAATTTACATTTAAGTGTTTTCTGTGTGAAATAATATAATTTAGTAAATATTTTGGACTAATTAAACATTTTTTAACATATACCTGCAGAGTGCCAGGCAAGAATATTTTTTTTAACAACTAAAAAATGTGTTAAAAGCCTTCAAAACCTAAAACTAACAATTCCTACTGATAACATAGGTGTGGAAATTGATTCTCGTACTCCTCATTGTTTTAAAATATAATTTATATGAAAATGTTGGCCCTTGAAAGTTGTCCCAGATTTTTGTCAGATTTCTACCAAGGGCCCCTGATTCACACCATGGTTTCAGAGAAGGCAGCAAAGTTACTTGTCCGATTGTTTTATATTATTTTAGAAATAATATTGCTGTCAGGATTGTCTCAAACATAACAGGTCAACTCCATCTCCCTTCTAAATCAAAACAAAATAAGAATTATGGTTTAAAAATGTGTATTTTCACTTGCATAAAGAGACTGTTTTGCCCTATAGAAGTGAATGGAGAGTGACAAATACCATATTCTGGATCATCACCCCAGAGGAGCACAGAGCAACTAACAAACATATTTCGCCACCATTTGGACTCATATCATGGCCAGGTAACTTCACAACCCAAAGTTCTACCAAAGTTCAGTTGTGCTTTAACTGTTTCTCTATCAGCTTCTATAGATAGAGGGGTGCAGGATGCTCACCCAATGGATAATAAAGAGCATTTGGACAGAAAGATGGGAAATTAGATGATTTAGTGGGGAAAAAATTACTTCCAACAAATCTCAGTGGCACCATACCATTTGAAATCATTTTAGGGACGGCTCAAAAGGATTTCTGAAAAGCACCAGGGCACACCAATAGTTAGTTATTTGGTTTCCTGAGTTAACAACCTAAACAAATCCATTTTTCTGTGCGTGGCCAGGCAGCCAATCGTAGTGAGATTACCGCGACAAAACACTAATCATCGGCATTTTATATTTTAGGCGGAGCGGCAAGCTCGGCAGGTATTGTATGGTAGGGGAAACACTGCCTGCATCCTTTACACTGCTTTTTCCCACCCCTTCAACCAACCAATCACAATCTTAACGAGCCCCTCATCATCCTGATCACATGACCTTGACATCCAGTGAATCCACATTTAAACTGGTGACTGAATGGATCCTGGGTAGGGTTGCCTCTTTCAATCAAAAATCAAATCATACATATTTGGTTCATACAAGTTACAGCTTGGCGGGGCATGACCCATACCTATACAGCACAGAGAGTTTGGCATTTTTCAGGGTTTCCTACAGAAATAACCACAATGACCACAGACTCTCAGCCCTTAAAAACAATAACTTCTATACGCTCTGACTTAATGTAACCACACATAATTCAGATACACCTTCACACATCCACACAATAAAGCACCAAACTTGGGTTATTTTGGTGTTTTTTCTCCTTCTTCTACCAATTCTTCTTACTCTTCTTCTTTTTCCTGCTGAATTTGTCACCAAATTGTGCATACTCTCAAACAATAATTCTGCCCATTGGATAACGACATCTCACCCACCAATGACAAGGCTTCTTGATACGATTCTGACTAGTCAGAGTATCACAGGATACAGTGACGAATGCTCTATATCACATGCCTGTAGACAAGAAGCTTTAGTGTAGTGGTAAACATGAAACCTTTCCATGCAATAGATCCTGGTTTGATCTCCCGCCAGGTGCCAAAGGGTAATTTCATTTTCGACAAAAACTGTGCATATGTTATGGTTTTCTCATACAATAATGTTATTTTCTGTAATGGGGCGTGACGTGTGAGGTGGGAGGAGCCAAACGCAGCAAGGGGAATCATTAAGCCCTTAGGCCACTAAGGCGGGATACTCCGCAGATAAGGGAAGGAGACAAGACAACGAACACAAAACGCTACTAACCGGCTAACTGCCAATCGCCCAGTAGAGCGCAAAGACAGGGATCTGAACAGCCGGAAATAAACACGCGCCCTGTCTCGGAAACGAGACACATAACGGGCGGGAGCGTAAAAACAACATAAAACACAAACAAACACTGCAAAAATAATACGATAGTATGAGGAGGCGAGAGGAACAGATCCAACGTTCCGTGGCTTAAAGGCTTGCAGTCACACGCAAACATGTCCAACATCATCAACAGGTATCCCTGAGACGAATTGCACCGAAGGACGAACTGAACTAAAGTTCCGAACCGAATCGAAGGACAGCTGCACCTTAACCAACGGCTAACTGACTAACACAAGCACAAGCCCTGCCTCTCAGACAGGAGAAATATAACGAGGCGAACAAGAACAGAGATTTAACGTTCTATGACTAGTATAACAAGTGCGCAGTCCAAAGCAGCAAACGTACCTGGGCAAACACCCGATCTCCCAGGAGGGAGAGACATTTACAGGCGAGCCGACGGAGCACCGTCGTCCCATAACTTACTAACGAGAGACTCACGCAAACTAGCTTAAACACGGAAAACTAATACCAATAGGTATAGGAGGAGGCGAAGGAACAGAGATAACGTTCCGAGGCTAAAAGGTTAGCAGTCACACACAAACATGTCCACAACATCACCCGGTCACCCGAAGAGACGAATTGCGCCGAAGGGCGAACAGAACTAAGTTCCGAACCGAATCGCCCACATCTCCTATACACGGAGAAGGAAAGCACAAAAGATGAAAGGACAGCAGCACCAAAATCCATCGGCTAACTGACTAACTAAGCAAAAGCCCTGCCTCTCAGTAAGGGGAAATGTAACGAGGCGAACAGGAACAGATATTTAACGTTCTATGACTAGTTAAATAAGTGCGCATTCCAATGCAGCAAACGTACCTGGGCAAACACCCGATCTCCCAAGAGGGAGAGACATTTACAGGCGAGCCGACGGAGCACCGTCGTCCCATAACTTACTAACCAGAGACTCACGCAAACTAGATCAAACACGCGCCCTAGCCTCTTAATAAGGAGAAAGATAACGAGGCAAACAGGAACAGAGACTTAACGTTCCATGGCTACTTAAATAAGTTCGCAGTCTAATGCAGCAAACATACCTGGGTAAACACCCGATCTCACATGAGAAACATTTTACAGGTGAGCCGACGGAGCACCGTCGTCCCAAAACTTACTAACCAAAAGACACCGCGAACTTAAATAAACACACGCCCTAGCCTCACAGTAAAGGAATAAGTAACAAAACCCCGACTCACAACAAAGGAGAACGCAGTCTATGAGAAGGAGACAAAACAGGGAATAAACGTACCAAGCTACTAACTGGCTTACCGTAACCCGGAAATCAGTAGAAGCTAACACGCCAGGTCTCTCTATAAGAAAACCATTAACCGGCGAAAAGGGACAAAGAACAGCTACTCTACACTTCTACAAGCTAAGCAACCCAGCCGAAGCGAAACGCCAGATCTCCCATTAGACGACATGCACCGAGAGGCGAACAGAACACAGTTCCGACCATCGCCCAAATCTCCATACACGGAGGAAAACGCACACAGGCGAACTAGAGCAGAGATTTACAGTCCCAAACTTCTATGAGATAATCCACTACAAAGCCAGCAAGAAAAAAGCCCTGCCTCTACAAAGAGACGCTAAAAATGGGCGAGTAGCCAAAATGGTACGAGCACTCACAGCCAACAATACACCACAATACAAAACAATTAACAATTAATGTCGAAGCCCCGAACGAAGGAAACGGTAGGCTTATATAACTCTCAGGGAACCACAAACAGGTGAAACGCTAACCAGAAACTCCCCCAACTCAGCAGGGCGGAGCAAGCATCCACCAAAAGGGCAGCGCCCTCGCGTGGCCACCGAGGAAAACGACCGCATAGGACAACAGGGTCCAAAACCATGACATTTTCACATTAAAGAACGTAGTTTTCTTGTGAAGGCTAAGAAAGTGAACAGTATTAACTTCACTATTTCACTTGTACTTAAAAAGAGTTGAGAGTCACCCAACATGTCTACTCGCTACCAAAAAAAGGTTTACTGCAGGTAAGGTTTACGCAGTGCAGGAACAAATATCCCATTTGTCAGGCACAGACAATACAGTTCTAATGCAAAATAATGTTTGGTTAAGATCGATTTGTTGCATTAATGCAAAGAAAAATCTATAAATAACTGCCATTGGTTACATGTTTTCAACAAACACGGTCACTAGTCTCAATCTGACAAAAATGCTGACAAAAGACGTCTGTCTATATGTACCTATGTTGTGGTAATGCGGGTCTGACTCTCACTGTGGAGATTGAAGCTTCAAGGCTCACCTCAGCCAAGATTTCTTCATTATTTCTTTATTACTTTGCGACAAAAAGGATTCACTTCAACTCGAACTCAGTTCATACTTGTCACACATAACACAATGTGACCTTAAAAATCAAGTACTAGGAAAATGAAGAATTTACGATAATATAAAGCCCTTACGGGATCGGGTTTATATACCGTCAGTTCAACAAACATATCCGTCTCATGGTTAGTCACTTTAAAATAATTACAATAGCCTCCGAACATGTCATACTTCTGCAGACAATGTATTGCAAACACTATTAATTAGGTGTGGTTGTGAAACCACACCTATTGTTATTCCTCATACTTATTATTATTCAATATTTTTTATTTTTGAGAACCTATCTCCTCCTACACCATTCATACCATCGACACCATTCATACCTCATATTATACCCTCATACACCCTCCAGGTTGCTATTATTTGTACCTTTATAGCATATACACTTTTTCAGATAATTTAGCTTTTATCGCCAAAAAATGAATGGGAGTCAATGGGCACGTGGAGTAGGCTAGCTCACGGTGAGAATGCTCAGTGTGAGCAGACACTGAGCGGATTTTTGAAACACTTAAAGTTCTGCTCTACGTGTGCGCTGAGCAACTGTCAACAACCGTCTGAGTTTGGAAAAATGGCGACGAGAAATTCCATAGCTAATGACGTAGCCTACTTCCGTCTCTGATCCAAATCTAAAAGTGCTCAACAACGCTTATCGATCGAAACTGAGCAACCCGTTAAGTGCATTCTTCGCTCAGTCTGAGCGAAGCTGAGCTGCTCAGTTCGCCTACTTAACGCCTTACCTTTTTGTGCTTTCATCACAATTCATTAGGCTACTTCTTTGTATCACTTCAAGGTTCTTTAGACTTAACGTTACTTACCACAACATCACCATATTTGAACACTTTCGCCTTATTTTGATCCCATTATACTGCATTTCAACCTCACACTATAGACTCCCATAGTACCATCTTTCTTTACCATTCCCTTATTGATACCACTGCGAAGCAAATACACCTACAATTTTTAGCTTGGTGCAGGGCAGTCTGCGATACCCGTATTGACAGACCATCAGTTGTCATTAGCGATCGGGCTCTCCTACTTAGCCTACGTTAACGTGCTGAAACAATATTTATTCGGTCTCTGCCTTGTAATGAAAGCCATCCAGGTGCTATGGGGTATTAGCTGCAGGTAAAATTCAGGTGCTGGAATCAGAATAAGCTAAATAAGCCGATGCCCCGGATCACCGGTTTCAATATTAATTTTTGTTGTTCTTTTGAGGTGAGAAATGCACGAATACATTTTTGAATGTTATGTCAAAAACTTAGCTAAACTGGAGAAATGTCATGAAAATGCATTTTCACATTTTATCAATAGTTTAACTAGCATCCTAGCATTGCTAGTCATTAGCCTGTTTGGTAACTACTGAGTGAATCTTATGGTTTTAAAATCATAATATGTAATTATTTGGAGTCCTACAATATTATAGTTGTGACTGGTCTCCTATCTCTAAAGTCAGTAACCTTTAGATGTTTGAGAATAGGGTTTAAGAGCATTATAAAATCCATGTTGGAAAACTGACTGTGGCCTAATTTATGTCACAAGAACTTAAAAAATCGATAGTAGGCTAATCCAGTAAATGCAGCTATGGTTTCTGACGAGAACATCAACACCATCACAAAGCATCAAACGCTGTCACGTAACGTTATCAGGGTGTCCGCGGGTCATTAAAAAGTCTTAAATAGTCTTAAATTCATATTTATTAAAAAAAGGCCTTAAAATGTATTAAATTGTATTAAATTCGTTTTTGAAAGGTCTTAAATATTTTTTGAGGCGATGTGTTCCCAATCTCACTATACGGTGTGATTGAGTTTTGCCAAATGATAAACTGAAAGAAAACCAAATACGATAGAAATTGGATTTTTTTTTAAAAATACGCAAGGATCCTTTTTAGGTGAAGTCACGTGACCGCAAGAGTTCGCGGGTGCTTCTACGTTACCAAGCAATCTAAACTGTTCCACAGTAGTAGGCTACTGTCAGTAGGAGCGATTCTGACAAGATTACTTTCTGCTAAATTTCTGCTTCGGATTCAGTCAAGGGAGGTAACAATCTAAGTTCTATGTAATAGCCAAGCTAGCAAACTAACTGATTCATGGATAAATGCAAGTTTAACGATAAATGGCTTGAGAAAAGCGAATACTCATGGTTAAAACCCATAACATGGTTAAAACCCGTGCCCGGTAATGTCTCCGAAGCCCGATGCAGTATATGTCGCAAATGTTTCAAGCTTGGCACAATGGGATTCAGGGCGGTAGAATCCCATATGCAAAGCGAACAATATTCAAGAGCACGCCAGCAGACTCCAATTGCTCCGTTCTGCACAATTATACGATCCCAGATTTATGCGTTTTAAACCAATTTCGGTACTTTCCTGTTCTTTATCCTGCTCTTAGTCTTTTAATGTTTATTTGTTACAGGGATCACTCATTGGCAGCTGAAGGTAGTGGCGATTCTTTTTTTATTGTATAGCTGATTATCTCGCGAAATTCGTCTGTGTGCAAAGCTATTTTCCATTGACCGCGCAGTTTATTTTAGCTGTTTTGGCGTCATGAACGGGTTTTCTTTGCAGCGCTTATTTGGAGTTACAGCCCACACTCGTGTTGCCGCAAATTCGAACGTCTCTTCTTGTATTTGCCCTGTCAAGTCAGGATTGAACTGACCACAGTGTGTACGTGTACAGTCCTTACACACCAATAACCACTTTCCTGGGATGAAGGAGAATTATTCTTCGTTGTCCAAAGAAGGGCATAATTTTTTCCGTGCCATTTGATGTTTGAGGGCAATAATGTAGCCTAGGCCTAGCGATTGATTCATTAAACGGGAGCACTTCCTTTAACAGTGTGACCTTTAGGACAGAGAGTGGGTTTATAAAATGCTTGCTTTGTTGTCTAATGGTTTAATATCTATTTTCAGCTTCATATTACAATCATATATCCAACCCCCGCCCAGTCACCATAGCTAGCTGCATAGCTAGAGGTAACGTTACTTACAGGTCCAACAGAAAACACGCCAACTCCACATCGCTCTTCATCCCCTTGCTGAACTTCAGCTGTTGCCATCGAGGAAAAGCAATTCCGATTCTGGTTTTTGAACGAGCCCTGTCGGCTTGTCATTTCACTTCACTGAGCTTCTTCACCTCCGCCATTGCAGTAGCTATCTAGCTACAAACCCTCCGCTGAAACCTGATCCCACCCCACAGGCTCTGTAGCCACACCGACCCCTATTTCACTGTAATAAACATTTGGACAAATGTCCTTAAACTCAAGTAATTAGTGTCGTTTTGCCTCAATGTTGATTTAGAACTGCATTCATCAAAAGTTTGACCTCGATGTAAATTAATTGTAAATCTAATCTACACATTTATGTTCCCATTTACGATCAAATTTGTACTTGAATGAGGCCCAATTGGGTGCTGAGGACCAGTGGGTGCTGTTTTCAGGCTCTTACTCCAGTGCGCTGTGCACTAAGACAGGTGGTGTGGCGAAAATGTGGCATGGAATTGAATGCAGTACACATGCAATAGCCACAGAGCATTCCATTCCATTACACATTTTTGCCACACTGCCTGTCTTAGCGCACTGGAGTAAGAGCCTGAAAATATCGCCCATTGTCTTCTCCAGTTAGGCGTACTGCTCCCTTTCAAGAGCATCCGGTGGTTTGTGGAATACTAGAACCACTTCTGCTAACTTCATTCTTGACAATATTACATACTCAGTTGCGAAGAGTATATACACCATGTTTATTTTTGTTGCAAGTTTGGTCTTAAATTTCATTCTAGGTGGCATTAAAAATGTCTTAAAAAGTCTTAAAATTAACTTCTTGATACCTGCAGACACCCTGGTTATGTTGTCTAAGTTACAAAACACAATTGTTAACAAAAAATATTTTTAGCACTGTTGCAATTTTTGCCTATGTTTTAATGCTCATCTACTAATCACTCCATTCAACATTATTCAACAAATTCTGATTTACGTCTTAATAACGTTAGCACAGACAATTTGCTAACAAAAGAGGACAAAAGCATAAACCAGCTAGGCTACTGTGGTTAAGCTACCAGGAAAAACAAACTTCTCACTCTGCATGAAAATGCCAAGGTGACAGGTGCCTGTAGACTACATTAGCTAATCTAAAAACAATCGATTATGACATAGCTACAGCAAATCCGCTACACATGATTGGGTTATAATCTCAAATTTATGTGAGTCAACAAAGTTAAAATAAGTTACTATTAGCCAAACGATGTTTAATTATTGCTTTACGATAGCTGCATGCTAGGTAGGCTAGATTAATACAACGCTGAATTCAGCACACGTGTGGTACGGACTTCACAAAATGGTGAGATCTGTAATCGGAATCAGAGTTTGTTTAATAAAGTGGAAAAATCAGCATTTGGTTAAAACCTAAGCAAAAATTGTATTAACCCATATTTTTCTACAGTCTATTAATCAAACACAACTACGGACTGTGTCCGAATAGTCCGAATCAGTTCATATCATTTGCACCTTTTATTTTCCACCTCACACTATATCATTTTATTACCATCTTTCATTTCCAGCAATTGATAATTGTGAAGCAACCACACCTGCAATTTCTTTAGGAATTGTTAATCTAGTTATAATAATAATCATAATAATATGTGGTAGGCTACTTTCTTTGACAGTAGTATTGTCATCTTTTCTGATAGGCTATGCAAAGATTGGGTTGTGTAGTTACCTGGCCATGATATCCGCGTGCGTGGTGTTGCACAACTAATGTGAAGCTAGTTTTGACATTTGAACATCAGTCAGCTGCTAGCTAGTCAGGAAGCTACTACAAGCTACTACGAAGCGATTCAAAATTTGTTATTTGTTATAAATACGACGACAGTCTATCGGGGTTATTTTGAGTGTTTATACCATCATTTTTTAAGTCAAACTATCATTGAATCCTTTACTTTGTGCTGACCTATATTCTCTGTGGAAGTACGGCGGTGGAGCGAATGTGGCCATTGCAACTTGTTGCTCTTCTTTGTTGTTGTAGTCGACCAGTGCCGGCACTACATTCATAGATAACGTAAAGTATCGCTCTGCCACCGTACTTCTACTTTGCTTTGGGTGCACTGTAGAGTGTTTAAGTGTGTTTGGTAGTGGATGCTGCGGTTACCATAGAGTTGCGCTAGCATTAGCAACGTGTGTATGTCTAAAAGAAGGGATGGAATTAGCTGAAAATGGTTTCCATCAATCAACTAAGTCGTAATTGAGACATTATGTCCAAAATTCCGAACTATCCCTTTAAGCTAGCCAAGCTCTCAACTGTTACGATATTAATTTAACATCACCTAACTTAACAAGGTCATAAGATCAATTATTTTATTTTTTTTACAACTAGCTAATGTTATCTTGCGAGCGAACCTGAAAATAAAAACTAAATAATATACCCTAGTTAATGTATATTGTATCCCGTGGAAGATAATACTGATGTTATTTAAGGGAGATATCAGCGCGATGTAACAAAACGCAACCTGCTGTGTCCCCCCCCGTTTCCCTCACCGAAATATAGTTTCCCTTCAGTGCAGGCTTTCAGTTTTTTTTTTAACAATCTCTGCTTGTTTGGCTTCTACGTCATAGAACAGATACCTTTTAAAATTAATTTACTACGAAAAGACAGAGAGAAGATGAAGAGGAAGAATCAATAGAGGTAGCAAAGATTTAATAGCAAGCCAATCAGATTCAGAGGCTTTCTTGTCAATGAACAAGTATTAGGCTTGTTTTTATTGTAGTTTTCAATCCCACTTAAGACAGGGCTGAGCTTTGGACTAGAACAGGTTAAAATGCATTGTGATGGTTTCTGTATTGTCTACTGATAAAAAGTTTTTGAATATTTTTCATCAGACCATGTTTTCCATGTTTACTTCCAAGAAAAAAAGTAAACTAGCCAAAATTCAATATATTTCACATTTTCCTTTTCCCATGTTCCAATCACAAAGAATTGTGGATCTAGTGTTTAGATTTTAATCCAAAGGGCACCAAATTGATACATTTAGCTGTTGAAATTGACTAAATGTTTTTCCGGCGGAGCATGCCCCCAGACCCCCCTAGACAGTTTGGGGTCCACCCACCACAGTTTCAGAAAATCCTGCGGGAAACACTGGATACGATAACAATGACGTAACATTATGTAGCCAGCTGTACTTATTAGCAGTAGGGTAATGTTACATCATTTAAAACTAAAATATTTACTCTCAAAAGCCCTTCTGTCGTTTTGATTCTCCCACTGGGCCTGTAACATTTGTCAACCACATTTACATTAAATATACGTTTCCTTTTCTCATAAAATGAAGTTGTTGCCTCCTTTAACTCTTAATAAATCACTACAATGCTGTTACATGTAAAATCCCCTTGTCTTGCATAGGTTACTTTGTTATTCGTTAACATGCCACAGTAGTGCGCTTTCATTTATTTGTAGTTCATGGTAAAGGACAGAATCCTATTTTCTTTCACATAGAATGCATGTGTATTTGCATAATCTTGTGTGTGCAGGTCTATCTACATTTCCTTATCTTATGAATCATACATTTATATATCATCAGTTACCTACTCGATCATAACAAAATAACATAAGATGATAAAACACAGGGCCAAGTTACATTAAATAATTTAGGAGAGATTGGGTAGCATTGCTTTGGAATAGAGCTAGTTTAATTAGTGTGAGCTACGATAGGTAATAATGTTTGTTGTAACTTGGCCTCATTTTGATATCAATACTTTTAACAGCAGGCCTAGTTTTTGCAAGTTTTAATTAATGACTTACATGTAGTGCTTTGTAGGCTACATGTGAGTAACTTGGCATTTTTATACGCTGAAAATGTTTTTCAAATATATGTTCAAATATATATATACAGACGGGTGACAAATGAAAGGAAAAACCAACATAAAGTGTCTTAGTAAGGTGTTCGGCCACCACGAGCAGCCACAACAGCTTCAATGTGCCATGGCACAGATTCTGTCTCTAATCTACAGTGAGCACCATAATTCATTGGACAGTGACACATTTTTTGTTATTTTGGTTCTGTACTCTAGCACTTTGAGTTTGAAAGTATACAATACAATTATAGAATCTTTTGTACATAGTCCCCCCCGTTTTCAGGCATCAAAAAATAGTTTAACATAATGTAGAATATTTGGTTGCATATCCTTTGCATGCAATGACTTTGTGATGTCTGTAACCCAACAATATCAAAAGACTCTTGATATCTTATTTTCTTTTAGTCCACAAGCGATACTATAACCTCTCTGCATTTGAATGGATCTCCATGGGAATTGGGGGGTGGGACTAGATTTAGCTGTAAATTACACTGGAGCAGCGTATTGAACTCTATGGAAAAATAAGTCAGGAGAAACAACCCTCCAAGTGATCCATCCATATCTACTGCATATCTGGCAGCAGAGTGATGGTTTAGGCTCGTTTGATACCTAAGACCCTTGATGATTTACAGCCATTTAGCCAACCATGGGTTCCATACTATTCCTGTGTAATTTACATCTTACTCTAGTCCCACCCCCCAGTTCCCATAGAGATACATTCAAATGCAGAGAGGGTATAGTATCACTTCTAAGAGTAACTGAAAATAAAATATCAAGAGTCTTTTGATATCCTATTATACCCAGTCATGATAGCATCACCTGTTTACCTGTGGAATATTCCAAACAGGTGTTTTTTGAACTTCCCAGTCTTTTTTTTGCCCCTGTCCCAACTTTTTTGGAACGTGTTGCAGGCATCATTACATTACATTATAGTCATTTGGCAGACGCTCTTATCCAGAGCGACGTACATTAGTGCATTTTCCAACATGAAACAAGTGCGTTAAAACAACCCTAAAAGGTAAATACAAATTCAAACACCAGGCGCAGTCAGTATGATTTTTTATTTATTTATTTATTTTATTTTTGGGGGGGGGGGGGGGACCACACGATATCAATCATTGGCGTGCACAACAGTAAGCCAATAAGTAACCTTACAAGTATTAAACTAGAAGCTTGAACCACTTAAACAAGGGCATCAAATTCGGAATTAGCGTATAATTACAAAAATCTATAAAGTTCATAGGGTAAAACATGAAATATCTTTTCTTTGTACTCAATTATATGTTTTCAATTATATGTTTGTAAAAGAGAATTTACAAATCACTGCTTTCTGCTTCTATGTGCATTTTACATACTGGCCCAACTTTTTTGGAATTGGGGTTTGTCACAAAGAGCAAAAGTCAGGGCAAACAAAACATGATTACCATCACAATTAAGGGTTCTATTTTCTGCCTGGTGCATGGCGGACGGCGAGCCAGCGAAGTGGCATATTCAGCATGGATTTTCATGCTCCTGAGCCCGTTTGACTCGCCGTGCACCGAAGTGGGAGGAGAGCCGCAGTGTGGGTATGTCAGTCCATGGCGAGTTGCTAATTTTGGGGCTTTCCCAAGCAATGCATGCATGATCATTGTAACCTATTCAAAAGCCAATAAACCATTTTCGTGGATCATATGCCCTCTGATTTAACTTTAATATAAATACCCCAAGCAGGAAAAATGCATACTTTGCTTTTATTGTGCATTGTCTTTTTCATGTGCTGATTCCTGTATGTATTTCTGTTTTTGATTGTTTATGGCTGTTATTATACTGCATTGTGGTCCCGGGGGTAGGCTACTGTATTCCCTTATTCTTACTCCCGTCTGTAATGAGTAGATATATATATTTGTAGTATTGTTGTCATGGTTTATGACCCTTTTTCCCTTGCGGTTGTGTTCCTCGGTCGCCACACGTGGGCGCTGCTCTGTTAGTGGAGTTTTGGCTCCGCCACGTTTCTTTCGCGGAGTTCTCGTCAGCGTTCACAGGTGTGCGTGGTTGCCGGTGAGCTACATAAGCCTCAGTATTCCTTCGTTCGGGGCTTCGATATTGTTGATTTGTATTGTGGTGTATTGTCTGGCATTATTTGTGCTGTTTTGTGTGTGGTATTATTTTGCCCTTTGAATGTTTAGCCAGTATGATTAGGTCTAGGCTTTTAAGGAGACCGTTTTGCTCCGTTGTGCGGGACTTGCCTATGTGGAGGTAGTTATTAGGACTCTTCCCCCCTGGCGGGTTTACCTATGTGGATGTGGTTATTAGGATTCTTCCCCCCCTGGTGGACCTGCCTATGTGGATGTAGTTATTAGGACTCTTCCCCCCTGGCTCTTTTCTGTCCCCGCTTCCTGGTCTTTGCATGTGACTGCGAGCCTATGAAAGTAGCTATGGAACGTTATCTTTGTTCCTTCGCCTCCTCATTACATTCCTCTTTACCAAGAGGCAGGGCGTTTATTTTCTATCGAACTCGCGTTAGTCTTTTAGCCGGTAAATGTCCGGTGCAGCTGTCCTGTTTCGTCCTTTTTACCTGCGGGACGATTGTGTTTGGAACTGTAGTTCTGTCCGTTCTCCGGGTATGTCTCTCCTCATATGGAGCTTGGGAGATTTTGTTGACATGTTTGCGTTTGACTGCGAGTCTCTGAGGGTAGCCTTGGAACGTTAGATCTCCATTCCTTTCGCCTCCTCGTATACTAATTCGTATTAGTTTGCAGTGTTTGTTGGCTGTGTGTTTTACTTGTGCCATTACGCTACTCGCCCGTTCTTATGCGTCTCGTTACCGAGACAGGGCGCGTATTATTTCTGGCTACTGAGAAACCTGTCGTTGCGCTCCTACTAGGGGTGTCACGATTCTCCAAATCCGCGATTCGATTTGACTTTCGATTTTAAGGTCACGATTCGATTCGATTTTCGATTTTTTTTCAGCACAATTTTTTTTCCCAGCACTATAGTTTAGCTAATGGCTATGCCATTGTTAGACTATCGAGTCTTGATTTGTAAAGAAAAATACTTGTTTCTCAATAAGTAACTTTTATTTGAATAATAACAATTATAAATAATAACAAAAATATGAGAATATTTAAACAGACCTAAACAGTTAAGAGCTTTATCAAAACTAGACTCTAGAATAAACAGTTGAACATTTACCACGCTATTAACAATTTACACATTGGTTTTATGCCCTGACAACGGTCATTTACATTTTCAAATTCTTCTTTAAAAAGATGAGCGTGTTCACATTCTTTGAACAGTTAAGAGCTTTAACAAACTAATATCTGAAATAATAAACAGTTGAACATGTACCACGCTATTAACTATTTAAACGTTTTTTTTCATGCCCTGACAACTGTCATTTGGGTTGTCATTTGAGTTGCCTGTGTCAATGTTTTTTTCCCAGTCAAATCTATTTCTTTGTGATGCCTGCGAATGTGTCCTGCCATATTTGACGTGTTGCCTGAGGTGGTGTATGGTACTCGCGTGTAGCATAGCCGACAAACTGTCGTTTTTTTGTCAATGACGCGTTCGTTGTTTATATAACTCACGGGGAAGGCAAAATGTTGCCACACCGGTGACTTGAGGGAAGCAGGAGGATTTTCCAGTTCTGTTTCTCCATCTCCGACTCCGGCAGTGGCCATGGTGTGTCGAAAAGTAATGCAGGCTACCGGTAAGCTAACGTTAACTAGCAGCTGTGTCTTCTTTGAAATATCGTTGTTTTTTTTTCTTCGGACGCACGCCTGCGTGGACGAACAAAATGCAGTGGAAGGCGTCAAGTTTCGTTTTGTCGGAAACGCTTACATTAGAGATGGCCAAGTAGGCTACTTTTTTTTACATTTTACCCATCACATGAAAGGCTAAGAAGCGCGGGGGGCGGGGGTGGAGAGAAAAAAAAAACTTGGAGAATCGCGAACCAGCTTGTGATTTCGAAGTTCGGAATCGAACGCTCATTTCGATCGATTTTCGATTTCGAATCGGTATCGTGACACCCCTAGCTTCTACTTATTGGCGTGTGACAGTGAGCCGGTTAGTAGCGTCGGTAGGCTTGTTCATTGTCTTGTCTCCCTCCCTTAACTGCGGGGTTTCCCGTCGTAGTGGCCTTAGGGCTTAATGAATCCCCTTGCTGCGTTTGGCTCCTCCTACCTCACATGTCACGCCGCCATTACAATTGTAGTATTTGTAACTTATTATTAACGGAAAGTGAAGCTCGTTTGAAAAGATGTAGACATCGTTTGAAAAGATGTAGATATGTTCTCATTAGGCTACAAAAACTGTAAATAGTAGACTAAGCTAGGCTCAGTCTTAATTATAATTATCAATATTCTGCACTGTAAAAAATATCTCAACAAAAACGTTTCAACATACAAAAATGGCAAGTTACTCACGCATACAAAACACTGGCTATAATAAAACGAGCAAAGTTAAGCCTGCCATTAAAAGTACTGACATCAAAATGAGGCCAAGAGAATACTGGCTATCTTAACTAACACAAATAAACAAGCTCTATTCCAAACTTAGCAATGCTACCCAATGTTTCCTAAATTATTTAATGTAACCTGGCCCTGTGTTTTTTCATCTTACCATCTGAAGAGAATGTGGTCATTCAAACTTTATGTGTTACATGAGTGTCAAAGGGCAATCATTTATAGTGGAAATAATGTGCAATTCAGCTGTGTTACACTTAAACAAGTAACTGCACTGCACAAGTGTCTGCATGCAGTGCTTTGGGTGTGTGAAAAGCATGTCATGATTAAAATAATTTGTTATGACTATAATTATTATTATTATTATTTATTTGGCACATTTGTACTTGAATAAATGGAAACCTGTGTGGTCCTAAAGACCCTAAACATTCTTTTGTTCAGAAAATCCTTTGTGTTCACAAATATAGGATTTTTAAAATAAAGTATACATTTAGGTTGAAGTCATTAAAACTCATTTTGAACCACTCCACAGATTTCATTTTAGCAATCTATAGTGTTGGCAAGTCAGTTAGGACATCTACTTTGTGCATGACACAAGTAATTTTTCCAACAATTGTTTACAGACATATTATTTCACTTTTAATTCACCATATCACAATTCCAGTGGGTCAGAAGTTTACATACACTAAGATAACTGTGCCTTTAAATCTTTAATATTTGGTCGCATATCCTTTGCATGTCGTGACTTCCTGATGTCTGTGACCCAACAACATCAAAAGATTCTTGATATCTCATTTTCTGGTACGCGTACAAGCGATACTATAACGTCTCCACATTTGAATGGATCTCTATGGGAATTGGGGGGTGGGACTTCTGACTTCTGACCCACTGGAATTGTGATATAGTGAATTAAAAGTGAAATAATATGTCTATAAACAATTGTTGGAAAAATTACTTGTGTCATGCACAAAGTAGATGTCCTAACTGACTTGCCAACACTATAGTTTGCTAACATGAAATCTGTGGAGTGGTTAAAAATTTGTTTTAATGACTTCAACCTAAGTGATGTAAACTTCCAACTTCAACTGTATTTAGTAGGCTGAAATATTTGTTATCTTTTTTATCTGTTATTACATTTTTATCTGTATGTGTTTATTCCCCCCTCCTTTTCTCTAGTGCAAATAATTATATGTCCATTGATATAAATGTCTGTAAATGTGAATGTTGCATGCGCTAGAAAAAATAATTAATGGGGATAATAAAGTATTCTATATGTTTATCTATCTAGAAAGGTGCAATTTAAAACTTGTACATTTTGTAAAATGAACCCCTAAAATGGGGGGGACTATGTATACAAATTGCAACATGATACAATTGCTACACAGTTCACTCGATATAGATGTAAAAACCTTCAAATTAAAGCTGAAAGTGTGCACTTTAACCTCATAGTCACTGTTCCATTTCAAATCCAATGTGCTGGAGTACAGAGCCAAAACAACAAAAGTTGTGTCACTATCCAAATACTTACAGACTGCACTGTAGGTTTAGCCTATGCAAACACGCATACATTCTAGCTGAAAGAAATGCATATGCCTGGATTAATTTCCCCTTTAATGTCACATGAAGTTGGCTACAAATAATTAAAGTGTTAGTCACATTTTTAAATGGATTAGGACACGTTTTTAACGTTAAAAGCAAGCTATCACAGTAGCCACCGGTCACCATTAGAGAGCGCCGCTGTCCCATATTTTTCTAAATGTAAATAGTCAACAATGCAGTGCAATGCAGTGGTACAGTGTAGGCTATGTTTATTTAATTGGAGTTGTTCATATGGACCAACATGTCTGGAACAGCCTACTGGCACAAAATATACCTACAGTTGAAGTCGGAAGTTTACACTTGGGTTGAAGTCATTAAAACTAATTTTTAACCACACAGATTTCATGTTAGCAAACTATAGTGTTGGCAAGTCAGTTAGGACTTTACTTTGTGCATGACACAAGTCATTTTTCCAACAATTGTTTAAAGACTGTTCGTCTGTACAAACAATCGTACGCAAGTATAAACACCATGGGACCACACAGGCGTCATACCGCTCAGGAAGGAGACGCATTCTGTCTCCTAGAGATGAACGTGCTTTGGTGCGAAAATTGCGAATCAATCCCAGAACAACAGTAAAGATGCTTGGAGGGAACAGGTACAAAAGTATCTATAACCACAGTAAAACAAGTCCTGTATCGACATAACCTGAAAGGCTGCTCAGCAAGGAAGGAGCCACTACTCCAAAACTGGCATAAAAAAAGCCAGACTACAGTTTGCAACTGCACATGGGGACAAATATCTTACTTTTTGGAGAAATGTCCTCTGGTCTGATGAAACAAAAATTTTACTGTTTGGCCATAATGACCATCGTTATGTTTGGATGAAAAAGGGTGAGGCTTGCAAGCCGAAGAACACCATCCCAACCGTGAAGCCCGGGGGTGGCAGCATCATGTTGTGTGGGTGCTTTGCTGCAGGAGGGACTGGTGCACTTCATAAAATAGATGGCATCATGAGGATGGAAAAATATGTGGATATATTGAAGCAACATCTCAAGACATCAGCCAGGAAGTTAAAGCTTGGTTGCAAATGGCTCTTCCAAATGGACAATGACCTAAAGCATACTTCCAAAGTTGTGGCAAAATGGCTTAAGGACAACAAAGTCAAGGTACTGGAGTGGCCATCACGAAGTCCTGACCTCAATCCAATCCAATTTGTGGGCAGAACTGAAAAAGCGTGTGCGAGCAAGGAGGCCTACAAACCTGACTCAGTTACACCAGTTATGTCAGGAAGAATGGGCCAAAATTCCAGCAACTTATTGTGAGAAGCTTGTGGAAGGCTACCCGAAACATTTGACCCAAGTTAAACAATTTAAAGGCAATGCTACCAAATACTAACAGTGTGTATGTAAACTTCTGACCCACTGGGAATGTGATGAAAGAAATAAAAGCTGAAATAAATAATTATCTCTACTATTATTCTGACATTTTATATTCTTAAAATAAAGTTGTGATCCTAACTGACCTAAGACAGGGAATATTTACTCGGATTAAATGTCAGGAATTGTGAAAAACTGAGTTTAAATGGATTTGGCTAAGGTTTATGTAAACTTGTGTGTACATAATGTACACTTAAGAAATTGGACTGTTCATAAATAAATAGCCTAAATAGGCTACGTTGCCCACGAACCAAGAGACATGTAAGCCTATACAGAATTACCATGATTTTCTGGGTGGTTACAGCTATTGCAGCTAACGTTAGTTATGCCATAAGAGAGAATGCTGATTGGCACTAAAGTAATGTTAACTAGTTTCATTTTAACTGAACTGCTATCCCGGCAGGTAACGTACCGGTCACCGTTAGAGAGCGCAGGTCTGTCCACTATTTTTCTACATTTAAATCACCAACAATGCAGTTATGAGGAAGGACTCGTATAGCCAAAATCGTGGCTCTGGCTATGAACGTACTGTTCAGTTGTATCTGACAGCCTATATTTATTGGATATGTGAGCTATTATATTATGAAGTATATACTAACTTTTAGTTCAAGTTTAGTTAAATAGCCTAATCAATCCATACATAAAATGAAACATGCATGTTCATTTGCATTTTTAGTTCAGCCTATCAATCATCAAGCAATAAATAAATCATTTAAATTTAACGCCATGTAAACATTATAAAAAAGTTTTATTTTAACGTTACCGGCCACTTGACCTCTTAATACCAAGGGCAAAATATACCAAATCTTCGCCTGTTTTCACTAGTAACCAACAAAGCTGTTTATCTCAAAAACTGTAAAGGCTACAAATATGGTTCATAGCATTTATTAAAACAGAGAAGTGCACTATTATGACTAAGCAGTCAGAATTCATATACATATACTTTTTACTACTTAATTACAACAATTTATGTACAGAAATTGTGAAAAAACAAAAAAACGGGTACCTACATTCAACATTCTTAAAAGATTTTTTACCTGATGAGCTACAATAGCTATGGAGGAAAGAATTTGTCATTATTGGAAATAAAAGTTCATTTTTAGATGTGTTTTTGATGTGTTTCATATTACACAACTAACTAGCCCAATTGACGACGGGTTTGCATAAATCTCTGCAATCAAGTACAAAACCCTTTTGGCTAAAATATACTAAGCCACGGGATTGGTACTCGAGAAACTGGCTGAGTTTCACAACGCCAAACTGAACACAGCCAAACTACTCGTGATGAAGTGCAGAAAAGCACAAGTTGGTTTAAAATTGGAAAAAAATCATGTACAGCCGTATGAAAGGTTTAAAGTATTTTTTCTTGAAACCTAAAGGTATAATGATTTTTCAAACCAAAGTTTTGTGAAATACAATTAAGCAGAACAGTTTACCAGCACATTGTTTATGGTGTGACATCAAGCTGCAATACATGTTTGAGAATTAGATCAGTTTCCAACGTTATTTACGAAGTTTTACCTCGACGTTTTGGGCTTAAAAACCACTTTCCCAGAAGGAATGGATATATCTTAAGAATATTTAATCAAAATATTGAGGTGAGCAGTTTATTATATATTATTAAATTAATGAAATGTATAATTTAATAACTTCCGTAACGCCCACGTTACCGCGCTAGGGGGCGTTTGGCAGCAAGAGGTTAAAAAGATAATTAGGCTGTGGAAAAGCTGATTGGAGTTGGCTCGCTACAGTGCGTTGTGTAACGTTGTGAGTTAGAAGCTGAACAGTAGCGATAACTTTTCATTACAGTTGTTGAGATGGATCAACATGTAATGGCACAAAATAGACCTACATAATGTATGCTTAAGTAATTCACTTTGTAAATTTTTTTGGAGTGGTTGCCCAGTCGGTATAACTTACCAACTAGGAAATCCTGGTAGCCAAAACGGAGAACCGATGGTTGCCAGTGGCTACAGTTCATGTTGAGTTCTGCCCCCAAATGTGGGACATGGACGTGCAGTTATCCAGCTAACTCATTAATCATGCTTGGTGAAATACCCCCTGGAAGCCGTATTTCACAAAATAAATAAATAAATAAATAGGCTTAGCACACAAACCAAGAGACTGTCCACGTAACCCTATACAGAATTACCGCAATGTTCCAGGACAGACAGTATTGGTATGCGGGTATCGATACAGTGGTTCTGTGTAGGCTACAGCTAATGATAATGTTATTTTTTCTACAGCCTAAACTAGACTGGTAAATTACAGCTGTTCCAGCTAGCATTATGGCATAAGAGAGAATGCTGGCTAGCTTGCTACACAAAAGTAACGTTAATTAATGTTTATTTTTTAACTAAACTGAGCTGAAGTTTGCAAGCTAGCTAGTCATGCAGCTTGCAGATCGGACCAACATAGGCAGCAGTTGCTGTCTGTCTGCGGGACATGTGGTGCTAACGACACACGGAGCACCTATCCCCCATAGATGAGCTGTGCTCAGTGTGCTGTCTGGGGTTGACCGCTACAAATTGAGTCCGAGGCTTTCATGGCCTACCTTGTAGTCACGCTAGCTATTAGAGTCATGAAGCGATATAATGTGCGGTTTGCATGTGAAATGATAGAGAATAAATTTCAAAAATAGAACTGAGCTTACCACAATGATTATACAACTGTAAAAGCAAGTTGTATTTTTTGGCAATTGTTACTTAGCAAGCAAGATAGCTTCTCCACACAACAAAGATGGTGACGACGATGTTTACAATTGTTTTGACATGCATCATGTGTGCACTTCCTTATATGTCCTGTAGGATATCTAATATTTAGATATAAGTAAACTACCCGGCTCCCCCCCTTTCTCACACATTAACCCAACCAGGACAGGGATGCCCTTCCTGTGGAGGTATTTATGAGTGCTGAAGGAAAGAAGCCTCAGTTCAGTTTGGAGAAGAAGTTTTTCCTTTTTATTTTTTCGGTGGTGGTTCCTGTTCAGCTGGAGGGTAAATAATATTAGCAACTTCTGGCTTATCGGGCTCTCTCTCTCTTTGCTGGTGTATTCAAATTAATGTCTGGTTTAATGTCTTCCTTTTTGTAATTTATAAGTAGCCAGCCTACATTCATTAGTGAATGCATGATCTTAAGTCATTATTCTAATTGACTGTTTTTCATTTAATAAAATTATTTAATCTTAAGACCTGATTTAGACCTTGTTTTGGCTTGTTGGTTGATTCCACCAGGTTACTGTTCGAATTGATCATTGTCATTTTTAATAATAATAATTAAATTAAATAACGTAAAACTTATTTTGAATGTAGGTTAAGTGAGGGGTTCTAGCACACAATATCGCTTGTGTTCAGTAGTGGGCAAGCAGCATTTCTGATGACGAAATCGACAGGAAAAAGAAGAAGAATAAGAAGGAGGAAAAACTGCTAAATAACCCAAGTTTGGGGCTTTATTGTGTGGATGTGTGAAGTTGTAGCTGAACTCTGTTTGGTATATGAGCTCAGTATGTGCAGAAGTTAATGATTTTAAGGGCTGAGAGTCTGTGGTCATTGTGGTTATTTCTGTAGGAAACCCTGAAAAGTGCCAAACTTTGTGCTGTATAGGTATGGGGCATGCCCCACCAAGCCGTAACTTGGCGGATGGCATATCTGCCATCCCAACTTGTAGGAAAACGGTGAAAAGACTGGCAGCAATGTTGCTAGTGAAAAACATTTAATGAATGCATAAATGCTGTTATTTTAATGAGTTATTGCTGTTATTCTACATGACTTTGACAGTGTTTTGAAAATACATTTTAATTAAATTGATTGTGCTATAATGTTGTAGCGATCGATTGCATCCTTGACAAGTATGGACAGATGGATTAACTCATATTTCTGATTTTCTTTTATTCACACATGACATTTTTTGAGTATTAGGACGCACCCTAGGACTAAAACACAAATGATTAGGTATATGCCTACTTAGTTTGTCATTTTAGACATTCCCCTGTGAAGCAAACATTATTCCTTATATGTCATAACATTATTAAATTGATAGTATACATTTGTTTTGCGATATTAATGCAATATATATATATATATATATATATATATATATATATACAGTGCATCCGGAAAGTATTCACAGCGCTTCACTTTTTCCACATTTTGTTTTGTTACAGCCTTATTCCAAAATTGATTAAATTCATTTTTTCCCTCAAAATTCTACACACAACACCCCATAATGACAATGTGAAAAAAGTTTTTTTGAGATTTTTGCAAATTTATTAAAAATAAAAAAATAAAATTTCTCATTTACATAAGTATTCATACCCTTTGCTTTAACGTATTTTTAAAGTATCATATTTCATATTTGGTCGCATATCCTTTACATGCTGTTACTTCCTGAAGTCTGTGACCATCAACATCAAATAACTGTCGATATCGTATTTTCAGGTACTGTTACAAGCGATACTATAACCTCTCTGCATTTGAATGGATCTCTATGGAAATTGGGGGGTGAGACTAGATTCAGCTGTAGATTACACTGGTACAGTATGGAACACATGGCTGGCTAAATGGCTGTAAGTTATCAAGGGTCTGAGCTATCAAACGAGCCCCAAACCATCACTCTGTTGCCAGATATGGGCATACAGAGAGATCATCAAGATCACTACAGAACAGACAAGACAAAGCACATCCTTCCCATAATGTAGCAGCTATCCCTAGTAATGAACGTTGACTGTAGTTCACAGTAAGCTGTGGGTAAATCAGCAATACTACACTTCTATTCTAAATACTATTATAAACTATAATGAACAGACAGGAAAACACAGGGAACTAGTAAACACAGGGAACTGATATTCCTAGGTTAGAATATCAGTCAAGGTGGAGTCTGAAGAGGTGTGTCTTCAGGCCTCGACGGAATGCAGGCAGGGTTGGAGTAGAACGTAGGGGAATGGGAAGTTCATTCCACCACTGAGGAGCTAAGGTGGAAAAACTCCGCAGTCGGGACGAGCGAGAGCCTTTGACACGGAGGGGGGGGAAGTGCCAGTAGAGTGCTGTAGAAGAGCAAAGTGGTCGAGCAGGAACATAGTTCTGGATTAAGTCCTGCAGGTAGGCGGGGTCCATCCTATTGGCTGCAGTGTAGGCCAGGGTCAGAACTTTGAACCTGATCCTGGCTGCAACTGGCAGCCAGTGGAGTGACCTCAGCAGGGGGGTTACGTGGGAAGATTTTGGGAGGTTGAACACAAGCCGGGCAGCTGCATTCTGGATCAGCTGAAGAGGCAGAATGGTGCAGGCCGGTAGGCTTGCGAGCAGGGAGTTGCAGTAGTCCAGGCGTGAGGTGACCATGGTCTGGACAAGAAGCTGGGTGGAGTAGGTGGTCAGGTACGGTTGAATCCTCCTGATGTTGTACAGGAGGAACCTGCAGGACCGAACCGTCGCCCTGATGTGTTCTTTGAAGTCCAGCCGGTCGTCCAGGACCACCCCCAGGTTCCTTGCAGACTCATGCCCTGTAAACCTGTCTCATTCATTACAGTTAATTCTCATTTTGAACAATTTACTACAGCCCAGCATAACAGCATTTTTCGTTCTAATGGTCTGGTATTACGCAAGCTCTATAGAATACACATTAGGGACGGGAGTTTCCCTTTCCCGATATGTAAGTATTTTTGCATCTAAAATGCCATTGGTCTCGCTGGTTACATATGTACGTTTCCACTCGAGCACTATTTTTCCAATTTGTTTGATAGCCCTATTGTTACTTTCCCATTTTGAGTGCATTTCACATACTGTAGTGCAATCATTAAATTTATTTTTGATGTAGGCTACCGATGTTCATTGAAGATAGAACATTTGCCATCATTTTGCAGATTGTGGAATACTATTTTATGTTCATGTTATCGTACATAATATAGGCTATGGCGTTTATACTTGTCTCTTTGGAATGAGGATTTGTCATGCCCTATTTACTGTGCGCTGATATGTGGTAGATTAAGATAAAAATTTCCTTGGAGTCATTATGAATAGGAACATTAAAATCTTTTAAAAAACTACAGAAAAATGTCCCAGGACAAAAGTAGTATACATAGTATACAAAAGTATACATACTGCAGAGTACAGGGAAAAAGTGATGCTTCATTGATATATTGGTATTGGTATTGGTATAAGAGTGAATGATTAGGCAACATATTTAGGTGTATGTAACACTGATATCAATGTTTTTTATCTTAAGCCATCAGAAGGAGCAAATGTATATGCTTTATAATGGACAAAACTAATTTTATTCATTTTATGACATGTTTTGCATAGGGGTTTTGGTATCTACCCCCCTATACTGATGAAAATATAGTAATTCCCACTTGAAAATTATGCAAAAGTGAGCTTTATGAGCCAAAACAGTTGATTTGTAGTTAAATATAGCATTTTTTATTTATTTAGAGCAGTGCACAGTTTAGCCATTTGGATAGATTTGGAGACACTAATGGACAACAGGGTACACTGCCTTTATTTTGCACCATAGACCTTTAGTAGTTCTGCATATCATCCTCAGATCCTCAGGAAATGTATATATATATATATATATATATATATATATTACCGATTTCACTTATGTAGCTCTCAGTATTTTTAAGTTTCTTTGCATTTCTGGCAATTTATTTTGACTTAAATTATGAAAATAAACAAATCTAAGTTTGTATTGTAAATGTTACACCTGTTTTGTTTCATTTAAGCCATTTACCAAGTTTATGTGATGCTCACACCTGGAGTTATAAAGCCTTAAACAGAGCACCCCCTAAATAGGTGAAAATTGCCACCTGCACCAAGGGGTTAAGAAAAATAGGGTTAGATTTATTTTATTTTACAATATTGCGGCGTTTACCAGTTACAATCTGTGTAGACGTCTGTGGAAGCATTGGCTTTCATTGCCTGGGTGCATTAGCAACACTGTAATCGCAATCAAGTACAACGCTCTTGCCCCTAGGCCGGAAACATATCTCACATAAATACACAAACGTGGATGCTTCTAGCTACACAAAGTCGATTTCATTTCATATTTTGTTATTGCAATATCAACTACTTCCAGTCTGGCCACGTGACTTTTGGTATCACATTTCTTTGGCCTCTGTTGTTTCTAATACCTCATAAGATATTAAGATATTTTATTTTAATGGCTGCTACTTTTTCTTCATAGATTCTGGTGACTTCCGGTTTAGTCACGTGACCCATGACGTCACCATTTGATTGACGGATGATGCTCGTCATTCCCTATAGGAGATTCCTGGTTGCTTTTCATGTTCTTCTGTGATCCTTCCAGTCACATGACCGATGATTTAATAAATAACATGATTTAATCGTGATGGTAATCATGTGTCGTTTGCTCTGAGTTTAATTCTTTATTACATTTGTGGTCAAACCCTTAGTACACTTGAGGGCTTTATTACAGTTGTGGCTTCCAGAGTAGCCAGGCTAGGAAAAAACTGGAAAACCACAGGGCCAAAGGTGACTTTGGAAGAGTCACAATATTTGAATAGCTGAAATTGGGAATTAATGCTCATGACCTTACAATATTCCTTCTCTACACAAAACTGGCATGTATCACAGTGGCCATTGCCAAAAAACCCATCTCAATTTCTGTATGGCATTTGCAAATCATTTAAAGGAGCTTGTCTGGTCTGATTAGGTAAAACTGGAACTTTTTCATCAAAATGCAACTTGCTACATCACGTGCAAACACAACACTCTCCGTCCAGTTTTACAGAGTGAAAATATCCAGCAGAGTGGGATATCCAGCACAGTTATGGGGACACTGTGTTGCTGGATGTGCTGTATTTGACATGAGCTATTGAGCTCTCACTTTGGCCATTACAACTGCAAATGTGTAGTGTTTACATGAGTGGTAGCTAATTTTGCTCCCCTGCCCAGATCTGCTGATCAAATCCCTCAATGCCAGCTTAATGCCCACAGTCATCAGCGATGTCCCTCTGCCTCCTTATGTAAAATACTATGGGAGCATTGAGTGAATAATGCAACAAACATGGAATTACCATCTTAATGAGGAATGCATTTATCACACTGATGATTAAATCTTCAGTTTATGTTTTCATACACATTTTCACTCTCACACACACACATACACGCACACACACACACACACACACACACACACACACACACACACACACACACACACACACACACACACACACACACACACACAAATTCTGCTCTGATAAATTAAGCCCCCCCCCCCCCCCCCCACAAAAAAAATAACTCAGTTGGTCCAGATTTCCAGCTGTCTATGTGAAGGTCATTTTGATTTGCCAGAGCCAAAATGTAATTATTACCCAGGAAAGACCTCAACAAAGCATTAACTGCAGGTAAGGGTTGTTCTATTATTAGCAGTCAGGTGGAAGAGGAAAAGATAAATGAGCTGTGTAGAGCTATTTGTTCCCCTGAAGCAGCAGTCAGGTGGTTGGCCCACAAAGTGCTTTTATTTAGTTTCGCCTTTGTGATTTGACTGTGAGTGACATATTGCTGGAAGACCTGACTGCAGACAGACTTCCTTTTATAGCAAGCCTCTGTGCTGATGGCTCAGGAGATACATGTCAGATGGAATCCAATATGGTTGTGACATTTTTCACTTGGCATAGAGACAGAGAGCAGCAACAGCAAGAAACTGGACAGCCGGCCTGCCGGTGATCTCTCTCTCTGTCATTACATCCCTCCCTCTCAGCTCTCTGTGCAGCCTGCCTGTTCTGTAATGACTTCTGTATTCTATGTGCCCTCTGTATTCTTCACAATCCCAATATTCTGTGTTAAAATGTGTGTCACAGATTACGATGTAAAATGGGTAATCCCAAACACGCTATAGGCCGGCTATATAAAAGAGTACTATTAGGTGCTCAACAAACAGGACCAGCGAACTAGAAGAATATACCTTACCCAGACCACTTCGCTAGGACTAACCTGAAATAAGGAGGCCTGGAGCACACAGAGCTCACGGATGACGG
Source organism: Synaphobranchus kaupii (assembly GCA_029718625.1). Taxonomy (NCBI): domain Eukaryota; kingdom Metazoa; phylum Chordata; class Actinopteri; order Anguilliformes; family Synaphobranchidae; genus Synaphobranchus; species Synaphobranchus kaupii. The sequence goes on from CM056381.1 coordinate 56,243,500, forward strand.
TAAACTTGAATCTAACATTTTCCGTAAGCCTTGAAGTAGAAATACTCTGTTAAGAGCAGATAGTAATCATCGCTGTCAACCGAAACGTAATATACCCGATCGGACAATTCTTATGCCTGAGACGCAACTGTAGTACGGATACAGAATTTGAAAACAACATCTGACAGATGCGTAACAGATTTCTCCAGAGAGGCTACAGTGTTGTTGACGTTACCGCCGCCATTGACCGTGCCCCGCCATACTGATAGGAAGTCCCTCCTCTGTAAAAAGCCGAAGCACGCTACCCCTCCTCGTCTTTGCTTTTCCACTGAATTCAATCCGGTCGCTGGAAAAGTTAAAAACAATGTCCGTAAACATTGGCCCATTCTCCGGATTGACCCTCTTTAGAAGGCCACATAACATAAAAAACAAGGTGGTTCATAGCATGGTGAGTAGTCCGCAGATAAAACCCTCCTGGCTACCTATGCCCCCTACTACCTACCACCTTTATTAATTGCAACACCACCCATGTAATAGGGGGTAGGGGTGTGCCCGAAGCCGAAGCCAAAATCCGGAAGTGCACGGATAGTGGGTTGGAAACTGATTTTTTCCTATCCGAAGTTGCCAGTTCATATTCAGATGCGGGAAATAATTAAATTGCAGCAGGGAAATCTTTGATTCAGTGCCCACCTGTCTGTAGCCTCTTCTGAACTTTACAGAATTAACCATTGGATTGTTTATTTGTTTATTAAAACATTAAGATACATAATTAGGGATGGAGCCGTTCGATATGGGCCATGTGACTCAATTGGCAGTCCCTGAAATTACGGATACTCAACCTATATCTTTAACATGCTCGTTATAATCGAACAGTGTGCCCTGTTTATATAGGCCTACGTCAATCTTGTGAGCAAAAGAAAAAGAAACCAAATGTTAAATGAAAAATCTCAACATCTTGCATGCAAACGATACTATCCCTTTAATGCTGCTCGCTTTAAGTTAGCTGCGCTTAATCTCGCCACTTTTTCAGAATGTAAAAACACCTTTTAAAAGAAAGCAAAGGAACAGCTAGAATCAGTAACCTATGTCTCATTTTGAAATGTCACTTACTGGCTATCAAAATCATTGTTGTGTTGTTTGTATTTTTAAACTGTACCAACTGTCCGTTCTGCCTCCGGAGCCTCTTGCTGCGTAATCAGTTCTGTCAATCTTGCCATTCCATGAGCCCACACTTGCAACGCAATTAATAAAACGAAAATGTGACGTTTTACACTGCAGAAAAAAATGTTTAGGCTTGTCGCGGTGATCCGTTTAACCAATGGAATACTAAAAGCATATTTAAAGCTGTTGAAATGCAGCCATATCAAGACTTTTTTCATTTTCTTCAATTAAAAGCTTTTCAGGTGTTCTAGAACTTTGTTGTTACTACTAGCTCAGAAATGCATCTTGTTGGACTGTTCATTTTACTTTTTTAATTTAGAGTGGTTTTGTCAATAAATCATTAGGCTATAATCCTTAAGTCTTATCCTTGAATTGTATACAGCATAATAATAATAGGAATGATAATAATATTACTATACATAATAATTTATGTGTCCAAGTTCATATAGTAAAATAACTAAAATAACCAGGGACAAGGGCAAAAAAAACACTGGGAAGTTCAAACTGTTGGACCATTCCACAGGTAAACAGGTGATGCTATCATAACTGGGTATAAAAGTATATCAAAAGTCTCTTCATATCTTATTTTCAGGTACTCTCACAAGCGATACTATCACCATGGTGGTGACTGTGAGTACAATTGGGATTCCAAATTTAAGAAAAGATCAGGGCTGAAAATTAAGAAAAAAAAGGTTTATGCATTCTTCTGGAATCCTGTCACAAAGTTGCTGAAAACACAGATGTACTGATGAACTATTTTCTGTCCAAATCCGCTTTACACCATGCCTAAGAACACCCCCTTAGCCAACCTGATATCCATGATATACAGTGCTGACGGAAAGTATTCGGGCAGTGACACAATTTTTGTTGTTTTGGCTCTGTACTCCAGAACATTGAGGGCTCTATTTTAATAAACCAAACGCAATGGTGAACGCAAGAGTAATCGCTTGGCGGTATCGCTCTGAGGGCGTGTCGGCGAGAAATTTGGTAATTTCATGACGGCAATCTTGGCGCACCTTATGGCGGTATTGCTAAAAGGCTGGGTTTAAATGTCCAAGGTGTGTCTCTATGGTAGCCAATCAAATTGTTGTTCTCATGCTTTAAAAAAAAAGCCAGTTGGAACGCAATCGCTCCATGCAATTTCATAATGAGCAACCCAAACGCACTGGACCGTCAACGACAAGAGCGATTTTCCGCACAGGAATCAGACATACTTGCAACAGAAGTACAGGCTAGGACTGTAGTAATTTATGGATCACAATCCACACCACCTCGTCTCCCAGAAGTTCGGAAGGCACGGGAGGAGGTGGCGAATGCATTAATTAGCCTACATTAGGTGATGTAGGCATAATTATGATTCAAATGGTAGGCTTATGATTCAACTGTGTCAATGTGTAATTTATATATTATAGGCTATTGGCCTACATGATCGCAAGTTTCTTGTAAGCTGTCCTGTTTTAATCTAGTAGTTTAAATTAAAATTAATTAATTAATAATAATTATAGGCTATTTGTTCATTAAATGGAAGTGTAATGTTGGCATCACCTATAGACACTACATAGAACTACATGACGAATAAGTTGCCAAATTGCCAGAGTCTATTGCGTTCCCGCTAAGAGGTGGTTCCAGCTGTTCATAACGCAATGGGTTTTCGTTGGTTCAAATTGTCACTGAGCCGAAAGTATTTTAGAACACGCCCCAGACAGCGCCACCCATCCCACTGCAGCGCAAGCGAAAGGATGTTATGTTGAGAATTTGTTGATCCTAGCGGTATTGCTGAGAAACGCCATAGCGCCAGTTTTAAGACGTTGATGCTGTCAACAAGCTTGCGTTTGACTATACCGTCCCCTTGGGCTGGTTTGAAAATAGAGCCCTGAATATGAAATGGAACAGTGACTATGAGGTTAAAGTGCAGACTTACAGCTTTAATTTGAGTGTTTTTACATCCATATTGGGTGGATCCCCTATGGAAAACGAATATGCTGCAGTATATTGTAAATATATCAAAATTATCTTCACAATATATTTAAAATATACTGCAGTATATATATACTGTATATTACATTTCCATATGGGATCTTAGTTTGCGGCAAATGCACTACATATTAGCTGCAAGTTTGCGGCGAACTATCCAGTTTTGTAAGGCTTGTTATTTTTATTGAATTTTTAATTTTTTTTTTATTGATTTTTTATTGATTTTCCCCCTTCAAAATCTTGAGGAGAAGATCCACCCTGTCCTCTATGGGCGGACCTCCTCTGATTTCAATTCCATTTTTTTCCCCGCTTGGGACTGTAGAGTGGTTGAGATTTTATGAAATATGGAAGAACAGTGGCACAGAAACTTAATATTTAATAATAGCCCAAAATGGCACTGATGACGATGATATGCAGCTTTCCATGATACCACACTTTTTGACATGGTACAGTAGGATGTTTGTGATGCAGACCCCCAGGGTCTACACCACTAGGGGGGCTGAACAAAAGGGTTAAACGTTCAAGTTGAATCTTTAAGGAGATGTCGTGCATGCCGTAGCTGGGAAGGGGGAGGCTCTAGAGCAGGCAGGGAGAGAGAGTTTGGTGACAGTCGAGAGTAAGCGCAGAAAAGGGCGTGCCTACCACACAAGGATGGCATCTCCAGAGGTTGTGTTGTCCAACCGATTCCAGCCCTTTCAGGAATTGGACCTGGCTGTTGACCCTGAGAGTGGAAGGACTGAGCCTCAGGACACCAAGATGACCACATTCTCCAAGAAAAGGGAGTTAGTGATACCGGGGGACTCATTTATTAGAGGTGTAGACAGTATTCTCTGTTCGCACAACAAGGAGTCTCATATGGTGTGTTGCCTGCCTGATGCCCAGGTAGGAGATCTCCTGGAGCTGGAGGAAAAGCTCCTTGCCAGAGCAGAAAGGGATTCAGTGGTCATGGTCCACATTGGAGCCAATAACATAGGTAAGGATAGGTTTGGGTTTCTGCAGGACAAATTTGTGGGATTAGAAAATAAGATTAGGAGCAGAATCTCCATGGTGGTCTTCTCTGGTATTCTACCACTACCATGTTCGAGCAGAGGGAAGCAAAGATTTAATTTGGAGGTTGAACATGTGGCTACAAACCTGGTGTAGGAAAAAGGGGTACAGGTTTATGGAGCACTGGGACTCCTTTTGGGACGGGGGTGACCTGTAGAAGTGGAACGACTTGCACCTGAACCAGAGGGGTACTGCTGCATTGGGCCAGCATATGCTTAGGGTAGCACAAAATTATTTTAACTAGGGACTTAGGGGACAGGGAGGTTAGAGAGTCAAAAGGCCAGGGAGGTGCAAACCGCCCAGATTGAAGCTGTGAAGGCTGTCTATAATAATAGTGGGAACAGGCTGTCTATAATATTTGATATTATCATCCAAAAAAAACCCAGAAGAATCACTTGTTGCAATATCCATAATTAGCCACAAAGTGGCTCCATTGAGCACTATTTTACAAGCGAGAGCCATCAGCTGAGATCAATAAGACAGATCAATCTATCGTTGACTATTTTCATTCAAAAGCACAGTATTTTTAACACCATTAAAGTAAAGTCATATCAGAAATAGAACAAAGTAGCATGAATAATTGAAGACCCTGGTGCTAAAAGTACTGAAGTCACAAAATGTCTATTTTGAGAAAATCACATCTGAAAATATCATTGATCCATGAAATCAGCCATAACCTGTTGTTTCCATAGTGGAGAAAAGAGACTTAAGCACCTTTTCTGTTAACAATATTTATAGGGTGGACTGTTTCTATGCTCAACTTCAATTGTCTAAAAATGTGACTTCAGTACTTTTAGCACCCAGGTTTTCAATTACTAAGTAGCAATCAAAATAAAGAATAACAAACTGATTACATGAAAAGTCTGGTTTTGGGGCCAGTTGCACCAGCTATACGTAAGATCAAACGTAGGCTATTTAACGTTACGTGTTTACTAAATTAAGGTTCACGTATTACTAAAATGAGTAACGAATAAGTGGCAGACTTCTGGCTAGGCTAGCTAATATGTTTTCACTATACCAAAAGTAGATAAATGATGGGCTGTATTTCCCCCATTTTTCTTGGGTGACTCCAGCTAATGGCAGTGACATTTTTTCAGTAGAACTGTAGTGGCTAGCTTGCCAGTGAGTAATGTTTGCCTCTCTTAAAGAACGGCTTACAGGCATGATTATTACTAACGCCCAGTACCTCCATTTTTATTCTGTAGGAGTGGCAACCTGTGACTGCCATTGCCTGAAACCCGCCCATAAACTGTAAGCCCCTGGCCGTTGTAGTCCACAGTAAAACAGGTAACTGGAACATGCACAGTAGTCTGGAGTTATATCTCTGCTCTCACTACAGGTAGAGAGTTGGCTGAGAGCTCATTTTAATCAGGAGGACAGCTACTCTTCTACAAAGCAAACATTATTTTTCAGTGGAATTCCCCTTTAACCCCTTCACGCAAATGCCTCGTGGCCATAGTGCCGGCCATGGATTTTGCTCAACCGAGACATTTGTTGCTCCTGCAACCAAACTATGAGTGCAAACAAGAAACTCAATGTTGTAGCCTAATTAGTATACGTTTTGTGACAACTCTGCCGAATACAGAGTTTCTAAGTGTCACTATTCTCCTGTAGCAAGTCCAATTAACAAGCAACCCCCCACCCAGTCTCGCCTGCAACTATACCAACTCATGCATGACATAGTGGACAATAGCGTCTATGTGCGAGATCATTAATATACAGTATTTATGATCTAAAATTAGTATTCCATCATAGCAACAAGATAAACCCAACAATACCCCGATCGTATACCAAAAAAGCTGTGAAAAGCCCTGCTCACTCAAATTATTGTGTAATTATATCACATCATTCTACTATCAATATCTGCTACTAAATATAAAATACATATACAATCCTACCATTAATTTTACACAGAGATGTTCCTTTCAAAATTCAGTGGTCATTTGTTGTCTTGGACAATCTTTTTGAGAAATACACACCAGTTTATAACATTATTACACAGCATGTAACATCTGCTCGCAACACCCCATATACTGTAACTGCAGCGCTGAAGTATTTCACGTCCAGTTTTATTCACAACGGTTTTTATTCATGTTTTATCCAATAGATAACAATATATGCTTCTCTACGGTGTTTGCAATTTGATATTGGGTGCTTTGAACAGTAAATTACAGCCCAGCATAACAGAATTTTTCATTTTATCAATGTAGTATGACACAAACAGCTACAGAAAATGCATTCGCTGACGGCAGTTTTTCATCCTCGATATGAAAGTAGTACTGCTTGTAATATGTGGTTCTTCTTACTGGCTACATATGTATGTTAGTTTTTCCACTCGATCACTGAATTCCACTGAATCTTTTAATAATATTATGGACTGTAGATGGTGAAATCCCTAAATTCCTTGCAATCGTGTGTTGAGAAACATTGTTCTTAAACTGTTGGACTATTCGCTGCAGTTTTTCGCAAAGTACCGATTGACCCATCCTTGCTCATAAACACCCAAGCCTTTGTGAATGCTCCTTTTACCTTGGATTTGAGCTGCCCTGTGCGCCTGATGGAAGTGGTAGCCTCAACATAGCGGCGCAGCGCACGCTCTGGGCATACCAAATGTGCATCCCCTAGGTCCCCGCCCGGTGGGGGGTGAAGTGCAGCAAGCTCAATCGGCTGGTTAATATGGAATGCCGAAAAATTGCAGAAAATCCAGTATAACAGAACTCGGGCAGTGCACGGGGTCCGCACAGTGCTGCGAGCACCATGTGCAAAATAACTGCCACCTAAACTCATAGGCCCGTCTTGTAGATGGAGCTCTGGAGTTAAGAAGCGTCTGCAGGACAGAGGAACCGCTTCCAGCTAACGAAGGGTCAAGCTCCTCAATGGCCCGACCCAGAGCTTCATCTTGCCCGGTTACGGATGCCACACAGAGCCATTCCTCTGAGACAGGAGGTCTGCCCGAATCGGGAGCCTCCAGTGTGATCTGCAAAAAAGGCAGAGGAGCGTCGGGAACCAGGGTTCCATCGGCCACTTGGGGGCCACCAGAAGCTTATGGTGGCCCATGCTGACCCTTTGCAAGGTTGCCTCAACCAGAGGCTTTGGCGGAAAAGCGTACAGTAGGCCCATCTGCCATACGTGTGCTAACGCGTCCTCCCCCAGGGAACTCGAGCCCTCGGCTATCGAGAACCACTGGGGGCAGTGAGTGAACTCCGGAGAGGCGAACAGGTCTGTTTGAACATGAGCAACGTACCAAGTCGAGTATACTGGCTAAACGGTGGAGCGGCAAAGATGCTATCATGCTCCGTGAATTGAGCGACAGTCTGATATATATGATAGACTGGCTCGGCACTAGCTGGCTCTTGCCATAATTGACATTGATGCCCAGACTGAAGATATGGGATAATGTCTGGGTAGCGTGTGAAAGCGCCATACCTGCGACTCGGCACACATCAGCCAGTCATCTAGGTATGCCAGAATCCTTAACCCCCGCAGCCGGAGCAGCGATAGGAAACGACGGTGTTCCATACAGATGGGGACGTGGAATTACTCGTTCTTCAGGTCCATAGCCATAAACCAATCCCCCGGTTTTACGGTGTGTAATACCTCCTTTTACCCGGAGCATCCGAAAAGTGTACTGCCTTCAGTGCAAATTCAAGCCCCTCAGGTCCAGGATTAGTCGGAAGAGAACATCTTTCTTTGGTACCAGTAAATACATGGAGTAAAAGCCACTGAGCCATTCAGAGGGAGGCACCACTGACACAGTGTCCTTCTACAGGAGGCCTGAAATTTCAGCATCCCTGACCGAATGGGGTTTAGGACACGTGTAAACCTGACCCCGGAAAATGTTGGGGCCCGCCGGTTGAACTGGAGGTGGTAACCCTTTGAAATTGTGGAAAAAATCCACGGGTCATTTGTAAGTGCCGCCAAATTCACCAGTTGATCTCGGCGAAACTGCCCCACTGCTGGCCTCCGGACGTCATGCCTGTTTGGCGGTATGTTTGTGGGCTTTGGGGGGGTGGCAGTTGGACCCATGGGGTCACAAGGTGAACCAGACACTTTTGCATGGGCGGCCGGACGGCAAGGGGCTCCCTGGTTCCTGTACAAGGGCTGCCCTTGGCCACGAGCCACAGGTTGGAGCTAACGAGCAGAAGGGTGGCATCTGCTGTTCCCTGTATCTTGAGGCCTCGATAGAGCTCTCAAGGGCCTGCTTAGCTGCCTCCGTGAAGACTTAGCCAGGGACCACCGGCAGGTCCTGAATGGTTCTCTTTGTCGCATCAGGGAGAGGGGACTGAGGCAACCACACCTGACGCCGGGCCATCGTGAGAAGAGACATCACGCGGCCAAGCTCACGTGACATAAAAGTGAAAACTTGAAGAGCAACGTCTGTGACAGTGAAAGCATCAGCCAGGACAGTGAGTTCCCAATATGTGCCATGCCGGCCGCAGCATCATATGACCTACAGAGCAGATCGTCAGTCGCTCTGCACTGTGGCTTAGGCCATCCGCTCAAACTGCTTCCGCCTGGGATACCACAAGTGCCACAATGGCGGGCTCAACAGAAGGCATACAGTCCAACCCATGGACCTCAGCGTCTGACTTAGACGCGAACATACTACAGTCTATGGGCATTCGCCGCGAGCCAGGGGATGCCCAAAACTAAGTCAATTCTATCATAAAATCGGGTGAACTGGATCCCAATGGGGAGAATGAAAAGAGCAGAAAACAGAGCGTACACGCTTATAATCTGCTACACAAACCAATCAATGGGAAAATATCTCACTTGGGGAATGACCATGCCCAGAGTTTCAAAGACAGAACTAACAGACAGCCTCGCAGCACTTGAACAGAGCGCACACGCTTACCGATTGGGAAAAATGTCTCACTGGGGAATAACACGCCCAGGATTTCAGACACAGAATTAACAGAGTCTCGTTACACTACAACCAATCAACAGAGCACACACGCTTACCGATTGGGAAAAACGTCTCACTGGGGAAAATAACTTTAACCAGTTATAGCTTTAAACAAAGAATTAACAAAACTCTCCTGTTCAAACAATTAATTAACAAATGCAATATAGCAAACACTTCCAAGGCACAATACAAATGTGGCAGCACCGAGTGCCAAATCGCACTAGCTATATGCTACACAAAAACATAGTTAGCGATGTGATACACAGTATCCCGTCTTTAATAACAATGCTATTAATGGATTACCACATGCAAGTGCTATCACAGCCTTTGGAGGACAGGAAAAAATCCCGTAGTCGCAAAGCCTTAAGTGATAGCACAGGTATACAAACAAAAAGTTTACGTCTCAACTCTGCATCGGCAAGAAGAAAGAAGAAGCTCTTACAAGCGATAATACACTGCCTGGCCAAAAAAAAGTTGCAGTTGCACCAGTCATGCATAGTGCCCACTGTACAAGCCTCTGGAGGCAGTGTTATGATCTGGGGTTGCTTTAATTGGTCAGGTCTAGACTCAGCAACGTTATGCAGCAATAAAATGAAGTCAGCTGAGTACCTGAATGTACTGAATGACCAGGTTATCCCATCAATGGGCATATTCCAAGATGACAATGCCAAGATTCATCGGGCTCAAATTGTGAAAGAGTGGTTCAGGGAGCATGAGGAATCATTTTCACACATGAATTGGCCACCAGAGTCCTGACCTTAACCCCATTGAAAGTCTTTGGGATGTGCTGGAGAAGACTTCACGGAGTGGTTCGACTCTCCCGTCGTCAATACAAGATCCACGACGAATGCGCACCATAATCAAAGCTAAAGGTGGTCCAACAAAATATTACAGTGTGCGACTTTTTTTTTGGCTGGGCAGTGTATAACGTCTCTGCATTTGAATGGATCTCTATGGGAATTGGGGGGTGGGACTAGATTTAGCTGTAAATTACACTGGAACAGTATGGAAACACATGGTTGGCTAAATGGCTCTAAGTCATCAAGGGTCTGACGTATCAAACAAGCCTTAAATCATCACTCTGCTGCCAGAAATACAGTAGATATGGATGGATAAGGGTTTCTTCTCCTGACTTATTTTCCCAGAGTTCAATATGAAAATTTGTCAGGAGAAATAACCCTTGAAGTGATCCATCCATATCTACTCCATATCTGGCAGCAGAGTGATGGTTTGAGGCGTGTTTGATACCTCAGACCCTTGATGACTTGCATCCATTTTACCAATCATGTATTCCATACTGTTCCAGCATAATTTACAGCTTAATCTAGTCCCACCCTCCAATTCCCATAGAGATCCATTCAAATGCAGAGACGTTATATTATCGCTTGGAAGAGTACCAGAAAATAACATATCAAGAGTCTTTTGATGTTGTTGGGTCACAGACGTCAGGAAGTCATGACATGCAAAGAATATGCGACCAATTATTACAAATTTTAAGGCACAGTCAACTTAGTGTATGTAAACTTCTGACCCACTGGAATTGTGATATAGTGAATTAAAAGTGAAAATCTGTCTGTAAACAATTGTTAGAAAAATTACTTGTGCCACGCACAAAGTAGATGTCCTAACTGACTTGCCAACACTATAGTTTGCTAACATGAAATCTGTGGAGTGCTTAAAAATTAGTTTTAATTACTTCAACCCAAGTGTATGTAAACTTCCAACTTCAACTGTATAACTGCATGTGCAGATCCAGGCAGGGATACATTATAACTGCAGTCATGTGCAAACCCAGACAGGGACACATTATAACTAACTGCAGTCATCTGCAAACCCAGACAGGGACACATTACAAATGCAGTTATGCGCAGACCCAGACAGGGACACATTATAAATGCAGTTATGCGCAGACCCAGACAAGGACACATTATAACTGCAATCGAGTACAGATCCAGACATGGATACATTATAACTGCAGTCATGCATTTTGTGAGGTGGTAGGCAGTGGCTGGGGGTATAAAAACACAGTACTCTTGCTGAAGCAATTTTGGACCAGTTTTACGTTTCTGTGAGCACCCTCTGTCGCCCAGAGCTAATTCTCACAGGAATATTTTGTTCGGGAATAATAGTGGTCTTGGGCTGTAGGTATAGCAGATATTGATTGAGGCTTTGCTCTGTTTCCTGGAAGCTCCAGTCACTGCTGTAATTTGCCCTTGCGAAGCAGAGGGTACATTAGGTCACTGAAAAATGGGCCGGGCCAAGCGCACACAGATACTCGTGGGACTCTGCCGCGTCGCTGAATCGGCTGAAATCTGCACCATGGCCCTGGGACCTTCCCAAGCCACTCACTGGGTAGTATTCACATCATGTGACTCTGCTATCATGTTATTGGTGGAATTCTGCAGCATGGTTCTATGACCTGATCATCCGGCCCTCTCACCATGAGACATCTGGAATATTTAACCTTCAGACCTTGTGATTGGAGAGTGTGTGTGGGGGTGTGTGTCTCTATGTGCATGGGGGCCTGCGTCTGTATGCTTGTGTGTGATGTGTATGTGTGTGCATCTGCATGTGTGTCCTTTCTTTGTGCAGTAAAACAGGCCCTGCAGGGACAATATTGCCAACTTTCCACATTTTTAGGTTAGTGAACAACCAGAAAGCTGCTGCTAAGAACCTTCAGCATTTTCTTTAGGTCAAAGGAAATTACATAACTGGGACCTCTTGTCTGTGTACCATCAGGTGTTACGATTACACCAATGTTCACACATTACTCTTTAATTTTCTGAAACTTAGTATACCCTGGTAATAAATAAAAGGAGTTAAAATAAAAAAAATATTATTTCATTTTCATTATTTAATTATGAATACCTGATATGCTTCTGATTGGCACTTTCATAATTTTAGTAACTTTATATTTCTTTCTCTGCCCCTCAAAAAGAGCTGAAAAGAGCCTACAGAGAGTTCTGGAAAAAGGTATTGTGGACAGATGAGACCAAGATTCACTTCAAAGTGATGGCAGGAGCAAAATGTGGAGGCCAATTGGAACTGCCCAAGATCCAAAGCATACCACCTCATATGGTGGTAACATATGGTGGTGGGGTTGTTATGGCTTTGGCATGTATGGCTGCTACAGGTGCTGGCAGCACTTGTCTTCGTTGATGATAGCAGCAGAAGAATTAATTCTGAAGTGTACAGAAATCTTATCAGCTGAAGTTCAAGCACATGCCTCCAAACTCACTGGACAGGGCTTCCTCTTACAACAAAACAATGCTCCCTTTTTATGCGAAAGAAAAGTGCTAAACATGACTACTTTCATTTACATAACATGAATATGTCCCAAACATTATGGTGCCCTGAAATCGGGGGGGGGGGGGGGCGCGGTGTAGAACAACTGCTGTAATTTCTACATGGTGAAACCAAAATGCATAAAAATACCCTTTAATAAAATATGAGGATCTGCACTTTAACCACATGTGAATTGTTTGATTACAATTGTGGACTACAGAGCTAAATCACTTAAAAAAATATGTCTTTGTACCAAACAGTATGGAGGGCATTGTATTTAAACAGCATTAAACTGCAAATCATGCATAGTTACAAAAAATTACATTATATGTATTCCTTCTCACTCATGATTAGAAAAACTACATACATAACAGAATCTGGAATAGCACAAAAAAAACATTTATGAAGGTAGCATATAGATTTAAGCACTGATTCTGAATGCTGTTGCCCCAGAGGCATCAATCATATCCGGACTATAATTGGCCATGGTGTCACCCAGGGAATGAGGATACTAGTTTGAATATTTTTCTGAGCCCCCATTCTTTTCCTATAGATGTGCCCTGACTAATAAGGGATAAATGGGTCCAATGGGTCCATAGTTACCTCCCATCTGATAAGAATGAAACTTGGCCAAATAAACCAACAGACATTTTAAAATGCATGAACTGAAATTATTTAAATATATGATATATGATCAGATTAATTTGAAATACTTCTCAAGTGGTGTATCATTTGACTTGCACTCGCAACTGTTTTTATATTGGTCATACAATAAGACTTGTTTGGGACCGGCTATCTAAACATAAATATGCCATTAGGATCCATGGCCAGGATTGCCTAATGGCAATGCATGTTTCAGAGGGTCATAATGGTCAGTCTCTATTGGTGACAGGTGCTGGGAAAACGGTCCACAAGGTAATTTTTCTGTTTTTAATAGTTTATGAAAGTACAAATCCTGAGCTGTCTCATACACTGCAATATGCAAATATTGAAGAAGATATTCTTCTTTGAATGTTGGTACACCTTAAAACACTTTCCTGAGAAAACATCTCTCAAAGAGTTGTAATGATTCACACCTCAGGCTGGGCGCCGTGAACAGTAGCTGGCTAACCCCACCCCCAACCAACTAGAGTATCTGTCACTGGCTGTAAGCTGTAACCATTTGGTAGATAATGAAGAATTCAAGGACAATGCAAATCACAACATTAAAATAAAAACATTCAAATAAACTAAATGGTGTACTTAAGCTCAGAATAAGACTTTCCTTTTGTAGATTCACTTCGACTGCATCTCCTCAGCTGCATTGGACATTGTAGAGCTGAACATTGAACACTGCGCTATTGCACACCTAACCACCATGTTGATACTGTCTGCACCATCGGCGTGCCTAGGCCCTGGCTATTAGGCTATAGCCCCGGGTCTTTTTCCATTAGCCCCGAGTCTCAAGAAGGTGAGTCGCCATGTGTAAAACGTAACTACTCCACCCCGCCCCCTATCTCTCTCTCTTACCCACACGCAAAGTAGCCTGCTGGCGGGATGGATTAAGTTAGTTGATTCGGGATGAGATGATAGAAAAATAAAAAAGGTAACCTTAACATTACAAGATATAACGTATAGCTAGACTGCAAATTATCATATTTTTTCAAGATTGCTTTGTTTTGCAGTAGGATATTGTTTGCTTGTTTGGAGTGCTTTTGTTTAACGTTATCATTTTTTTAACAGCAGATTAATAAATACTGTTCTCAAAAGGCACTAGAAATTAGCACTTAAGTTCTGTTTTTCAAAAATTTTGTTCCCAGATGCCAAACCACTCCTATGCCCTTGGCTTTTCATTACACATTGATACACATTTGTACTGTTATTGTAGCATTAATTTGAATCATTCATCTTGGGTGCCCTCAAATAGTTTTTCTATGTTGATGTGCCCTTTTCTCACTTGTGCTGAGCGCCGGGTCTTTACAATGTCTAGACACGCCCCTGGTCTGCACTATGCTCCTTGTAGAATTGGAGAAGGGCAGAGAGCTGATTTTTTCCGACCCTGAAAGGAAGAAAAAAACAAATATTGGTTTCAGTTAGCTGTCCATTGATGCGTTGATACGATTGTTTGGACATGCGGCTAGTTAAACAAAGACTGGTAGATAGGAATATCACAATAAATTGCTTATACTTTGTTTGGACACGGGGTTAGCTAGATAGCTTAGCCAGAAAAGGCTTTGTTTGTGTTATCTGAACAAAGACCATGTCTGAATCAACGCCCTTCTATTCTATTCAGTATGCTAATATAGCTGAGTAGCTACACTGGATGAGAAAGTTGTTAAGTAGGCAAAATGTTCTGCAAACTGTACTTTAAATCCCCGAATTATATAGTTATTTCCAGGTTTTCGCTGTATTGAGGATATTTTTCGCATAGCTTACTGCATGTCACTAAACAACTTATGCAGTAAGCAGCAAGTTACACATGCTAGTAACGTTACACAGTAACGTTAGTCATGGCTCTGATTCGGACACAGCCGTTGACTAATAGACATAGATCGGCTAACAGAAAGATAGACAAAAACTCAAACTTACCCAAGTAGGCCTACAAAACAGAAGGCTTCGCCGGCAAGTGACAGTACTATGAAACGTGTACGTTGTTCTCTGATGCTTTTGTTTGCTTGGAACCTTCTTTGTCGGTTTAATCATTTCA
The DNA here is from genome assembly GCA_029718625.1 of Synaphobranchus kaupii. Classification (NCBI taxonomy): domain Eukaryota; kingdom Metazoa; phylum Chordata; class Actinopteri; order Anguilliformes; family Synaphobranchidae; genus Synaphobranchus; species Synaphobranchus kaupii. Next base: position 56,258,538 of record CM056381.1, read on the forward strand.
GAATCATTAGTACATGTCCATAATAAACAAGTTCCCAAAACAAACATGTCTCCGTTGTCTGCTAATGATGCCATGTTTGTATGGTTTGTTCTCGTTTTATAGATTAATTCTGGAGACAGTTTTTGACCAAGAGTCCCGGTGCTGTGAATTCTCCTTTTGGCATTTGCAGTCAAAATTGCGAATTTTATCCATTTCCATTTCAACATCGTGGTCATCTGTTATGGAGGATCATTCAGCCCAAAATGAAAATTAAAACGAAAATGAAAATGGAGGATTATTCAGCCCAAAATTAAAATGAAAATTAAAAACTTTTCATTTTCATTTTCAAACTGTATCTATGTAAATGAGGGGGTATGGTCCTCCTATCAATCAAAGCAAGCAGGGTGGGCCTCATACAGGTTTAGTGCAGTAGCACTTAATGAACACTAGGGGGAGCATAGCATAGGGATGGGTAACAGTCTATGCTTGATACTATGCTCTCAGGGCACTCGTAAGTTTTAATGGATGAAATGATGAAGAATCTGAGCAGTGTTATAAAGTATTCTTGTTTTATGAAAGAAATGGAGCTAGCTAGCCAGCGCTACGCTGTGTAGGCTATAGGTCAAACCTGCGAGGTGGAAAATCCACGTTCAGAAAGTGAAAGTCCTCCCCAATCATTTGTTCCAATCACCTGGATTTGCTAATTATAACAATTCTTCAGCCAAGAGGCAGGAGCTAACTAGGCTAATTAGTGAAATCGTGAGTTCATGGGTGGAAGAAACACGGTAGGACTTTTACTTTCTGACCCCTGGAATTTCCACCTCTGCAAACCTGGTAGTAGCCTACACTAGGCTATATTGTGCCAGTTTTAAGAAAAAAATCTTTATTTCCCAAGTTACCCCTTATGAGGGCCCCTTGGGAAAGAAAAGTTTGCACTGGCCATTCAGTGTTTAAGTAGGAAGAATTTGGTCCCTCTTGTGTTGATGTTTTACCAGCGTTTGTTTAATCCGCCTGGGAATATGGTGTTGAGTTTTCTAATCCAATGTCTTTCTGTCCTATGTCTGTCCTCCTGTGTCCAGTTAATGTTTGAATGGAGGCCTGATATTTCTACTGCTTCAAGTCAATGGTGTAGGAAATGAGCCACTATGTGTGTGTCTGTTTTCCTATGATTTCTTATGTTATATATGTGTTGTGCCAATCTGGTCTTGATTGTATTTCCTGTCTCTCCTACATATATTTTAAGTGGCAGTGTTTGCACTTTATGACATACGTATATGCAGTTATATGTGTTAACTGTAAGTGTTTGTTTAATAGGCTACATTGTGCCAGGTTAAACGTTGGATTGGATCAGTTGGACTGCTGGAAATAAATGAAATCCTCTCTTAAAATAAATGAAAAGACTGCAAATGAGTCACTGTATCGTTTAAACTACATGCATACTTTGTAGTATACTGTATCGTATACTACAAAGCAGGATCACTGAGCCTTTTTACTTCAGTCCATGTTCCAGATTGGGAGGGTTCCGGGTTTTACTCATTGCAGCTATCCAGCCAACTCAGTAATCCTGCTTCGTAGTACCACCCCCCACCCCTTTACCATTCCTATTTTCTCACTTTTTCAGGATTGTTATCAGTGAGCTTTAGATTACTCCAAACTTTGCTTTAGTTGATTATCGCTTCGTTGAAAGAGCACCTTCTTACTCTCCTTTTCATTAGTTTGATCTACTGGGCACCAACTGATTAAAAAGTGAAAAGAGCAGCAGCTGGCTACAGACATTTCAGAGTATGCACATGATCCTCCTGAACTGTTGCAGCAATGGGGCAGGCTTACAGTCGCAATTGAATGAGTACAGTACAAACTAAATATGTACTCAAATCCAAAGTAGTACTGAATACCTTGAATGCACTCCTGCACTCTTGTACTGCAACCATAGTTTTAACATGGAAAGGTTTAATGTCGAACCAAGTCTTTCTCACACGTGTACTGTATTACACATTCAGGACATGTGAGGGCATTTTTATCTCTTACAATATTGATTGGCTATTCCAAATTGGGAGAAAACTGATTACAACAAAATTCCTATTAATTGAATTTACTCTCCCCTTTTTGTAACACATGAAAACAAATAGCAAAAACCTTTCGCCCATGTGTATTGTTGTGGCCTAATTCCAGGCACAAAAAACACCCTCTTCAGCTGAGTGTGCTTCTGGCCTCATGAGTAGTGGAATGTTAAATTGCAAAGACAGGTTGCAGTGCAATCTTGCGCCATTGCAAACATGACAGGGATCACGGTCAGTCTCAGGTATAGCCATAGCCTTGCCAAAATAAACTAAGAGCAATATCTACGGTAACATGTCAGAGGAAACCACATGGACACAGCTTTCCAGAGCAAACATTACTGGATAGTTCCACCACTTCCATATTTATGCTGGTCATTTTCTTTTGAAGTGGAGAGTCAAAAAAGGGAAGCATTGGACAAGGAAGGAGAGGCTGGCTGAGAGAGGACATGATAGAACAAGGCAGGAATGGAGCATGCAGATTAGCAGAGTGACTCACAGCTTCCTGGCAACAGTTGATAGGAATCAGCAAGCACTTTGCAAAGTGTCATGTGAAGAGAAAATATGTAACGCATAACGCATGTAATGGATAGTGTCATTGTGATCATCATGACTGAATTGGAAACCTTATATCTTTTTTGCAGTCCCAGAACCACAGCTCTCAAATTTTGTAACCCTCAGAGACCTAAGGATATTTTGGCTGATTTTCCCTCATCTTACTTTAATTTTTAACTCATAACTTTAGTCTCCCTTCAAGCCATGGCTCATTTTTCTCAGAACAGTCTCAGCTACACACACACAAGTGAAATTATTGTATTGTATGACACAGTCAACACATAATGTGTTACAAGATTTATGTTTCTGGCACACCAAGGTCTTAGACTAATAATCTTAGACTAACAAAGAAAATAATCTTGCTTTGACACATTCTGCATGAAAATGGTGAATGCAGAGACATACAAATGCACCAATGTTTTCTTAAATCTGCCATGCGACCGGGGGTTTGATTCCCCACCATGATAATTTATATACCGCCATCACATCTCCATCTGTAACCCATTCTGCCTTCCCCCTGACTGTCTGCAGTCTTTATCTTAAAAAATCACACCATAAAATGTTGTGTTAATTCAACTCTACATATGAGTCCAAATGGGAATTGTATGAGTTTATGTAACACTGAACATTTTATTGTGTACTGCAGTATATACTAAAATTCCAGCCCCAATGGGAAAAAAGTTAAATAAATTAAATACCCTAATTAGCCTAAAACCTATAATGGGCCCTAACCATTAGCCTATTATGCCTACTCTAAATGGTATTTAATTATTGAACGTGATATAATTGTTTGTAACCTTGGCTTAGCCTACATTATTCAGTAATATTGCAATCATTCTTTTTCACTCACTCGTCAATTGGCTTAATTAATCCAAAACGCGTTTTTAATAGTTTCATTCTTAGGGCACTGTACAGTAACGTTACCGGTTTCCGGCTACACTCCAGCAAGGCTAGTAAGTTCATGAGAAGTAGATATCTATTTTTAGAGCGGACACATTCCGCTGCTAGTAGCCTACGTCAGGTCCACGTGAGTCAAGTTCCAATGCAATCGCCAAAAAGAAAATCGAGGAAATATGAGACATCATACATAACTTTTGGGTTTTTATCCATCAAGAAAAAAGTTGGCCTTGATTATCCCCAGTGCGTAGCCTACTATACCAATAAGTTATACAAATGTTAAAACCATCTAAACTGAGCACACACACTGCGAATATTAGCCTGAGAAATGGCTGAAGCAACAAAGAGCTGTTACCCGGATGTCCACCTTTCCACACCTATTTCCTTGTTCCTGCGCGATTACCACAATGTAATTATTGGACTTCACGGATGCATAGAAATTGATCGTAAGGAGCATCTTGATGCAATTGAACATCACATTTGTTACCCAATCACAAAGACTTGTCTCATCATCATGGTATTGATATGCAGATAGGATTGGCAAGTGGTGTAAGCTTCTCCATAAGCATGGGAAATTCCAAAGTAAGCCTGTCAAGAATTATGAACGAATGCACAGACTATATCAGGCCCGAGAAGTTAATTCTCATATTCCCGATTGGCAGGTACAAAGAGAGAAACAAATGGACATGTTCTGCACTATGGGTTCAACAGCACTGCATGGACTCTTCAAAAGTATTCTACCGCCTGAAGTTGTCCAAAAGACTGCCTGCTCTAGGGTTGTGGATTATGTGCACGCAGAGAGATCAAGTATGTTCTATCAACCTTTTTTATTCTGGGAAAATATCCGGAGACAGCTGAGGACTATTCAAATGAAGAGCGATAAGGGGAATATCTATGATAGCCACTGCTGCGTGAGTTACGGCACCCTATGTAGACCGGACATCAGAAAACTGAAATAGAAAAAGAGTATTAAGAGCTCAATTAAACACAGTGAAAAGGCATCAGCAGCATCTGAGGATCAAGTCACAGGTTACATTCTTACACCACGATATGGACTCCTAGAAATGGCTGGTGAGATTATCTTACTCAGCTGTGAACAGATTCTAATGATAATTGATGTAGTGGAAGGAAGGCTTAGAACTGATATAGCATTGATCTTGGACACTGGCAAGCATCTGCTGACTAGTCACAAGTTCAGGCAGGTTATTAGTCACCTTGACTCGCTCTTCCCTGCTATGGGTAATGATACGTTTGATGTTCAGAAGCTGATTGAGGCAACGGTTCAAGCCGTTAACCTAGTACAGGACCCCGGGAATCCTTTAGATTGTGTGATAGATTTGTCTTCTTAGTGAGAATTTGATAGATGATGTCAGAAGCGTGTGCTCTAGAAATCCTGGAGAATGGGCCTTTCGTGCTATTCTCCTTGATGGAATTAAGCCTGGTGATCCAGCTGAGTTCGGTGAACTAATGAAAATATTGACCCTCCATGCTCAAGTTCTAGGACAGACTCCTGAACCAAGAGTATATCCTTGTACTCCCCTGCATGTTGTAAGATCTTGCGTGGTACAGTTGAAAAAGAGAGGCATTCAGTTTGGGGAAAGACTGGACCCCGAAGAAGCTTTAAGGATAGCTGAGAGCCAAGGGAGCTACATTTTGGCTAGTTCAATTACACAGCCTATGCCAGGAGGTTTCTTAAAGATAGTCGGTGTGTATAGTGGTGGAGATATAAGATCCGATATCCCTTGTGGGCTGCCCACACCAGACGATAGAACAGACAACATAAAATACCTACTCAGAGGGTTCGGAATATCGTCATCCTCTGGAGGGAAATTGCTAGCTCTGATTGAGAGCTCTGGCTAAAGAGATCCAGCAATACTCTCATGTTGCATCCCTCGGGGAAGGAATTTTGCAGCTGTAGCATGTGCACATCTTAAGCCTGCCTCTGTGTACTTTAACACAAAGCTTGGGATGGAGGATATAGTTGATGACAGGGAACTTGTGATTATTCCGAACGACCTTACAACAATCCTGCAATAAGACCAGAGTTCTGGCTACTGTCTGGTGATACAGCAGAGTCGACATATTTGTCTCTGCCGGAATGGCTGGCAGCTGCTAGAAGATGAATTCCTCCAGAGGGACTCTGTAGTTAAGAAAGGAACTTACCTACAATCTTATGGTCTCAGTAAGAAAACTAAGTGCAACTCTCTCTTCAGAAAGCTTGATCTTTTAATATCTTTAAGCCTTGTAATCTCCAGGTCCCTTAAATACTTTGAGAAAACACACTCTAGACAAAATTAATCTTTTTACGATGACAAACATATCTTGGATTGTCCAGTCTTGCACGGACCACGCACATACTGGTTGTCCATCAAAGGTTGCAAGGCACATACACATCATCTCAAGATGCTGAATTTCTATCTACAGAAATCCCCTGTACTATGTCCATCTGGTGATAGGAAGGTTTGGTGGCAGTGACGTACCTGAAGAAATCTGCAGGTGTATCCATTATCGACCTGTTGGGACACTACCAAGCCCTGTCGTCAAAGACTTGTTCAAGATTGCAGGATCCACTGCATTAAGCAGATAGTACAAGACATTACTCGATAGACAAGTACTCAGTTTCAAGTTTCTTAAGTACCGAATTATAGCAATTCATTGAGCATTAGGTAGAAAAGATCAGATCAGTTTTGTAATAGTGAATTTAGAATAGTACTAAATATATATAAAAAATAAAAAAACCATCTAAACTTAAAAGATATTCCTACAACTAAAACATGAACATCACACAGACAAACCTGTTGAATCCGATGAAAGAAAAGCATCATAGCTGGCTAATCAAGCGAATGGTTTCAAACAACATGCAACTGTCCCAGAAAACAGGATGCCGCCCGGAAAATTGGCATGGCTCCTTTGTCAAAAAATACGGTCACTAGAAGAATATCGGACATGGATATAGGATATAACTGAGCAACTGCTTGAATAGGTAAAGGTCAGTCCCTTATTGAGTTACAATTATATGAAAGTAAAGATGTAGCTAATGTACAGACCAAATTTTGACCTGTGTGAGGCAGGTTTTTCTATACTGAAAGTAGGCTATACTCAAATCAAAGAGTGCCTCTGCATGTGGAGGATGACATGCGATTGTCACTAAGCTAAGCCAGCTACAACCCAGAATCAACAAACTATGCAGGAATGTCCAAGCACATCCATCTCATGAGTAAGGATAGGTCTAAGTTTTTTTGTTGTCGTGAGACAACAGTTTTGCCACAGGTTTAAGTTAAAATGTCTCCAGTTTTATTTGTGTAACATTGTTGATTTTATATTGTTTATAAATTGCATGCACTCGTACTGCATAGCAGTCTATTTATGGGGAGATAAAATGCGTATATATTTTTTTTGGATGGGGGGGGGGGGGGGGTTCCTCAGCCAGAACCTAGTCTGTAAAGGGGTCCTTGGCATGAATAAGTTTGAGAACCCCTGGTTTTCACTGTAAAAAATAATATACAGATATTGTTTACATGGAAAAGTCACCTGACAATGTTTTGTTTTGTATTTCCTCCCCCACGCATGGAAGGTATCTCTTAATTTTGTCTGCTGCACTTAGATTTGTACTCTTTTACTCTAAATTGTGAAAGACCTAAAGAAACATTCTCAGAAAATGGAAGATAAATGGAACAGTTGAAATCAAGGCAAGGTCTGGAAGACCAAGACAGATAGAAGGGCCAAGACCTGGTGAGAAATGCTCAGAATAACCCACACATCACTGCAAAAGAGCTGCAAAAAAGAGTAGCAGACAAAGGTCTAGTTGTTCACAGGACAACAATACAACATACTTTAAACAACAAAGACCTACATGGCAGAGTTGCCAGAAAGAAGGCTTAAAGCGTTTGGAGTATGCAAAAGAAAACATTGAGAAGCCTGAAGCCTTTTGGAACAATGTGCTTTGGACTGGCAAAACCAAAATGGAACTTTTTAGCCACAACCAAAGAAGGTATGTTTGGAGAACAAATGGGGAAGCATTTGTAGAGAATAACACATTGCCAACTGTTAAGCATGGAGGTGGATCCATTATGCTTTGGGGTTGTGTGGCAACTGGGGGCACAGGAAATATTGTGCGGGTGGAAGGAAGAATGGATTCCACCAAATATGAAGAAATTCTAGAGGCTAATGTTTGATAGTCAGTCCAGACAGTGAAGTTGAAGAGAGGTTGGTCCGAAGCATACCTCAAAATCAACCATGAGGTACCTCCAGGATGAAGGTTTTGGAATGGCCACCAGCCCCCAGACTTGAATATTATTGAAAATCTGTGGAGAGATCTCAAACATGCCTTGCATGCAAGGAGGCCGAAGAACATTTCTGAGCTAGAGGTGTTCTGCCAGGAAGAATGGGGAAAATTTCAGAAAGCAAGAATTGAAAGACTCTTAGTTGGCTAGATGAAGCATTTGCAAGCTTTTATAGTTGCCCAAGGAGGAGTTACAAAGTACTAACTGACAGGGTTCCCAATTTTTTGCACAGGGCCCTTTTCCTTTTTTTAATTAATTTGAAACTGTAAAAAAAAAATTTTTTTGAAGAAATGTGTCATGTTTAACTTTGTACCATTTAGAGGTCAGGTTAGCTTCAAAGGCATTTTGACCAGGGGTGCCCAAATCTTTGCACCCCACTGTACATGGACTATGGGCCACACACAGCATCAAGAGCAGAATTCTACACTAGCACATGGGCCATAATGATGAGGTGGTAGCTCATAATGTTACAGGAGGAAGAATCTCAAAAATCCAAATGGCAAAATTCCCAGAAACTGGCGGGAAACTTTAGAAAAAAATGTTGGAAAACCGGGAGCACGGCAGCCATGGTAGGGTTTCCTTAAGAATCAACGTAGACAGTGCATACATATTATTATGATTAACCCCTTGGCGCAGATGGCAAATTTCATCATAAACTCCATGTCCACAAGTTTTGCAAAATCTGAGGATGATATGCAGAACTACTAAAGGTCTATGATGCAAAATATAGAAGTGTACCCTGTTGTCCATTAGTGTCTCCAAATCTATCCAAATGGATAAATTGTGCACTGCTCTAAATAAATAAAAATTATGATATATTTAACTACAAATCAACAGTTTTGGCTCATAAAACTCACTTTTGCATAATTTTCAAGTGGGAATTACTATATTGTCATCAGTATAGGGGGGGGGGGGGGGGGGGTAGATATCTATGGGTCCAAAACCCCTATGCAAAACATGTCATAAAATGAATAAAATTATTCATTATTGTATTATAAAGCATATACATTTGCTCCTTCTGATGGCTTAAGATAAAAAACATTGATATCACAGTGTTACATACACCTAAATATGTTGCCTAATCATTCACTCTTGTACCTCAATAAAACATCACTTGTCCCTGTACTCTACAGTATGTATACTTTTGTCCTGGGATTGCATTTTTCTATTTAAATTTTCCTATTCATAATGACTCCAAGGACATTTTTACCTTAATCTACCACATATCAGCGCACAGTAAATTGGAATGAGCATTTGTCATGCCCTAAGAGACAATATAGGCCATAGCCTATATTATGTACGATAAAATTAACATAAAATAGTATTCTACCATCTGCAAAATGCTGCTAAATGTTCTATCTTCAATGAACATCGGTAGCCTACATCAAAAATACATTTAACGATTGCACTACAGTATGTGAAATGCACTTAAAATGCAATAGGGCTATCAAACATATTGGAAAGACAGTGCTCGAGTGGAAACACGAACGTACATATGTAGCCAGCGAGACCAACGGTATTTTAGACGCAAAAATACTTACATATCGAAAAAGGGAAACTCCCCTCCGTAATGCGTATTCTATAGAGCTTGCATAATACTAGACAGTTAAAACGAAAACTGCCGTTTCTGGGCTGTAGTAAATTGTAAAAAGCACAGAAAAAGACGTGACATATACCTTTGCTAAGGTTATAATGTACTCTATTGAATAAAAAAGCCGACAATTAAACCAGAATTAACTGTAATGAATGAGGGCATACAGGGCATGGGGGTATTACGCGTCGACGTTTCAGATAGTGTAATAGCGGTATAAAGTGTTGTATATTTCTCAAACCGATTGTACCAGACAATAAATGACCACTGAATTTTGAAAGGAACATCTCGATGTGTAAAACCGATGGTAGGATTGTATATTTATTTCATATTTAGTAGCATATATTGCTAGTAGAATACATGGTAGAATGAGACAGTACTTTCACAGTTTATTTTGCATTTGATTGAGCGGGGTTTTCACTGCTTTTCTGGCATACAATCAGGCTATTGTTGGGTTTATCTCGTTGCTATGACGTTATTCTAATTTTATATAATGAATAAATATATTTATGAACTCAAACATAGACGCTATTGTCCACTATGTCACGCATGGGTAGGTATAGCCTAGGTGGGGGGTTGCTTGTTAAATGGACTTGCTACGGGGAAATAGTGACCCTTAGAAACTCTGTATTCAGCAGAAATCGTCACGAACCGTCTACCAATAAAGTTAAAGCACAGAGTTTGTGATTTCCACTAATAGTTTGGCTGCAGTAGCAAGGAATGTCTCAGTTGAGCAAAAAGATTCCGCCGGCGTCACCTTCTACGCAAAGGAGTTAATATTCTTTTTATAAATATAATTATTATTTTTAAAGTAAAATCTGCTAATAATCTATACTTTTTGGATGAATTACAGTGTCCTCCAGAGTTTAACACACCTTTGATAAAGATGATAAAAAATTTAATTATAAAATAAATTATAGAAGTACTGATAATATTTTTATGAATAAAATATTCTATTTTATTTAATAAAGATTTAAATGAATCAACCAAAATAACACTCACACCTCTATTTTCAGTACTTCATCCAAGGATAACAGACTCTGAAACAAGAAACTTTAATTCCTACATGTCTTTAATCCATGGAAATATTGTGCATCTTCTTATCATTTCAAATTCAGCTCAAATTATTTCTGCAAAAGACACATATGCTTCACAGAAGGAGTAGATGATTCCTTCCTTCATTTATTAAACCTACCAAACATACAAAAAATTCCTATCCTCTTAGGAGAGGAGAGGACGTGCTGTGCACTGGTGGCACAATAGGCTCTATTTTCTGGCTGACAAATGGCATGTGATGAGCGCGTTGGCGAAGTGGCATTTTCGCCATGGATTTGGCCGTGCGCCAAAGTAGGAGGAGAGCCGCTGTGTGGGTGTGTCAGTCCATGGTGAGTTGCTAATTTTGGGGCTTTCCCAAGCAATGCATGCATGATCATTCATAGCCCATTTGAAGGCCAATAAACCGTTTTTGTGGATCATATGCCGTCTGATTTGACTTTAATATAAATCCCCCAAGCAGGAAAAATGCATACTTTTCATTTATTGTGCATCGTCTTTTTTCGCCTTTTTTTATGTTAGGCTGATTCCTGTATGTATTTTTGTTTTTAATTGTTTATTGCTGTTATTAACTGCATTGTGGTCCCGGGGGTAGGCTACTGTATTCCATTCTTTTTCTTACACTTGTCTGTAATGAGTGGATATAAACGCACCTGTGCGATGCTGATGTGGACACTGTAATATTTGTACTATTGTAGTATTTGTAGCTTATTATGAACAGAAAGTGAAGCTCATTTGAAAATATGTAGACTACTCACTCTAGGCTACAAAACTGTAAATAATAGGCTAGGCTTGGCTCAGTCCTAATTATGATTATCAATATTCTGCACTGTAAAAAATATCTTGTAAGAAAACGGTGAAAAGACTGGCAGCAATGTTGCCAGTGAAAAACAATTTAATAGAATAGAATAACTTTTATTTTCCAAATAGGGAACTTCAGTTGTAGCCAGCAGCAACAACAAAAAAGACATAGACAGTGGGGCAGACCCACAACACACAAACAAACATATAAAAATGCCACTATATATACAGCCAAACGTCATGATTAAAATAGCCCCTGCTGTCCCGAGATGTCCAATGTCATCAACCAGTCCAACACATAAACTCCGCCTCTGCACCTCCACGACTTTCCTCCATAGGCTACACACAGCTCAGCCTTCCCAGTCGCTGCCTCACTCCTTCCCTGCATTATCTTCTCCTTCCCTGGTGGCCTTCTGAAGATTGCCCGCAGTCCCAAATCAGTCCCGACATCTTCAACTCCAGTTAAAAGTGATGGTAAACTCTGTGGCTGCAGATCCAATTGACATTTCCGAGCATAATGCGAATGCGTCTCCGTGGTGACAACCACAAACAAAATCATCACCACTAGACAATTCGTCAATATTATAAAAACGAGCAGCAGGAGTGCCCCAAAAAATCTCCAGCCCGCTTCCCCGTCCCACAACAGACACACAGCGCATGAAAAAAACTAAAGACAATAGCCAGACACGGTGAATGTATAAATCCTGTTATTTTATTGGATGGCCATTAAATAATTAATTATTGCCGTTATTCTATGACTTTGACAGTGTTATGAAAATGTATTTAAGTTAAATCGATTGTGTTGTAGGCCTATTATTGTAGTGATCGATAGTGCTTGGCAAGCATGGACAGATGGATTAACTCATATTTCTGACTTTCTTTTATTCACTCTTAATGTTGTCCAAATGCACGATTGAATGCTTGATTAGTGGAAATGTTTGATCATAATATCAATGCATAATGTTGCAAGGTGGGATAATTTGTTAACGGTTGTTTAGCTGGTCATTTAAAAATACAAATACGCAAGTTTCTGCATGGGCTATCAGTATATGGTGGACTTCGTTTTATTATAATATCCTAGGCTACCACACAAAGGCACACATTTCTACAGTCAAGCCGGAAAGTCTGAATACTCCTTTCACCTATCCACGTTTTATTACGTTACAGACATATTCTACAATAGATTGAGTTCATTTTTTGTCTCAAAATTCTACACAAAATAGCCCATAATGATAAAGTGAAAACAGGTTTTTAGACATTTGTGCTAATTTATGAAAAATCTAAATGTAAAATATCATATGTACACAAGTGTGCACACCCTTTGATATGACACCCAAAAGTGAGCTGAGGTGCATTTTGTTTCCACTGATACTGCTTGAGATGTTTCTACAACTTAATTGGAGTCCACCTGTGATAAATTAAATTGACTGGACATGATTGGGGATTGCCAACACCTGCCTATATAAAGTCCCACAGTTGACAGTGCATGTCAGAGCAAACTCCAAGCCATGGGGTCAAAGGAATTATCTGCAGACCTCAGAAACAGGATTGTGTCAAGGCATAGATCTGGAGAAGGGTACGGAAAAATCTCTGCAGCTTTACAGGTCCCAAAGAGCACAGTGGCCACCATCATTCGTAAATGTAAGAAGTTTGGAACCACCAAGAATCTTCCTAGACCTGGCCGCCCGGCCAAACTGAGCAATTGGGGAAGACGGGCCTTAGCCAGGGAGGTGAGCAGGAACCCAAGGGTTACTCTGACAGAGCTCCAGCGTATCCTTGTGGAGATGGGAGAACCTTTCAGAAGATCAACCATCCAGGCAGCACTCCACCAATCAGGCCTTTATGGTAGAGTGTCCAGACGGAAGCCCCTCCGTAGTAAAAGGAACATCACAGCCCGCTTGGAGTTTGCCAAAAGGCACCTAGAGGACTCTCAAACCATGAGAATCAAGATTCTCTGGTCTGATGAAACCAAAATTTAACTTTTTGGCCTGAATACCAAGCGTCACGTCTGGAGGAAACCAGGCACCGCTCATCACCTGGCTAATACCATCCCTACAGTGAAGCATGGCGGTGGCAGCATCATGATGTGGGGATGTTTTTCAGCAGCGGGAACGGGGCGACTAGTCCTGATAGAGGGAAAGATGAATGCAGCTAAGTACACTGAGATCCTTGAAGAAAACCTGCTCCAGAGCGCTCTGGGCCTCAGACTGGGGCGAAGGTTTACCTTCCAGCATGACAACGACCCGAAGCACACAGCCAAGAGAACAAAGGAGTGGTTTCGGAGAAAGTCTGTGCATGTCCTTGAGTGGCCCAGCCAGAGCCCAGACCTGAATCCAATTGAACATCTGTGGAAAGAGCTGAAAATGGCTGTGTACCGACGCTCCCCATCCAACCTGACGGAGCTTACAAAGATATGCCAAGAGGAATGGGCAAAAATGTCCAGAAACAAGTGTGCCAAGCTCGTAGCTTCTTTCCCAAGATGCCTTGAAGCTGTAATCCTTGCCAAAGGTGCAGCAACCAAGTATTAGGCTAAGGGTGTGTACAGTTATGTAACCCCTAAATAACCTATTTTTGTCAGTAAAATAAAATTGTATATTTTCTAAAAACCTGTTTTCACTTCGTCATTATTGGCTATTGTGTGTAGATGTTTGAGGCAAAAAATGAACTCAATCTATTGTAGAATATGTCTGTAACGTAATAAAATGTGGAGAATGTGAAAGGAGTGTGCAGACTTTCCGGCTTGACTGTATATAGCCAAGCGTTTAGTGACTCTTGTACAATTTATTGACTTGCGCTATCTGATGCAATCACTGTATCCTATAAAAAAACAATAAGACTAAAACACACATGATTAGGTATAGGGCTACTTAGTTTGTGATTTTAGTCGATCAGTTATTCATACATTCCCCTGTGAAACAAATGCATTATTACTTTGATAGTTTTACATTTTTGCGATATTAATGCGAAATATATACAGTATAATGTTATCGTCTTCCACTCTGTGAGCTCCTCGCCTCTGGTCCGAAAATAGCAAAATTCAGTATCCACGCCCATTGACTATGACGGCTCGCCACACGCTATGCGCCAGCCAGAAAATAGAGCCCAATAACTGCCACCATCAAGGGAAAGTGAGTGACATGGATCACTAAAAATATGTATAAACTGTTAATTTTTTAATAATTCTAATTAATTATGTATTATTCTTTTAATATTTTTGTTGGTATCATCATTACCATTACTTTCCATTATTATTTGTAAATCCATAATCAGAGAAAGTTCTTGTTTACATGCGTGGATACTATTCATTCATTTATAGTCTTTCATGTTATGTATTGCTAAGTGTTAGATGCATTTTCTTGTTTTGTTTAATACTGTATGCTTTGGCAATACAAATGTAGTGTTTGTAATGCCAATAAAGCAAATTGAAGAGAGAGAGAGAGATGGTTGCAGGTTATTTCACTCACTGTTTGTTGGAGGTATGACATCAATAACAAAAGTTCATGGAATGTGAAGGGCATAGAGTCTATATCAAAAGTGTGTGACTATGACATATGAATGGAAATAAACAGAAAGACATTGCTCCCTGGGTTGAACTTGTATGAATGTTTCCGTGCTGGCACAGATCCAGATTTGGCCAAGCAGTCGACCTTGCAATGTACCACTTCATTTCTGCTCCTCCCCAGTTTCCCAAGAATCAAGATCTGTCACTGCCTGTGTTTTTCCTTCCTGATAAGCTATCACTGACATGGAAATGGAAAATAATAGGATTTTGTTTTTGAACATAAATGCCCAATTGTGATGGCAGGGAAATCATGTGACCCATGGAACACATCCAGTGATACTTTGGTTTGAACTTATTCTTCAACGGGAAGGGGAACAGATGACAAAGCAGAACAGTCATGAAGGTCAGCTGCCTCTGAATGAGTTATTTTTAATGGTGTTTATCAAGCTCTGCTATTCCATCTCTCTGGAGGGGTCCTCCTTTGTGCTTGACCACACCGTGATACATGGCTTGTGGCTGCGTCCCAGGTGCAACAACTGTCCAGAATGACCAGTGGTGACCAGTGGTGTCATTTAATTTCATGGCAAGGAATGCCGGGGGGGATAAATGCAGGATATGGAATGTTTTAGCTCTGAAGCAACGCAGGATGCAATTAAACCACTGCCACAAGGCGAACAACCATCAAACAAATGCTGCAATAGGCAGAGATGTCAGGAGCATATGGGATAAATGCAGGATATGGAATCAATGCAGTTTAAATGCAAAAATTGTATTTTACTGTTTTAGCTCTGAAGCAACGCAGGATGCAATTAAACCACTACCACAAGGCGGACAACCATCAAACAAATGCTGCAATAGGCAGAGATGTCAGGAGCATATGGGATAAATGCAGGATATGGAATCAATGCAGTTTAAATGCAAAAATTGTATTTTACTGTTTTAGCTCTGAAGTAACGCAGGATGCAATTAAACCACTACCACAAGGCAGACAACCATCAAACAAATGCTGCCATAGGCAGAGATATCAGGAGCATATGTATCCAGTTCATAAAATAGTGCCTGACAATTACGTGCAGATCATTACATATCCATTACGTACAGCTTAGAATGACAGATGGCTCAAATAGTGTCCAGTTCATCAAATGAAATCAAGAGCAAATTGAGTGGATATGTTTAGCCAGCATGCCACATACAATTGCAATACAACTGTCTTACCATTTAGGGGTAAGTACACCCTAGATCACTTTTTTTTTAGCTGTGAATGTGTTTGTATGCCTACCTTATAATGAAACTTATTCATGCATTCCATTATTTCAACAATTCTGAAATAATATTGTATATCATAAGAAACTGGTAGAAAAGCGTCTTTGTGCTGCTCCTAACGGTTGAAATTTCCTTTCTGCTCCCCACACTGCCCCCGCCCCGATCGTGATGTCAGAGTACCGCTATGGAGGTACCTCTACGTCATATGGATAATTGTTGTCGCCCACAATGGACACAGCCGGCACCTGATTGGTTAGACCCACTACGTTACTTTCGTTTTGGCTCCACGTTTTTAAACCGGAACAATGTGGTGTCCTGTTCAACTCTCTTATTCCACCTAAATAGTCCACTAAAATATGATTCTGAAAATATTTGAGGTGAGAAATAAGCCATGCAGTTGCTGAATCCTGATTGATATTTGATGTGCAATGTCTAATTTGAAAGCTTGATCCGAGTTATACTTGGACAAATACTTGTCTAATTTGTACAATGTACGTTCATTTATGCAAATGACGATGGACACAGCTCCTCCGTCCCCACCCCTCTCCCTCGCTCACCCCACAAAGTATTTTTCAAAATTGTGTAGTAATCGTAAAACAAAAAAAGAAGTGTATTTGGTCACACTGGGAACTGACACACACACACAACTGGTTTGCCAGAACTTTACCGTAGTCTATCAGTAACGGTAACAATATGTTAAGCATACGGTAGCAGGTTGTATACCTAATTATACAACGGTGTTTCACCTATTTATATTCTAAAATTTGATTAATTTGGAGTGTTTGTCATGGACTTTGCTCAGCCACATGTTGGTAGAACTGCCTCTTCCCTCAGCTTATTGCCCTTGTGACGGTCTATAGGCTTCCAGGCCCATACTCTGGCTTTATTCATGAATTTGCTGAAATTCGTTCTCATTTAGCTGTATGTTATGACAAAGTGGTGATATGAGGTGATTTTAACCTTCACTTTAAAAATGCAGATGATCCTTTTACTGCTGCATTCGTGACTCTTTTAGAATCTGTTGTCAGCCCCACATATTATTGCAGTCATTCTTTAGACCAGGTCTTACGTTTTGGTATTGATTTTAGTAATGTTGAAATTCACCCACGTAACATTCACTCACCATCCTATTTTGTCTGAGTATTTCCTTATTACACTCCTTGTACAATTAGCCCACCCATGAGCATCTGAATCTAGGATGTACACAGGTTGCACTATCACTACCTCCACTATTAGAAACTTTATTCATGTGCTACCTGAATATTTTTATTTTGGCATTTCAGCTAGCTCCTTGTCAAACGATGATCTTGCAGAGGGATTAGCTACGGCTTCACATAAAAAAACCCTGATGTCATTGCTCAATTAAAAAGTTAGTCATTGAAGAGGCTTGCCTCCTGGTATATTGACCACACACAGGCTCTTAAACAAAATTCTCATCAACTGGAACACAAAGGGCGTTCCACTAAACTGCAGGTATTCCACTTGGCCTGGAAAGAGAGTCTTAGTACTTCTAAGCACGCTCTCTCCAATGCTAGGTCCACTTACTTTTCAAAGCTTATACAAGAAAATAATAATAACCCCCAGTTTCTATTCAAAACAGCTGAACTAACTAATAATCATACAGAAACTAATTAAAATTCCAGTTTCTTTAGTGGTAAAATAATATGAATTAGGGAAAAGATAGTTGCCTCCACAACAGTTACTGGCAGCTGTATTGACAATATAGAACTGCCTCCTAGACAAACAGAACAACTTGAATTTTTGACTCCCATATCTGAGAACACGACAAGCGAGAAATAACTCCCTAGCTCTAAACTGAACTGCTTGCTGAGCAATAGAAGGAAGCAGTCTCCGTGTCCTAACCTACCGGCAGTATGCCACATGCAAGACATGCGAACACTAATGGCCATATCCAACCTGGTCTCACAGCCCATTCGTATCTATTCTACGAAATTCCAGTCCCGAAAATTCGTACTTATTTTACGAATCAGCGATTACACACCACGTGACTCTACGATTTTCTCCGATGAATTACGAGACAAAACGGACATCCACCATTTTTATTTCACGGTCAAATAAAGCGAATGGGTAAGCTGCCGGTATTGTACTTATAGTTTATACTTATAGTTATAGTACATTCATAGAATACCTTTCTTATTTTGTAATTGCATTTTAATGCAATATGATGTATAATTCTCGAGCTTCTTCGTCTCTGCTTTATCTGTGTGGGTTGCTATTTATAGGCTAGTCTTGTAGGCTATTGCTTGTATTATACTAGCTGAGTTAGCTAGGTCTGTTCAGATCAGTACATACTGCATAGGCTGCAATATGATTATTAATGGATTTAGCTTGTGAACTAGCCATCAGAGCGTGTCGTTTTCGGTTCTTTTGAGACGTATAACATGAGAAAACCGAGCATATCTGTAATGGAAACAACCGCGTCTCCCCGTTAACTTCTGTAATGAACTGCGATTCCCATGATTCTGTGCGCTGTCTGTGTGTATAGCCCATAGACTGCAGAGACGTGACGGGTTGACCACTGAATTGGCTTCATGCCCCAATGAGCAGCTCCCATAGGAATCCATGGAACTGGTAAGCGGAAGCTGCCTCCAGTTTTTTTTTTATCTCGATGATTGAACTTCATTCATAAAACCAACAAAAAAAAAGTCTGCCAGTCTGCAAATAACAGGATTCCTAAATGCTATATGCAAATCCCATATGCAAAATGTCTGTAAAAATCTTTTAAAAATCACATATGCCATATACAAAACTTAAATAAAATAAATATGTGGTAGAGAGCTAGCATATACATTTCATGCTAAAATTAAATAGTTCCCTAATACATGGTACTCCTTATAAAAAAACATTGAGAGATTGTATAAGAATTGTATAGAAATATATAATATAATAGGCTACTAATCAACATGCTTTTTTATAAAAACTTTGCAAGTATGATCATATATGATTTTTACAGACCTTTTGCATATGGGATTACCTTCGTAAGCATTTAGGAATCCTGATATTTGCAGACTGGCAGACTTTTTTTGTTGTTGTTAGTTTAAGCCAACACAATCTCTCAAGCATGGTACACAGCAGATGTAGAATGTACAAAATACGCACTGTTGTTATTTATAATAATAATAATAATAATAATAATAATAATGCAATTTTATTTAAAGCTTTTTTTACAGCAAAATCCTATTACACAGTTAAAGTAAAATATATTAAACAATGGATAAATAAAACAAAACTTATTAAAATGAACATGAAAAAATTCTAAAATCCAGAAGCTTGAGAAGCAATGCAATAATAATGGTATATAATGTAAGGAAGACTTAAATTCAGTAATTAGACTATCAGTTTCCTTTTCAACTTAGAATTAAACTAATTTTGTAGGCTGATAACAACAATGATAATTTTCCATGCCAAATAAGCGTTCACACGCGGCTCTCAAGCCTACAATACTTCGGCATAACCAGCAGGTAATGTGCGTATGTCAAGTGAAGACCTGACGTGGAGCTACGACCATTTCCACTGTCAAATGGAGTCACGTTGAAATTTTATAAATCACTACTTTGTCATGATTTTTTACGTACGCCACACGTAAGATCAAATTTGATCGAAACTACTTTTTATAAATGAGGCCCCTGGTCTTGGCCCTTCTGCCCTTCTGACCATCTTCTAGTGTAGCCTCAAGACTCGCCTGTTTAGATTGCATCTTTGCTCCCTGAATTAATTGTTAGCATGCAAGTCTTGCTTTTAGAAATAGCATTTTAGGGGCATGTTAACAGTGATTTATACATCAACACTTGCCATGTTACTGACATTTTGGTTAATGTATTATTTAGACTTGTACCGTTTTTTTTCAGTATACCATTGTTTTTTTATTGGACATTTCTCTTATATAGCACTATTTCTCATTCCCCCCTCTACCTAACAGGTTAAGGAGAGGATATCAGCCTGCCTGGCTGACATTTCAATGTGGATGGCTACTCATCACCTGAAGCTCAACCTTCACAATATGGAACTGCGCTTCATACCTCACAGGACCTCCCCACTGCAAGCCCTCTCCATCACCGTCGACGGTACTATGGTGGCTGCCTCCTGCTCTGCAAGGAACCTGGGGATGGTCCTGGATGACCAGCTGGACTTCATGGAGCACAGAAGGGCAACAGCATGGTCCTGCAGGTTCCTCCTGTACAACATCAAGAGGATTCGACCATACCTGACCACCTACTCGACCCAGCTTCTCGTCCAGACCATGGTTATCTCACACCTGGATTACTCCTCCCAAAGTTTTCACACATCACCCCCCTGCTGAGGTCAGTCCACTGGCTGCCGGTCGCCGCCAGGATCAGGTTCAAAGTTCTGACCCTGGCCTACACTGCAGCCGAAAGGACAAGCCCTTCCTACCTGCAAGACATAATACAACACTAAACTCCAGCTCGACCACTTCGCTCTGCTCGTCCAGACTGTGGAGCTTCTCCATCCTAGCTCCCCAGTGGTGGAATGAACTGTTCACTCCTCTACGTTCTGATCAAACACTGCCTGCACACCTCTTCAGACTCCACCTTGACTGTTTTTAGCTTGTTTCCTGTTCCTTAATTCTTTGTTGATTTTATAGTTTATAATGTCTTGTTGTCTTAGCCATAGCTTACTGTGTACTATACTCAATGTGAATATTATACTATGGATAGCTGCTATGTTATGATAAGAAATTAGTTCTATCTGAACTGATGTCATTGACCTTCGGTATGGACTTATTGTGCGTCGCTTTGGATAAAAGCATCTGCCAAATGAATGTAATGTAAATAAAGTTTATTATTATTATTATTATTATTATTATTATTATTATTATTATTTTATGCAAACTTATGCACTTTTTGCCTTGTGAGTCGCTCTGTATAAGCGCATCTGCCAAATGAATAAATGTCTGTATTGATACACTTCTGTAATGTGATGGACCCTTTCTAGATTAAATAAGATAAATTTCCAGCTAATAAAAGCTTGAAGATGCTGAAGTTCACTACGTCTCTGAGTGAATTAATACAAAATGTATTTTACAGTGCATTGTGTACGCTATATATTGATGTATTGTAAATTATCTCTTCTCTTTCAAAACCTGATGGCCAATATACAGCATATAGTAATAATGTTTATCATTTTAGTCATATAAAGGTTAGAAATTGTATATACCAGAACATCTGATATTGATTACAATGAAAACACCAATTTAAAATGGGTAGAAAATTATTTTTATATAATTATGAATAAAATCTAAGATCATAGGATAGACTACATTAAAAACATTTTTTTTAAATATATATATTTTTTACATACAGCTGACACCCTTGTCATTTTTATGTATTTAAAGGGAATGCTTTCATTACTACAAAGCTTTCACACTCGGCTACTACATGCTGTTCACTACTGTCTGCTTATTAATTATCAACCTGCTGGATTTGGAAAGCATTATAAATGTTTAGAAGTATCTAAGATAATTATCTAAGTATTAAAAGTTAGTTTCATGTGAGTAGCGTGATCCCATTTGCAATAAACGGAGGGCATCTTCGTGTGTGTTTACGGTTGTATCAAGCGGAACTACATTTCGGCGCCATTTTATTGCTTCGCGCTAAGGAAAATATTGCTGGGAATTGTAAATGTATTATAAATTGTTTTCTGTGCAAATGTATTCCCTATATACGTAATTATCTAGGAATTGCTAATGTATTATCTAGCTAGCAAGCCAGTTATGCTAGCTACGCTAGATACTGCAATTTTCTGGCATTTTGACCACCCAGACATGGATTAATTAGAATATAAATATACCCAAATTGGAAACTGAAATTAAATACAAGAGCTATGGAAGGGTCAAAGGTCACAACAGTAGGATTAGGGTTATGGGTTCCTTGAAATCTAGAGGCTTGAAATTCGGAACTATGAATATATCCATGGCCTACATTGCATAAGCAAAAGAACAGACCCTTAGCACACATAGACGCTCTATAGCACCACCTACAAATCTCAATTTTTTTTAAAACTTTGACTCCTCCTACCTGAAGCACAAAGGGAGCCAAGCATCCCAAATTTAGTATACAAGGACAACTCAGCACCCCCTGTGACATATATATTTGCATGTAAGCATAAATTAAACTTGTCCTAATTAATTTGACTAATGATGAAAAATAGGTCTATGAAGGCTGTTAGAATGTTCATAGGTCATTTTGGGTTACTGCTGAATACTGCACTCAGCTTCCCAAAATCGTAGAAGCATGAAATTTTGCTAACTGAGTCTCATCAGGGCCTCTAGCATGTACACCAAAAATTAGACCCCTAGCATGAACACAGACTCTGTAGCGCCCCCTTGAAAATGTGATTTTTGAACATTTTGGGCACTCGCCATTTGTACACCAAATGATGTATCATGCTGAAATGTCGGAATCTAGACCACCTCTAGACATACTACAAATAATATCAGAATAAGATCTCTAGCTACAAAAAAAAAAGTGCAGTATATGCTTTCAACAGGGGGTGCCACTTAAATTTCAGAATTAATGTACAACACTTTCCGAGGTGATTCTTAGGATCAAGCCGAGTCAGAAAACATCAGTCATAAGAACATTTCCGTAAAAAAGACAATATAGGACTGCCATCTACTTTTGACTATTAATATTAATATTAAGCTATTAATATTGAAAATGTATATCCTGTCTACCAGCAGCTAAAACAGGCGTAGCTAGCTAGGTACCTAGATCTGGTAGAACGTACCTAGCA
This sequence comes from Synaphobranchus kaupii, assembly GCA_029718625.1. Classification (NCBI taxonomy): domain Eukaryota; kingdom Metazoa; phylum Chordata; class Actinopteri; order Anguilliformes; family Synaphobranchidae; genus Synaphobranchus; species Synaphobranchus kaupii. The sequence goes on from CM056381.1 coordinate 56,281,293, forward strand.
TAACTGGCTTGCTAGGTAGATAATACATTAGCAATTCCTAGATAATTACGTATACAGGGAATATATTTTCAAAACAAAACAACAATTCCCAGTAATACTTTCCTTAGCGCAAAGCAATAAAATGGCGCCGAAATGTAGTTCCGCTTGATACAACCGTAAACACACACGAAGATGCCCTCCGTTTATTGCGAATGGGATCACGCTACTCACATGAACCCAACTTTTAATACTTAGATAATTATCTTAGCTACTTCTAGACATTTAGAATGCTTTCCAAATCCAGCAGGTTGATAATTAATACGCAGACAGTAGTGAACAGCATGCAGTAGCCTAGTGTGAAAGCTTTGTAGGAATGAAAGCATTCCCTTTAAATACATAAAAATGACAAGGGTGTGTGTATGTAAAAAAATATATATTTAAAAAAGAAAATTGTTAATGTAGTCTATCCTATGATCTGAGATTATATTGGTAATTATATAAAAATAATATTCTACCCATTTTAAATAGGTGTTTTCATTGTAATCAATATCAGATGTTGTGGTATATACAATTTCTAACTTTTATATGACTAAAATGATAAACATTATTATTACTATATGCTGTATATTGGCCATCAGGTTTTGAAAGAGAAGAGATAATTTACAATACATCAATATATAGTGTACACAATGCACTGTCAAATAAATTTTATATTAATTCACTCAGAGACGTATTGAACTTCAGTGTCTTCAAGCTTTTATTAGCTGGACATTTAGCTTATTTAATCTAGAAAGGGTCCATCACATTACAGAAGTGGATCAATACAGACATTTATTCATTTGGCAGATGCGCTTATACAGAGCGACTTGCCAGGCAAAAAGTGCATAAGTTTGCATAAAATAATAATAATAAACTTTATTTACATTACATTCATTTGGCAGATGCTTTTATCCAAAGCGACGCACAATAAGTGCATACCGAAGGTCAATGACATCAGTTCAGATAGAGCTAATTTCTTATCATAATATAGCAGCTATCCATAGTCATGAACATTGAGTATAGTACACATTTTAGGGGTGAATTTGCTGGGATCCCTTACAAAAATATTGGCTTTCTGGCAGATTTGCGTCAAACCTTTGGCATTGTTGCCACAGGTTTGCAGCAATCTCATATTTTCACTTGTAAATTAGCTTTGTGGGAACTGCCATTCACTTTTAGCAAAGTTTTTAGTTCACCACTACTGGCAAACTCTGACAAACCTGACAGACATTTTTGTAAGCAATTTAGTTTGTGCCAAATACGCTACATACAGTTGAAGTTGGAAGTTTACATACACTTAGGGTGAAGTCATTAAAACTAATTTTTAACCACTCCACAGATTTCATGTCAGCAAACTATAGTGTTGGCAAGTCAGTTAGGACATCTGCTTTGTTGGGAAAATTGCTTGTGTCATACACAATTGTTTACAGACAGATTATTTTCACAAAATTCCAGAAAATGATGCCATGTCTTTAGAAACTTCTGATAGGCTAATTGACATTATTTGAGTCAATTGGAGGTGTACCTGTGGATGTATTTTAAGGCCTACCTTCAAACTCAGTGCCTCTTTGTTTGACATCATGGGGAAATCAAAATAAATCAGCAGAGACCGCAGAAAGAAAATTGTGGACCTCCACAAGTCTGTTTCATCCTTGGGAGCAATTTTCAAATGCCTGAAGGTACCACGTTCATCTGTACAAAAAATAGTACCCAAGTATAAACACCATGGGACCACACAGCCGTCATAGCGCTCAGGAAGGAGACGCGTTCTGTCTCCTAGAGATGAACGTGCATTGGTGCGAAAAGTGCAAATCAATCCCAGAACAACAGCAAAGGACCTTGTGAAGATGCTGGAGGGAACAGGTACAAAAGTATCTATATCCACAGTAAAACGAGTCCGATATCGACATAACCTGAAAGGCTTCTCAGCAAGGAAGAAGCCACTACTCCAAAACCGCCATAAAAAAGCCAGACTACAGTTTGCAACTGCACATGGGGACAAAGATCTTACTTTTTTGGAGAAATGTCCTCTGGTCTGATGAAACAAAAATTTAACTGTTTGGCCATAATGACCATCATTATGTATGCTTGCAAGCCAAAGAACACCATCCCAACCGTGAAGCACAGGGGTGGCAGCATCATGATGTGGGGGTGCTTTGCTGCAGGAGGGACTGGTGCACTTAATAAAATAGATGGCATCATGAAGAAGGAAAATTATGTGGATATATTGAAGCAACATCTCAAGACATCAGCCAGGATATTAAAGCTTGGTTGCAAATGGCTCTTCCAAATGGACAATGACCCAAAGCATACTTCCAAAGTTGTGGCTAAATGGCTTAAGGACAACAAAGTCAAGGTATTGGAGTGGCCATCACAAAGTCCTGACCTCAATCCCAATCGAAAGTTTGTGGGCAGAACTGAAAAAGCCTGTGCGAGCAAGGAGGCCTACAAACCTGACTCAGTTACACCAGTTCTGTCAGGAGGAATGGGCCAAAATTCCAGCAACTTATTGTGAGAAGCTTGTGGCAGGCTACCCGAAACATTTGACCCAAGTTAAACAATTTAAAGGCAATGCGACCAAATACTAAGAGTGTATGTAAACTTCTGACCCACTGGGAATGTGATGAAAGAAATAAACGCTGAAATAAATCATTCTCTCTACTATTATTCTGACATTTCACATTCTTAAAATAAAGTTGTGATCCTAACTGACCAAAGACAGGGAATGTTTACTAGGATTAAATGTCAGGAATTGTCAAAAACTGAGTTTAATTGGATTTGGCTAAGGTGTATGTAAATTTTCGACTTCAACTGTATTAGCTTCGAGTTTGCAGCAAACTATCCAGTTTTGTAAGGGATGCTCATTTTTGAGTAGATTGACAAACTGAATTTTCTCCATTTGTAGATGATCTTTCTCACTGTGGAATGATGGAAGTCATAGTGTTTGAAAATGAATTCATCACCCTTCCCAGAGTGATCAGCAGCAACATTTGCTTCCATGAGATAATCAGAGAAACCGTTTTTGCTTTGCATGCTGTGTTAACATAAACCTGAATCCCCAAGCCCAAAGTTTCTCCTTTTATATACAGGTGATAGACCTCCTGACGATCAACGATAATATGCACTTCATTAGCAGCACCAGGTAGTAATTACCATCTTAACTGAAATGAACCCCGCCTTTTTTGAACATGAGCCTGGTTGCTGTTTTTAAATCCCATTGAGTACAGGCATAATCCTGGTCAATTCTGTAAGGTAACCCTTAGGAGTCAGAATTACTCTAAGACGTATTAATGAAACAAGGTCTGGGGGTCGACCAGGTCTGGGGTCGCACCATCTCACCACCACACAAAGAAATCCTGGGAGAAACACTGTATCGTTAGGACTTAATGAGAGCTAAATAAGGGTTAGTTATGTCCTAATACGTAAAACCATATAACTGAAAGCGGTGTACTTTCTTTTTCACAGCACTGTGCATAACACATTAAATGAATATAATGGGATCAGGAACAAGCTTTGAATGTGTTTCAAAGCTCGACAAAACTCTTGTGTCTGTCGGCTACAGCAGTGAAACAACCTCAGTCCAGTTGTTATTTTTTTTAGAGTAAAACTGTAAAAGCTTTTTTCACCCATTTTTGCTAATTTCCAAAAAAAGACTGTAGAGACTGTGTACACTTGAATAAAGTGTATGTAGGAAAATCAAGGCACTGTTAGAAACAGAGAAGAGCCTGATGGTCTGTGGATGCTGGTCAGGAGGGTCACAGAGAGGTCAGATCTTTATGATCCAAGCCAGATGGAAAGAACAAGCAGTGAGTCAGACATTAAATAGTGGGGACATCCTTGTCTAAAACCAGAAACATTCCACCGAGAGCGAGGATTCTTTGGTGTTCTGCAGGTGTCCAAAACCCAAAGTGTTTGACAGAAAAGAAGTGCACTGGAGATACAGTACTTTTTTTAAATCAGAAAGATTTGTAAATCAGTCATTAACCAAACAATGGTCCACCAGAAGTGAATCTTTTTAGATGCATTAAGCATTTAGAGATCTCAGACTGAAGGTCAAAAGAGTAGGCTGATTTTTTCTGTACAGGTACTGTTACTAGCTAAAACCAAGCCTGGCTTCCAACAAAGTCACCAGGCCATAGCTCTAAAAAGACGACTTGCTGTTACCACCTCCTACATCTTGGACGATGGGTTGGATTTTAGGAGGCATAAAAATTTTATGTTGAAGGGTAAAGCAGATCCAGTCTGCCACAATGCATACTATACAATGACATTACTCTGTAGTGTGTTTCACAAATGTTGCTATTTTTATTTTACATTCATCTAGCACATATCAGCATACAGCAAATTTGAATGAGTATTTTCCATTACCTAAGTGACAAGTATCGCCCATGAAGATATGAATACCCCGTAGTCTACATTATGTACAACAAGATATTGTTGTACATTCCTAGTTCTGCATTCCTAGTTCAGAGTGCAAGCAGACCCGCGTCGTCAATCTACCGTCGGATAGGATTAAGTATCGTCTTTTTCATTTGGTTCAGCTGTGCGTTAGCTGATTGAACTGTTTGTAGTGTAGTCACGGTTTAGTTAATGTAAATTGCAGCATTACCGACCACTTGTTTACTTGCTTTGTGTTCCTAGGTCTAGTAAATTGCTAGTGTTTTGTGTTGCTAATCGCAAATAGATTCACCTGAGTGAATAAATAGCGTGTTTTGCATTCCTAGTTCAGAGTGCAAGCAGACCCGCGTCGTCAATCTACCGTCGGATAGGATTAAGTATCGTCTTTTTCATTTGGTTCAGCTGTGCGTTAGCTGATTGAACTGTTTGTAGTGTAGTCACGGTTTAGTTAATGTAAATTGCAGCATTACCGACCACTTGTTTACTTGCTTTGTGTTCCTAGGTCTAGTAAATTGCTAGTGTTTTGTGTTGCTAATCGCAAATAGATTCACCTGAGTGAATAAATAGCGTGTTTTGCATTCCTAGTTCAGAGTGCAAGCAGACCCGCGTCGTCAATCTACCGTCGGATAGGATTAAGTATCGTCTTTTTCATTTGGTTCAGCTGTGCGTTAGCTGATTGAACTGTTTGTAGTGTAGTCACGGTTTAGTTAATGTAAATTGCAGCATTACCGACCACTTGTTTACTTGCTTTGTGTTCCTAGGTCTAGTAAATTGCTAGTGTTTTGTGTTGCTAATCGCAAATAGATTCACCTGAGTGAATAAATAGCGTGTTTTGCATTCCTAGTTCAGAGTGCAAGCAGACCCGCGTCGTCAATCTACCGTCGGATAGGATTAAGTATCGTCTTTTTCATTTGGTTCAGCTGTGCGTTAGCTGATTGAACTGTTTGTAGTGTAGTCACGGTTTAGTTAATGTAAATTGCAGCATTACCGACCACTTGTTTACTTGCTTTGTGTTCCTAGGTCTAGTAAATTGCTAGTGTTTTGTGTTGCTAATCGCAAATAGATTCACCTGAGTGAATAAATAGCGTGTTTTGCATTCCTAGTTCAGAGTGCAAGCAGACCCGCGTCGTCAATCTACCGTCGGATAGGATTAAGTATCGTCTTTTTCATTTGGTTCAGCTGTGCGTTAGCTGATTGAACTGTTTGTAGTGTAGTCACGGTTTAGTTAATGTAAATTGCAGCATTACCGACCACTTGTTTACTTGCTTTGTGTTCCTAGGTCTAGTAAATTGCTAGTGTTTTGTGTTGCTAATCGCAAATAGATTCACCTGAGTGAATTAGCCCTGCAAGCAGCTGAGTGCAATCGAGAAATTAGCCAACTCCATGAATTAAAGTAGAGGCTGCCGTGAAGACCGTGAAGATGGCAGCCTCGTCGGTAATTTGAACAGTCTGTAATGATCCTCCCCCACCTACCCTGTCTTCTCACCCCCTACCATGTGTCTAACCCCCATTCCTCTGTGCTCCATGCCTCGCTCCTGGAGGCCCAACCACCGCAGACGCTGTCCGGCTAACCTGGTCTACCCACCGCTGTCCTCTCATAAGGAACTCTCAGTGGTGGGTGGACTATGGAACTGCCGGTCAGCCGTCCAGAAAGCTGACTTCATCACTGCATATGCCAAGTTGAAGTCCCTCCACTTCCTGGCTCTCACTGAGACCTGGATCACTCCAGATAACACAGCCACTCCAGCTGCTCTGTCTGCTGGCTACTCCTTCTCCCACACCCCCAGGGCCTCAGGCAGAGGCGGGGGTACTGGTTTGCTCATTTCCACGTCCTGGAAATTCTCTATTCCCACTGTACCCTGCCTGAATATCTCCTCCTTTGAGTTTCATGCAGTCACTGTAACTCACCCATCTGCACTTAACATTGTTGTTCTTTATCGCCCCCCAGGTCCGCTCGGCGCTTTCCTGGATGAACTGGACACACTCCTGAGCTCCTTCCCTGAGGATGGTACCCCAGTAATCCTACTGGGAGACTTCAACCTCCAACCAGACAGCGCCCAGCTATCCAGTGTCACCTCACTCCTCCAGTCCTTTGCCCTCACTCAGTCCCCATCACCTGCCACCCACAATGGTGGTAACCAACTGGACCTTGTACTCACCAGGAGTTGCGCCACATCTGAACTCACGGTGACCCCCCTCCACGTATCGGACCATTTCTTTATCTCATTTTCTCTCTCCTGCCCACTCTCCCTCAAATCCGCTAACAACCCACCCGCTGTTATGTTCAGGAGAAACCTCCGCACCCTCTCTCACACCTCTCTCACTACTTCTGCTCTCTCTGCACTTCCTCCTCCTGCTACCTTTGCCAAAATGCCCATTGATGTCGCCACCTCTGTGTTTAACTCATGCCTCTCTCAGTCTCTCAACAAACTATGCCCTCTTGTCTCCAAACCAGCCCGACTATCACCCCCTTCCCCGTGGCTGACGGATTCTCTCAGATCCAGCAGAACCATGCTACGAGCCGCTGAGAGAAAGTGGAGGAAATCCAGATCCCCAGATGACCTGGCCTCCTACCACACTCTGCTGGCAGCCTTCACAGCTGCAACTACATCAGCTAAAACTTAATTTTTCCAGTCGAAAATTGATACATGTCTATCTAACCCACGTAAACTCTTTTCCACCTTCTCCTCCCTGCTCACCCCCCCCTCCACCCCCTTCACCCTCCTCCCTCTCTGCAGATGACTTCCTGACCCACTTTGAGGGGAAGGTGGCTGCGATCCGGAACTCCTTCACGCATCCGGTGACACCCCACATCCCCCATACTGAACCCATCGCTACACTGTCGTCCTTCAAGACTCTGAAGGACTCCGATGTGCTCGAGCTGGTGACGCGCCAGCGCGCAACCACCTGTCCACTAGACCCCATACCTTCAGCAGTCCTCCAGTCTATATCTGCTGAGCTCCTTCCATATCTGTCCTCTGTTATTAACACCTCCCTAATCTGTGGCCATGTTCCTGCTGCCTTTAAAACTGCCCGTGTAACCCCACTCCTTAAAAAACCTAGCTTAGATCCCGCTGATGTCAGGAACTACCGTCCTGTATCTCTCTTGCCCTTCCTGTCCAAAACACTTGAACGTGCTGTCCTTAACCAACTGTCTGTTTTTCTCCACCAGAACAACCTGCTTGACCCGCATCAGTCTGGCTTCAGAACCGGCCATTCCACCGAAACTGCTCTCCTGGCTGTGACTGAGGCACTCGCCACTGCTAGAGCCTCCTCCCTCTCCTCTGTTCTGATTCTCCTTGACCTGTCTGCGGCATTCGACACGGTCAACCACAAACTCCTGATCTCCACACTCGCTGAGATGGGCATTTCTGGAACTGCCCTCTCTTGGTTTGTATCGTACCTCACTGATAGATCCTACCAAGTCTCCTGGAAGGGTTCCGTCTCTGCTCCCCGTCCCCTGTCTACAGGAGTCCCGCAGGGATCTGTACTGGGTCCTCTGCTGTTCTCTATGTATACTAAGTCTCTTGGCTCAGTAATCCATTCACATGGCTTCTCATACCATAGCTATGCTGACGATACTCAACTCTTCCTCTCTTTCCCTCCCTCTACCCCACAGGTTAAGGAGAGGATATCTGCTTGTCTGACTGACATCTCTGAGTGGATGGCTACCCATCACCTGAAGCTCAACCTTGACAAGACAGAGCTCCTCTTCATGCCGTACAAGACCTCCCCACTACATGACCTCTCCATCACCGTTGATGGGACCGTGGTGGCTGCCTCCCGCTCTGCAAGGAACCTGGGGGTGGTCCTGGACGACCGGCTGGACTTCAAAGAGCACATCAGGGCGACGGCACGGTCCTGCAGGTTCCTCCTGTACAACATCAGGAGGATTCGACCGTACCTGACCACCTACTCCACCCAGCTTCTTGTCCAGACCATGGTCACCTCACGCCTGGACTACTGCAACTCCCTGCTCGCAAGCCTACCGGCCTGCGCCATTCTGCCTCTTCAACTCATCCAGAATGCAGCTGCCCGGCTTGTGTTCAACCTCCCGAAATTTTCCCACGTAACCCCCCTGCTGAGGTCTCTCCACTGGCTGCCAGTTGCAGCCAGGATCAGGTTCAAAGTTCTGACCCTGGCCTACACTGCAGCAAATAGGACAGGCCCCGCCTACCTGCAGGACTTAATCCAGAACTATGTTCCTGCTCGACCACTTCGCTCTTCTACAGCAGGGCGACTGGCACTTCCCCCCCTCCGTGTCAAAGGCTCTCGCTTGTCCCGACTGCGGAGTTTTTCCACATTAACACCTCAGTGGTGGAATGAACTTCCCATTCCCCTACGTTCTACTCCAACCCTGCCTGCATTCCGTCGAGGCCTGAAGACACACCTCTTCAGACTCCACCTTGACTGATATCCTCACCTAGGAATATCAGTTCCCTGTTCCCTGTGTTTTCCTGTCTGTTTATTATAGTTTATAATAGTATTTGGAATGGTTTATAATAGCATAGTTTATAATGGTATTTGGAATGATTTATAATAGTATAGTTTATAATAGTATTTGGAATGGTTTATAATAGCATAGTTTATAATAGTATTTGGAATGGTTTATAATAGTATAGTTTATAATAGTATTTGGAATGAAAGTGTGGTGTTGCTGATTTGCCCACAGCTTACTCTGAACTACAGTCAACGTTCAGTGCTAGGGATAGCTGCTACATTATGCAAAGGATGTGCTTTGCCTTGTCTGTTCTGTAATGATGATGATGTCTCTGTACGCACTTACTGTACGTCGCTTTGGATAAAAGCGTCTGCTAAATAAATGTAATGTACAATAAAATAATATTCCACCATCAGGAAAATACTCGCAATGTTCTAGCTTCATGGCAAATCGGTCAAACATAACACATGGTTGAGCCATCGAACGCTTACAGAAGCCTACATGTATGTGAAATACCCTCATTAGAGAACAGCGCTAAAAACACTTGTAGTGGCCGCCACGAGCCACTACGCTAACTATAACACTATACTATCAGATATTATCAATACAAATATGTTCAGCATTATTAGCAGGCTAACAGTTGTCTATTATGAGCAATGCGAATATAACAATATCAAAAACATGGCTAAAGGCAATGGTGGAGTGGGAAAACTTATAACATATAATCAAAATATTACAAGCAGTAGGCTAGTACTTACATATCAAGTATGATATCTTCGCCATGTTGGCTACGTACACACTGCCAGTTTTCGTGAGTGACCGCCATATTAACTGATGAGAGTGAATACGGTAGTTACTCCCTGTGAACTGTACATACAAACAGCAGAGCGGAGTGAATTCAGTATTTAGGTTTGTACAAGTAACAGAAGTCACTCTCCTCCCCCGATCTCGAGATGACAGTGAAAATATCTGTAAACATATCAACGTTTACTTGGGACAATTGGTTTGCAAATAATTTGCACCGACTCAGTTGAGTTCCTTGGCTTCATCGTGGAGAAGGGACAGATCAGGGCGGATCCCAAGAAAGTTCAGGCGGTCACTGACTGGCCCACGCCTTCCTCTCGGAAACACCTTCAACGCTTCTTGGGATTCGCCAACTTCTACAGAAGGTTCATCAGGTCCTACAGCCAAGTAGTTTCCCCCCTCACCAAGCTTACTTCCACTGCCATGCCATTCCGTTGGGGTCCCGAAGCGGAGGGAGCATTTGCCCGACAATTCAACACCTGCTCCGAGCGAGAGACACCTGAGAACATCCTCCCTGTTTCCTGCACAGTCACCTCTGTAACCTGGAAGGTTGAGGCGGTGATCCAGAGGGCTCTACGGGAGGAGCCCGATCCCAGGTCCAACCCCGGCACACGCCTTTACGTCCCCTCAGCTGCTTGGACACAGGTGCTTCAGTGGGCCCATTCATCTCTCCTGTCCTGCCATCCCGGCTTTACCCGCACCTTGGCGGTGCTGAAGCGTAAGTTCTGGTGGAGCTCCATGATCCCTGACACCAGGCGCTTCATCAAGGCGTGCACCACCTGCGTCAGAAGCAAGGCCTCCTACCAGGCTCCGGCTGGACTGCTCCAACCTCTGCCCGTGCCCAGCCGACCCTGGAGCCACATCGGGGTGGATTTCGTTACCCTCGCCCTTGGCTACCAACCTCCACTGTTTCCCGACCAGGAAGCCGAGATCGCCGTTCCCTCCCTCGCCACCCACATGAGGCGTTGTGTTAAGATTTGGAGGGACGCCAGGGCCGCGCTGTTATGCACGGCAGACCGCAATCGACGCTTCGCTAATCGCCACCGCACACCAGCTCCAGTTTACAAGCCAGGTGATTCCGTCTGGCTTTCCACCAAGGACATTCCACTTCAATCCACTTCCCACAAACTGCAACCCCGTTTCATTGGCCCCTTCAAGATTCTCTCCATCATCAACTATTCATCTGTTAAATTGTCACTCCCTGCTTCACTCAAGATTCACCCCACATTCCATGTTTCCTGTATCAAGCCCGTAACTTCCCACCCCCTATGTCCCCCCGACCCCCCACCCCCTCCTCCCCGCATCATTGATAACCATCCAGCATACACTGTCAAGAAACTGTTGAACATTCGTAAGAGGGGTCATGGTTACCAGTACCTGGTGGACTGGGAGGGTTACGGCCCAGAGGAGCGTTCTTGGTTCGCTCCCAGTCTTATTATTGACAAGTCATTGATCAAGGACTTTCACCGTGACCACCCTGAGAAGCTCATGAGACTGCCAGGAGTCGGTCGTTAAGGGGGGGGGTCCTGTCACGATTCTAGCCTGTCATGTCATGTTTTATGTTTCATTTCTGTCTTAGTTAGATTTCTTGTTAATGTCACGTATTGTGTTTAGTCTAGTCACGCCACGTTTTATGTTTAATTCTTGTTACGTTTCATTTTCATGTCATGTCACGTTTATTGTTTGATTGTTGTTACGATTTATTTTCTTGTCATGTCACGTTTTATATTTTATTCATGTTACGTTTTCCGTTCATTGTTTAGCATACACATTTCCGTGTTTTTCCGCAGCCTTGCGTTCACGCTGTTTCTCTCTCTCTCTTGCTGTCGCTCATGCTTCCCTAATTGTTTCATTCTCCCGTGTCTATTTACTAATCTACTAACATTAGATCAGGATTGGGTAATACTAACTCTCTAACCATGTGTTCATGTTTACCTTACGTTTCTCGTGCATGTCATTTACTAATTTACTAACGCTAGGTCAGGATAGGTTTATTACTAACGATTACTAATTATCTTGTTACCTTGTCAGCCTTCCACACCTGATTTCCATTCGCATGCTGCTCTCAAGCTAATTGTCTGCACCTGTCTACACCTGCATTTAAGCTCAGTGTTCATGTCTTGTCTTCGCAAGATTGTTGCCTCCTGTTTACAGTGCACTCTTGAGCGGTTTTCCAAGCCTGTCTTTTGTTTACGATCCAAGCCTGTTTTTGACCACTGTTACTGACTTCTGTTTTGTTGACCACTGCCTGCCTGTACCACGAGTTATTGCCTGCTGTCTTTGTACTTTTGCCCTGGGAAGCGGACTCCGGTCTTGACTCTTGCACCGTCTTCGACCTCGAGCCTGCCTACCGTCTGCCTGTACTACTGCCCCGCTGACAGCTACTCTGGTTACTGACTTTCTGCATGGTGTACCGATTCCGAGACTGCCTTCTCCCTCGGTACTGTACTTTGGTTTTTTGGCTGGATTACCCGTTTATGAACATTGCTTGTGTTTTGACTACGCTCTTTGGATTTTCCTTAAATAAAGCCCTGATGGGACTTTATCATCAGTCACTGCTTCTGAGTCGTGCATTTCGGGTCCTACCCTCACAAACCCGTCTCAGCTGTTTTCTTTGCAGTGGCAGCAAACTTAACTGGATCGCACCAGAGCTAGTTACAGAATGTAGCTGGTTAGGTAAACTACATTTTTTTCTATCAAATCCTAAAAGTTTCCTATCTTACACCTGGCGCTAAGCGGTGCTAACCAAACGCAAGTATCTTTGCTATCTTACACCTGGCGCAGTGGTCATTATAGTGCCCAGCACTCACGTTGTTTAAATACCAAGTGATCTTGCATCCATAGCAAGTGAACTGGGCAGGTTGTTCTTACGATGGCAAGAGAATTTTTGGCGTATTCCTATCTTGAGCCAGCAGAAAGCGCTTGCACTAAAACCACCACAAACCTGGTCTAAAGTCATGTCGCAGTTGTTTAAATGTTATTTTAATGGCGCATATAAGTGTGTCTACATAGGTGTGTGCACAATGCGCGTATACCCTCCTGTCTGTTACACACAGGGAGCCCTATCTTACACCCGGCGCAAAGCACCGCTAACCCAAACGCAAGTGTCTGTTATCTTACACCCGGCGCTGGGTTCATTATAACGCCTCGTGCTCACGTCATTTAACTACCATGTATTCTTGCACCCGTTGCAAGTGAACTGGGCGTGTTGGTCTTAAGAAGAGGAGTGGCCAGGATTCTTTTTGGCGTATTGCTATCTTAAGCCAGCAGAAAGCGCTTGCGCTAGAACCACCACAAACCTGGTCTAAAGTCATGTCGCAGTTGTTTACATGTTATTTTAACGGCGCATATAAGTGCGTCTACATAGGCGTGCTCACAATGCGCATACCCTCCTGTCTGTTACACAGAGGGGCACGCACAAGCATGACTAAAATATCAAGATTACAATGTGAAACATTATTAATGTGTAGGCTATATCAAAAAATGCATAATAATAAAAAGGTCCATAGGTCCACATACCTTTCCCTCAGCGAAGGGGAATGCCATGCACATTAAATTGCTTTCAGCCCACTCAATCAACATCCAGGCGATGTGCGATGGTACGGGACAATGGCTATCCATTAAAAAGGAGCTGATAACACCTATATCAAGCCTAATGCGCGAATTGTCATTTACACATAATGCGTGAATTGTCATTCAATGGAAAACGCATGCAATAGACGGACATTTGAGTTCTGAAAATGCACTTCAGATGTCATTACAATACAGCTCTGTTTATCTAGGAATACAGTCTGTGTAAATAGAATAGTTTGTGACTGAAAAAAGTTCAAAACCTTGTCCACTGAATATTGCATTTATTGTTTTTCAAATAGCCTAGGCTACAGAGGATTTGCTGTGCATAAGGTTAAAAAACAGAGATAAATGTCACCATATTAGCTATTCCTTCATATTTTTTAAATTACAGTGACAAGGTTTCCATACCCTCAGCATATTAAAACCCTGCTGATTTCACCTGTTATTCCATAACTGAACAAAAGATTTTAAAAAGAACTAAGCTATATGTGTGAACCTATGGGTTGCCAACCTGACAGCTTTATTGTATTTAGTGTCATCTTTAAGGCAAAATAATGTTATTTATTAGAATGCAGATAGGCCTAATGAACTTCGGATGAAGCTTGAACATGAGTTCATTGCTTCATTGCATAATCAAACGAAATTTGTTAAACAAGCAGGATAATTTGGCATTTTCTAAGGTGAGACGGAAGCCATTGGTAGCTTATTCTCAGCTGTTGCAGGTGCTTTAAACTAAATTTAACCGCATATATTTTGTAAAATAACAGCGCACTCCGGAATTACCGGGAACTCATAATGGTTAGTCCAAATAATATTGATCATAGGCTACTATTGATCCATATAGCCTATTCCTTGGTTGCACTAAACACGCACGAGCATGTCTGTTTCGCCATCATATAAGCAATCCGCCAAGGTGGAAAAGCAGGCTTTTAAAGGGAATGGGATATGACATTTTGATTGGTTTATTGCATGTCACGCCCAAAACACACCGATAATTAATGAAGAAACTAGGTTCAGCCCATTTGCACGCTGCGCCGTGCTTAGCGCCCAAAAAACACGCCGTTAAAATAGCAAAAGTGGACTTGGACACGCCCTAAATGGACTTTACGCCATGCACTTAGACCAAGCGCCAAGATCGCCAAGATAGAGCCCAGGGGCGTGCACAAGCATGACTAAAAATATCAAGATTACAATGTGAAATATTATTGTTGTGTAGGCTATATCAAAAAATGCATAATAATAAAAGGGTCCATAGGTCAAAGACCACATACCTGTCCCTCAGCGAAGGGGCCCTTATGGAAATGTAATATACTGTAGTATATTTTAAATATATTGTGATGATACTTTTTATATATTTACAATATACTGCAGTATATTTTTTTCCATAAGGGGGAATGGCGCATTAATTTGCTTTCAGCCCACTCCATCAACATCCAGGCGATGTGCGATGGTACGTATAAGGTTACATGTAGTCTATTCGCAATAATCCTGGATCAAGCTATGACTTAGCCTATATTTGCCAATAGTTCCTGTAATCTTCCAGGGGGACAATCTTCTGTTACAGGACAATGTAATCCATTAAAAACTTTGCTGATAACACCTATATCAAGCAAGGTGTAAAATTGTCATTTACACCTAATGTGTGAATTGTCATTCAATGGAGTTCAGGCAATAAATTCTATTCTCCTGTGTGTGTATGCATGTGTGCGTGTGTGCGTATGTTTAGAGATGTGCTGTGATCTCCACACTGATTAAACACTTTTTACCTGCTAACCTCTGGCCCTTTTACAGTGTTTTCACAGGCCCTGCTTTGGAAAGCGGAAGGGCTGGAATGTGATTGTGCCCAGTCTCATTCCTCAGAGTTCTCTGTGGCATCAAATGGTCATGACTGATGGCAGAGACGTAGGGGTAGTAGACCTGTGTAAAGCTGTAACTGAAAACCAAGAGTGCTATGAGAAGAGGCTGGTAGCACAGTAATTCTGTTATTTGAGAATACTACCGCTATAACAAAAGATCAACAGAATTGTAATGGTAAATAGGGAACACAGACAAAATAAATGGGTGCCTTTTAATGATTGTTATTTTGTAAACATATAGTATATTTGTGCAACCTAAGTATATTATGTTATGTTTTATGATACTGGACACTATTTATATTACAACCTGGTCTCACAGCCCATTCGTATCTATTCTACGAAATTCCAGTCCCGAAAATTCGTATTTATTTTACGAATTAGCGATTGCACACCACGTGACTTTACGATTTTCTCCGATGAATTACGAGACAAAACGGAGATCCACCATTTTTATTTCACGGTCAAATAAAGCGAATGGGTAAGCTGCCGGTATTGTACTTATAGTTTATACTTATAGTTATAGTACATTCATAGAATACCTTTCTTATTTTGTAATTGCATTTTAATGCAATATGATGTATAATTCTCGAGCTTCTTCGTCTCTGCTTTATCTGTGTGGGTTGCAATTTATAGGCTAGTCTTGTAGGCTATTGCTTGTATTAAACTAGCTGAAGTTAGCTAGGTCTGTTCAGATCAGTACATACTGCATAGGCTGCAATATGATTATTAATGGATTTAGCTTGTGAACTAGGCATCAGAGCGTGTCGTTTTCGGTTCTTTTGAGACGTATAACATGACAAAACCGAGCATATCTGTAATGGAAACAACCGCGTCTCCCCGTTAACTTCTGTAATGAACTGCGATTCCCATGATTCTGTGCGCTGTCTGTGTGTATTGCCCATAGACTGTAGAGACGTGACGGGTTGAATGAGCAGCTCCCATGGGAATCCATGGAACTGGTAAGCGGAAGCTGCCTCCAGTTTTTTTTTTTATCTCGATGGTTGAACTTTCATTCATAAAACCAACAAAAACAAAAAGTCTGCCAGTCTGCAAATAACAGGATTCCTAAATGCTATATGCAAATCCCATATGCAAAAGGTCTATAAAAATCTTTTAAAAATCACATATGCCATATACAAAACTTAAATAAAATAAATATGTAGTAGAGAGCTAGCATATACATTTCTTGCTAAAATTAAATAGTTCCCTAATACATGGTACTCCTTATAAAAAAAACATTGTATAAGAATTGTATAGAAATATATAATATAATAGGCTACTAATCAACATGCTTTTTTATAAAAACTTTGCAAGTATGATCATATATGATTTTTACAGACCTTTTGCATATGGGATTACCTTCGTAAGCATTTAGGAATCCTAATATTTGCAGACTGGCAGACTTTTTGTTGTTGTTGGTAGTTTAAGCCAACACAATCTCTCAAGCATGGTACACAGCAGATATAGAATGTACAAAATACGCACTGTTGTTATTTATTTATAATAATAATAATAATGCAATTTTATTTAAAGCTTTTTTTTACAGCAAAATCCTATTACACAGTTAAAGTAAAATATATAAAAACAATGGATAAATAAAACAAAAGACTAAAATGAACATGAAAAATATTCTCAAATCCAGAAGCTTGAGAAGCAATGCAATAATAATGGTATATAATGTAAGGAAGACTTAAAATTCAGTAATTAGACTATCAGTTTCCTTTTCAATTTAGAATTAAACAAATTTTGTAGGCTGATAACCACAATGATAATTTTCCATGCCAAATAAACGTTCATGCACGGCTCTCAAGCCTACAATACTTCGGCATAACCAGCAGGTAATGTGCGTATGTCAAGTGAAGACCTGACGTGGAGCTACGACCATTTCCACGGTCAAATGGAGTCACGTTGAAATTTTATAAATCACTACTTTGTCGTGATTTTTTACGTACGCCACACGTAAGATCAAATTTGATCAAAAGTACTTTTTATAAATGAGGCCCCTGGTCTTGGCCCTTCTGCCCTTCTGACCATCTTCTGGCATAGACTCAAGACTCGCCTGTTTAGATTGCATCTTTGCTTCCTGAATTAATTGTTAGCATGCAAGTCTTGCTTTTTGTAATAGCATTTTAGGGGCATGTTAACAGTGATTTATACATCAACACTTGCCATGTTACTGACATTTTAGTTAATGTATTATTTAGACTTGTACTGTTTTTTTTTTCAGTATACCATTGTTTTTTTATTGGACATTTCTCTTATATAGCAGTATTTCTCATTCCCCCCTCTACCTAACAGGTCAAGGAGAGGATATCAGCCTGCCTGGCTGACATTTCTATGTGGATGGCTACTCATCACCTGAAGCTCAACCTTCACAATACGGAACTGCGCTTCATACCTCACAGGACCTCCCCACTGCAAGCCCTCTCCATCACCGTCGACGGTACTATGGTGGCTGCCTCCCGCTCTGCAAGGAACCTGGGGATGGTCCTGGATGACCAGCTGGACTTCATGGAGCACATCAGGGCAACAGCACGGTCCTGCAGGTTCCTCCTGTACAACATCAGGAGGATTCGACCATACCTGACCACCTACTCGACCCAGCTTCTCGTCCAGACCATGGTTATCTCACGCCTGGATTACTCCCCCCAAAGTTTTCACACATCACCCCCCTGCTGAGGTCAGTCTACTGGCTGCCGGTTGCCGCCAAGATCAGGTTCAAAGTTCTGACCCTGGCCTACGCTGCAGCCAAAAGGACAAGCCCTTCCTACCTGCAAGACATAATACAACACTAAACTCCAGCTCGACCAATTCGCTCTGCTCGTCCGGACTGCGGAGCTTCTCCACCCTAGCTCCCCAGTGGTGGAACAAACTCTTCACTCCTCTACGTTCTGATCAAACACTGCCTGCACACCTCTTCAGAAACTCACCTTGACTGTTTTTAGCTTGTTTCCTGTTCCTTAATTCTTTGTTGATTTTATAGTTTATAATGTCTTGTTGTCTTAGCCATAGCTTACTGTGTACTATACTCAATGTGGATATTATACTATGGATAGCTGCTATGTTATGATAAGAAATTAGCTCTATCTGAACTGATGTCATTGACCTTCGGTATGGACTTATTGTGCGTCGCTTTGGATAAAAGCATCTGCCAAATGAATGTAATGTAAATAAAGTTTATTATTATTATTATTATTATTTTATGCAAACTTATGCACTTTTTGCCTTGTGAGTCGCTCTGTATAAGCGCATCTGCCAAATGAATAAATGTCTGTATTGATACACTTCTGTAATGTGATGGACCCTTTCTAGATTAAATAAGATAAATGTCCAGCTAATAAAAGCTTGAAGACGCTGAAGTTCAATACGTCTCTGAGTGAATTAATACTAAATTTATTTTACAGTGCATTGTGTACGCTATATATTGATGTATTGTAAATTATCTCTTCTCTTTCAAAACCTGATTGCCAATATACGGCATATAGTAATAATGTTTATCATTTTAGTCATATAAAGGTTTGAAATTGTATATACCACAACATCTGATATTGATTACAATGAAAACACCAATTTAAAATGGGTGGAAAATTATTTTTATATAATTACGAAATTATAAAATCCCAGATCATGGGATAGACTACATTAAAAACATTTTTTTTTAAATATATATTTTTTTTACATACAGCTGACACCCTTGTCATTTTTATGTATTTAAAGGGAATGCTTTCATTACTACAAAGCTTTCACACTCGGCTACTACATGCTGTTCACTACTGTCTGCTTATTAATTATCAACCTGCTGGATTTGGAAAGCATTATAAATGTCTAGAAGTAGCTAAGATAATTATCTAAGTATTAAAAGTTGGGTTCATGTGAGTAGCGTGATCCCATTCACAATAAACGGAGGGCATCTTCGTGTGTGTTGTATCAAGCGGAACTACATTTCGGCGCCATTTTATTGCTTCGCGCTAAGGAAAGTCTTGCTGGGAATTGTAGTTTTCTGTGCAAATGTATTCCCTATATACGTAATTATCTAGGAATTGCTAATGTATTATCTAGCTAGCAAGCCAGTTATGCTAGCTACGCTAGATACTGCGATTTTCTGGCATGTTGGCCACCCTGACAAGGATTAATTAGAATATAAATATACCCAAATTGTAAACTATGAAATTAAATACAAGAGCTATGGAAGGGTCAAAGGTCACAACAGTAGGATTAGGGTTATGGGTTCCTTAAAATCTAGAGGCTTGAAATTCGGAACTATTAATATATCCATGGCCTACATTGCATAAGCAAAAGAACAGACCCCTAGCACACATAGACGCTCTATAGCACCACCTACAAATCTCAATTTTTTAAAAACTTTGACTCCTCCTACCTGAAGCACAAAGGCAGCCAAGCATCCCAAATTTAGTATACAAGGACAACTCAGCACCCCCTGTGACATATATATTTACATGTAAGCATAAATTAAACTTGTCCTAATTAATTTGACTAATGATGAAAAATAGATCTATGAAGGCTGTTAGAATGTTCATAGGTCATTTTGGGTTACTGCTGAACACTGCACTCAGCTTCCCAAAATCGTAGAAGCATGACATTTTGCTAACTGAGTCTCATCAGGGCCTCTAGCATGTACACCAAAAATTAGACCGCTAGCATGAACACAGACTCTGTAGCGCCCCCTTGAAAATGTGATTTTTTAATATTTTGGACACTCGCCATTTGTACACCGAATGATGTATCATGCTGAAATGTCGGAATCTAGACCACCTCTAGACATACTACAAATAATATCAGAACCAGATCTCTAGCTACAAAAAAAAAGTGCAGTATATGCTTTCAACAGGGGGCGCCACTTAAATTTCAGAATTAATGTACAACACTTTCCGAGGTGATTCTTAGGATCAAGCCGAGTCAGAAAACATCAGTCATAAGAACATTTCAGTAAAAAAGACAATATAGGACTGCCATCTACCTTTGACTATTAATATTAATATTAAGCTATTAATAATGAAAATGTATATCCTGTCTACCAGCAGCTAAAACAGGCGTAGCTAGCTAGGTACCTAGATCTGGTTGAACGTAGCTAGCATAACTGGCTTGCTAGGTAGATAATACAATAGCAATTCCTAGATAATTACGTATACAGGGAATATATTTGTAAAAAAAAAAAACTACAATTCCCAGTAATACTTTCCTTAGCGCAAAGCAATAAAATGGCGCCGAAATGTAGTTTGATACAACCGTAAACACACACGAAGATGCCCTCCGTTTATTGCGAATGGGACCACGCTACTCACATGAACCCAACTTTTAATACTTAGATAATTATCTTAGCTACTTTCCAAAGTAGCTTTCCAAATCCAGCAGGTTGATAATTAATAAGCAGACAGTAGTGAACAGCATGCAGTAGCCTAGTGTGAAAGCTTTGTAGGAATGAAAGCATTCCCTTTAAATACATAAAAATGACAAGGGTGTCAGCTGTATGTAAAAAAAATATATATTTAAAAAAGAAAATTGTTAATGTAGTCTATCCTATGATCTGAGATTTTATTGGTAATTATATAAAAATAATTTTCTACCCATTTTAAATTGGTGTTTTCATTGTAATCAATATCAGATGTTGTGGTATATGCAATTTCTAACTTTTATATGACTAAAATGATAAACATTATTATTACTATATGCTGTATATTGGCCATCAGGTTTTGAAAGAGAAGAGATAATTTACAATACATCAATATATGGTGTACACAATGCACTGTCAAATAAATTTTGTATTAATTCACTCAGAGACGTATTGAACTTCAGTGTCTTCAAGCTTTTATTAGCTGGACATTTAGCTTATTTAATCTAGAAAGGGTCCATCACATTACAGAAGTGTATCAATACAGACATTTATTCATTTGGCAGATGCGCTTATACAGAGCGACTTACAAGGCAAAAAGTGCATAAGTTTGCATAAAATAATAATAATAATAATAATAATAATAATAATAATAATAAACTTTATTTACATTACATTCATTTGGCAGATGCTTTTATCCAAAGCGACGCACAATAAGTGCATACCGAAGGTCAATGACATCAGTTCAGATAGAGCTAATTTCTTATCATAACATAGCAGCTATCCATAGTCATGGACATTGAGTATAGTACACAGTAAGCTATGGCTAAGATAACAAGACATTATAAACTATAAAATCAACAAAGAATTAAGGAACAGGAAACAAGCGAAAAACAGTCAAGGTGAGTTTCTGAAGAGGTGTGCAGGCAGTGTTTGATCAAAACGTAGAGGTGTGAAGAGTTTGTTCCACCACTGGGGAGCTAGGGTGGAGAAGCTCCGCAGTCCGAACGAGCAGAGCGAAGTGGTCGAGCTGGAGTTTAGTGTTGTATTATGTCTTGCAGGTAGGAAGGGCTTGTCCTTTTGGCTGCAGCGTAGGCCAGGGTCAGAACTTTGAACCTGATCCTGGCGGCAACCGGAAGCCAGTAGACTGACCTCAGCAGGGGGGTGATGTGTGAAAACTTTGGGGGGAGTAATCCAGGCGTGAGATAACCATGGTCTGGACGAGAAGCTGGGTCGAGTAGGTGGTCAGGTATGGTCGAATCCTCCTGATATTGTACAGGAGGAACCTGCAGGACCGTGCTGTTGCCCTAATGTGCTCCATGAAGTCCAGCTGGTCATCCAGGACCATCCCCAGGTTCCTTGCAGAGCGGGAGGCAGCCACCATAGTACCGTCGACGGTGATGGAGAGGGCTTGCAGTGGGGAGGTCCTGTGAGGTATGAAGCGCAGTTCCGTATTGTGAAGGTTGAGCTTCAGGTGATGAGTAGCCATCCACATAGAAATGTCAGCCAGGCAGGCTGATATCCTCTCCTTGACCTGTTAGGTAGAGGGGGGGAATGAGAAATACTGCTATATAAGAGAAATGTCCAATAAAAAAACAATGGTATACTGAAAAAAAAACAGTACAAGTCTAAATAATACATTAACTAAAATGTCAGTAACATGGCAAGTGTTGATGTATAAATCACTGTTAACATGCCCCTAAAATGCTATTACAAAAAGCAAGACTTGCATGCTAACAATTAATTCAGGAAGCAAAGATGCAATCTAAACAGGCGAGTCTTGAGTCTATGCCAGAAGATGGTCAGAAGGGCAGAAGGGCCAAGACCAGGGGCCTCATTTATAAAAAGTACTTTTGATCAAATTTGATCTTACGTGTGGCGTACGTAAAAAATCACGACAAAGTAGTGATTTATAAAATTTCAACGTGACTCCATTTGACCGTGGAAATGGTCGTAGCTCCACGTCAGGTCTTCACTTGACATACGCACATTACCTGCTGGTTATGCCGAAGTATTGTAGGCTTGAGAGCCGTGCATGAACGCTTATTTGGCATGGAAAATTATCATTGTGGTTATCAGCCTACAAAATTTGTTTAATTCTAAATTGAAAAGGAAACTGATAGTCTAATTACTGAATTTTAAGTCTTCCTTACATTATATACCATTATTATTGCATTGCTTCTCAAGCTTCTGGATTTGAGAATATTTTTCATGTTCATTTTAGTCTTTTGTTTTATTTATCCATTGTTTTTATATATTTTACTTTAACTGTGTAATAGGATTTTGCTGTAAAAAAAGCTTTAAATAAAATTGCATTATTATTATTATTATTATTATTATTATTATTATTATAAATAACAACAGTGCGTATTTTGTACATTCTATATCTGCTGTGTACCATGCTTGAGAGATTGTGTTGGCTTAAACTACCAACAACAAAAAAAAGTCTGCCAGTCTGCAAATATCAGGATTCCTAAATGCTTACGAAGGTAATCCCATATGCAAAAGGTCTGTAAAAATCATATATGATCATACTTGCAAAGTTTTTATAAAAAAGCATGTTGATTAGTAGCCTATTATATTATATATTTCTATACAATTCTTATACAATGTTTTTTTTATGAGTACCATGTATTAGGGAACTATTTAATTTTTAGCAAGAAATGTATATGCTAGCTCTCTACTACATATTTATTTTATTTAAGTTTTGTATATGGCATATGTGATTTTTAAAAGATTTTTATAGACCTTTTGCATATGGGATTTGCATATAGCATTTAGGAATCCTGTTATTTGCAGACTGGCAGACTTTTTGTTTTTGTTGGTTTTATGAATGAAAGTTCAACCATCGAGATAAAAAAAAAACTGGAGGCAGCTTCCGCTTACCAGTTCCATGGATTCCCATGGGAGCTGCTCATTCAACCCGTCACGTCTCTACAGTCTATGGGCAATACACACAGACAGCGCACAGAATCATGGGAATCGCAGTTCATTACAGAAGTTAACGGGGAGACGCGGTTGTTTCCATTACAGATATGCTCGGTTTTCTCATGTTATACGTCTCAAAAGAACCGAAAACGACACGCTCTGATGCCTAGTTCACAAGCTAAATCCATTAATAATCATATTGCAGCCTATGCAGTATGTACTGATCTGAACAGACCTAGCTAACTTCAGCTAGTTTAATACAAGCAATAGCCTACAAGACTAGCCTATAAATTGCAACCCACACAGATAAAGCAGAGACGAAGAAGCTCGAGAATTATACATCATATTGCATTAAAATGCAATTACAAAATAAGAAAGGTATTCTATGAATGTACTATAACTATAAGTATAAACTATAAGTACAATACCGGCAGCTTACCCATTCGCTTTATTTGACCGTGAAATAAAAATGGTGGATCTCCGTTTTGTCTCGTAATTCATCGGAGAAAATCGTAAAGTCACGTGGTGTGCAATCGCTAATTCGTAAAATAAGTACGAATTTTCGGGACTGGAATTTCGTAGAATAGATACGAATGGGCTGTGAGACCAGGTTGTATATTATGCATTTTGTATTATGAATCATTGAGGTATGACCATGTCAGGAATGTCATTTGGACCTGTGATATACTTGTAGCTTTGAAAATGATGTCAAAATACATGCATTCAAATCAGTTATGGATAGGGATTGTTGGAAGTTGGAAACCGTGCCTGAGCCTGAGGGGAGCTAACCAGGAGCTGCATGAGTAAATTGGGCTTAGCAGACACCTGAGCACTGTTTGGGTAGAAAGTATAAAGTGGGAGTGGCAGGCAATTGGAGCCATAACAATATAACCAGTCATTAAGAGTGAATGTATGGGTTTTTTCATGGTTTGTGGTTTGGGTTTTTGGTTTCGTTTTTGTTTCGTTTTTGTTTTGTTGTGAGCCACAGCAGCACTGGTTCTCACCAGTTCCCGGTCTGATAAAAATGAATTAATTTAGTCTATTCTGGATCTTGATCACCAATACTCTATTAATCCTATTCCAGAGTTATATAAACAGTGCCTCGATTTATCATCTAAATTGGACCTACTATCTGCTAAAAGTTCTGAGCTCGCATTAATGCAATCCCATGGCTCACTGTATGAATATGGGAATTAAATACTTGCCCACAAATTAAAGCACATGGCTGTTTCTCACTTTATTCCAGAAATATGTGAATGTTCAAGTAATTTGCTCTCCTACCTGGCTGATATTAATTCAGCTTTTTTATTCCTGTCTTTACAAGTCAGAATTTTGTGTCAATACTTCAAATCAAACTACTACTACTACTACAAAGTAGTAAAGCTCTCGGCCCAGATGCATTTCCCACAGACATGTACAGTATATTGAGTCAACTGAATGTGGTTCCCTACATGTCACATTAACTTAGGCATGAATCTCTTTGCTGCTTATTATGGGCTACAGCTTGTGTTACAAAGCTGTTTCAAAACTACAAGTGATCATTTGATGCCACAGAAAACTGTGAAAAATTAAGGTCCACATTTCCTTTCTTAATGTGGACCTTAATGTTTTACATAAAGCATTGGTGGGTCAATTGGAGATTCAGAGGAGCAAACATGTTCAAATTAAAGTGATACTGCAGTCAAAAACCGACTTTTCCCGTTGACAACCTATGTTTTGAGTTAGATTATGATCATACACAACTGTTTATGTCCGAAAATTTTATGTTTAGTAAAAATGGTTTTATCTGAGTTTTTGTGTAGACTTACCAATATGCTGGCTTCCGGGGATTCGTGACGTCACGAAATCCTTAACATAAAAATGGGTGGACTTGA
The DNA here is from genome assembly GCA_029718625.1 of Synaphobranchus kaupii. NCBI lineage: Eukaryota > Metazoa > Chordata > Actinopteri > Anguilliformes > Synaphobranchidae > Synaphobranchus > Synaphobranchus kaupii. The sequence goes on from CM056381.1 coordinate 56,306,535, forward strand.
GGTGGTCCTAGGGGTGGGTCTTGGCTGGGCATGTGGTATAAAAGCAGAGAACGACGATTTTTTTTTTCTTTCTGAGATTGAGACCCTTGTACTGCTAATTATCTAGTTCAAGTTCAAATGCGAATTGCTTTGTATTATTGCTAACGTTAATATTACGACTTATATCGAGCTACAGTTATTCATATATGACGTCTTACTACTTGGTATCTTTAGCTAACTTGCCTGCATTATGCCAAGGAGTCAGAGATGTATCGTTCCTCGGTGCAACGCCACCGGCTCTGCTAGCTTTCATAGTCTGCCGAGAGACCCAGCGCTACTTAGCCAGTGGCTTCAAGCTATCGGTGTAGAGCATGCGGACTTGCCGAAGAAAGCCCTAGTGTGCAACGCGCACTTCACACCGGACTGCTAGTTATATTAGCTATATCATTTATGAATAATGTTAGCTAATAAATGATAATTCTCTCCGGACCAAGTGAAGTTATGAGGGCGCTACAACCAGCCATGTTCAATATACTAACGTTACTGTGTGACTGGGTTTTGCTGTGTATTTGAATGTATTCAATAGTAACGTTACTTTAGGCAGACAAACAAGCTAACTTAGCTAGGTAACATTAGCTTTACCATTCAGTTACATCCCGGGTCCTCTCCTCGCGAAGACGTTGCTCAACTAATACAGCCGGGGCTGCGGCTGCGGCTGCTGCTGCCAGTGGCTCGAATGAATACGGCTGTATTGCCCGAGAAACATCTTCGCGAGGAGAGTCTTCCACCACGAAGGAATCCTCTTCCTCCACTTCAAACTCCTCCACCTCAAAACTCCCTGCAGTACTGCTGTCACTCTTGTCACTCGCCATTTTATTTAGTTGTGAGGAGAGAGCTGGAAGGGGGCTGAGTCAGTTCACCAAGACACACCCTTTCACTCCTTGACCGTATGAATATTCATAATATGACTACGTGGCATCATCGTCATATGACCACGCCTACTCACGAGTTTCAGTTCAAATTGAAGCGGAAAAAAGGGCCTTAGAAAAGCCTCTGCAGTATCTCTTTAAGGTGTGCTACTCCATTTTTAATACTCACATGTTGTTAAACATTATGAATTCAAAGCAGACAACTCCCCAGAAGTAGTTATTTCCTTAGATGCTGAGAAAATTGTCAAAAAGAAAAAAAAAAGGTTTTAGTATATGGGTTCACATTTTGTATATCGTACCACTCCGGAAACAATCATTTGTACTAATGATACTTGTTCACTGTATTTTCCTTTGATCAGGTGTATCGCCTTTCACCCTTGCTGTTCACCCTGGCAAACCACTCTCAATTACACTGAAAAACTCACCTAAATTTCAAGGTGGAATTCAAGAAGGCACAGAGACGTGGAAATAGAAGTACATCTGCATAGATCAAAGTAGAAACTATGAAACAAAATTTTGATTGGATTGAGGTCAGGACTTGTGATGGCCACTCCAATACCTTGACTTTGTTGTCCTTAAGCCATTTTGCCACAACTTTGGAAGTATGATTTGGGTCATTGTCCATTTGGAAGAGCCATTTGCAACCAAGCTTTAACTTCCTGGCTGATGTCTTGAGATGTTGCTTCAATATATCCACATAATTTTCCTTCTTCATGATGCCATCTATTTTATTAAGTGCACCAGTCCCTCCTGCAGCAAAGCACCTCCACATCATGATGCTGCCACCCCCGTGCTTCACGGTTGGGATGGTGTTCTTTGGCTGGCAAGCCTCACCCTTTTTCCTCCAAACATAATGATGGTCATTATGGCCAAACAGTTTTGTTTCATCAGACCAGAGGACATTTCTCCAAAAAGTAAGATCTTTGTCCGCATGTGCAGTTGCAATCTATAGACTGGCTTTTTTTTATCACATCTGTAATTTATCCTTTCAAACTGGTAAATTTCCAAGCAAAACGAAAACTGCAAAAGTAATTCCATTATATAAAACCAGGGATAGACACCATTTTACTAATTACAGACCTGTTTCGCTACTTTCTCAATTCTCAAAGATTCTGGAAAAACTCTTCATTGCAAGACTAGACACATTCTTAGACAAGCACAATCTGATTGGAAGCCAGTATGGATTCAGATCTAACCGGTCAACCTCTTTGGCATTACTTGAATTAATTGAAGAAATTACTAACTGTATAGATAAAAGAATGTATGCAATAGGAGTGTTTATTGACCTTAAAAAAGCTTTTGATACCATCGACCACAATTTTTAGATATTATTAGATAAATTGGAACGGTATGGTATCAGAGGGGTCGGATTGAACTAGGTAAGTAGTTATTTAAGTAACAGGCAACAATTTGTTAATATAGGTATGTTTAATTTATCTTGCTTGGAAATCACTTGCGGAGTACCCCAGGGATCAGTTTTAGGTCCAAAACTGTTTATTCTATATATTAATGACATTGTCAGTCTCCAAAATAATGAAATTTGTATTATTTGCGGATGATACAAATATTTTTTGTGCTGGGGAGGACTTACAACAGCTTTTGAAGGACATCACAATTGAAATGGAAAAATTAAAACGGTGGTTTGACCGAAATAAATTATCTATAAATTTGAACAAAACTAAAATCATGTTGTTTGGTAATTATAATACGAACATTCAAGTGGAGGTAATGATTGATAACATTGTCATTGAAAGAGTATATGAAAATACATTTCTAGGTGTGATATTGGACAACAAAATCTGCTGGAAGCCTCATATCAAGTATGTAAGTGCAAAGCTGGCACGTAGCATTGCAGTAATAGGAAAAACAAGACAGATTTTGGATCAAAGATCTTTACATACTCTATATTATTCACTTGTTTTGCCCTATTTGTCTTACTGCGTGGAGGTCTGGGGTAATACCTACAGAAGCAACCTACAGCAATTACACATATTACAGAAAAGAGCCATCAGAATAATAAACAATGCAGGATATTGTGATCATACAAATAATCTATTCTTGAAGTCACACGCGTTGAAATTCATGAATCTGATTGAATTTAAAACAGCTCAGATAATGTACAAAGCAAGAAATAATTTACTACCAGGTAACATACAATAAATGTTTTTGAATAGAGAAGGGGGTTATAATTAAAGGGACAAATTTAATTTTAAGAAGATTTATGCTCGTACTACTATGAAGAGTATGTGTATTTCATGCAGTGGGGTTAATCTGTGGAACGGACTTGAGTTGGAACTGCAACAAAGTTTAACCATTCATCAATTTAAGAAAATATACAAAAATAAAATCTTTAAGAAATATATAGAGGAGGAAAGTGGTTAATAAGGGTACGTGTATCTATTGTGTATGGTGATTTGTTATTGTAGCAGAAATGATGGAGTAGTGTGTGGGGAGTTATATGGATGTTGATGATGAAGTATTTGTACATATGTAATATGTTTATTGTACTATTATTTACTTGAGTATGATTTTGGTTAACAGTTGAGAATGGGGGTAGGACTAGATAAGCCTTTGCTTCTTCCTATCCCTTTTCGAGCAAGCCTTATATTAGTTATGTTAAAAAAATAATAATTATTATTATTATTTTAATTTTAATTTTATTTTTATTATAATTTCTTTCTTTTTAATATGTTTTTTTTTTTTTTTTAATTGTTCAAAATAAAGATTCATTCATTCATTCATTTATGGCGGTTTTGGAGTAGTGGCTTCTTCCTTGCTGAGCAGCCTTTCAGGTTATGTCGATATAGGACTCGTTTTACTGTGGATATAGATACTTTTGTACCTGTTCCCTCCAGCATCTTCACAAGGTCCTTTGCTGTTGTTCTGGGATTGATTTGCACTTTTCGCACCAAAGCACGTTCATCTCTAGGAGACAGAACAGAACAGAACGCGTCTCCTTCCTGAGCGCTATGACGGCTGCGTGGTCCCATGGTGTTTATACTTGTGTACTATTGTTTGTACAGATGAACGTGGTACCTTCAGGCATTTGGAAATTGCTCCCAAGGATGAACCAGACTTGTGGAGGTCCACAATTTTCTTTCTGTGGTCCTGGCTGATTTATTTTCATTTTCCCATGATGTCAAGCAAAGAGGCACTGAGTTTGAAGGTAGGCCTTAAAATACATCCACAGGTACATCTCCAATTGACTCAAATAATGTTTCTAAAGCCATGACATAATATTCTGGAATTTTCCAAGCTGTTTAAAGTCAACTTAGTGTATGTAAACTTCTGACCCACTGTAATTGTGATATAGTGAATTAAAAGTGAAATAATTTGTTTGTAAACAATTGTTGGAAAAATTACTTGTGTCATGCACAAAGTAGATGTCCTAACTGATTTGCGTTTGCTAACATGAAATCTGTGCAGTGGTTAAAAATGAGATTTAATGACTTCAACCTAAGTGTATGTAAACTTCCGACTTCAACTGTAGATACCTAACTAATGATGAGGCCAAATTGAGCTCAGTCGTACAGACGAAAGCAATAATAAGTCCTAAGGAAATTTGAACTGAGATTTCTGATGGTAGTGTAGGTGTAATTTATGTAGTCACCACGGTAATTGTAATGAATGACAAAAATGGATATAAAATAGAGTGAAAGATGTTACACTAGGATGCACTCTCTAATGCCCTCTATTTACATGCTGCTGCTGGTCAGCACAGTGAGCTGGTCTGATACCAGAACTTGGCTCTCTCTCACTAACTCACTCAGTCTGAGTCCTGGCAGCAGCTGAGGGGGAGGTTTCAAGCCTCTCTGCTGCCATTGATCATTGGGAAAGGCATGATTGAATCAACAACAAGGGAGTAATTGTCTTTTTGTGTTTCTGAAACAAGTGCAACATTAAGCCGGTGCGTGGCTGTGCAGCCAGCAAAGGGCTCTCCACTGCAATTCTGCACGTAGTGCCTTTCTTGCCATTGGCTAACCTCCAGTCACAGGCCCTGTGTCCCCACACACCCCCTTACCCCTAAATAGAGCACTCTGATCCCAGTCCACTACACCCAGTCCCTTGTCCCCTCAAGTACAGACCCCTACCTATCTGTAGCCAAACTCCATCCCTCAGTACATGGTCCCCTATACCCCTTACCACCATGCACTCTGCTCTTGCTGAATGCCTGAAGCTAAGCAGGTGTGGGCTTGGATGGGAGACCTCCTGGGAAAACTAAGTTGCTGCTGGAAGTGGTGTTGGTGGGCCTGTAGGGGGCAATCTTGCCTCTGGTCAAATAAACCCCAATGCCCCAGTGCGGTCATGGGGACACTGTGCTGTATGAGATGCTGTCTTTCAGATGACAAGTTAAACCGAGGTCCTGACTCACTGTGGTCATTAAAGATCCCATGACACTTATCGTAAAGAGTAGGGGGCTCCATGGTGTCCTGACTAAATTCCCAGCCTGGCTCTTTCAATCTGCCACCTAATCATCCCCCAGTTTAATTGGCTAAAATCATTCTCTCCCACTCTACCTCAGATTGGTTGGTGGTGAGCATTCTGGTGCAAAATGGCTGCCGTTGCATCACCCAGGTGGGTGCTACACATTGGTGGTGATAGAGGGGAGCTTCCCCCTCATCATTGTAAAGCATTTTGAGTCGCCGGCCGGTGAGAAAGGCCCTATTTAAATGCAAGGCATTATTATTATTATTATTATTATTATAGCCAGACCCCTTATTTCCTTACACCTGCACTATCCACCTAGACCTCAATTTCTATCCCCTTCCACCCAGACCCATTTCCCCCTGCACCCATTTTCCCCCTTACACCCAGACCCCTATCCCCTACACCAGAGGTGGGCAACGAGGGCCGTATCTGTTTCTGGTTTTCATGCCAACCTCTGGCCTTAATTACCTAATTAGCCCTAATATTTACGCCATCTGACATTTCAGCTACAATTCTTAATAAGCGCATGAATGACAGCCGAAGACTTCTTGTGTCCCTATATGAAACATTTTAATGTGATCTAATCTACCAGTGTTGGTGTAAACAGCCAATTAGCTTATTTAGCTGGGGTAATTGGTGGGAACAAAAACCTGCATACACACCGGCCCTCCAGGACTGGAATTGCCCACCCCTGCCCTACACCTACAAGCCTATCCCCCAAACACAGACCCTCATGTTATACCCAGAGCCCTATGCCCCACAAACTAACTCCAAATATAAATGTCTGTCCCTTCTATCCCAAGCTATATCCTAGTCTAGCCTCATGTTTTTTTGATGTCTGATTAGTGATTTCCCTTTTCTTTCATCTAAATTACCAAATTATTTTGAACAATTGCCACACCATTGGGTCTATTCATTGGTAGAGGACATGTAATGGTGCAGCCCTTAGAAGTATTACTGTAGTTAAGTGCTTTAAGGGGTCGATATCCGAAAGGAACAAAATCACGTGTAAAACTGTTACTACCTGCAAAAAATCGTTTGAGGTGATGAACTAACAAGTTGCAGAGAACTGCATGTATAGTGTTACAATGGAAAGATAGTGTAGTTTTTGTTTTTGCATGTTAGCCTGAATGAATATGCAAAATTGAGCGTCCCTACATTATTTTGTGAAATAGTGGGAGGAGGTTGTGAAAATAGATTACTTTAGCACATGTAGGGCTCTATTTTCAAACCAGCGCAAGGGGACGGTATAGTCAAACGCAAGCTTGTTGACAGCATCAACGTCTTAAAACTGGCGCTATGGCGTTTCTCAGCAATACCGCTAGGATCAACAAATTCTCAACATAACATCCTTTCGCTTGCGCTGCAGTGGGATGGGTGGCGCTGTCTGGGGCGTGTTCTAAAATACTTTCGGCTCAGTGACAATTTGAACCAACGAAAACCCATTGCGTTATGATCAGCTGGAACCACCTCTTAGCGGGAACGCAATAGACTCTGGCAATTTGGCAACTTATTCGTCATGAAGTTCTATGTAGTGTCTATAGGTGATGCCAACATTACACTTCCATTTAATGAACAAATAGCCTATAATTATTATTAATTAATTTTAATTTAAACTACTAGAATAAAACAGGACAGCTTACAAGAAACTTGCGATCATGTAGGCCAATAGCCTATAATATATAAATTACACATTGACACAGTTGAATCATAAGCCTACCATTTGAATCATAATTATGCCTACATCACCTAATGTAGGCTAATTAATGCATTCGCCACCTCCTCCCGTGCCTTCCGAACTTCTGGGAGACGAGGTGGTGTGGATTGTGATCCATAAATTACTACAGTCCTAGCCTGTACTTCTGTTGCAAGTATGTCTGATTCCTGTGCGGAAAATCGCTCTTGTCGTTGACGGTCCAGTGCGTTTGGGTTGCTCATTATGAAATTGCATGGAGCGATTGCGTTCCAACTGGCTTTTTTTAAAGCATGAGAACAACAATTTGATTGGCTACCATAGAGACACACCTTGGACATTTAAACCCAGCCTTTTAGCAATACCGCCATATGGTGCGCCAAGATTGCCGTCATGAAATTACCAAATTTCTCGCCGACACGCCCTCAGAGCGATACCGCCAAGCAATTACTCTTGCGTTCACCATTGCGTTTGGTTTATTAAAATAGAGCCCGCAACATGATTTACTAAGCCTGAAAGCAAGTTTGGGAAAGGTCCAGAGCGACTTACTCAATTTTTTAGCATTTTTTATTTTTTACATAGTATCCATTTATACAGCTGGATATATACTGAAACAATTCAGGTTAAGTACCTTGCTCAATGGTACAACGATAGTGTCCTACCTGGGAATCAAACCTGCAGCCTTTGGGTTACAAGCCCAATTCCTTACCCATTATAATAGACTGCCACCCTTACAAAAGGAAAGCAGGTATTAAAATAAACATAATAGATAAGATGACGGCTGTCATTGTAGCAAGACACGTACAGGTGTTTTTGAAATATCCATAACTGAACATTCTGAATGATTGTGTATCCATGGAGGCTAATTAACTGGCCCATTCTAGCTAACACTCAAAATACACAAAGATAATTTGTGGATACATACATCATGAACAGTAAGAATACGTTTTTTTTTTAAATCATGAAGCAAATGGTGTTACAGAATACAAGAGCAACTAGTATTTGAATCAAACAAGCAATACAACGTCTATTATATCAAACAGTGAATAACAAGCAAATCAAAACTTTATAAAAAATAAAACCCATGATCAAATGGAAATGTGATTTTATGTGACACTTACGGCGCGAGTAGGCTTAGTGCTAGTAAGCATAGTTATGATCATTTCAGTCCTGACAAACATCTGAAACTCCCAGCAGAAACTAAGAGACATCCAGTGAAACAGTTTGTAGTAAACCGCCAGCTTGTTCAGTGTAACAGTAGCCTATACCTACACTGTAAAAGAAAATACCATAAGAAATGGCAGCAATGTTGCCAGTGAAAAACTATTTAATGAAGGGGGAAAACTGTATGAATCCTGCTATCTAGCTGTTGCCTCTAAATCCTGTTATATAACTGTATACATCCTGTTACTTTATGCGATGACTGTTAAATAATGAGTTATTGCTGTTATTCTACATGACTTTGACGGTATTAAAAAAGAACAGTGAAATCCTGTAACAGTTTGTTTTTTTACAGTGTACCGTGGAAAAACTATTTTTAAAGTAAAATGTTTGTAAAGAATAAATTCTAAACAGTGAAAGTCATGTAGACTAATTATTTTACTAATGAAAATACAGGATTTATAAATTTTTTCCCATTCATTAAATGGTTTTTCACTGGCAACATTGCTGCAAGTCTTTTCACCGTTTTCTTATGAGATATTTCTTTCCAGTGTAACTGTTCCAAACACGCAAAATCTCTCATGTAAATATGGCTGTTTGCGGCTGGAGTCATTTACATAATGACTCTTCGTTGATCACTCGCAAATTGTTAAATGATAACACAATCAGCTGTCAAATGGCTCACTATTCATTCCTCACTCATCATTTGAATACCAACTTCAGTGTTGTTCCAGATGTATTGATAACAAAAATCTTGCCATTTAATGAGTGTAATGGTGCAGCTCTTTGAACATCCCTGTCTGTAGAATTCCCTCTCCTAATATGGGTAACTGTCTGTCTCAGGATCCTACACTTTCTCTCTCCTGAAATGAATGTTATTCTCTCTCTGCAAACCACCTGCTGCTATTGATCGGAAAGGTATAGGGATATTAGCAGAGGTCTAAAATCCAGGTTCATAAAGTAAAAGTCCTTCCCAGTATTATTGATCGGAAAAGTATAGGGTTGAAGTTGTTAAGGTAAAAGTTCTTTGCATAAAATGATTTAGCGCCTGTTAGTTAACTAGCTAGTCATCCAGCTAATTATCAGATGAAATAGATGTTTTGCTTGTTTATCTTCTAATATTACTGCAAGAATATAACATTTGTTCTTCCACCGGAATGCGGTGGCTTTAAGTGACTAGCGAGTTTGCCAGTCGGAAAAAAGAATGGACCTTGTTTGTTTATTAAAAAAGAAGGGTAGCGCAAATGGTGGGCGGATTCAGAACATTTTGCAAATAAGAGTGCAATATGCAAATGAGATGTAATTTTTGTAGGCTAATCGCCCTGTCACAGGATGGGGCTGAGGCTAGCCTCAAAGACAAGTATTTTCAATGGGCTCTGCTCGTACCATCCAAGGGGCCAAGACTGGGCTTTCGTTTTGAAGCTCACTTCCTGGTGCCGTTATCTCACTAGCGCCACTGTGGTTGGCTCCAGTATAGGTCTTTCACCATGTAAGTCAATGGCAGCAATGTGGTCAAAATACTCAGTCAATAAATGTTTCCCACAAAATGTCCCGCAATGTAATTGCAATAGGTGCCTTTCCTTCATCTAATGCCTCTGCATGTGCAGATTTTTTTTAAATATTGTGTTGTTTGGACAGGGAATTAACATTTGTTCAGGACCAATCAGAAGGGCAGGTTGAGTCCTGTGGTCACTGGCATAGATAGGTTCTATAGGGTTCTCACTGCCCTCACTCTGAGGGGTCTATGCTTGGGACAGGCAGACATGCTGTATTTTTGAGTGGAAGTCGATGGAGAACATCCCTTAGTAGCCTACCGTGAACAAGCTGTTGTTTTGTGGACGCAGTTCGTAACATAATAAATTGACTGCCTTACCCGCTCATCTTCAATATGTTTGTCATCACATATTCATTTTGGTTGGAGCGAGCTATGATGTGTCTACTACGAAAAAAAATACTGTTTCATGAGATGAGAGACAGAAGGGGATGTTGCAGCTACACTACAGGCCCAGCGTCTCTGAGCAAGCAGCCAAACTGTGGGTTAAGTATCTCAAATCAATTGCTCCATACCTGTATAACCTTATCAATTTAGATATTTATTTAGCTATTCCACCCCCTCCCGTACGCAATCGCCGTACTCCCCCTGCCATGAACGTTACCATTGCTTAGCAATGCTGGGTTAGCTAGCTAGCAAGCTAACGATAGCTCACGGCAAGTCCTTTTAACATTTATCTAGAAAGCTAACGATAGCTTATGGCAAGCCATTTTAATTTAACAGTTATTCGACTTCCTTAAAGTCATCCTTGCTGGCTGGCCATATAAGTTGGCTAGCTACCGTGATTGCCTAGCTAACGTTAGCCAGCTGCTCCAGCTAGAACCCTAACCAGACATTTTTACACCTGGATAATTTTTTTTCGGTCACAAAAATTAAGAAAATGTGCGGGGAATAGAGCCAAAGTGTTAGCGGTATGTTTGTCCTGACTCAATACGGGGATGTTTAAAATAAAACCTGTAATTTATCGGAAAAGAATAAGGAGTCTGCGTTTGTAAATGTTTGCAATGTTTGTGATTAGGTTACTGGATGCAGATGAAAGTTAATGCCAGCTACAATGTAGCTAATGTAGCTACTGTGCTTTAGCTAGCGTGTGAACCCACTTACCTACAATCCCCACTTTATCTGGAACAGTTTTCAGAACGGGGTTTCATGCTGCGGCAAACCGTGACAGACTGCTCTGCCACAGTCGAGTTAATTAGCGGTTAGCCAAAAAGACGGTGGTGGTTTGCTCATTTAAGACTATGGGGTCAGCTTGCGACCTTTCTAGCGGCGCTAGGGACATTGATAATAAAAGTAGTCTTGTCAAAATAACATATGTGATTAATTGACCGTCAATATAGTTGATGGCAATGGCGTTACCCTATGTTCGTCCACGTGTGGTGGTGATACAGTGTGTAGGGACAATAAGAACTACAAGTCCATACAGTCCACAGGAGGCTCCTCCTCCACGTTGGAAGTGACGTAGGACGTTGTACCAGTTGTGATTTCCGCACTGTAACGTGATCCTGCACAGCGGAATGCGCGACTGGCAATAAAGTTTATATGTAGGGGCAACACAGCCAGTTCATCCGAGTTCTTCCCGCAGTTTTCTACCGGGCCAGTTGTCCGCTGAACGTGTCTCGTCTCTGGGCCCGTGAGGCCTGGAGCACGCCCGGGGCCGAGCCCTCGCTCTACAGGAAGCATCGACCGTCCGTGACGTCGACCCAACCGAGCGAGGCGGGCTCATCTACCCCCGGCTATCGGCCACGGAGGACCGGAGACGAGGCGCAAGGAGGCAACGTGAGCACCCGGTGGTCAAGAAGAACCAGCAAGCGGACCATGCAGCCACTGATCCTGTAGCAGAGCACCGCCAGTGAGTCCCCAAAGAGGCAAGCGGTCTGCAGTAGGATGGCGCTGCATAGTTCGGGAGAGATAATGCGACCGGTGCCATTATCCCGTAAGAACGACGAAAGAAAGCTGTTCCAGGGACCCAAGATGAGGCGGACGTTTCCCCTATCTTCCACAACCCCTGCGAACTCGCCAACACTGGAAAAGGGCGACCGGATTTCCCCGTTTCATCGTGAGTGTGCGATCCAACGGAGGAACCAATTTAACGGACTTTAATTCAAGTAAGGCTGTAACATGGGCAATAGCATATTAGTTAGCAAAAGAAACATGTTTGTGACTGGATGTATGTAATTGCTATTGAAAGGTTAATGTGTTCTGTAAAAGTTTTGTGTTACCGTTTTACTTTGGATGGTGTTATGTCATCCACCGCGCTGCGTTAGGTTTAATGCATCCACGCACAGAGCGTATCTTGCATGCGATCTATCTTTAAACACTAACCAGCCGTAATCCTAACACTGCACGCTGATCTCAACGCACACGCATTTAAGCTTACGGCTATCCCTTATGTGTGTGGTATGGTTCATGCGCCGCCATTATTAGCTAGCTCCAGCAAAAGCTAGTTTCAAACCTCCCTCCAGCTTAGTTTCTTTGTTCTCATTGAACACGTGTCCGTGGCAACCCCCCACACGTAGGAGAACATGGAAATTCCACACACACCCAACGCAACACACACACACACACACACACACACACACACACACACACACACACACACACACACACACATAGTTTGTTGTACATTATAGTAGTGAATCGTGCCTTGCTCTGTTTGGTACTTTGTGTTCAATAAACTATTACATTTATCCAAGATTGCCTGTATTAATGTTGCTCTTGTGTTGAACTGAATCAGCCAATGCTAATCGCAGGGATTCCCCAAAATGCCTTCACCTTCTAGCTGGATCATTTATATTAATTCGGTATCAACTGAGTACATGATATTGTGATTTTGCTAAGACAATTATTAATGTGTAATTTTATTGGTAATTAATTTAATTATTAATTCAAGTTACCCATTTTTAGTTAGTATATTCTCTTTTGAGAATAATATATAAATTTTATGAGACTGATTTATAATACAAAACCATGCCACCAGTTGTATAAGGATGGTAGTGGCGTATCGCAATACATAAGTGACGCCCCGTGTATAAATAGAGGTATGTCCCCTACATTTTTGGTGCCCCGCGTACGGACTCTGATGATTGAGAGATCATGTTACTGATCATCTTGCTCACTGCTATCAGACTCGTACCTGGTCGCTATATTTTTGGTGCCTCGTGTATTAATTAAATGAATATTCCCTACAAGTGCGTCTAGCTTGGCTACCGAGCTCAGCTGGTATGCTATCTAGCTAATCAAATTAGCTCACGTTAGCTGAATATAAATTGAAGATAACTGAATGAACGTTAATTATGTGACGAATACCACATTCAATGCGAATAAATGACACTGAAAATGAAATGTTATGTTATAAAACATTAGCAACTTAAGGAAGTTTACTGCAAGTTCGTTTTGCAAAATGGTGGGTTTGGTCAGGTCATGTGCTTTATAGTTCTGTGGCTTCTCCACCCCGAACTGTCAATCATACTGTGCCCGGGCCATATACGGTTGACCCTGCCCCTGACAACGTCACTTCGGCTCCACGGAGCAGACGCAGTTTGTACAAACTGGCGGGGAAAAATGCATCCGGAGCTTCAATTCGGTTTTTACGAGTCTATGGTACCATCTCATTCAGCATGAGCCGCTTAGAGGGACTGCAATGTGAAATGCTTCTGAGTGTCAGGCTGAGTGTCACCCTAGGCAAAATAGCCTCACAAGCGTAATGTGCATGTGCTCAGACCTGTAGAAGCAGAAATTAGACTCAGAGGCGCTCTCGCTATAGCATAAATATGGACCGAATTTTTATTAAAAAATTATGTATTTTTGCAGACGATTTTGTTTATTTTATTTTTAATCCCTTTAGGAGGCTCAGCCTCCGTTAGCCTCAATGACAATCTGCCTATGGTATAAATAAGCTCCTGCTTGCATTGAGTTATTGTGGATCTTTAAGTAAAATGGAAATAAGACAATCCATCAATAACTCTTTGGCATGTCTACATCAGAACAGTAAAAAAAATTTAATTATTCATTCACTATATATAAAACTCCTCCATCCATATCTACTGCATATCTGGCAGCAGAGTGATGGTTTGAGGCTTGTTTGATACCTCAGACCCTTGATGACTTACAGCCATTTTACCAATCATGTATTCCATACTGTTCCAGCATAATTTACAACTAAATCTAGTCCCACCCCCCGATTCCCATAGAGATCCATTCAAATGCAGAGATGTTATAGTATCGCTTGTAAGTACCAGAAAATAAGATATCAAGAGTCTTTCGATGTTGTTGGGTCACAGACATCAGGAAGTCATGGTATGCAAAGGATGTGTGACCAAATATTAAAAATGATTACTTTCTTTTTTTACTCTCTTTTTTAAAATGTAATATATGGTCAACCTAGACAGTGCAAAATAAACCAGATGACTACTCTGATGATAACAACATTTGCATTTCAGTATAAGAATAAACGACTTGTAGGCACCGCATTGGAGTCATATGTTGCACGTCAGAAGGCAGTGACCCTTGTGATGACATTCTCAACTGAATGTTCTAATCACATATTTGTGATTGTACACTTTTGGATCAGTGATGGAATGATCACATATTTTGCCAAGGCTCGGAAATGCACTCGGTTCTTACAAAAAAAGTACAATAATAGCAAAACGACGGTGGGGTCGATGTGCATGTAATACACTCGGTGTGCACCCGACCACCATGTAAGACTGGTAACACCGGCAACCGCGACAAGCCTACCGGCCCGTCCCTGAGCAATGCTGGAGCCAATTGTGCATTACCTTGTAGGGCTGCCAGCCGGAGTTTACACTGGCACAGTCCAGATTCGATACCTGACCATGCGGCCCATCCCCGCACTAGAACAGAGCCTTAACAGGATGAGCCAACCAGCAGTTCAGTGGCGCATATTTTTTGAATTCCTTGTGGGAATATTCCAGTGACAATTTTTTTCCGCTATTTATTGTTCAACTGAACTGCATTTCTACCATAATTATCAAATCTTTTGGAATTGGAATCAATAAAAAAAATCATGAAACCAAACTGCAGTCTGTTGGCACATCCTGAATGAGTGGATGCTGACGTCAGAAGGGAAATCCATTTTTTTGGTTTCTTGCTTTCCTGTGACGCTGAATTAGTGTGGAGAGGGACAGGCTACACTATGTTCACCCCAGATGCGCTTTCCAGCTCAGATACTCACATTCTCTCATTATTGCTTTCCAAGTTGACTTTGGCTGGTTCCCTTTAATCCCACAGACTCACTGAATGACTGTGAATCACTTCGTGCCAGGTTGTGAAACTCGACTCTTGGTTTCTGCTGGCCTTCCACTCCTTGCAGATCTGAAGCCCCAGTTTAAAGCTGGCATGTCTCATTAGAGCCCCTTAAAAAATCCTGCTGCAGTGAACACCAGGTCTACCACAGACTTTCAGCAGAGAGAGAAATATCTTGTCTAGGGATGAGGTCACAGCCTGTGCTAGACAACTTCTTACCAGGCACATGGTCTCCCTTATTGGGAAACATCTTTTCTTGCTTCTGCGTGATATCATAATTGTGAATCTGACCCCTGCCTAAGAACTTTGTGTAAGAATTGTGGAATTCTGTGCAGCAACTTGGTCTGTATTTCCTGTGTGTAAGAGCTGTCTAAATGCATGAGAACTGTAAGTAAAAACTGTTTGAATGGGCAGGAAGAGTGCTGTGTGTTAGAGCAAACAAACTGAGTGGGAACTCTTCCAATAGGTGTTGAATGGTACAGGAACTTGTCAATAATTCGAACAATTCTTATAACAGCAGCACAAACACAGGCACATGTGTACACACATACACAAGCAGGAAGGGCTTATAAAAGCTGTCTGATAGAGGAACCGTGCAGAAGTAGGCTGTGTCACTTTGTGGGAAGAGAGCGCTCCGCAGGCACGCTCTGTGTGTCAGCGCATTTGGCAGACGGCTCTGGCACTGACTTGCTCTCTCCAGGCTTGAGGCAGCTGACACTGGAATTAAAACCGCGGCAACGTGCGGCCCGCCATGTACGCCATGCAACTCGGAGCCAGGAATATTCCGGAGAGCAGGCTTCACACTGAGTCAACAGCAGCCACTGCTGGACAATCACCGAAACTCAGTTGTGCATTTATGCACGATTATGCACCCACGGCAGAAGAGATGATTGATAAAAGAGCCTTACTCTTACTGGGATATCCTAGGAAAATTATTCTTGGTAAAATGAAGCATTAATGAAGGATAAGATTAAGGCAAAAAGGTAAGGATAATGATAAGGATAAGGCAAAAAGTAATTGTCAAATATGCATTCATATAAAAATAATGTTTTTAAACAAGATTGAGAAGTTTAACCTTAAATTGTAACGGCTGGCCTAGAAACAGCTGAGCAGCCAATTGTCAAATTACGTTTGGTCCCCTAAAATGGGGGAACTAAGTATAAAAAAGGGCTGTAATTAATATACAGATGACCTGATATGGATATAAATACCCTTGAGAAAGCTGACAGTCTTCAACCTCAAAATTTGTTTAAATTCAAATCCAGTGTACTGGATTACATAGCCAAAACAACAAAAATTGTGTCACTGTACAAATTCCTACACCCTATCATGTATATACAGTGCCCTCTATGTTTGGAACAAAGACATTTTTTTCTTGATTTGGCTCTGTACTCGACAATTTTAGATTTGTAATCAAACAGTTCACATGTGGTTAAAGTACAGATTCTCAGCTTTTATTAACCCCGTAACTATACGGGGCAGAGGAGTGCTATTAGGGGTCCAAGCAGTGAAGCTGCTGGAACCCTATTGCATTTGCTGGTTTTATAATTATTAGGGGTCCAAGTGCTGGAACCCTGTTATCATTGGTTTTATTATTATTAGGGGACCAAGCAGCTCAGCCACTGGTACCGTATTGTTTTTGTTTGGATTTTCTTTTCCCCCTCCCCTTTCACCTAAAATTCCCATGAGCTGGTCTGGCCTAGAATCACCAAACTTGGTAGGATTGTTGAGATTGCTGAACTCTTGGATCCTTTAAATTATGACGCAGATTGGGATGTTTGTTCTCGGTGCAGTTAGTGGTATCCAGTTAAGAAATCCTGCTTCGGTATACCCCCTGCTGTGTCAGAAAGCGTTTTCTATATAGTTCGGTGCTCCTGACGCTCCGATTGACCTATAGTCACATAAGTTGGCGTATAGGTTCTGAGAGAGAAATAACATCCTGCTTCTGTCAAAATGATGGATGGGCATATTTGCATAATTGTATGAATATTCATGAGGTTATGAAAAAATATAATTATGCATAAAAAAATTGCATGATTTGAAGAACCTTGAAATACACACCGAAATACCATCTTACCTGAACGTTAGCTAACAATACTACGAGTCTGATTCTTTCACACGCGCGATATTGTTTTTGGCCGGCAGAGCTATAGGCTACTTTACGTTACCTAGCTAATAAACTAACGCTGTACTTCCACGGAGAATTTAGGTGAGCAAAAAGTAAAGGATTCAATGATAGTTTGACTTGAAAAATGATGGTATAATCACTGAAAATAACCCAGATAGACTGTCGTCGTATTTTATTTGCTTTGGGTGCACCTTGGAGTGTTTAAGTGCGTTTGGTAGTGGATGCTACTATTTTCCTACGAGTTGCGCTAGCATTAGCAATGTGTGTATGTCCAAAAGAAGGGACAGCATGGAATTATCTGAAAATGGTTTCCATCAATCAACTACATCATGGGTAAGTCGTAATTGAGACATTATGTCCAAAATTCCGAACTAACCCTTTTTTAATTATTAATATTTTTTTGTATTTTTTTTTTAATGATGTAGTATTATTATTATTCGGGGTGTTGTGTGGGGTTGTTTCAAGGGGGGGATGTATTGGCATTGTGATGATGTCATTTTATTGGGGGTGGGTTTTTTTATGGTGGGTCTTAGGGTGCTTGGGGAAAACGTGTTGGTATTTATTATTTTTTTATTAGAACAACATCGTGAAAAAGTAATGGCATATATATACATATATATATAAACATAAGAAAAAAATGGGAAAACGCCTTGTGCACAAACGTGTCTCCATCAAAGAGGTGCTGGTGTCGGCAAGATGAAGAAACATGAAAAAAGAGAGAAAACCAGGGCGAAAATATACAATGCACAGCTCCAATGTTCAATCCGCACACTCAAACGAAAAAGTTAAAAGACTGACCTTCAGAGGCAAAAAGTATATAGATGCAAAAAAGGTTTATTAAAAAGTGGAACGAACGACGCGCGTTTCGGCGTATCTTCGTCAGGTTCGTTCGTGAAATGAGCTTGGACACAGGTGACTCATATCACATTATAGAAACAATTAACACATCATATCAATTAAGTAAATCATTCACAATATCAATTAAGTTAATCATTCACAATATCAATTAAGTTAGTCATTCACAATAGAAAACAAAACACCAATTAACACTCATCAATAACGGTCACATCAGGAAGCAATTAACACTTTATATCAAGTAAACTATCGTCATACACAATAATGGTTACAACAAGTAACACCTTGCGATAATCAATCATCAAAGAATGACCCCCAATCTTATATGAAATGGACACCTGACAGACCAGCTAAACGTGAGCTATCCATAAAAAATGGTAATGATTATACCTTTAAACATGCCAAAAATAGTCAGCTTGTGCAATTTTCCACCACATCTTAATTCAATAAGTCTAATAGTAAATAACTAGCCTACAATACCAAGGAATAGCAGACATAAAAATTGGACAGAAATACTATTTTACATGCGCATAGTTTTCATCCAAATCATATGATTGAAAATATACCATACGGTCAATTTTTACGTTTAAAACAAATATGTAGTGATGAAACGGACTATGAGTCAAAAGTAAAGGATATGCGACAACGTTTTTTATATCGGGGATACAAGAGCAGGACAATTGACAAGTCCTTTAGTAGAACTTTACAAAGGGATAGGAAGGACCTTTTGGCCCCCTCTACCATAATTGATGGGATTCAGGAGGACAGAGTTGCATTTGTGTCGGAATATAATAATATATCGCCCAGAATTAAAAATATAATTTTGAAGCATTGGAATATTCTGCATTGTGATCCCCAACTCAGTTCATTAGTTTTCTCTCGCCCCAGATTTTGTTATAAGAGAAGTAAAAACCTTAGAGATCACTTGGTGACATCAATGTATAAATCCCCAAGCATGGGTTCTAATTGGCTGAGTAAAGAGGTACAAGGTAATTATCGTTGTGGTAAATGCACTCATTGTTCTAATACTGTTGACACAAAAAAATTCCATCATCTGCGTACTGGTCAGGAATATACTATTGGGGGTTTTATTAACTGTAACTCTACAGATGTTATTTATATGTTAAAATGCCCTTGTGGAATGATTTACATTGGACAGACTAAACGTAATTTGAAGCTTTGCATAGCCGAGCACAAAGCGGCTATACGAAACGGTAATTTGGATTATGCCATTGCCAGACATTACAAAGCCCGAGACCATGGATCTGCAGCAAGTCTGAAATTTGTTGGTTTAGAAAAAGTTTTACCCTCACCAAGAGGAGGTAACATAATAAAACAGTTACTACAGAGAGAATCATTTTGGATATTTACATTGGACTCAATGGAACCAAATGGATTGAATGAATCTCTAGATTTGAGTTCTTATCTTTGAACTGAGTCCACTATTTGGGGCTTTGTATATGTCCAATTTTTATGTCTGCTATTCCTTAGTATTGTACTAGTTATGTACTATTAGACTTATTGAATTAAAATGTGGTGGAAAATTGCACAAGCTGACTATTTTTGGCATGTTTAAAGGTATCATCATTACCATTTTTTTGTTTTCCTTCCTGTGTTGTGTTTTATAAAAGTTGCGCTGTATCCCTTTATGGATAGCTCATGTTTAGCTGGTCTGTCAGGTGTCCATTTCATATAAGATTGGGGGTCATTCTTTGATGATTGATTATCGCAAGGTGTTACTTGTTGTAACCATTATTGTGTATGACGATAGTTTACTTGATATAAAGTGTTAATTGCTTCCTGATGTAACCGTTATTGATGAGTGTTAATTGGTGTTTTGTTTTCTATTGTGAATGACTAACTTAATTGATATTGTGAATGACTAACTTAATTGATATTGTGAATTACTAACTTAATTGATATTGTGAATGATTAACTTAATTGATATTGTGAATGATTAACTTAATTGATATGATGTGTTAATTGTTTCTATAATGTGATATGAGTCACCTGTGTCCAAGCTCGTTTCACGAACGAACCTGACGAAGATACGCCGAAACGCGCGTCGTTCGTTCCACTTTTTAATAAACCTTTTTTGCATCTATATACTTTTTGCCTCTGAAGGTCAGTCTTTTAACTTTTTCATTTGAGTGTGCGGATTGAACATTGGAGCTGTGCATTGTATATTTTCGCCCTGGTTTTCTCTCTTTTTTCATATATATAAACATATAAATGTATAGGTTAGTGGCAATAGTTTAAGTTTTTAAAAAAACAAACAGTTTGTGTTAGCAGAAACGTTTTAAAAGAATAAAAGAATTCAAGCAGGCTGTTAAAAAGTGACAAATAGCGGTAGGCTATATCGAAAAAAGCAAGTTAGTTGTCTGAAAGAAAGAAAGAAAGAAAGAAAGCATGCCATTTAAAAAAATGTTTGTTAGCGTCGAAGGAAAAACCTTTGACAAGTTTTGGAGATGTCCGTGAATGGCGCCGTAGAGAGAGACCATAGCCAAGGTCTCCATAAAGTCTTAAAACTGTGTAAAATAGCCAAGCGGCATATCTAAAAAACAAGTTAGTGTTCTAAAAGAAAGCCTAGGAGGACTCGAAAGAAAGACTAGAAAGAATCAAAAATAAAAGAATAGGCTATGTAACGTTTTACAGAATTAAAACGCAAAACCTAAAAAGAACTTAGAATTATTTTTGGGTTCCGCGGAGGTCCGTGGATAGCCTATAGCTAGACTATAGGTTGCAGAGACGTTTCCAGCCTGACATCGACCGTGCAAATGGAGACATTAGCTTTTCGTACGCCGTATACCTGAAAAGGGTATACGCCCCCGTAGTATCCGCTTCCTGTCCCCTATGACGGATGTTTACACGGTCCAATGAGCTGGATAGGGCTGGAAAAGCTTGTGACAAACCGGGTTTGAGGGTTAACAACAGCTGCTGGAAGGAAGGTTTAGGCAACCTTTGAGCGACATGGAACAGCTGTATTACTGGCGGGAACCTCCACTAACTTTTGAATCAAAGAAAGAATAGTGGGATACATATAGCATAGACTAGAAATAATTCAGCAGGCCGCAAAATGCCCCGAACCCCATTGAAAAGGCGGCTATCTACCCTAACCGTCTATATGCCCTATAATGTTGTTCACTGGGTCAGAATCATGAAACAAAACTTTTGGCTATTTGTACAAGGTTATGTAATATGGCAATACTTAGTCTTAATTGATAGTCTTAAAACTTTCAGTTTAGCAGCTGGTCTTAGAGTTTGCAATCAAGAAAAAAAATTTTTTGGGTCAATTACCGAAATCTGTCATTATAGGCTTGGTAGATAACAACGCTTTTACAGGTGTTTACAACAAGAACCCTTTCAATTTCCAACATTACAACGCTGAATACGTATCGCTCAGTATGAATGGCCTCCCGATCCCGAGCAAGCCATACCTCCCAAATTACGGTAACAGTTCTGCGGTTCGTGAATTTTACAGCCTAACGCTGGCCACAGGAAGACATCTGAAAGATACGCCATTGTGTATAAATCGACAAGAATACATGAACGGTTACACCCTTTATGCTTTCAATCTGACACCCGATGAAGGTTGCAGCCAGCATCTATCACTGATCAAGACGGGTAATATCTGTCTGGAGATGAGATTCAGAAACCCACTACCCAGAACTGCTTCGACAATATCATTGAAGTGAACCAGAGGAGGAACGTGCTGTATGATTATTATTAATCATGAACACCAGAGAACTAACGGCTATTTTGAGTAACAATCCTTACACAGTAAATAACTTTTATGGGGTTGTGGCCTGCGATGAGCTACCGGATAATAAACTAAATAATTTACCAGCATTGTACATTGTGAATACACACCCTCGAAATAAGCCTGGAGAACACTGGTTAGCATTGTATGTGAGTGCAGATAAAACTGGTGAGTTTTTCGACTCCTACGGCAATCCCCCTGACTACATTTATTTCCCAGATAGCATCATTACGTTTTTACAAAAGAACTGTTTAAGGATTGTTTACAACACGGTACAAGTGCAAGACCTACACAGCACAAAGTGTGGACAGCATTGCGTCTTTTATCTGCACAACAGGGCCAAAGGGGTTCCGTTTAGTGAAATTATATCCCTATACCCTGATAATTTGAAAAATAATGATGCGATGGTTTCAAGATATGTTGATAAAATATACTTGGAAAAGTGTGTTAAAAACATGTAAAGCTGTGTACAGACTGCATGCTGTGGTGAAATGTTTAAGGCCTGTCACTGTTGAAAAAAAACACAGGCATGTTTTGTTTGAATGTTACTTTATGTATTTTATTGTAAAATAAAAACATTTTAAACTTTACATTTTGACATTTTGATCATTTAAAGCAAGCACACTCAACAGCTTCACAAATCTATCCAAGCTGAATGGTCTAAAACGGGGGATGAAAAAACAGCCTTAGGGCCTGGTTCTGGTGTCATAGGTGTAAAGGCTGTGGTATTTGGTATTTTTTTGTGTAGATTTATCTTGCCGCGCACATTTTGATTAGGTATGACAGAAATAGGAATATTAAGCCATAGCCTCCATAAATTCCCCCCAACCCCGGGGTCTTCTATCATCAGAAATCTTGTGAGGGGCTGTTATGTTCTTTATTAGATCCAACATATGCGAACCACTTACAGCTGTGCCATTAAACACAAACTCCCCTTTATCGTTCCACGTTGCGACATTTCCTGATTTCAAAATTTTATCCAATATGTAGGTGGCATTTTTCCGGCTTCTAGGTGGCACGCTTTGTACAAAATCTTCAACTCGGGCGGTGTCCGTCCTGACATTATCGCGGCCCTCAACAGGCAATGATAGGGTTAAATGTTGCATTTCGGCTTCACCTTGTTTGACCAGCACTATGAAACGCTGTAGAGCAGGCATGTCAAACTCAGTTTGGCTCTGGGGCCGGATCCAGACCTTCTGTTCTCAGGTGGGCCGGATCAGTAAAAGAATGTCAACTCCAAATATTTAGCTTTGTTTTTCAGTACTATGCTTTATCATTCAGCCTACATTTGTAGCCTACCCTACATATTATAATCACGGATGACAAGGGATCTGTTCTAAGCACAACACATTTATTCACAAACAATGGAATTGGAAAAAAATATTTGGCGGTGAATGTGTTAACAACTGGTTTATTTTAACAGTTGAGTGAATGCAATTTTACACCTGAACCAACTCACCACACTAAACAAACTGAAGTGGGAGCTATGAAAAAAATATTTTTGCCTTAATTGTCATACTGCTTTGAAATAAATAAAAAAAGAAATACAAAATAAAAGTTATAGCAGTGCATGGGCAATAAGATTAGGCTACATCAGATCAAACTACTAGGCTGGGCCTACTGAAGCTGAGAATATACTGTATTAATTGTCTTTAATATGAAACCAGCTTAATCTTATTTTTAATGATCTGTATTCATGAGTGCAAACAAATTTCGTGTCATCACACTTTTTTTCTCTCTCTCACTGCACTCCTGCAGTCTACTTGCTGCTGCTGGCTCCTGAAACTTGGCATCTTTTTGCCTTCACAAGTGCATCGATATTAGGTGTCAAATCCTGAGTAGCAGCACATTTAACAATGTCATTCAAGTGTTCATTTGTTAACCTTGAGCGCTGCTTTGTTTTATTATTGGTCATTACGGAGAACACCTGTTCACAAAGATAAGTAGTCCCAAACATGGATAGAACCTTTGCAGCCATGGCTGTTAATTTGGGGTAGCCTGGCACGAGATATTGATAAAACTTATCCAATCCCACGGACCCAAATTTATCTTTCATAGCGGAGTCGCACTGCAAGTCAATTAGCTCGAGTTGAATGTCAGCTGGCATATCAGAAGGCTTCACTGTAAATGGCGAGCGAAAAAAGCCAAATTTGTTCTCAAGTTCACTGAATACCTGAAACCTCCGCTCAAACTCTCGCAGCAAATCTGTTATGTTGTCTTTATATTTATCCAAATCACCATCGGGATGGTCCGGTGCCTTCGGACGCACAGCTGTTAGACAAGAGAAATGCTCGGTGTCACCGTTGGATAGCTGTGTCTCCCACAGTGACAGTTTCATCTTGAACGCGCGTATGCTGTCGTCATATTGAGTGACAACTCTGTTACGGCCCTGCAATGTAGTGTTAAGTGTATTCAAGTGTTGTGTAATATCAACCATAAATGCAAGATCCTGCACCCATTCCTTGCATTTAAGTTCCTTCATTGGGCGTCCCTTCTTCTCCATGAACTGTCCAATTTCCCCTCGTAGCTCAAAGAAGCGCTTGAGTACTGCATCTCTGCTTAACCACCGCACGTCAGTGTGGTATGGTAGGCCAGCATGAATGTCATTATCACTGAGAAATGTGTCAAACTGACGGTGATTTAGACTGCGCGCTCTGATAAAATTGATGCATTTCACAACCACACTCATAACGTGGTCCATTTGCAGTGTTTTGCAACATAACGCCTCCTGATGCAAAATACAGTGGAATGCCCAAAACTCTTGTCCTCCATTTTCGGTCTGTACTTTGTCACGGAATTTTGTGGCAACACCTGCCTTTCTCCCGACCATTGATGGCGCACCGTCGGTAGCCAGGCTCACGGCACGGGACCAGTCCACTCCCACCTTGTCCAGCGCTCCAACGAGAGAGCTGAAGATGTCATCTGCTGTTGTGGTGTCATTCATGGGCACCAATTCAAGCAGCTCCTCGGTGATGGTCAAAGTTTCATCAACACCTCTAATGAATATGGCCAGTTGAGCAATATCTGTGACATCGGTGCTCTCATCTATTGCAATTGAAAATGCGATAAATGACTTGATTTTCTCTTTCATTTGGCTGCTCAAGTCACTTGATAGTTCTGTCACCCTATCTGCGACAGTGTTCCTCGTTAGACTAATATTGGCAAAGGCAGGTCGCTTTTCAGGGCACACAACTTCTGCAGCCTTCAGCATGCATGTTTTTACTAACTCCCCATCAGAAAATGGCTTGGATGCCTGCACCAGCTCGTTGGCAATAATGTAGCTGGCTCTCACAGCCCCATCAGCGATATCGCGGCTGCGAGTAAAAGCAGACTGCTGTTTCTTCAGACCAGCTACCATTTTGTTTATCTCATCTTTCCTTAGTTGTCCTTAGTTGTCCTTAGTATGTGGTCATACTTGTCTTTATGGTGAGTCTCATAGTGGCGCCGAATATTAAACTCTTTGAACACTGCAACTTGCTGATTACATACCAAGCACACTGGTTTTGTATTCACCTCTGTGAATAAATAATTCACAGTCCATTTTTCCTGGAAAACTCTGCACTCCGTGTCCACTTTTCTTTTTTTTGACAGTGCCATTTTGGGAAGGGTGTGTTGACCGATAACTTGTTTAGTAGTGGTGAATGGTGAAGCAAGATTGCCGGTTTATTTTTACGTGGACACATCACGTTGCGAATGTATGTTTCCTGTCACTATCTCGTGTCAGTACCGCCTGCTGGACATGAGCCTTTTTACACATTTGCTGCCCTCTAGCGGCCGGAGGGAGCATTTGGTTTGTATTTATAGGGTTTACCGATCGAAATGAGATATAAAGCTAGAGACTCGCTTTTTTTTTTGACAAACTCAGAAATTTATGCCGGGCCGGATTAAATCATCCAACGGGCCGGGTCCGGCCCGCGGGCCGTATGTTTGACATGCCTGCTGTAGAGCAATCGTGTACAGTTTTGCCTTCTCATGAGGACCAATATCAGTCCTTCATAAGATGTTACATATGGTTTGATCCAAATCATTTTCAACAGTTTGTCGGATTGGCTCCGGGGTAAAAGTAAGATTCTTTAATTTGTCCAGCTGGCTTTGAGGCACGAGAAACATTTTTTGGGCATGCTCCATGTTTTTTTTAAAAATGCCACTGCGACCCGCTATCAAACTGGTGAGAAACGGTATTGCGACACTCAGCAGAGGCAGAAGGAATCCACCCCTTTGATTAATAATTTTCCTCCTCTTTCGAATAGATGATCTTTTGTTAATCAACAGTTTAATTCCGACCTTTAGTTTTCTTATTTTTTTCAGTTGTGTATCTGTTAGGGGTATATTGCCGCGTAAAACATTGAGAGCTAGTTCACAAATTGTGTTTATAAGTTTACCAGAAGCAGACTGTAATATGGTATGTCTTTGCCGGGCATTACCTTCAAATAGGGCTTTTAGAAGCGTCCAGTTCCGTTTAATACGCGCAGACATATTATTTTTTATTTAGCACATAAACTACCGGCCATTCTGGAGCGTACAAACCAGTTCTGATGGGGTATTCCTCAGGCGTCTGTGCTTTTAAGTCCACTAATAGGTAGCCATAAGCTTTTCTGGTCGCATCATCGAAACATTCAAGGAAAAACTTTGAATGTCTGGGGTACATTTGCCGTGCCAATACATTAACTTGCATTTTATCTCTTGGATTTTTGAACAGAACAATATAGTTTGCATTAAGATTTATTGTGCGGCTGTTTCGACCCTGGAAGAAAAGATTCTGAACAAGATATATGATGCTTAGGTTTCTATGGTGTGTATACTTGGTAAAAGCTCTCTCAATTTCAGAGCTCTGACTGTCAGCCTGCATAAGGTCATCAACAATTACCATATTGGTTTTGTGCAAAGGTAGCAAAACTTCATTGGTCAAAGATTCAGGAAGACCTTCTACAAAATGTACGTTCTTTATTTTACAAAGCACTTCATCATACATGGGTTGCCAGCACGAATAAAACCATACAATGTTCTGCGGTACTGTTGACAATACATGTTGTGCATTTTCGAGCAGTGTTTTCACAAAAATGCTTTTACCGCTGTTTGATGGACCTGAGATTATGCATGAAAAAGGATGTTGAAGGCGGCTATCAAAACCCTCAACCCCAAACACTTATCTAGAATCCATATGGCAAGGTTTTGAAATCAGGGAGCAGGACCCTTTTGTTGTAAACTACTCTGAATCTTTTAGAAACTATGCGGTTGCTGAGAGAGAATCCTTTCTTATTCCTCACAATTTGTTGTGTGTTGGTTGTAATTTCACGAGCTGGGGCCTCTGGATTCTGTACATAGTGTTGTACCAATTCTGTGAGGGATGAAAGATAGACAACTTGCGTGTTAGTATGATGCAGGGTTATACCTTTCACTTTCATGCATGTTTTACCAAACCGTGTTTTATAACTGTACGTCTTGGGCCCTCCTGATACAAATTCAACAATGTGGTCACCGGGGTCTAGCTCACTAGTCAATTCTCCCAAAAAATCACCTAGAGAAGGCATCCAGTCACCCGGTCGGCTCACAAAGATTACAGAATCTGTGTCGTGGTACAGAACCCTGTCAGGCATTTTATTCATGACATCATAAAGGCCGCAATGAACACATTGCTCTATCTGGGGACCTTTGGAAAACACTTAGTAGCTCTGGTACAGTGGAAACTTACTGCTTCTGTAAGAAATGAAAAGTGTGAGATGTCATATTCGTCTGAAAACATGAATTGCAGAAACTGCTCAGGATCACGGATCAAGGTTGTGTTTGTCTGGTTGCTTCTCTGACCAAATTTGCCCCAAAGACTATTTAAAAACAGTTTGGAAATTTGTCTCTTGGCTTTGTTTACTGAAATATTGTTTGGGTCTAAACGAACACCCTCCTTCTCCCAATAACTCTGCACATAGGCAGCCTTGTCAGAATCATCAGAAACCCAAGAGGGGCATCCTGACGCTTCTTGTTTTCCCTTTAAATGCGTCTTAATATAGTCACTGAAAAGAGAATCGGACCTATCTTGGAAATGCCAAATTTTGTCGATGATGTAACCTTTTTCAATAGCTTTAATGATTTCAATGGTACACCATACACCTGTGAGAGAACGCAACTCATCAGAATGTTCACACTCACCTTGATGCTCAGATTCTGCGCAGGACCGGCAAAGTGGAAACATTAATTTACCAGAGACTCTGTACGGTAACACAGGTATTGTAAGTTTTCTTGGGGTATATACCCTGGCTTTGACCAGACCAAAATAGTTTTCGATCGGTTCAAAGTCAAGGAAGATGATGATGGGGTGATTTGTTGGGTAAACTTTAGTTTTGTTCATGAACGGGTATAGACTGGTGAAATCAAAATAGTGTATTTGCTCACCTTCTTGAGCCTTGTAGTAAAGTTGCAACGCATTAGTTCGACCGCCAAACAGAGCATCCCGAGGTTCCAGACGTTCCGGGTAGTCATCATGTCGCAGGAACTCCTGAACCTCGGGACTCTCACGTTTAAGTCTTCCCCATTCGTGCTCCCACATAACTACAACATTCAGGTTGTATACGCGACGCAGAGTGTCAATTGTCTCTTGAAATTTGTGATATATTGAACCAAAATCTGTTTTTGTGAGAGGGTTAATTGTGTTTAAATTAAAACATTGAGGGCAAGCATGAAAAAAACACCCCGCAAATTCAAAAGCTGTCCCAACGCCGTCCACCTCTGAATACCCATCTAGATAATAGTTCCCCATCTTAACCTCCCCCCAGTTCAAGGCATGCTGAATGAAAATCTTTTCCCGATGACTCATATATTCTAACCATTGAATGGCGGCTGTGGAAAATGATTTCTGCTGCTGCGCGTAATTATCAGGCGATGTGACTGCGATGGTGTTTTTGTACAAAAAGTTTGTGCAGTACTGTTTCATGCACAACGAGGCTATTGTAATGCACTGGAACTGATCTAAACCTGTGCTCCCAAGCACCTCTGTCCTAAACCACAAACAAGCTTCCCGCAAAATAACAACGTCATTCTGAAAGTACTCTGATATTTCTTTTCGAAAGTCAAACACACCCCCAGACACATTATTATACCAGGACATAAAGTCCTCCCTCTCCTTGTCCATCATTGTATCAAAACCATAGTACAAGGGAGGCGGGTACGGTGCGATGTAATTCTGGTTCTCAATTTTATTCCAGAAATGGGGAAAATGCCCTTTTTTTGCACTGTCAAAATCTAGAGCGCCAGGCATGGCACTCAGCTTCATAGTCAGGAAACAGAGTGAATCAATATACCTCTGTTCAAAAGCCTCATCTGTAATGCACATGAGTTTGCTGCCTTGCACTATGATGTTTGGCATCACACCATGCTTAATCAAATACTGCATCAGCAGGTAACCATCGTAACCCTTCAAATTATGTGCAATGAATGTATACCCCTTGTACTTTGTGGTTCGATACCTTTTTTAAAAAGCCTGTACGCAACCATCACCCTCTGCAGTCCAACGCTCGCCATTAAAATCCATGCAACATATGAAATTCGCAATGTGTTCGCCATGGTCCTGCCGACACTCAAAATCATAAAAAACATAACGTACGTTGGGGTGTTCAGTTTTCACAGGTTGTATGTAACACACATGCTCAACATCAGGGGTCAATACAGCCTTACAGGCTTTGCAGAGCTTTAGACAACATTTGTGTGTTTTAGATGTGTTGCTACTTACGACATATGTTCGCGCACATTTGTCACAGAACTTGCTAGTATCACACAAACTGAGCATTTTACCGCTAGACTCCTGCCGTTTCAAAACTTTATGCTCGTTATAGCAAAACCTAGACCGACAGATTCGCTTACAATCCTTACACCTTATCGTTGTTGATTAACGATGTGTAAAACATTCTGCGCAAAAACAGACGTTACAATAATGTAAGCAGGAGTGGCTATGTTTCGAGGTGTACGGCGTGTAACAAAATGTACGAACATATTGACTGCCTAAGAAACCTGTCAATAGCCGTCGCGGTAGTACAGCGGTAAAAGCGCTGACTTTCAGTCGGTGCGGTTGTGCTCCGAGGATCAGGGTTTGCGCTCCGGTCCTGCCAGATCCAAGCATGGCCGGCGCCCTGTGGGAGCAGCAATTGGCGGCTGCTTCCGTGTGGGGGGAGGGAATCGGAGAGAATCGCTGCGCGCATAGCGGCCCTGGGCAGGCTGGAATCACGCTCAGGAGCTAAGAGAAGTCGCGCCCTGAAGAGGACGTGGCGCCCTCCCGTCCTACTGCTGGCTGACGGGGTTGTGTAGCGGTGATTCTCTAGCGGTTGCTACACGGGGGAATTGAATTAGAATAGGGGTTCAATTGGTTACTAAATTTGGAGAAAATGGGGAAAAATCAGACACAAAAAAAAAGAAGAAACCTGTCACTGATTTGATACCGTAATAGTGTCTGCCCTCGAGGTACAAAAAAAAAGTTTTAGAGTGTGGTGTGTTATTTCAACTGTGTGCCCATACAACTATCTTGATGTTTAAGAACCTCTCAAACATTTGAATGTCCGAAAAACGAACCTTGTCCTGAACACCCAAACCTACGGAACGTTGTAAATGTTCAGCCTCTCTTTCAGCATCACACGTTGTGAATATCGGATTTAAAAGATGTGTCAAACATGTTGCGAAACAGAGATTATTATCGGCGTTGTAGCTAACTATTAAATGTCTTAGCTTTTTGCGACATGATGATAATTTTCGCCGGTCTCCACCGCCATTAGGCTTCTGAATAATGTGTGCCACAAGCATCAGAGTTTCATCAGCCAGGATATCAAAATTGCTTTGAACCATACTCAAAAAAACCTCCAAATCTATTTCATCACCGTTTAGCTGTACAGTTACCCACTGAGACAGAGAATCACCCCTTAATTCTAACTGTACGGCATCACTGGGGTTCGACAGCTCACAAACTTTAGCCAGTAGATTTTCTAAAGTGTTTAAGATGTGCACATAAAACTCTGTGTAGTTATCAACATTGTACAAAGATGTAAAGTTAAAATGAAGCTGAATTTCTGTACTGTTGAATGCTTGCCTACGTATCACCTGAAGGTCTGCGTTATTAATCACACCACCTCCATTTTGGTTGACTTCTGGAAGTCCATGCAGGTTATTATCGACAGTGCTTTGGGACATCTCTAGCTCTGTAAGACCATGCGTGTTATTTTCTGCGGTGTTTGGGTTCATATCTGTTTCAACGCGACAAGCGAGTTCACGGTTTACAGAGTCCAGCGCTCTTAATAAACCCGCAAAAACATCATGCTCTGCAGCTTCATTACTTGGTTCATGCGTGTTAATAGAGGCTTGATTAACATCATCAACAAGAGCTAAGAGATGCGGGTTAACATTTTCATGCGGTAAATCTAATTGATTAGTGTCATGGTTTTCAGCATTTTCTGTGGCAGGTCCTTTACTCTGGCCCCCTGAACACGAACACGTACAAGGTCTTTTAGGAGCCATTTTTACTTTAATAGGATTTTAGCAAGGATCATATAATTATTCAAAATACTTAATCGGAGCCTTTCGTTGTTTTGACAAACCGAGGCAGTCGCAGGAGGTGTCCTGTTCTGCTCTGTTTGGATGGCGGGTGTTGCTGTCTTTGGGACTGTTTGTCCCTGTTCTGACGATGTCTGTGGTCCAGGGCTCACGCGTTTGTTAGGCCGGCTTTCATTAGATGTACAGTCAAGCCGGAAAGTCTGCACACCCCTTTCACCTTCTCCACGTTTTATTACGTTACAGACATATTCTACAATAGATTGAGTTCATTTTTTGTCTCAAAATTCTACACAAAATAGCCCATAATGACAAAGGGAAAACAGGTTTTTAGACATTTGTGCTAATTTATTAAAAATCTAAATGTAAAATATCATATGTACACAAGTGTGCATGTACACAAGGTGATATGACACCCAAAAGTGAGCTGAGGTGCATTTTGTTTCCACTGATACTGCTTGAGATGTTTCTACAACTTAATTGGAGTCCACCTGTGATAAATTCAATTGATTGGACATGATTGGGGATTGCCAACACCTGCCTATATAAGGTCCCACAGTTGACAGTGCATGTCAGAGCAAACTCCAAGCCATGGGGTCAAAGGAATTATCTGCAGACCTCAGAAACAGGATTGTGTCAAGGCATAGATCTGGACAAGGGTACGGAAAAATCTCTGCAGCTTTACAGGTCCCAAAGAGCACAGTGGCCACCATCATTCGTAAATGGAAGAAGTTTGGAACCACCAAGAATCTTCCTAGACTGAGCAAACTGAGCAATCGGGGAAGATGGGCCTTTGCCAGGGAGGTGAGCAGGAACCCGAGGGTCACTCTGACAGAGCTCCAGCGTATCCTTGTGGAGATGGGAGAACCTTTCAGAAGATCAACCATCCAGGCAGCACTCCACCAATCAGGCCTTTATGGTAGAGTGGCCAGACGGAAGCCCCTCCTTAGTAAAAGGCACATCACAGCCCGCTTTGAGTTTGCCAAAAGGCACCTAGAGGACTCTCAAACCATGAGAATCAAGATTCTCTGGTCTGAGGAAACCAAAATTGAACTTTTTGGCCTGAATACCAAGTGTCACGTCTGGAGGAAACCAGGCACCGCTCATCACCTGGCTAATACCATCCCTACAGTGAAGCATGGCGGTGGCAGCATCATGATGTGGGGATGTTTTTCAGCAGCGGGAACGGGGCGACTAGTCCTGATAGAGGGAAAGATGAATGCAGCTAAGTACACCGAGATCCTTGAAGAAAACCTGCTCCAGAGCGCTCTGGACCTCAGATTGGGGCGAAGGTTTACCTTCCAACATGACAACGACCCGAAGCACACAGCCAAGAGAACAAAGGAGTGGCTTCGGAGAAAGTCTGTGCATGTCCTTTTGAGTGGCCCAGCCAGAGCCCAGACCTGAATCCAATTGAACATCTGTGGAAAGAGCTGAAAATGGCTGTGTACCGACGCTCCCCATCCAACCTGACGCAGCTTGCAAGGATATGCCAAGAGGAATGGGCAGAAATGTCCAGAAACAAGTGTGCCAAGCTCGTAGCTTCTTTCCCAAGACGCCTTGAAGCTGTAATCGCTGCCAAAGGTGCAGCAACCAAGTATTAGGCTAAGGGTGTGTACAGATATGTAACCCCTAAATAACCTAATAAAATGTGGAGAAGGTGAAAGGGGTGTGCAGACTTTCCGGCTTGATTGTATTTAAAATATCCTGGTCGATCACCGCACCCAATAATCCGTTATTTCACCGTCTGTAAGGAAAATAAATAAATAAAAATAAAAAAATTCAAATTTAAAATTTAAAATTTAAAATCAAATTACAAAATAAAAAAAAGACTTAAATAAGCAAACATTTATTTTAAAACACACACACACACACACACACACACACACACACACACACACACACACACACACACACACACACACATGCGCACGCACACACACACACACACACACACAAACATTTTGTTTAGGAGAAAACTTAAATCTCACCGCTTTTTCCTCTTCTGTCCTTTAGGCCTGCAAGGTGGTGTCTCTGTAACCGTCTCTAGAGGGTTTTCAGGGCCTTTTTAACAATAAAAATAAAATCAGAAAAAATAAAACATATAGCAATGTTCAATATTCATAAACAGATATTGAACAAAGTACTTAAAAGTTTCATACTCTGAATATAACTGTAGCGAAGATCGTCTTCTGAAGCTAATACCTGGGCATATACAAGTTGCGTAGGTCTCGTGTACACAGTATCTAAAAAAAATTAAACATTCACCAAATATCAGAAAATAAAACACATAAACAGATGCTGAGCAAAGTATTTAAAAGTTTCATACTTTGAATATAAATGTAGTGAATAGCGTTTTGTTGAAGCTAAACCCTGGCCTATACACATGGCTTAGGCCACGTGTAGCCTACCCCAGTATCTAAAAACAATTAAACATTCACCAAATATCAGAAAAATAAAACACATAGCAATGTTCAATAGTCATAAACAGATTTTGAGCAAAGTATGTAAAAGTTTCATACTTTGAATATAAATGTAGCGAATAGCGTTTTGTTGAAGCTAAATATATATATAAAGCATCTTTAAACTACATTTTAAAAATTGTAAAAAGATCTTACTTTGTCTAACGGTAATGGTCTCTGGTAGAGCTTCAATAAACTCCTGGAAACCCCCGACCACGTGTTTCCCCGTCGCTATTCAATATTTCATCCAAGTCTGTAATACATTTACATTAACAACTGTTAAATTAAGATTATGTTTAATTAACAACTTGTAAGTTCCATACTTTTGCAATAATTAAATTAGTAACACATACATTGTGTTGAAAAATCTACAGACGTCGCTTGCAAATGGTTGTCTTCTTCTTCTGCGCGTGTTAAGAGTGCTTGAATCAGACCAGCTACTGTAAAAAATGTTGTAAAACCCTCTGTTTTTATAGTCTAACAGGGGGTGGGGGTCATAACTTGAAAAAAACTCCACACCCCCCCACCCTGTGATTGTAGCCCGGAATTTAAATGTAGATGCGTTTTTAAAGGTGACTTAGTTGTGTAACGTGCTGCAAATTTGTTTTCGTTTCTAATTAGACGCTTAGTTCTCTTTAAAATCGTTTTGTTCAGTTATAGAATAACAGGTGAAATCAGCTGGGTTTTAATAAGCTGAGAGTATGGAAACCTGGTCACTGTAATTTAAAAAATATGAAGGACGAAGAATAGCTAAGGTGACAATTTAGTTAACATGGTGACATTTATCTCCGTTTTTTAACCATAGGCTATCGAAAAAACCTTATGCACAACGAATCCGCTGTAGCCTAGGCTATTTGAAAAGCAATAAATGCAATATTCACTGGACAAGGTTTTGAACTTTTTTCAGTCACAAACCATTCTATTTACTTACAGACTGTATTCCTAGATAAACAGAGCTGTATTGTAATGACATCTGAAGCGCATTTTCAGAACTCAAATGTCTGTCTATTGCCGTGCGCGAGTTTTCCATTGAATGACAATTCACGCATTAGGTGTAAATGACAATTCACGCATTAGGCTTGATATAGGTGTTATCAGCTCCTTTTTAATGGATAGCCATTGTCCCATACCATCGCACATCGCCTGGATGTTGATGGAGTGGGCAGAAAGCAATTCAATGTGGCATTCCCCTTCGCTGAGGGAAAGGTAGGCTATGGACCCCTTTATTATTATGCGTTTTTTGATATAGCCTACACAATAATAATATTTCACATTGTAATCTTGATATTTTAGTCATGCTTGTGCGCACCCCTGTGTTTAACAGACAGGAGGGTACGCGTGTTGTGCACACGCCTATGTAGATGCACTTATATGCACCGTTAAAATAACATGTAAACAACTGCGACATGACTTTAGACCAGGTTTGTGGTGGTTCTAGCGCAAGCGCTTTCTGCTGGCTCAAGATAGCAATACGCCAAAAATTATCCTGGCCACTCCTCATTTTAAGACCAACATGCCCAGTTCACTTGCAACGGGCGCAAGAATACATGGTAGTTAAACGACGTGAGCGCTAGGCGTTATATTGAACCCAGCGCCGGGTGTAAGATAGCAAAGACACTTCTGTGTTTGGGTTAGCGCCGCTTTGCGCCGGGTGTAAGATAGGGCCCCTGGAATCAATACGATGATGGCTGTCATTGTAGCAAGACATGTAGCCCACACACACGCAGAGGTGTAAAGTCCAGGGGACATAAAGTAAAAGTCTGCTATGTGTTTCCTCCACCCATGAACTCATCCAGCTGATTTCACCAATGAGTTCTACCTCCTGGCTGACGAATTGTGCTAAATTCAGGTGATTGGAACAAAACACTGGGGCGGACTTTTACTTTCTGAACCTGGATTTTACACCTCTGCCTTCAGGTGTGTTTGGAATATCCATAACTGAATGTTCTGAATGATTGAGTAACAATGGGGGCCAATTAACTGAGAATTCATGGATAGCCTACATAGGCAACATCATGAACAGTAAGAATATTTTTTTTAATCATGAAGCAAATTGCATTACAGAATACAAGAGTAACTAGTATTTAAATCAGACAAGCAATACAATGTATATTATAACAAACAGTGTATAACAAGCAAATCAAAATTTTATAAAAAATAAAACCCATGATCAAATGGAAATGTGGTTTTATGTGACACTTACGGCACGAGTAGGCTTAGTGCTAGTAAGCATAGTTATCATCATTTCAGTCCTGACAAACATCTGTAACTCCCGGCAGAAACTAAGAGACATCCAGTAGCCTATACCCTACACTAAAAGAAATACCATAAAAACAGTTGCTCCCAGTCTTTTCACCATTTTCTTACAGTAAAACCATTCCAATCCAAACACGCAAAATCTCTCATTTAAATATGGCTTTTGCTGCTGGAGTATGTTACATAATGACTATTAGTTGATCACCTGCAAACTGTGAAATGATAACGTGTGCAAATACTTTGGCTGCACCCGCAAAATAATTACTAAGGCCTAGGTTAAGAAATGGCCGAATGAATTTTCAGTGGGCGTGGCTCATCACAAAAATGCTAATAATTCCGTATAATAATAAAAAAAAAAACATTTGACAGAAAGTTATAAAACTTGGTAGGTCTTTTAAAAATCACATCAAGACTTCAGCCATACAGTATTAACCCAAATGGAGCCACATGGTGGTCCTATAGAGACCCCCCCCCCCCCCTCCCCCCCCCCGGACATCAAAAAATATTGGACAGTTGAACATAATGTAGAATAAAGTTATCATTTTTAATATTTGGTCACATATCCTTTGCAGGGTGGGAAATTAGCATCCGCCACCTGCCAAATGCGGGTAGATTTCAGAATTGTCAGATTAGTGTATCAAACCTACCCGCCACAGTGGATACAAGCAGGAGTAAAAAAAAAAACTTCAGGTTTCTTTCTGTGATTGCCTAAACGTGAGACTGAAAAAAAGCGCTTGTTAGAATATAACGAGGCCTTACGCCGTGCTCACAACTCATCCGTTGTTTTTACGTACCATAAATCCTCAGCGCAATCCCCGCCCCCAGAGCAACACAACCCCGTGACAGATCTGACGGAAACAACGAGAGAAAATAGGCTACCGTCTGAACTCTGAACTGCATCTCAGCAGTGGGTGAACCCAGTAGCCTATCTTGCAGAGTTTCTTCTAGAGCTAACGTTAGTAGCAGAACTTTGCAAGTCTTGGCTCAAAAGTTAAATGAAAGAAATATCCTAGGTTACCTTCTAAAATAAGCTACGGTATTATGTTATACCCTCGATATAAAGATTCATCTTGGACGGAGAATATGTGAATTATTTGCCTAATAAAATGAGCATTTTTTTAAAAACAAACCTTTCAGAATGAAAACGGGTGTCATTTAATATTGTCTGTTAACATATTTTTATTAGTGTGCTGGAAAATAAGATTGTTTACAAGTTGTTATCAAAGAAACAAGCAGTGAAATTTTTTTTTTTTTCTACTTCCGCCAATTCCAATGGTCCGTTTAACAACGCAGAGTCCAGTGCGACGGATATGCGTTCGATTTACCATAAAGCAATTTTAACAAGCGTTGCACAGCGTCACACAGAAAAACAAAAAACTGACCAATACCATTGCCAATACGCTCTAAGGTAAAATTAATATCTCCGGACAGCTCGCTCTAATGTTAGGCCTACTAGCATCTGTTCGTTCAGAAAAATGTATCTAGTATTAGATAATAGATTATATGAAATGTATGTAATAAATTTATACATTACATTATAGGCATTTAGCAGACGCTCTTATCCAGAGCGACTTACAACTTTTTTTTTTTTTAGCTTTTTTTAAAAAACATATTATCCATTTATACAGCTGGATATATACTGAAGCGATTCAGGTTAAGTACCTTGCTCAAAGGTACAACGGCAGTGTCCTACCTGGGAATCGAACCTGCAACCTTTCGTTTACAAG
The DNA here is from genome assembly GCA_029718625.1 of Synaphobranchus kaupii. Taxonomy (NCBI): domain Eukaryota; kingdom Metazoa; phylum Chordata; class Actinopteri; order Anguilliformes; family Synaphobranchidae; genus Synaphobranchus; species Synaphobranchus kaupii. The sequence continues at coordinate 56,344,255 of CM056381.1, forward strand.
GCCAGTTCCTTACCCATTATACTACACACGATGTTTGACTGTTTGACCTGTAATACATGATATAATAAATGCTATTTTATTAGAGCTACTAAACATGAGTGCATTCTGAAACATTATTCTAGCGCAATGTATTTAAAAAAAAGAAAAAAGGTGTCTGGTAAAATTTTGGGGTGGCTGGTAAAATTGGGTATCTACCAGCCACTGTGGCTGGTAGGTCAGAAAGTTAATTTCTCACCCTGATCCTTTGGATGCCATGACTTCCTGATGTCTCTGACCCAACAATATCAAAAGACTCTTGATATCTTATTTTCTGGTACTCTTACAAGCGATACTATAACTTCTCTGCATTTGAATGGATCTCTATGGGAATTGGGGGGTGGGACTAGATTTAGCTGTAAATTATGCTGGAACAGTATTTAATACATGGTTGGCGAAATGGCTGTAAGTCAACAAGGGTCTGAGGTATCAAACGAGCCTCAAAACATCACTCTGCTGCCAGATATGGATGGATCACTTTAAGGGTTGTTTCTCCTGATAAATTTTCCAAAATAAGTTAGGAGAACCCTTCAAGTTATCCATCCATATCTACTGTATTTCTGGCAGCAGAGTGATGGTTTAAGGCTTGTTTGATATAAATACTAGGAAAATATATATATTTTTACAAATATTTGGTTGCACCACCTGACATTTGTTAAAAATACAGTCAAAAAATTAATTTAAACACTTATGAAATGTTATTTAACAAATGAGACTTGTTTAAACACATTGTTCCAGACTCAAAAATAGTTAGAACAAACTTCCTGCTCCTCCTTCTTACGCTTTTTTTTTTTACATTTTAGCTTAGTTCCAAGTTGCACGCACTTCCCCCGGCTGGGGAGGAAGCAACTAGGCCGACATAGGCAAGGGAACACGCAGGGAGACTCCTCTCTCCCTTGGGTTAGGCGGCCAGAACAACCACTCTTCCCAGCTCTCAGCGTGTTCTAGAAAGCCACTGAAACTGCATCCACTGACTGAGCTATCATTATACAACGTAGTCATAAAGTGACAGCCTGTGTTAATACATACCGCAAACCGCAAGGAACCCATTGAAACCACTTGCTGAAAAGGACGAAGGAAAAGCAAATGTTCAAAAGTTTCCAGCAACGACACAAGGAACTGAACCAGCAAAAGGTACGAAAAAGGACAGCCGGACCCAAAAGGCATAACTTTTCCCATTGGACGGAAGCCATGGAACCAGCCTGTGTACTCCAGTACATTAAGGCTGACACAAATATCCAGGCAATAGTTTAGGAAAATTTTTGTTTAATGTTTATTGTCAGTGTAATTACATGTATGATTGTATTCATTGTGTGTATTTAGAGTTATGTTAACTTATAACTTCACCCATCGCTTGCAGGCTGTCAACAGCCAATTAGCCTCGCATAAGCTAAAGTTACCGAGCCTACTCTAATTTACAGCGAACACTAATTTATAATCCGCCTCCCTTTTAAATCGACATTTGTGCATGTTTATACTAATAACTAGCCCATTAGATATAAGATCCCGTGCCTATAAACGAACAACAGAGGCCTGGAATTTAGTTAGACATATATAAATTCATGTAACCTCGTATGCAGTCTTTCAGGCCATGTTAGCTTCATGCTAAAGCTAGATTTATTAATAATAATAATAATAATAATAATAATAATAATAATTTCCCCTCGAGGCATACGTCTTATGATCTCTGAACACCATGTGTTCTGGTGTGAACCCACACACACACATACAGAAGTAGAACTGTGAATTCTAATATGCCTCATTCTTATTCTACACTTCGTTTTCCTTTCCATATCATTCGCTGCTTTTAGGATGTCAGTTTTTGTGTTTGTTATTTAATTAATTATATTTTGTTAAACCTGGTTGTTGGTCTGATTGTTGTTTGGATAAACATTTGAGCCTATCCTCCAAAAGAACTTCAAATTACGTTATTGATTATTATTTTAATAGTTAATATTGAAATTCATAATCATGATTTAATAATTAATTTTACGAGACTGATTAATTATACTTTTGCACCATTGGGTTACCATATGAGGTTCTCTATATGTATATTCTCATCACTAGTTGGCGATCGTGTGGTATGTATAAATATTACCGACATAACTGGTAACCTAGTGTGAAGCAATATGAATTTTATAAACTCTGCACATTCATTGGTGCCTCCATGTGATGACTGTTAAAACGTTTTAACTCTGTCTTCACTACCAAATTCTTAAAGGTATACTATGTAGGTTCATTGTAAACAACTCGTTCTTTGTTTACATTCAAATTTTCTCCCCAAATAACATTGTATGTGTCCTTGTGGTCTAATAAACATGTTGAATGTATTTCCTACCTCATAAGTCGTTCGCAAAGTGACATCCCGTCGCCATTTTTAAAGCCAGAAACAGCAAAAATGGTGTAAACATCATGAATGGGCGGTTCCTGCTCATTTCATTGACATGGCCAGGCCATGTGGGCAGGCTTCCAGGTAAACTCTTATCTTATACAACACAAAAGACGGGTAGCTGGCCCAAATACAACAAGCAAGCTACGGACTAACTGCAAACCAATACAAAATAAACTAAGCTACCAAGTGACTCCAATCTGTTCAATTAACTAACAACAGCTGAAAGCAATGAAAAAAGATACGCTTACCTGAGTCCGAGTGTAGCCTAGATGATCCACGACGCAGCAATTATGCACTGTTACCGAAGCGTGACTTCAAAACCGAAGTACGTACCGAACCGTGACCTTTGTGTACCGTTACACCCCAAATATTTATATATAAATATTTTCCCAAAATAAATCAGAGATACCCTCAATTAAAAAAATGCTGTGACCTGGCAGCACAATATATACCTGCCTGCCATCGTCTTAGGGACGGTGAGTGACAGAGATCATTATAAACCAATTTAAATTTTTTATATTTATTATATTCACTTTATAAGATCATATGTGTCGTTCTCATCATCATTATTATCATTTCTATTGATAATTATTATTATTTTTAATTGTACTTTATTATTTTACATTATTGTTATTTCTAAATCCATAATCAAAGAAAAGTTCTTGTTTTCATTCGTTTCTAGTCTTTGCTGTTTTGTATTGTTCAGAGTTAGATGTATGTCTTCGACTGTTTTAATGCAGTATGCTTTGACAATACAGATTCAATGTCTTGTCATGCCAAAAAAGCGAATTGAATTGAGTCCACGGTCAGAGAAAATATGTGTGAAACGTCACCACAATGCTCGTGCGTCGTCGTGCGCGTCTGAGAAGAACACGTGATAAGCAATTTTCGGGGAGCCCTTTTCTCCTACGTGCTCAATATCGCCATCTAGTGTTCTGAAACTACATAGTATACCTTTAATTTACCTAACGACACTACATCATTCTCAAATTCGTACAGTTGAAGTCAGAAGTTTACATACACTCAGCCAAGCCCTCACAAAGAAAATTGTGGACCTCCACAAGTCTGGTTCATGCTTGGGAGCAATTTACAAACGCCTGAAGGTACCACGTTTGTCTGTACAAACAATAGTATGCAAGTATAAACACCATGGGACCACGCAGTCGTCATACTGCTCAGGAAGGAGACGTGTTCTGTCTCCTAGAGATGAACATGCTTTGGTGCGAAAAGTGCAAATCAATCCCAGAACAACAGCAAAGGACCTTGTGAAGATGCTGGAGGGAACAGGTACAAAAGTATCTATATCCACAGTAAAACGAGTCCTATATCAACATAACCTGAAAGGCTGCTCAGCAAGGAAGAAGCCACTACTCCAAAACCACCATAGACTGTCGTCGTATTTTATTTGCTTTGGGTGCACTGTGGAGTGTTTAAGTGCGTTTGGTAGTGGATGCTACTAGTTTCCTACGAGTTGCGCTAGCACTAGCAATGTGTGTATGTCCAAAAGAAGGGACAGCATGGAATTATCTGAAAATGGTTTCCATCAATCAACTACATCATGGGTAAGTCGTAATTGAGACATTATGTCCAAAATTCCGAACTATCCCTTTAATAAATTTAACAATATCTGTTAACTGTTTGAATTATGAAGTCAGTAAGCCAACACAATCTGATACCGCAACCCAAAAATCCTTTGGCCTCCAGGTTTCTGTTAACCTGCTTTGGCCTAGTGGTTACAATCTTGGCTTTCCATGCGTAAGGTTAGTGGTTCAATTAAAGTTAATGTTGGGCAAAATGACTGTACAAATGCTACACTTCTTTTAATGTTCTTTTCACAGTAACAAACAGCTTTTTATTGCAAAGGTTAAGAAATTGAACAGTATTACATGTTCACTGTTTCACTTGTACTTAAAAGACGTTAATGGCCACCGACATGGTCCAGTAGCTTACGATACTACCAACCAACGAAAGATTTACCGCAGGTCACGTTTACGCAGTTGGCTATGGGAACAAGTATCCATTTGTCAGACACAGAAAATAAAGTTTTCACACAAAATATGAACTGGTACAGAGTGCGTTGTTGCAGTAATGTAAAAAATCTATTCATAACTGTGCCATTGGCTACGTGTTTTGAACTAACATTTCTTTTCAAACATCGTCACTAGTCTCAATTTCACACAAAAGCCGACAAAAACATTAGTCTATGTGTAAGCCTACCTATGTTGTCCTGTTGCGGTTTAGCACACTTCAGGTTTGTTCGGGTTACGGTTTTCACACATAACACAATGTCACCATAAAAATTAAGTAGGCTACTAGGAAAATGAAGAGCTTACGATAATACGCAAGCCCTTACGGGATCGGGTTTAGATACCATCAACAATGGCAAAAGCCCTGATTAGAACAAACATTTGCTTTTTGGGTCAACCCCATCCCCCCCAAAAAATACCAATAACTTCCAAGGGATTTGACAAGAAATAATGACCTTTGGTAGTTACATTGGCAGTCACATCAAGAGCACCAACATAAAGTATTGGCCCAATTGAAAAGCATGGTGGCGCTATAGAGCACACCTTTTTTAAATTCAGAAATGCACAAAAAATCACTGTTGTTTTTTTAGAGATTATAGAATTGCTGTAATCAATTTCCTCATCTGGACCATATATCTGTACCTTATGGATCACCGCCATTTTGTAAGTGCTATTAGCCCTTTTACTCATTCCTCAGTTTCAGAGGTGTATAATCCAGGTTCAGAAAGTAAAAGTCCTCCCCAGTATTTTGTTCCAGTCACCTAGATTTGCTAATTAGCAAATTAATTCTTCAGCCAGGAGGTGGAACTAATAAAATCAGCTGGCTGAGTCAATGGGTGGAAGAAACACATGGCAGGACTTTTACTTTCTGACCCCTGGATTATAAACATCTGCTCAGTTTTGGCCTAACCACATGGCTGAGACCTATGAAACCGGGTACATTGGTGGAGGGTGCCTTTTATGGCCACTAAGCGATTTTAGCACCAACTCGCCACTGGGGGGGGCGCTATAACTATCATTTGAATTTGCTATATTTAAACCATCCTAAATCCTGCCCCTTGTCGGCTAGAGACTTGAAACCAAGCTCACAAGACGTCTCTCCTAATGTACAACATAAATGCTTAGAAGTCATAATGTCCACCATATTGAATTTTCCATCATATTTATTTTTTTGTGTGTGTATACTGTATACACAGTGCCCTCCATAACATTTGGGACAACAACATATTTTTTCTTGATTTGGATCAGTACCCTACAATTTTAAATTTGTAATCAAACCAAAATTGTGTCCTCTTAACTTTAAAGTGATTCATTCCAATTTATGGAAATTCATTAAGGGTCATGGCCAAGCACAATGGACGTTCAGTACTATAATATAGCATCAGAAACTGGTTACCAACCTTGTTGATAAGCAGATGTGACAGGAAAAACACAGTTGCTTAGTTTTGGGAGAATCTAAAATATTCTGCACACACCTCATGCTCACTGTTGGTTGAGCGTGGGATTGATGGTCTCTTTGAGCTGAATTCTGATAGTGCCTGTGACCCTTGGCCTTCTAGACCCCTCCCCATCCTGCCTCTCACAATAGTCATGCAAGTTCTGGTTCTGGGGTATTAGGGGCAGTTTGTCACAATGATGCAAGGATTACTACAGACCAACAAGGTCATCTAGGTTAATCCTCCACGGGAAGTTTTGGATCAGAACAAGCTTGAGCCGGTAATCAGTATTCTGCTTAGTCCCAGGTCACACTGAGACAGCTACACAAAGGTCACAGAACACTGCAAAAAAAAAAGAAAAAAGAAATGAGACAACACAAAGGTCTTTGAGCTCTACACTGCCTGACCAAAACCAATAAAATAATCTGCGTCAAAATAATCAATACAGTGCACATCATACCCTATACACATTTTGTTACATAAAATAAATTCAGCTGTGTCAACAAATTGACACAAAATTACAAGTAAATTAGAAATAAACTGAAAACACCTCTGGAACATCAAAATCTATAAACCTATTTCATTAGAAAGGAAAACAAATACGGCACATCTACAGATCAGCAGAGTGTTGTGTCCCTACAGCACACCACTTGTGTCCTGAGATAGTTTGCGTCCACACAGGAGTGCCAACACATGAATGAAGCCCTCCAGGCCATAGTACCAATATCAAAGAGTGAAATTATTTTGCCCCTCCAATCACCAGGCAATTGGGTGAGTCCCTGCTTTATAGGTACAGAGAAAAATCCTCTTGTTTGTCTTCAACCCACTCATGTGACCCTCATGCCTTTGTACACGTTAAAATACAATCCAGGTCAGCAAGGCTGAAACACAAGCGAAAGAGCACTACTTGAAGCACACAGACATTCAGTTAAATGCAAAAGCACTGGGAAAGTGACACTTTGGCTCTGTATTTCAGCACATTGGATTTGAAATAAAACAGTCCAATTGCAGACTGTCAGCTTTAATTTGAGGTATTTACACCCATATCGGGAGATCTGTGTAGGAATTACATAAATCACTCCTGGAGAGTGTTTTTGATATGTCCAACAGGGGTTTTTCTTCCCAATTGAAAGTATTATTCTGTCATTCTCCTTCCGTGATCTACCAGGGTTTCCCAAAAGTATTGTAAGGCTAAGACGATCGTAAAACCTTTCTTATGAAGCTTCTTGAACTTAGGTTGCATTTCCCAAAAGCATCTTAACTTACGACGCTCTTAGAAATGATTACTCCCAACCAGTCGTAGATGGTTAAGTGTGTTTTAGAAGCCCATAAATCACATACTTTTTTTGATTTTTTGTGTTCGTGTTAATTTCATTTTACGGTTACAATAACCACTGATTGAGTTTTTTTAAAGTGATGTTAGATGCAACAATATTAACATTTTTTTTTTATTATTTAAATTTATTTTTATATATTTGGAAATTACCCATAAATATATTTCTTAAATTCCCCTAATAAATAAGATTGAGACATACACCACAGGCTCTGTAGTAATACCCATCCCTCCCCACACAGAAAAGAGCGCCAGCCCAGAAACATCCCGAAGACATCTTAGAATAATAAATACAGGCAGAGGAGCAAGTTTTCTGTGATTTTATTTTTCCAAATGAGATTGCTATTGCATCACAGATATGACTGAGCAAGGTTATTTTATAATATTTTAAAGTCAAAAATCCTGCATAGTGCACCATTAAGTACACCACATTTAGAGAACATTTTGCCTGCTTAACAACTTTCTCATCCAGTGTACAAGCATACTCAATAGCAGTGGCGAGCGGTGACTTTTGACACGGGGTATGCTATCTCTACACCCCCATCCCGGCGCACACACAGCCCCACCCGCCCGCTACAACCCCTACTCAACACTACAAATGAGGTGATGACACCCCTCTAACACACTACAAAAAATGAATTCACTATATCACAATTCCAGTGGGTCAGAAGTTTACACACACTAAGTTGACTGTGCCTTTAAATTTTTAATATTTGGTCGCATATCCTTTGCATGCCATGACTTCCTGATGTCTGTGACCCAACAACATCAAAAGACTCTTGATATCTTATTTTCTGGTACTCATACAAGCGATACTATAACGTCTCTGCATTTGAATGGATCTCTATGGGAATTGGGAGGTGGGACTAGATTTAGCTGTAAATTACACTGGAACAGTATATCAATGCCAATAATCGCGAGAGAAAATAAAATCTGCGCAATCGAGGAGCCGTGTGCACAGCCTGAAACTCCGTGCGTGCAAATTGTTTTGCTGTGTGCTTTTACTGAACTTGCGTGCGAGTAAAGTCTGTATTTGAGTGCAATATTAGCCTTTGAGGAGAAATCCAGGCTTTGAGCGCGCACATAACGTGAACGAGCGCGCATTAGTACCGTCGGAAACCCAGCAGCACTACTGCAGTCATTGCCGTTTGTCAATTAAATAATTGGAGGACAAACAACAAATATTCAATTGTTTTAACGAACATAATCCCATATCCCATGGTCCTTTTTTTTTGTGTGTGTGATGCTCATGTTGGCCACTAAAGAGAAGATGCAGCCTAGAGAATGTTGGAAAGTAGTAGTTGTGTCCTACCTGTCCACAGTCACGTAGCAGCAAAGGGAGTTGCTGAATTGAACTGAAAGTCTGGGCGTGTACAAACACCAAAGAGCTTTTCCTAAAACTCTTTTTCGGTCTGAGACTGAGAAGCATGTCAACGCAAGGCTTTTTTTATTATATGGAATGCACATTCCTTTGCAATAATATTTTATAACCCATTACATGTACTATTTATAACCCAGGGTTCAACTTTAAGAAATAAGATAAGAAATGTATACTTGCTGGATATGGAAAAGTTATTTTGCGGGTATCCACCAAATCACCAAGAGAAGACGGACTAAGTAGAAAAAAAAAATTGGAATCTTTTTTACATACAATTCATTAAAAGTAGTCAACCTTGTGCACACAGCAGAACAGCAACGCCATTCTCTACTCCCTCTCTCTCCCGCTATGCTCACTTTGCTGGTCCTCATCCCATACCATGGCTGCCCAGGTAAGTAGTTGCAACCCTGCATGTTATTCACACCTGCGGCAGCCCTCCTAAAAGAACATAGACTATGAATTCTTCATTATCACTCACACACACTGCATCAATATCAAGAGCACACAGTGACCCTGGTCACACTCTGGCTAATACACAGACTGCCAGCTCACCCTAGAGGAACCACTTCTACTCACACCCAGATATACAGGGATGAAAGAGGGTGGTTGCTCCACAAGAGCACACAGCTGTACACACACAGACATAGACAAAAAAATACAAAAGAATTGGGGGATATAGCGTCGGCCCACCCCACTTTATGGACCTAGCTACATCCCCCCCTCTGCCTCTACTCCAACTCCAAGTCTTCTGTCTGGCCACACTCCAAATAATACTCGGAGGGGAAGCACATTGCTGTCAGCCCACACTCACCCTGTCATCACACACACCCATGGCAACCCAGGCCAGCTCACGTCCCTTACGTGCAGGGAAACAAGTTCCCTGGAAGAGCAGTCAGGATTCCAGTCCAGAATTTCCCCGTCGCTGCACTTGACCACTTCATGCTGCTGTCTGGTTGGTCTGCAGGTTGGAGACCAGGGGCTCTATCTTGACTATCTTAGCGTTTGGTCTAAAACGCATGGCACAAGTGCATTTAGGGCATGTCCAAGTCCACTTTTGCTAGTTAGACATGTTATTTGAGCGCTAAGTACGGCGCAAGGTGTAAATGGCCTGGACTTAGTCTCTACATTAATTAAAGGTGTGTCTTGCGCGTAACATGCAATAAACCAATCAAAATGTCATATCCCATTCCCTTTAACCCTATGGACTTTGGCCCCCTAGTGGTGGGACGCCTGCGTCCCAATTTTTTATAGTGTTCATATTTCTCTTAAATTCTAAATTAAAACGTTAATAAAACACGGAACTTTCGACGCAAATTTGTTAAAAACAGTCACAGCCTGCGAACACATTCGTTTATATGATTATCAGCTCTCAGGCTACACTGCAGGGCCATAAAGCAGCAGGGTGCTAATAGCCCAACCCACTGTTTACAGCCTTCACCTCGCCGCAGTCACAGGCAATAAAATGCATATCACAAAAACTCTTGGTACCGTTTCAACACGCTAAAAAATCAAGATCCGATTCAGGAACAATTGTATATTATTGAAAAGTTGTATAAATAAACAATAGGTGTTTTTTTCCTGTGCTCACAGTAAGCATACAACTGATGTACATCCGGTTTTGTATAAATATATTTTATTTTCTACAAAATCTCTTGATAAACATGTTTAATCAACCAAATTTGATACCTGGTTTTGCAGTTATAACTTTTCTGAAGAATCCTGAACGTTTTTTCGTAATCCATTTATCCATTGTCCAGCAAAATCTCCATTTCCACAGTGCGTACCCATCGCATTTGCGTTTGTACTACGTTACTACCATTGCATAAAAACATTACTAGACTGCTTCAGGAATGATCTAACGTGAAACACGTAGATTATCTTCTACGGGGTTTCCTGCCCTTTAAAACGAAGTAAAATATGTCTTATTCGAGCGACTGGGAACGGCGCTGTATCCACGAGTAACGACAGCCCATAGGGCAATCGTGTGTGCGCTTTCGGCCACATGACACTGTAGTCAGGATAAGCTCGTGTCTGTGGCCATTTTTACTGAGTTTAGCCTGGAAAGGATGGACTGGATTGCTGTACAAGTACGTTTTTAGCCTATCCAGATGATATTTAGCCATGTGTAGCGCTTTTGTTAGCTGTATGTACGTCATAGGCTAGCTTTTCTCTTTACACATACGTGGTTTGCTGTATGGTGTAATTGCGCTGGTCATATGTCTTTGCTGCTTCAACTATTATGATTATTTTTTACATTTATACGCGAACGTGGCAAGCAACGGTGGAAAGAAGAGCTCTTATTTCACGGTTGCTCAGGTTTTGGACGTGCTGCACCGCAGTGATTTGGAGGTGAATAAGTCAGTCCTCCGGCATAGCAATGACTCTGTGGCATGGACCCGTGTTTTTAAAAATATATAATACAAATTATTATTATTGTTATTATCATCATCATTTTCATAATTATCAACAGTATGGCGTGCTATTAGTATTTTTAGTTTGGTGATAAATGGATTCTCGCAGAAGTTTGCTAGTTAGCTTCTATGTTGTCACAGGCTGGAAAGGAGCTCACGGTCTGCTAAGGGGGTTTGTTTTGTAGCGTTCATTCACATTTTTTTTTTGTGTAGCAACCAACACAAGGGCTAGTTCTTGAATTCACGCATGAAACTACATCCATCTCAGTACTTTATTTCACAGTTCAGTCAAGACATTACAGTATTATAATAATGTAATTTAGTTTGTGCAAGCTGACCAACTAATTCATAAATCCTAGTTAGCTACGATTGCTAATTATGTTGGAGCTAATATCAGACGTACTGTGGATGTAAGATTTTTTAATGTATATACTGTGTATATATGTATATATATATATATGTGTGTGTGTGTGTGTGTGTGTATATTATATATATATATATATATATAAAATATATGTGTGTGTATATATATATATATATACGTATATATATACAGTATATATATTTTTATTATTTTTTTTTTTTTCACTTAATTGTAATACTTGTCCTTTTGAGATAATGGGTGTTCTCATTATTTAGTGATTCTACTTAGTAATGTACTTGAATCTGTCTTTTTCAGGGAGGACAGTGAAGACACCCCTCCCCCACCTGACACCTCTGTCGTAGGAGGTGGTAACAGACAGGGTTGCCAAATAAAGTGATGTATAATTCATTACTTTTGCTGTAAAAAGTCATGTTGAATGCTGGTTATAGATAAACCTGTTATTTTGCTGGCTTATGGGGCTCTGGTCAATCTAATTTTGAAGTACAGTGCCATTTTAAATGTAAAGCAGATTGGTTGGATAACATTAGAGTAAGTAATCCTTTTCGGAGAGGTATTTGGGCACTTTTGGGCACGCTTTGTAAGAGAATACCCTCAATACCCCCAATACCCACCAACACAAAACATGGGTAGGCTCAAAACATTTGAGCATCTCGGGACAATAGAAAAAGACCGCCTGTGCATTTTTTGTTTTATTTTTTCCTGACGATACATCGTTGAGCTCACTGAAAGTCAACTATTTTCCCATAGGAATACATTGAGCAGCACAGACCAACCAACCGACCGCAGTTGGTCCAAGATGGCTGCGCCCTAGTGGAAAAAAAGCAAATTTTAACTATTTTTCCAGCAAATGTGGGTCGGTTTGAGATTTGAACGCATGGTCATATCTAATTTAAGGTAAAAAGCTAACGAACCAGAGCCACTTTACCGAGTGCTTCATGTCCCCTTTAAGGTGGCATTCCCCTTTTCTGAGTGACAGGTAGTGGTCTTTGACCGATGGACCCCAACCACATCGGGCTGCAGCCCCACCAGTCAGTCTTCAGGGCTGGCCACTCAACAGAAAAGGCCCTCCTTGCAGTCAGTGAGCAGCTCCATTCTCCAAAGGTGATGGCTCAACCTCTATAGCATTTTATACAATTGACCACCACCTCCTGCTGTCTTCACTGACTATGCTGTGGATTTGCAGCTCAGCCCACAACTTTCAGTTCAGCAACTAAATTTGTGTTTAATGTATTTAACTGGGACAATGCATGTCAATGTCCCAGTGTCAGCTGTCCCAATGAGCTACTCTTCATCCATAGCCTCTGGGCAGGTTAAAACATGAATTCATAGTAATGTTACCACTTACCAACTGTGTACTATGGTGTAGTGTGCATATAGGTATACTATGCAGGATCTTTAGCTGTGGCTATTTTTTTGTGGTCCTGTATTTACAATCAAAGAGTTCTCTTTCCTCTGTCCTCAACCCTGCCCAGTCACCTCCATTGAGGGCAAGAAACACCCTTGAACACAGCTAGCAAAATGTCAAGTGAAGAGGAACTGAATGTTCTGAATGATTGTGTAAAAATGGGCACAGTACGATCATTTCAGTCCTGACAAACAACTGTAACTGTAACTGTTTCGAGCTTTACTACGAACAATAGATGTCTCTTAGGTTCTGCCGTGAGTTACAGATGTTTGTTAGGACTGAAATGATCGTACTGTGCCCATTTTTACACAATCATTCAGAACATTCAGTTATGGATATTTCAAACGCATTCGTACATGTCTTGCTACAATGACAGCCATCATCTTATCAATTGCATGTCTTTTAATACCTGCTTTCCATTTGTACTAAAATACACATGCAAATACCTTTCCAAAACTTACTTACAGGCTTAGTAAATTACATTACTTGTGCTAAAGTAATCTATTTGCACGACCGCCTCCCACTATTTCGCAAAATAACATATGGGCGCCTAATTTTGCATATTCATTCAGGCTAACCCGAAAAAATGAAAAATCTATCCATCTTTCAATTTTAACACGCGCAGTTCTCTGTGCGCCTTGTTAATTGATCACCTCAGAGGATTTTTTGAGGGTGGTAACAGTTTTACATGTGATTTTGTACATGCAAACCTTTAGAAATCAACCCTATGTACATGGCAGCGGTTGCAGACGATTAGCCATTCTAAATTGGTGTGGGAATTGGATATGCTCAGCCCCATGTTGAGTATCAAATTAAACAAAAAAAAAGGTATAATAAAATGAACCGTAGAGGATGCAAAGAAAAGATGGCATGTTAGGTGGCAGCGTACAAAAGAAAAACATTACGAGGGAAAAGCGCACAGATGGTGGTCCAACTGAAGAGAAAATATTAACACAGATAGAAGAGTCTTCCGCCCCAGGGCCCACTGACCTAAAAGGCCCACTGGAAGGGCGGAGTTGCACTGTTTATTTTTTTTCTAATTTTTAAAAAATGTTAATTCTTCCTATTTTACTTGAACTATAATTCTGAAATTAGATTACACGATAATAGGAATTATCCTATAATGGATAATTATGATTGATTGGCTGGAGGCTATTGTCATTTTAATGCAGTTTGTTCCTCGCATACTCCTTTGTAGGGCCCTTGCCTTCCGGAGAAGCGGGATGGGGCTTCCTAGTGCCTAGTGCCTTGTACCCCTGGTCCTAGGGGAGGGTTAACATGCACAAGCCTATGGAAGAGTGAGAGAATGTCAGTGTGTGTACATAAAAAAACCTCACTCATAAGTATACATATTTTAATAAAGCTTTTAATCATTTAAAATTCCCCTCAACCTTGATTTGCAGAGTAAAAACAAACAAAAACATTTTAAGGTAAAAAATTTAAATTGGCAGTAATATGGAAGGAGCACAGAACTGAAATTCCTGTATTTTCTGAAAGCACACTGACAGCTCATAGGTCAGCATTGCCCAGTGCTCAGCCAAGGTATTCTGGGGGATTATTTAGTTCTTCACCATTCCCCTCATCACTGCATTACTGTGGATGTTCAGTTACCCATGACAACTCAGTTCAATATAAGCATTAAAAGCATGTGCAAAATCATTTTATGATCATAATCTCCAGCTTACATTAAATACTGGCCAGCACCCACATGGCTCAAGTGATTGGCTGATTGTAAACATTGACTGGTTTTCCATAAGACCTGAGGAACACAAACTCTGCCCTTACAGTGGAAAAGGCAGTTCCACACCACTCCGCTGCGACGACACTCTGTACTTCCGTCGGAAGTTTGGGTACTCGCCACCCCGCATCAGGGACTGGTCCAGGGGCACTGTAGGAATGACGTACCACATGACTACTCCTGAGGGGTTGATGGAGACAGTGAAATCTGTGGAGTCACTCAGTCCTGGCATCAGTTTTTCTGAAAACACATCATACACCTGTAAAAGGAGAAAAGAAAAAGGAGAGATGCAGGTAAGAAGGGAGAAAGGATGGAGGTAGTCACTAGGAGAAGAACGGTGTGGGGAATAAGAAATGGGAAGTGAAGACGGTGAATAATTTCACATTTGTACGAGAATGGTTATATAATTCCAGGTTATTCCTAGTTATAGTAAGTGCCCAAAACAACCAAAAGCTAATAAACAAGAAACGGTACTTCAGAAATCATGGAAACTCTGCATCACTTGTTCACTGGTATGGTGCATTTTCTTTTTCTTTTTTTGCATCGGAATAATGATAAATGGGTCACTCTTCACACATGGGGCCATATTTCGGTGAAACAATTAGTGCAAACACACCTAGGCACATATGGAATTGCTCATTCTGTGAAAACAGAATATTTTACGCCTCCATCCGATTTGGTTGTAGGTGTTTACGTCCACATGGGTTAGGTGGCACAATAGCGGGTGTGTAAAACCATTTGGCGCTAATTTGATGTTGTAAAGGGATGGTTCGGAGGACCAGACGCGACAGAAGGGAATTGGAAAGAGCCCAGAAAAGAGCACCACTAGAAAGGAGAGAACTCCGTAGAAAGGAGGGATGAAAAGAAAAGAAACAGACTCCCTCTCTCACGCAGAGAGAATAATTAGAGGGAGACTGGGAAAAGAGGAGAACGAAAAACAACCCACAAAACGGCGGGCAAGGGGCTCGTAGACGAGAGAAACCTCACGCTCTCAATAAGAGAGGGGGAATAAAGGAGAGGAAAACAGAGAAATAAGGATAAACAATAGCAACCTGGAATGGGCGAAAAGGCTCGAAGGCTAGAGCGTATAAAGACAGAAAGCAAAGAAAAGACCTCTCGCTCTCAAAACTGAAAGCAGGACAAAAGACAGGTAAAAAGAAAACGGCGGAAACAAACTGTCTAGGACGAGAGGGACAGAGAGACCGAAAGAAAAGGACGGAGGGTGAAAAGAGCAGGGGATAATCCTGACTAACTCTAAAATACCCGAGTCAAGTCCCGCGTTACTTCAACAAACAGTTGAGGCAAAGTGGTCTACTGAAAGTGTCTGTCCTGTACCGTACCGGCTTTCCTTGTCAAATGCAAGACAATATGGAAGCGCAGAGACAGGAAGACGCGAGGTTTAAATAGCCGGCGGAAAGGTGGCACAGGTGCTAACACTGAGTGGAGGAAAGGAGCGAAAAGAAAAACAAGAGTGAGCGCTAAAAGAGTGCTCCAAGACGGAGCAGCCACAGAGCGGAGAGCAGGCAGAGAAACCATGACAGATGTTGATTAATTTGTTTATACAGTATACACAGTAGAACCTCTATGATATAAGAGCATAGGGCGTGAAGTTGTTTGAAAGTAAATGTTTGAATGATAACATGCCAATAAAAAATCTTCTTTTCATTGGAATGGTTACTTACATTACGGTTACCTTTAAATACTCTATTCTTGTTTTGTAGCCATATACTTTAGTTTATGAATGAATAATCAAACCAGCGGTCTTTAGGATCTCATTATAATAGTGTTTTCACCATCTGCTTTCCAAACAAACATCATCTTTTTAGTGACCCACTTGCTATCTTTGGTTTAATTTGTGAACTGTTTGATTTTATTCTGGCCTTTCTTTATATGGAGGGTGGAGTTTATTAGTAGTCCCAATCTTATTAGTAGTCCCAATTTAACATGATTACACAGTGATCCCTTACAAAAATATAGGCCTTCTGGCAAATTTGCGTCAAACCTTTGGCAGGTTTGCGGCAAGCTCATATTTTCACATGCAAATTAGCTTTGTGGGAACTGCCATTGTTGCAAGAAGTTCACCAGAATTTCACCACTACTGGCAAAGTCTGGCAACATTTTGTGGAAAACTGCATTACATATTAGCTGCAAGTTTGCAGCAAACTATCCAGTTTTGTAAGGGATGCTCTCAAAGTTGCAAAAAAGAAGAAAATACATTTTTTAATAATAAATTATTAATAATAAATACCCAGATGCATATAAACACATAAAACAGAGTAGACATGTTTTAATCTTCTTCAGCTAAACTGACTGAAGCTCCCCTTGCTGTATATTCCAGTTGCAGAAGACTTGCAACAAACAAAATGTTTTTCCACTACTTTTTAATGCATTATAATAGTTTTTTGTATGTGTATTTTCTGTTGTGTATTGTAACAGTGGTGCCGTCTCAAAATGTTCAGTGCCGATCCAGCACTCCAAAGATCCTGCCAGCCACTTTGATAGCTGCCACCTCATAAGGAAAAAAACAAACATGTGGGGGCTGCTGGAAGGGTCATTTAGTTAAAGCATACACCATGGTGCATGGAAGAGCCTCACAGCCTCGGATCAATTTGGTGCCTGCATCGCCCAGGGTAGGCGAAGGTTCAGTTAGAGACAGACAGCGGTCCGCGTCTTATTGCTCTTGGGTGACCCCAACCTGCTGATAAAAAGTGCTCATAAAAGCTGCATTTGAAAAGTCCCTCCTCCGACGCTGCTCTTTTGCTGCGTTCACGACATATGAAAATTACTGTTTGAATGACTTGCTTGATCATGCAGCTTGAAAGTGTTAACGCATTAACCTCGGATTAACCTGGTTAAAGGGGCTATATGTAAGATTTTTACATGCATGAATCGCTTTCATTTCCAATGTATGAACAGTAACTTAAAAAATGTTCTCCGTTCGGTATAAGAGCCTATGGTTTGATTTTTATGTAAAGGCTGTGGGTCGAATTAGCTGGGAAAATCATTTTGTGAAAGAAGGATGTGTTGTCAAAGCGCACCCCTGAATGCCATCCCTCTTCTCTGATGGACATTTTGCTCCTCAATATGCAAGTATTCCCAGGTGAAAAAAGATTATACTTGAAATATAATTTTTTCAAAGTATACTTTTAGTAGTTTTTGTACTATTTATATACTTTGTGCTAAATTGGCAGTGCTTTAAGTATACTAAGTGCACTAAAGTAGAACTTAAGTTGTACTGAATTGTACTTCAAGTGCAATGTGTATGTTAAAATGGGACTATTTTTAGTATACTTAAGTGCACTATGTATGTATGTTAAAATGGAACTATTTTTAGTGTACTTAAGTATATTTAAGTACACTAACAAAAAGTATGATTTGTTGCAGTACTTGCAGTACATTTTCATTATGCACCAGTGTGTTTGAAACAAACTTTAAAGTATTACGGTGTGTTTGAGATTATACTTGAAGTACACTTTTTAAAAGTACATTTTAAACATACTTCAAATTAAGTAGAAAAAAGAAAAGTATACTTGTAATAACCTTTGTATACTTAAATTATATTTTTATAACACTAACGTGAACTACTTTTCACCTGGGATAGCTCTGACCCCTTTCACACAGCACCTGGTTCCATAAAAACACCAGCATTTTCCCAACAATCTTCTGGTATGAATGGAGGTCAAAACCAAGGCCATCAGTCTACATTTACATAATTACAGGTAGTATATATGTTGTAACTTGCTCTAAGTAAAAGCATCCCCATGTTTTTAGGCCTTTTGCATCAGTGCTAAAACACCATGGGCCCTATATTACACCCGGCGCAAAGCGGCGCTAACCCAAACGCAAGTGTCTTTGCTATCTTACACCTGGCGGTAGGTTCATTATAACGCCTAACGCTCACGCCGCTTAACTAGCATGTACTCTTGCGCCGTTTGGGCGTGTTGGTCTTAAGATGAGGAGTGGCCAGAATTCTTTTTGGCGTATTGCTATCTTGAGCCAGCAGAAAGCGCTTGCGCTAGAACCACCACTAACCTGGTCTAAAGTCATGTCGCAGTTGTATACATGTTATTTTAACGGCGCATATAAGTGCGTCTACAAAGGCGTGTGCACAATGCGCGTACCCTCCTGTCTGTTACACACAGGGGCGCGCACAAGCATGAATAAAATATCAAGATTACAATGTTAAATAGTATTATTGTGTAGCCTATATCAAAAAATACATAATAATAAAAGGGTCCATAGCCTACCTTTCCCGCGCGAATTGTCATTTACACCTAATGCGTGAATTGTCATTCAATGGAAAACTCGCGCACGGCAATAGACGGACATTTAAGTTCTGAAAATGCGCTTCAGATGTCATTACAATACAGCTCTGTTTATCTATGAATACAGCCTGTAAGTAAATAGAATGGTTTGTGACTGAAAAAAGTTCAGTTTTCCAGTGAATATTGCATTTATTGTTTTTCAAATAGCCTAGGCTACAGCGGATTCGCTGTGTATAAGGTTTTTTTCGATAGCCTATGGTTAAAAAACGGAGATAAATGTTACCATGTGAACTAAATTGTAACCTTAGCTATTCTTCGTCCTTCATATTTTTTAAATTACAGTGACCAGGTTTCCATACTCTCACCGTTTAAAACCCAGCTGATTTCCCCCGTTATTCCATAACTGAACAAAACGATTTTTTAAGAGAACTAAGCGTCTAATTAGAAACTAAAACAAATTTGCAGCACGTTACACAATTAATTCTCAATTAATTTTAATGCCATTCTCTGCACGTGCGCTGCATGTTCTCTGTTTCCCCTGCTGTAAGTCGCACGTTTCACGGTCTTCCTGGGAAAGTGGATTGTTTTAAAGGATTACGCTACGAGTAAAACAGGTTGGTCACATTTCCATAAACAGGACATTATTAAACAAGGGGAAATATGTGTGAACATATGGGTTGCGAACCTGACAGCTTTATTGTAGGCTATTTAGTGTCATCATTAAGGCAAAATAACGGTATGTATGTTATTAATCAATATTAGCCTACTATGCAGGTAGCCTAATGAACTTTGGATGAAGCTTGAACTTCGAGAACTCCATGAGAACAGCCTCTTGGAATTGATGTTTGACACTTTCATTGCATAATCAAACGAAATTCGCTGAACAAGCAGGCTAATTTGGCGTTTTCTAAGGTGAGACTGAAGCCATTGATAGCTTATTCTCAGCTGTTGCAGGTCCTTTTAACGAAATTTAACCGCATATATTTTCTAAAATAACAGCCCTGTCTGGAATTACCGGGAACTCATAGGCTAATGGTTAGTCCGAATAATATTGATCATACTCCATTTAGCCTATTCCTTGATCACACTAAACACGCACGAGCATGTCTGTTTCGCCATCAAGCAATCCGCCAAGGTGGAAAAGCAGGCTTTTAAAGGGAATGGGATATGACATTTTGATTGGTTTATTGCATGTCACGCCCAAGACACACCTATAATTAATGAAGCAACTAGGTTCAGCCCAGTTGCACCTTGCGCCGTGCTTAGCGCCAAAAAAACACGCCGTTAAAATAGCAAAAGTGGACTGGGACACGCCCAAAATGGACTTTACGCCATGCGCTTAGACTAAGCGCCAAGATCGCCAAGATAGGGCCCCATATATCACTTGCTTATTTAACAACAAGAAGCTGTAATAACAGGTCAGACTGTGAGTGAGTGAAGTGTAGAAAGTGACACGTGAGACAGAGACCTTGTAGCTGCCAGCTGTGTAGTTGAGCTTCCCCAGGGAGGTTGTGTATCGATACGGCATGTCAGTCCGGCGACTGAAGAACACCAGAGCGCTGGCTGAGTTTGACAGGGTCCGCCAGAATACCTCAATACCATACTTCTCCTGTAAAAATAAACCAAATCAGAGAAAGAGACAGAGGGAGATATGGATAGAGAGGCAGAAAGAGAAATATGAGCAGGGAGAGGACATAAAGAGAAAAGGTAGAGGGAGATAGAGAGAAAGAGGTTATAGAGAGGTTACCACCGAAAACACTCTTCCTAAACAATAAATAATTCTCAAAAAATATGTTCTGAATATAACAATTATTTTTTTTATATAGTGTTACTTCTCATTTAACTACTTAATTTTACTACTTTTAACTTAACACTTAGCAAAATGTACTTCCTGTATTTTATGCCAATAAATTGAGAGTTAGAGAGAGATTTAATAAAGTCAATATAGCCTCTGTGTAAGCAGCCCACTCTATGGGGAGTGCATATTGTCTGTTTCATGTTCCTGGTCACCTTCAGAAGGCGTCTGCCCTGGACACCCATTTTGTCCTGGTTGATCGCAATGGCACCCTTGTTTTGTAGGATGGTCCGTGCTTCGCTATTTAGAGTTCGAAGGTCATTGGACATGAAAAGCGGTGCGGCCATGATTGCCCACAGAGCCATCTGAGAGCGCGACTGGTCCACACTGAGCCCAAAGTCTCCAATGAGGAGCTGGGAGAAAACGACAGCAATGCCAGTGAGACTGATGAGAAAAACAACACCACTGCCAGAGCAGCTAATGAGAAAAACAATACAGTCAGTGAAAATTATGAGAAAAATATAAGAACATAAGCAAGCATCAGAATGATCCAAGGGCACGCATAAAACAGGCCCTTCATAAAACAGGTCCATCCTAGCTTGTTATTCCCCTGTAGTCTGGAGCAAATTTAGCACTGTATTAACTAACACTCAGAAACTGGATAGTAAGCAAAAAAACCCTAATGTGCATATCGGATTTATTTTGTCTTTTTTCCCTATTAATCATACCTTGGCTCCGACACCTCTGGCCTCATTTATCATTAATGCTTACATTCAGATCTGATCCTAAAGTCAGATTGTTATCCAAATTTCCGGATTTATCAAAATAAACGTGGGTGTATGGTACGATGGAATCTCATGACCTCTCTTAACTTTGCCTACGCTTTTTTCCAGTGGCGAGGCAGCAACATTGCATGCAATGAACAGCAAGAGCACAATATTGTGCAGCCTAATTAATGAAAAAAAAATAACTTTTGTTCGGAGCACTGGAGAGTCAACATCTGGAAAAAAAAGGTGCTCTTTGGAAAACTTATGTTTGTTATGAGTATGTGAGCTTAAAAATCTTATTTTGTCGTAAATTATTTGCTAATCGTAAAAACGACGAAATAACGTCCTGGGCATTCCATTTGTTAAAATATGAAAAGCTGTTAATGTATCTGGGGAATGTTTTAAATGCACTTTATCTATGCATTGCTGCTCTAGATGCAGGCCTACATTGTGTAGCCTAATTGGCAAAAAAATAGTACCTGAAAAAGTTGGTTTGTAATACATTGATTTTTATTTAGACGCCACTATTATTTGCTCATCACATGTAGCCTAAATGGAATGAAGCATTGATATCCCCCATCCGGGAGGTTCCTTCAACTGTACCACCAGAACTTTTTTTTTGTAAAGGGTTTTCTTTATTTTATCTCAGCTGTAGTCCGCTCTTCAAAGGAAGCACTATTTACAGCCCTTGTTATCCCGTGCCACATAGCGACTTTTGAGCTAGGCTGCACACCACTACTAACGGTCCCAAAACGTAGCATTTCAATCTCACCTTCAAAGAAAAAAATCTTCTTTGCTTTTCTGTTGCCTGCCATGGCCTATAATACAAACTGCGGTGGCACATGCATTTTAAAAGAGGTGGCCTTGCCAAATATCATAGTAAATGGCCGCGTGAGTATGGCAATTCAGAATGATGTGCACGCGCTTTCTAACATCAACCTGTGAACACATTACGCTCAGATCAGTGGTTTACGCAGGTTTGATGAATCACACGTGAGAGTTTCGTACGCAAGTTGGTACGCTCAAATATACGCAAAGTTAAGACCATATTGACAAATGAGGCCCCATTGTACCACAAATGGTTGCATATGCCACAAATGTCATTGAAATCCCATCCACCCCACCCCACCTGGCCACACATGTGTCCTGCTTCCAAGTACGGGTAATGTTTGCAACCCTTCCAGAAACACATTTTGACAGGTGGATAGGTTAAGTGCTCATGCAGACAGACATAATCAGAGACTGGGTGTAACAGGTTTGGACAGGTTACTGGTCATGCAGAGACTCACAGGTGGACAGGTACAGAAACAGAGACCAGTAAACAGGTAATACAGGTAATAGGTCGCACTGCCTCTGAGAGAATCAGAGGCCGGCAAACAGGTCATGCTGACAGACCATGTCAGGGTCGTTCCAGCGGCCAGGGCCTGCAACAGGCTGTAGGGACATCCTGATGGATGGAGAACCAATCCACAATGTTCAACACGGTATCCCATGAATCCTGGATATCGCCATAGTTACGCCACAGGTTGCATATCTCCCCCAACTGTGTGTAGTTCACCTGGGGAGAGAGGGAAAGTCACAGCAAGGTGTGTGAGAGAGAATTGTGTTTCTGAGTGTGGAGATGGAGAGATAGAATGAGAAAAATAGAGGGATGATGGAGTGGTATAAAACAGTGTTATTCAACCGGGGGTCCGAGGTACTTTTTGGATGTCAAACAAATTTTTGTGAAATTTAGAAAAATATATTTTAGACAAAAAATATATACAGATCCTTTCCAAAAAAATTTGAATATCATGGAACAGTTGTTTTTTTTTCCATAATTCCATTCAAAAAGTGAAGCTTTCATAGATTATAGATTCATTACACACAAAGTGAAATATTTCTAGCCTTTATTTGTTTCATTTTTCATAATTTTGGCTTACAGCTCCAGAAAACCCCCAAAACAGTATTTCAAGAAATTAGAATAGTGTGTCGAAAATCAGCATTTACTTCAGTTATTTTAGAGAATGAATGTTTTAGACTGAGTGTCACACTCTAATCATCTAATTTACTCAAAACACCTGCAAAGTTTTTCTACAGGTTTGTCGTTAAATTGGACAGGTATCTCAGTTTGGTTCAGTATGGGGAAGACTGCAGACTTGACAATTGGCCAGAAGACCATCATTGACACCCTCCAGAAGATGGGTAGGTAAGCCACAAAAGGTCATCACTAAGGAGGCTGGCTGTTCACAGAGTGCAGTGTCCAAGCATATCAATAGAAAGTTTAGTGGAAGGGAAAAATGTGGCAGGAGAAGGTGCACAAGCAAAAGAGATGACCGTAGGCTTCAGCGATTGTCAAGCAAAGACGATTCCAAAATTTGGCGGACATGCAGAGGGAGTGGACTGAGGCTGGAGTCAGTGCTTCAAAAACCACCACGTACAGAGTGTGACACTCAGTCTAAAACATTCATTCTCTGAAATAACTGAAGTAAATGCTGATTTTCGACACACTATTCTAATTTCTTGAAATACTGTTTTGGGGGTTTTCTGGAGCTGTAAGCCAAAATTATGAAAAATGAAACAAATAAAGGCTAGAAATATTTCACTTTGTGTGTACTGAATCTATAATCTATGAAAGTTTCACTTTTTGAATGGAATTATGGAGAAAAAAAAACTTTTCCATGATATTCTAATTTTTTGGAAAGGATCTGTATATATTGAGTACATTCAAACCAATAATAAGCATTAATAACAAGCTAATTAAAAAAAAAACTATTTTCAACATTAATGATTCCCATGTAACCAAGTTGCATGAAGCAGCCTACGTTACGTGACCATCATCATGAACGTCATTCAAAAAAAAAAGAAAAATTTTAGCTGGCTAGCTAGCAAGCTACGTGTTGGCTAAAACACAGCTAGCTAGGTGCTAAAATTAACAACTAGCCTACTACTACAATTATAGCAAGCCTACAACTACTGTGTGAAATAGAATGGATCGCTTCGTAACAGTATCTAGGCTTCAAGCTCGAGACTACTACAACCTCATCTGAGACAGCAAGCAAAAGTGCTGATGAGGCTACCCCAGCAGCAGCAGCAGCAACGGGTAAACGCAAACGAGAGAAGTCCCGAAAATATTCAGAAAACTACCTCATGTTTGGATTTACCTTCAAAGAAACCAAGGGGTCGTGTCGTTCTGTGGTGTTTTCAAACGAAAGCATGAAGGCATCAAAGCTGCAGAGATGAACCATGTCAACTTGCAAGAAAAATCACTGGACTACTTTCAAACTCGTCTGAACTCTCTCCAATGCCAACATACAATGATGAGGAAATCAGCCTAAAGTTGCCAAGCTTGCTTTGAAAGCCTCATATGAAGTTGCTCTTCAGATTTCTCAATGTAAAAAACAATATAACATTGCAGAAAATTTGATATTGCCCACGGCCAGTGATATGTGCAAGACAATGTTTGGGAGTGTGCAAATAAACTGAAGACTATTCCGTTGTCAGCGAATTGATGAAATGGCTGCAAGAGAAACTGATGTTGGCAGAGGCCTTTGTATTACAACTGGATGAGTCCACTTGGCGCTTGTGTGTTTGGTTGACCAAAACAAAATGAGTGAGGATTTTTTGTTTTGTAAAAGAAAGCTGAAGTGCTGAAATTTTCAAAGTGGTTGATGATTTTTTCAGAGAAAATTATATACCCTGGGCAAAATGTGTTGCGATGTGTACTGATGGCGCAAGAGCCATGGCCAGTTTGAAAAGTGGACTGATTGCGCTTGTCAAAGAAGTTGCCCCACAAATACTGTGGAGGCATTGCATGTTACACAGAGAATCTCTCGCTGCCAAGGACGAGTGCTGCATTTCCTGACGTTATGGACACTGTTGTGAAGGCTGTCAATTTTATTAAGTCTTTTTGCTTATCTGAGCCACAGCAGGTAGCAGTAATGGTGACAGTAGAGAGGCAGTGAAATGAGTCCATCTCAGCCATAATATACATGCAAATATATGATCATTTTTTTTGTTAATTGCTGAAGTATTTAAATAGAAACAGAATAATATCTAATAATACAGCATGTGATCCAGCTACATAAGAAAAGAAAGGGAAGGAAGGAAATTTAGCAAGAGCCGAAATATTATATATTTTTTTAAAGATTGGTTTGTTTTGCAGTATTGTTAGCTTGTTTGGGGTGCTTTTGTTTATAATTTTTTTAACAGCAGATTAATAAATACTGGTCTCAAAAGGCACTAGAAATGAGCATTTCAGTGCTGTTTTTCAAAAATGTGCTTCCCGGGGGGTTATGCCCCCGGAACCCCTAGCACTGAAATGTCCCCCAAATACTTTTTCTGGTTTGTTGTGCCCTTTTCTCACTTTGAGCACCTACCCCGCAAAAGGTCTCTAAACGGCCCTGCCTAAGTGTAAACACGAAGACTCGCAACAACTGATAGGAGGTCTGGAGGCAAAAGACAGTGGAGGCACATTTTGGTTTTTGGGTTTTGGTTGTGGAGACTTTGGAATTGTTCTCATTTCGGGGAGCTTGGATACAGTGGTTCCAATGCTTCCTAGTACAAAACTGCCAGCTGTCTGTCTCACTGTCTGTTGGTCTGTAAAAACCCGTTTTTGTTGTGTCTTTGTCCTTTGTCATGTCTCTTTATTGTGATATTTTAATAAATTCATTTTGTAACTGTTCCTCGTTGTGAAATTCTTTGTGTTGCAGCCCTTCGAGCCGAGGTCATAACAGTATCTTCTGACCCACTCCCAAAATCCATGTAAGCAGGCAAGGATTTTCTCTTGCCATGCTGACGAGTTAGTAAAAACTAGAAAATAAAACTAAAAATAAAAAATAAAACTATTATGCCTCGGCGAGCAAATGTACATTCTAAGTTGTTTGCTTAAAACCGAACAAATAAAACTATTCTGTTACGCCCAGCTGTAATTTATTGTTCAAAGCACCCAATAATACACCGTTGCTAAGGTTATAATGTCCTGTATTGGATAAAAGAGCCAACAATTAAACCAAAATGAACAATAATGACTGAGAGAGGTCTGCAGAGCGTGGGTGGTATTACGCGTCAACGTTTCAGATAGTGTAATAGCGTTAATAAAGTGTTGTCTGGGACAATCCGTTTGAGAAATATACAATAAATTACCACTGAATTTTGAAACGGACATCTCTATGCGTAAAACCAATTGGATATTTATTTTACGTTTAGTAGCAGATATTGATAGTAGGAGGAGGTAATGTAATCCATTCTTTTTTTACACCCATCTCTAATGAGAAGCATAACAATAACTTGAACTTGAACAATCTTTTCATTTTAATTATGTGACTGTAGTTAAAGTGAATGAAAATTAATGTGTGCACCGTGACATACTGAGAACAGCATTTGCCTAATGTCATTGAACCATTTCCTACACTGGGCTAGGGTTCTCATAGGACCAGAACAACATGCATTAATTGCAAGGGTTCTCATAGGACCAGAACTACATGCATTGATTGCATTAGTTATCTCCTCCAAAGTTAAGTTAACATGATCTGCTCTTGGCGGTCGGCTTGAAGTGCCATAGATTCGTCCACAAGAACTCTGCCCCACTGCAAAAAAACGACAGTTTCTTCCTGGGAGAAGATTCTTCTGATGAGTATATCCTTGTCTTCCATTGCATTGATTCCGGAAAATAGAGCCCTTTGTCTATTTAATACCTCTTCATAGCCTAAATGTTCACCTACACCTTTTTTTTTCTTATTTTTACCCCTTGATTTGTAAACTGTTGAGACCTTGTTGTTAAATTCACTTTAAACTTTAAACTGAAACTAAAACTTTGCCTTCTTGGTGAAATCGCTCTTTCATGTTCCTGCAACTAGCACTGATCCACTTTTGGATGATTATAATACAAATCCCAATTCCAAAAAAGTTGGAACAGTATGTAAAATGCACATAAAAGCAGAAAGCAGTGTTTTGTAAATTCTCTTTTACATATATTTAATTGAAAACAGTACAAAGAAAAGATATTTAATGTTTTACCTGATCAACTTTATTGATTTTTGTAAATATACACTAATTCCGAATTTGATGCCTGCAACACGTTCCAAAAAAGTTGGGCTGGGGCAAAAAAAAGACTGGGAAGTTCAATAAACACCTGTTTGGAACATTCCACAGGTAAACAGGTGATTCTATCAGGGTATAAAAGGATATCAAAAGACTTGATATCTTATTTTCAGCTACTCTTACAAGCGATACTATAACCTCTCTGCATTTGAATGGATCTCTATGGGAAATGGGGTGTGGGAGTAGATTAAGCTGTAAATTACACAGGAATAGTATGGATCCCATGATTGGCTGAATGGCTTTAAGTCAGCAAGGGTCTGAGGTATCAAACGAGCCTCAAACCATCACTCTGCTGCCAGATATGCAGTAGATATGGATGGATCAGTTGAAGGGTTGTTTCTCCTGACTTATTTTTCCAGAGAGGTCAATAGGAAAATGAGTCAGGAGAAACAACCCTTAAAGTGATCCATGCATATCTACTGCACATCTGACAGCAGAGTGATGGTTTGAGGCTTGGTTGATACCTCAGACCATTGTTGACTTCAAGCCATTTAGTCTACCATGGGTTCCATACTATTCCTGCCTAATTTACAGCTTAATCTAGTCCCACCCCTCAATTCCCAAAACAATCTCAAATTGACACTTCTAGCATGTATACGAATTCAAAGCGGATTCTGTACAAAATATAACCAGTCCTCGTGCATGTTATTATTATTATTTTTTTCCTGGCTTTTTCATATTTTGGAACGTAGATCCGGTAGGTAATTCTTCCGCCAGGAACAGCGTTAATGCGCTGATGCGTCAGAAACCACCCATTGGTCCAAATTTCCACAGAAGTAAGCATTCCTAGTAGTACTGTATATATCTATGGTAAACAAACCGACCTGCCGTCTTTCCTTGTAGCTTGCAAACAACATTGAAGAAAATAGTACTTTAATAAATAATTTTAATTACAGGAAAAAAATAAGTACGAGGACTGGTTGTTGTTTGTATTGACAGTATCCGATTCGTTTGCGTTCGTATACGTCCTAGAAATGTAATTTTGAGACCGTTTTAGCTGCCCTATAGAAGTGAATGGAGAGCAACAAATACTCTATTCTGGATTATTACCCCAGGGGAGCACAGAGCAACTAACAAACATATTTCGCCACCATTTGGACTCATATCATGGCCAGGTAACTACACAACCCAAAGGTCTACCAAAGTTCAGTTGTGTTTTAAAGTGATCCATCCATATCTACTGCAGATCTGGCAGCAGAGTGATGGGTTGAGGCTCGTTTGATACCTCAGAACCTTGATGACTTACCGCCATTTAGCCAACCATGGGTTCCATACTATTCCTGTGTAATTTACATCTTAATCTAGTCTTAGCTTTTATGTGCATTTTACATACTGTCCCAACTTTTTTGGAATTGGGGTTTGTATAATATAATCAGATCAAAAACGTCTACGACGTAAAATAAAAGCCAAGTTACTCACGCATAGCCTACATAGTGCTGTCTATAAGTCCTTAATTCTAACTTGCAAAAACTAGGCCTGCCTTTGATATCAAAATGTGGCCAAGTTACAACTAACAATATTGCCTATCGTAGCTCACACTAAATAAACTAGCTCTATTCCAAAGCAATGCCATCAAAACTTTCCTAAATTATTTAATGCAACTTGGCCCTGTGTTTCTTCATCTTTGCATGTGAAGAGATTGTGCCTCATGGAACAACATATGATTTCAATTAATGTTTTTAACAGTTGATGAATAATTACACTCCAGAAAGGATATGGTTGTACTTTGTTGGCAAGTTTACTTTAGAAAATGTACAGGTTTTAAAATGTTAACTGCTGCTACAGATTTCTTTACAATTAACAAACAGACATTTATATGAAGAAACATTGTATACAATAGAGAAAAGGGTGATGAATAAATAAATGCAGATAAAAATGAGTAATATTTTTACCTAGAAAATAGCGTACATATAGCATTTTTACAAACGTATCCGGACATGTTTGTGGGTCAGATGGTGGCAAATAAGTAATAGTACCAATTTTCTTAACATAATAATAGTTATGATATTTTCAAACAGAATTTTGTGAACACAAGGATATCTATGCTCTGTAGGACCACACAGGTTTTGATATAAATCCAAATAAATAAAACAATAAATACATAATAATAATAATAATAATAATAATAATAATAATAATAATAATAAATACATTTTATTCATTCTGTGCTTTTCATAGACCCAAAGCAGTGGATGCAGACAATTGTTCAAACATGCCCTATAGTGTAGTAATTTTTCTGTTTAATTTCTAAGTGCAACACATCTGAATCAGAGTATTTCCACTATAAATTATTTTCATTTTGCAGTTTGATGTGGCACATACAGTTTCATTGACCACATTCTCTTGAGATGGTAAGATGAAGAAACACAGTTGCATTAAATAATTTAGGAATGGCATTGCTTTGGAATAGGGCTAGTTTATTTAGTGTGAGCTACGATAGGCAATATTGTTAGTTGTAACTTGGCCACATTTTTAAATCAATACTTTTAAAGGCAGGCCTAGTTTTTGCAAGTTGGAATTAAGGACTTATAGACAGCGCTATGTAGGCTATGCGTGAGTAACTTGGCTTTTTTTTTTTACGTCGTAGACGTTTTTGATCTGATATCACTTCTTTTTTATAGCTAACAAATGATGAATAATGCATGAAGATAAACATGGAGAGAGACATGCATTCCAAAGAAATGCATGCAGACATTCGCGTAACCATAACGCCCTCTATTGACAAGAATGAGAACAGTTATCTTATTACAGACAGCACACAATTACATTATAAGAGTTTGGATGAGCAGTATTTAACAGAGATGTCAACTTTGAGAGTTGGGCAAGAGTGAGAATAGACTTTGGGTGACCCAACTCGACCCAACCCGACTGACCCCACCTGACCAATCACTGCCTCACGAATGAAACACTCAATTCTAGTTTCAAATTCATAAAATTTATTTACAGTCTGATATAGTTCAGTATTACAAATTATTCAGCTACAGACCATAGCGCTTTTCAAAAGACACTTCACATTACACCACTAGTGCTCCTTATTATAGATGCTGGGGAAAATTATATAGGGCCTAATTGAATATAAAATGAACAACTTCAATAATTCATCAATTTGGACAGGGGAAAATAACCATCACCATATTCACTTAAAGAAAACATTAAATATTATGAAGAAACAATACTCCAAGGCCCAGCTTCAAACATAGACAACTGGTATTGTATTGTGGGATTGGTGTGGGTTTTCGGGGGTCCATGGCTTTATTTGGACCATTTATTTGGAATCCTCATGTCTTAGTCATAATTAGGCTACAAGGAGCAATTTGGTACAAATTGGATGATTGGTAGTACTATATTTACAGAATATTATATGAATCCTACAACAGTAAAGGTCCAGTCTGGGTCCAATCAATTAATTTCTCAATTTATTCAATTAAATTCCTACAAATGTCTACTAACCTTATCTATTTATAACTATAGAAAGCATTTTGTAACAATCTGAAATCTGGGTGTCAAACTCCTGTGTGTTTTACAAGGAGTGATCCACCTCTCATTGTAATTTGTCTCCTTTTTAGCTAGCTAGCTAACGTTGTCTAACGTTAGCTAGCTAACTATGGGCTAGTAACAGTAACAGCTAACAAGATTACATTCGTCTGATGTCGCCTATGTTAACTAATTCTTAGGTTAACAAAGCATTCATATTGTTATTGCTGCAATGAATACGCTAACAGTTAGTAGTGCAAACATATTTGATCACTTATTCGTGATTTACTTTAAGTGCATTTTCGTTTACTTACAGTCGACATTTGCGCTCAAGACAACTCGGTTTGAGTCTGTTTTCCAAACTGCGCGATGCATTGTGCACTCCACCCTCTCACCCTTTCATCGCCAATGATAAGTGATTGGCCGGCGATGAAGGTGAGAGGGTGCAGTGTACGTGGAGGTGTGCTACACATCTTGGTTTGGAAAACGGCTATCGAACGGTGTGCAGTGCACACGCACGAGTTTCAGGACACGGGAAGTTGGGAAGTTTAACTATTTTTGCTATGAAAAAAAAATTCAGTGAAATTGCATGAGAATTGTTGCTGTTCCGTGAAAATGTGTGAGATATTTTGCTTTAGCGTGAGACCGTGAGAAGAGGGTCAAATGCGTGAGTCTCACGGTCAATGCGTGAGAGTTGACATCCCTAATTTAATGTGTAATGAAATACAATGAACAGCACCACCTGAGTTCATGAAGAAGCATGTAATTTAATGAACCAAGTCTATATGGAGACATGCATGCACAATGGGCTAGACACAAACACATTCTAACTGAAAGACATACAGCCTAAATAGCTAGTACAGCCTAAATAGTTTGCATCAGTAAAATATGAAAATACAGTTTTAAAATAGGGCTATTAGTATTCTATAGAAAATGAAATACATTTAACTTTAGGCTATTCGACACTGGATTGCTGGATGCGTAACTACAACCTTCCATGTGTGGGCTACGAGCTAGCGAGCGAGCGAGTGAGTTCATAAGCACAGCAGATCGCAGTTTTTTTTCCGGTAGTGTAGAACGTTACCTGCGGGAAATGTTTTGGTACCGGACAGCTAGGTTTAGTTTAGTTTTCTGTAGTGCAATGAATGTAGGCTATAAGCCATGTTGATTTTGCTTCGTAGTAGCCTAGCTTGTATCTGCTTCCTGACTAGAAGCAGACTGACGTTTTTCTGGCAACAGTAAGTTGGCAAACAAGCTTAATTGGACAACGCATATTTCCCAGGAATCTTAGCCAGAAAGAAAACAATAGGTACTACTAAGAAAGTACATACCAGAGATTATTATTGTTCTTCTTATTGTTATTATTATAATTAAAAGTGTTTGCAGTAAGCTACATTGTCTGCAGAGTAGCGTAGACTAGAGCCACATTCGGAGGCTTTTTTTTTTTTTAAAGTGACTAACCATGAATCAGATATGTTTGGGGAATTGGCGGTTTATAAATCCGATCTCTTAAAGGATTGCAGCTTAAAGGAGGCTATCATAAATTCTTAATGTAGGCTATTATCGTAAATTCTTTATTTTCCTAGTAGTTAATTTTATGGTGACATTGTGTTATGTGTGAAAACGATAAAGTGAACAGAACTGAAGTGAAGAAATTAATGAATAAATAAATGTTGGCCGAGGCAAGGGTACGTTGAGGTTCGGGTTTCCACAGTCAGTCAGTCATGACCGCAAGAGCAGAGCGTAACAACCTCCCCAAACCGGACGCTCTTGGGTGTGATATAGTACAAGTGAAACATTGAACAATTAATATTGGAAACCTCTTTTGCCTTTGCAATAAAAATATGTTAATGCGTTAATGTGAAAATAATAACAGTTAACAGTTAATAACTTAACAGTTGCACATTGTAGAGTGGATATGATTGCGTAGTTTTGTAGCGTAAGTGAATCGATACATTATTTGACTGTCCTATTTAAATCACCCTGTGTAGTACATTGCAGTGAATATATTGCTTTAACTTCAGTCGTTTGATGGAACATCTATTTATTGGGATCCCCTTATTTATGATTATTGTAGGTCTTCTTATTGGGTCATGCTTTTTGTTTGTTTGAACCTTCTCCTTTTTCCTAAGTCTAGATTGGGTTTTCCTTAATAGTGATAATAAATGGATTGTGTGATTTGAGGAATTGAGAAATTGTATATTGTTGTTATAAGGAAGTTAAGTATACTGTAGCACAAAGGAGGAGATTTTGCATTGTAAGAGTCTTTGCCTGTACTGTTCCTGCCTCGTGTTTTCCTGTTTGAAGGTGGAGAGGCTGTGTATCCTGCCCCCCTTTCTTGGTGTGCGACTTTGAGCGGCTCAGCGGGTCTGATCTCGTCTCACCTATCGTGGTATTAAGTCCATCCAAGGCTTCTAGGGACCTGACGGATTCTGTACTGGACTATGAATTTTTAATATGAATTTTCCCTTATATAATTGTGAAATAAAGATTTTGTACTATTTTATATAAACTTGTGTCTGCGTGGTTATTTGGTATCAGCCGCTCCCTGCAACCAGGCTTAAAGAACTTGGTGGTTGGTTAATAGGAAAGATACTCTGTTGGAGTCCTAGTAATTTACATGTTACTAGGTGGCGTAGCCACGACTACAATTCCTGGTCCTTGGTGACACATGTACCCTGCTGGGCTCGAACCCACAATCCTCTGTGTGAGAGACTGCAACTCTGACCATTAAGCCACAGTAGTTTCTTAGAAAGCATGAAGCCATTAGCTACATTAACATTAAAAAACATTAGTATGAAGCGTTTTTATTGGGCGGTAAGCTTGATGGGCAGGTATACGGACCATACCCTCAAATAATAATTCTCCCCATTGGATAACATCGCGACGGAGGCAGGCAGTTTGGCAGGAAAAATAGGAAGAAGAAGAAGAAGAAGAAGAAGGAGAAAAACGGCAAAATAACCCAAGTTTGGGGCTTTATTGTGTGGATGTGTGAAGTTGTATCTGAATGCTGTGTGGTTACATGAGGTCAGGACATACAGAAGTTAATGTTTTTAAGGGCTGAGAGTCTATGGTAATTGTGGTTACTTCTGTAGGAAACCCTGAAAAGTGCCAAACTCTCGGTGCTGTATAGGTATGGGGCATGCCCCGCCAAGCCGTAACTTGGCGGGTGGCATACCTGCCATCCCAATGTAAAATACAAATATGCCATTATATACCAAAGCAATGTTTTTGTTTTTTTACATTCATTGAAGAAACTTGGGCTTCTAAGAAGTTTAGGCTATGGCTATCTGGCTGCTCATGGTTGCAGTTATGGTCGTTCTGTCTGTGACACTTACCTTTGGCGGTAGTCCACCCTGGTAGGCAGGCCAACTGCAGGAATAGCCAATGGGACGCCCTGTGGCATTCAGAGCCTTTGACATGAGTGGGTAGCCTATCAGAGAGGGATGTACATACAAATTTCAAATGTTGACCTAAGCATCACACAGAAAGAAGTGCTCCAAATGTCCTTGAAAGAGACCAAAACTCTCTACTTCACCCCTATTCTTTTCCCCCTCTGTTCCCTTTTCCCTTTCTGTCTTTCTCTCGCTTTTCCACTTCTCTTCTTTCCTTCCTCTACCCTTTTCTTTCCTTTCAATAGAGTAAAGCAAAGCCAGTTGGAAAAAAATGGGGGACTAATTACTCATTTATGCATGTTTTCTGTATTGTAGTTTTGTTCATGACACTGTTTACAGCATTAAAAACTCTTAGAATGAAAACAGTTATGTACACTGTGTGATGTGTGGTATAGATTTTGAACTGTATTGTGTTGCAGTGAATAGAGCACTGAGCCAGAGGGATATGAACTATAATAGTGTGAGAGGCAGTGTGGAACAGATTATAGTACTGACTCTGAACCTGGGGGTAAACTTTAGCACAAATGCAGCTGTATGCATTTTTAGGTAAGCTGTAAATGGAAGTATAATAAATATTATCCAGGACAATACAGAGGGCAAAAGTCAATCCATTGTGCCTCTCTCACCTTGTTGGTATTTTTGATTTTCTCATTCTTTCTGCCCACTCTCTGTCCTCCTACTTCTCATTCCCCTCTCCCCTGTCTTCTCCCTTTTCTCCCTCCTCCCACTATCCTTCCTCCTCCCTCTCATCCTTCACATCTTCCTCACCCTTCTCCTGCTCAGTGGCATTGGAGTAGCAGCCGTCCAGTTTGAGCATGTCGATGCCCCAGTCCGCGAAGGTCTGTGCATCCGTCTCAATCTTGTCTATTGTGGTACCAGGGTAGCCCATGCAGGTGTGAGTCCCCAGGTCTCCGTAGATGCCCAGCTGCAAGCCACGGTCATGAATGTAGCGTGCCAGTTTTGGGATTCCCCCAGGAAACCTGGAATTGGTCAATTTCAACTGAGCTAACCCAGACTCTGAACTTGGACTAGCTCAGCTAGCCATCCATTTGAACTATAAACTTGGCCCAAATCCCCTGAATTGAACAACTTTACTTTCCCTGGTTTCTTTGATACATGCTGCAATTGTGTTCCAGGGCCACCTACCTGTATATTTCTCCCATGGAATGGTACATAAACGTCTGTTCCTAACAAGTGCATCCTAGAACACTCTGGTGTGTGTTACATGTCAAGATCCCAAGTAGTTTCCTTTTATGTAATAATGCATGCTGTGGATCATGCCTCAGATGGAATCTGAACTGTACCACTGCTGACTGTGGCCGGTAGCTCCATAGGGCAACACGCAATTGGCGATTGTGCCACACAGGGTATGGTTAGAAGTCCACGTTCATCGCTCTCTAGCAACCCCCACTGGTCGATTGGGACCAGAACCGTCTACTCTGTCCCGAATTGGCAGTGGGGTTCGTCCATATGAACACGGCTGCAGTTGTAGATTGAACATTCCAAATTAGGGTGGGAATTGGATATATGCAGGCCCATGTTGGTGGGAATTTTTTAATTAAAAAAATTCATTATAAAAAAAGTCATAATTTCAGGTCTCAGTGCCAAAACCATACGAGAGAAAAGAGCTACATTGTATTTAGCCTCCAACTACAATGCAACATTTCACACTTTCATTTCTTTATTTGCCAATATCTGTTCCCCAACTGCCGGTGTTGTTTATCTTATTTCATAAGGTGCAGTATGCAAGACTGATGTCACACCAAAACCAAAACACTTACGTACGCCTCGTAAATAATAATTGTAATAATGCAAGTAAAGGCAAATTTATGGAACTAATACTATTTATAATACATTAATAACAGCTGATGAGTAATCATTGGCATACAAACAATGATAACTATCATTTATTTAAAAAATTACATCGTTGTTGCTGTCATTACAACTGACACTATAATAATAATCATTATTATTGTTATTATTATCATAATTAGTAATAGTATCATGAAGAATTAATAATAATAATGAGGAGGGGGTACCTTTTAGGATCTGGCTGCAGCCGCCCTTGTTTATCTCGCTTCATAGAGGACCAGCAGTCGTCAATGTTGACATAAACGTATCCCAGCTCCCTCCAGCCATCCTCTGCCAACCTATCAGCCATGTCTCTGAAGAGCCCCTCACTGCAAAGATCACAGTACAGTTATAACCACTCACTGCAGAGAGCACACTGCAGTTATAACCTCTCACTGCAGAGAAAACAGCGTAGTTACAACCTCTCACTGCAATGAGCAAAGTGCAGTTAGCACCTCAAACACAGCATTGTCAGAACTCCTCACTGCACAACGTACAGCACAGTCAGAACCCCTCATTTTAGAGACCACAGTGCAGTAAAGACACATGTACTGTATATTTTAACAAAAAACATTTTATATTATTTTTATATTTTTTTTAAATATTATTTTTATTATTTTATATTTCGCCTTGTGGTCTATGTACAAGTGAAAGGCCAGTGTGTACAGCTTGTTACAAAATTAAGCCAGGGTACTTTAAAAAACTATACATATATAGAGGAACTGGGTTGCCCACCACTATCATTCAAGAAAACATCCAAAATTGGTAGCATTCCATTCCATGCGCAAATATGGAAAATGCATTAATATGATAACTATTATCTGGATAACAAAAACTTATATAATAACAATGTGGAGGTTAATGTGCTATATTCTCCTAACTTGGTGTCTGAATTGGTGTCTGAATATTTACAGAAGAACATGTCATAATTAAGTGGCCTGAATATGACTTTTACTTGAATATAATTTAATCTCATCCCTCTGCTTTACCTGATGCAGTTCTTGGGGTCATTGTCGCAGTCAATGTCACAGCGATACCGTTCCCATGCCAACCATCCCATAGGAGGGGTCCTCATCAAACCATTGTCCAAAGCAGTGCCGACTGTAACGAGCGCCAGTGCGAAAATAACCCCTGGCAAGCCCATTTTTCATAAAAACTAATGGAGAGATAAAACTGGGGAGAACACCAAACTGTTACATGTCCCACAGCCACAACGCTGCTCACATCATTGTGCACACCTCAGCTGTAACCTGACTAAATGTTAACAAGAAAAAGCACACGAAACTGTTTACACAAAGGACTATAACATTAACCTGTGAGGTGGGGTTTGCTGGAAAGTGCCACACCTTCGCCAAAAGCAATTTGGGACTACAAAATAGATGATTATCAAACAATCACCTGAACATCACATGACAATATAAACCGTTTACAGCCTGCAGAACTGGATGAGTGGAAGTGTAGACACACTGATTCAGCACAGTATGTATTGACAGTGGGTGTGAACAATGGTGTAGTCAGTGAATATTCAGACACAACAGTCAACCACTTATACAAGAACAGTTCAAATTGACATTGACAGAGTTTGTGTGAAGTCGCCACATAAGATAAATTGCATTCTATATACATACTACATAAAAGCTATTACACCACTACAACACTTAAACCAGATCATCTCTATACCATACATACAGCCCCAGTATGAGGCTGACCTAACTTTGCCCTGTTCTTGAAAAATATTTTTTTAAATAACCAAATATTGTGAACAAATACAAAGTGAGAAAACTCACACAAGCAAGACATATAATAAAACAGAAATGCAGGAATTGCCATTACTGTATGTGTCCAGAGTCCACAGCGGTGCGACTTGTTCTCCTGGCTTCCTGGTTCACACGGCTGTGTCTCAACTGAAAACCCCCGCACATGAACAAGAGAGGATATGTCATATGACCAGTACTGTCTGTCATGTGACCAGGATCATGTGAGCCTCACTGTCAAATGACAGAGTGGGAGGAAGGAGAGGAACCAGACCCATTCCTTGACTGTAAATTTTTCAGCAGCTTATTCACTCATACAGATCTCATACAGTTTTTCTACAGCCCCACTGCTTTCTTCGTAACTCAGTGATTTTTTAATAGTAAATCACCCGTCTCTTTTCTTGAATAAAAATAAGTTGAGAAAGTCATTTCAATTCTAAGAGGGATCTCATTATGTATCATCCTGATACTTTGAAGGGAAAGGTTTTTCCCAGATTTCAGGTAGTGAATCTGGAGCTTTTTAGGATCTGTTGTTATCTGGAAACTTTGTGATTTGACTTGTGTTGTTTAAATCTTATTAGCACAGTTTTGATGCTGCCACTATTTTTCTGAGTATCTTTCTTAGCCAAACAGGTAGCTGAAACCAGAAAGCTTCTAGCTTAACACAATTACACACCTCAGCATGCATTTCAAATTAGTGTAATGTTAATGAATGTTTTATATTCCACAGTAAAAAAAAAAAAAACTTTCCTCCAAATGGTAGGATAGCAGAACATTGTTTACTGCGTGAAGGTATGTAAAAATAAATCAATTAAGCGTGATGGATTAGTATTTAAGGTATATTTTTAGTATAAAAATGTTTTCTCTTGTCAGAATCTACTGATATTTCTGGCTGTGTATTGAGCTGCTTTTGAAAGCTGATACATACTTTGCTTTATTTATGATTGGGCTTTTAGCTATTGCCTATAGGTATTAAAAACACTGCTAACTTTATCATGTGGATGGATTCAATGCAGTGATATAATTATGTATTTCAGTTTTACAGTTCTATTGGTGTTAACTTTTGCCAAATATGGCAGCAATTCACAAAGGACAAGATTCAAAATCTTACTTATTAATTGTGCTTATATTTATTTAGAGTGAGGACGGAAAATATTCGGGCAGTGACACAATTTTTGTTGTTTTGGCTCTGTACTCCAGAACATTGTATTTGAAATGGAACAGTGACTAAGAGGTTAAAGTTCAGACTTTCAGCTTTAATTTTAGGTTATTTACATCTATATCGGGTGAACCATGTAGAAATTGTAGCCCTTTATACATACATTTATACATAGCCCCCCCCCCCCCCCCCCCCCTCCATTTTAGGGGACAAAAAGTAATTGGAAAAATTTACATAAACTTAAATAAAGTCATCATATTTGATATTTGGTTTGATATGCTTTGCATGCCAAGATTTCCTGATGTCTGTGACCCAACAACATCAAAAGACTCTTGGTATCTTAATTTCTGGTACTCTTACAAGCCATACTATAATGTCTCTGCATTTGGATGGATCTCTATGGAAATTGGGGGGTGGGACTAGATTTAGCTGTAAATTATGCTCGAACCGTATGGAATACATGATTGGTAAAATAACTGTAAGTCATCAAGGGTCCGAGGTATCAAACAAGCCTCGAACCATCACTCTGCTGCCAGATATGCAGTAGATATGGAAGGGTTGTTTCTCCTGACAAATTTTCCTATTGAACTGGAAAAATAAGTCAGGAGAAGAAACCTTTCAAGTTATCCATCCATGTCTACTGTATTTCTGGCAGCAGAGTGATGATTTAAGGCTTGTTTGATACGTCAGACCCTTGATGACTTCTGTTACTATAATCTCTCTGCATTTGAATGAGTGGGGCGGGGGTGCGGTGTCACACTGTCATACTTACTTAAATAAAATTGCACTAGAAGGATCATACAGATATAGAAACACTAAGACATGAACCGTCATGTAGACCAGATGCAAGTAGACCAGATGGAAACCTCTGGAGGCAGTGGCTTTAACCACCATTGGCCACCACAGGCATGGTACTTGGCATTAATTAGATTTGAAATCAAACATATAGACTGTAATTTGGCGTGTTATTATATTAACGGTTCAATATTATATTATATTATTCATCAAAAAAAATTGTAACCCCCAGTTAATGTAATAACCACCGGTTAATGCAAAGTTATTACATTAACCAGAAAAAATTATTACGTTAACACTTCAAGATTTTTATTACAAAACCGGCAGTTATTACATGAACAATAAATACTGTTTGCACTATTAGTCCCTGCTTGTTTATTGCAAAGGTGCTGTGCTTCTGCTTGTGCACCAGGGGCCACTGTTGGCTAAGAGATACCTGGGAGAGCAAGCTGACCTCATAGAAACACACAATATATTGACAGTTCACCCAATACTGCCAGCTGTGTGTGTGTGTTTGTGTGTTAGGTTTGTGCGTGTTTGTGTATGCATTTATCTGTTTATATATAAATTTGTTCATAAATAAAGTTCACATTATAAAATGGACTGTCCTTAATTCAAAATTACACCCCCCTCCCGCCCCATCTTCCTCACACTTAGGAAAACCGTGCACAACTTGTTAACCCAACCCAGAGTATTCAGAATCAAATTCCAGTTTATTCAACTCTGTCTGTCTCTGTCTCTCTCTCTCTCTCTCTCTCTCTCTCGTGCCCCACACTGCAGCCAGAAATATTTGGTGAATACCCCTTATCAGTGTAAGAGAGGAGGGGGCGTATAGGGCTCCCAGCCTGTCTCCGCCATGCAGAACACCCATTCGTCATGGCAACACTGCAGCCTGTCATTCAGGAATGCATGCCTTCCCTGGCTGTATTTACACACTGCAAAACTGGACTACACCATCCTCCCCCCTCATACCCTCTCCACCCCTCCCCTCTAAATCCAAAAATCTCACTCTTCTCCTCCCATTCCCCTTCTCTCCATCATACAGTTTCTTTCCATACTCTTCTCTCTTCTTTCAATCTGTCCTCTCCGCTCTCTATTTTCCATCCTCTATTCCGTTTCTCTCCCAGTCCCTTTTACCATGATTCCAGGGTTGGATTTATGGCTGGTTAGCAGTGATTGTCTGGGATTTCTCTCTGTTGCATATTCCATGTCTCACATTCAAGTGTGTTACGTGCTACTGGGCTGGTCTGAAACTGGTTTATGTTAGACATTAAAACATTCCTAGGATGGTTCTTATGAATCACCTACATTTTTTCCAGTCGTCCAGGAAGAAATCACTGCCAAATGGAAAACTGTGTTTTCTATAGTAGTTCCCATGAGAATGTTGGGTAAAATCAGGCTAGCAAAATTAAAATAGAATGTCCTGATGTGTCACTTGTAATGTCACAAAAACAAATTCTAAAATAATTCCCATAAGAATGATTTCCATATGACATATCATTTGAAATGAGTTTGAACATACTGCCTATAGTCGAATGTACTTTTCTGAAAGGGTGTGCTCTTTCTCTCCTTCCTACTCTCTTATCTTCAGAAGGCCGATTGAGAAGGTAGAGAACAAGTCAAGTGATGGGAAGGAGGTGAATAGCTGCATAGTGGAGATTAAATTTATAATTTGAGGAAGGAGAAATGTCACTAGATTTCCCAACCAAATATATAAATAAATCACTAGTTCAGCAGAAGTGGGTGTGCCGTTGAATACGTTAATGAGAGCAAATTAAAATATCTGACCACATCTAGGAAGTCCAATAATATATTGCACTTCTAGCACAGTAGGGCCGTGACCGAATATGATCCCTTCACCCCTTTGAGGGCGCATATTTGAGTCAACTTCGTCAAAACGTTTTTGAGTGGGCGAGGGCATTCAGGAGCACTCATCCACAGAACTGTGCAGTCATCCAACAATTTCAGGAAGTAACCCGGAAGTAAAACTACAACTTGTAGTACAAGACAGACTGTATGCATGTCTATGGTACAAGAGTGGGATTGCAGGATTACTCTCGCACACTGCTTACAAAGTGAGGGGAAAGGGCACATAGTAGACAGGGGTCTGAGTGGACGGGACAGGGGGCAGGGAACAGGGATCATATCTGATCATGGTCTAGGCTTTTTTTAAACAAATATCCCGCCCATTGACCCAGATATTTAAGACAGGACACAGGGGCTGCATCCCATTATTCTTCACTCCTCTCCTCCTTTCCTCCACTACCACTCATCTACCCCAGAGTATGTGGAGGAAGGGAGAGAACGAGGAGCCATGAAGAAAATTGGGACAGCTTTTTTTTTTTGTTGCAAAAAATGTTTTGTCCAACACGGGGTTGTCTATATCCAATTGTCACCCAGTAGCCCCCAAAATTGGGACAGAATCGCTGCGCACAGAACGGCCCTGGGCGAGTTGGAATCACGGTCAGGGGCTCGAGGAGTCACGCCCTGTAGAGGATGTGGTGCCCTCCTTCCTACCACCAGCTGACGGGGTTGTGTAGCGGCTATTCTCTAGCGCTTGCTACACAGGGGGAATTGACTAAAAATGGGGTTCAATTGGCTACCAAATTGGGAGATAAAGGGGAAAAAAATCGGAAGCAAAAAAAGTAACGATTGTTCTACGACGAGCCTACATTTTTCTTTATATGTACTCTACTCTCCCATACTACCTTCTCTCTTTTATCAGCTTTGACTGAAGCGATAACAACCTTTATTTCATCGTTATAACACTGCCTAATTACTGTTTCCATCCATATAGAACAGGGGTGGGCAATCATGTTCCTGGAGGGCCAGTGTGCATGCAGGGTTTTGTTTCCACCAATTACCCTAGCTAAATTAGCTAAATGGGTGTATACACAAACACTGCACTTATACACATATGCTTCACTGATAGATTAGATCACAGTAAAATGTTTCATTTACGGACACAAAAACAGTCTGTCATCCACGTGCGTATCAAGAAATGTCAGATGACAAAAATGTTAGGCTAATAAAGTAATTTAGCAGAATAGCAGAAACAGATACGGCCCTCGTTGCCCACCTCTGCATGTTTCTCAAAATGTTATTTTCATTTTATCTTCACTTGATATTTTTCTGTGCTCAAAGCTTGTTTTTTGCACTTAACAGAGATGAGTGGGCGGGATTTAAGATGGAGGAAGAGACTTCTTTTATTGTAAACACAGGACCACAGTAAGGCTAAAAATCCAGCACCTTTAAAATTGACTAATTTTTCCTTTGCGTTTTTCTAAGCGTGACACTTAGAACAACCCTCTGTGGCTGCTGTATTGTTTTCGCTTGGTAGACACCCAAAGCATGTGTGAGACCAGAGTTCCAGTAAAGAAATGTTTGAACATTTAGTTCTTTAATTTTTTTAAGAAGACTTACAGGCTACATATTATTAGAGTTCAAGTGCTTACACTGAAATGTTGTTTAAATTTTCCTTCTAAGCGATAAGCCAGACCAGCCACATAATAAATAAAATAATTTCCCCATTGTTTCGGCACGTTTTTATTATGACGATGATGAATATTAAAGGGTAACTACACTCTAGATCACTTTTTTCCCGCTGTAAATGTGTTTGTATGCCTACCTTATAATGAAACTTATTCATGCATTCTGTTATTTCAACAATTCTGAAATAATATTGTATATCATAGAAACTGGTAGGAAAGCGTCTTTGTGCTGCCCCTAATGGTTGAAATTTCCTTTCTGCTCCCCACACTGCCCCCGCCCCAATCGTGATGTCAGAGTACCTCTTTGGAGGTACCTCTACGTCATATGGATAATTGTTATTTGATGTACAATGTCTAGTTTGACAGTTTGATCCGAGTTATACAAAATAATTTGTACAATGTACAGTAATTTATGCAAATGACGATTGACACAGCTCAATTACACCCCCCACCCCTCGCTCACCCTACAAAGTATTTTTCTAAATTTTGTAGTAAGCAGAGACGGACTGAGACAGTGGGTGTAGCTACTCTTTAAATGTGCTATTTATTTACGTCCTTTGTCGGCGTGTGCCGCGCACCCATATGTATGACAGGCTAGCTCCGCCCCAGATCACTGCTGATTCCAATATGGGGAGTAACATTAATAAGTCACACTTATTTTCAATTATTTAAAGGGTAATTCCACCAAAAAACAACATTACCCTTATTGAACAGATCAAGGGGCAACTAATTAAGTCTCTCTTTGTGGCAGGCCAAAAAAAAAAATCTGTTATTTGAATAGAAAGTTTGTTTGTCAAAATGACATATACCTCTTCCACTTCCTGGTCTCTGAAAGACGACAGTGTTTTCAAGTGGGC
Source organism: Synaphobranchus kaupii (assembly GCA_029718625.1). Taxonomy (NCBI): domain Eukaryota; kingdom Metazoa; phylum Chordata; class Actinopteri; order Anguilliformes; family Synaphobranchidae; genus Synaphobranchus; species Synaphobranchus kaupii. Next base: position 56,388,480 of record CM056381.1, read on the forward strand.
GTGTAAATTACATAGGCAAGTACGCGGAGCGAGCAAGGGAAGAAATGCTGCCTGCATCTCACTATTCTGAATAGGGACACATCGTAGATCAAGCTATCTGTCATTGATATTTTATTATAACGTCAGAAAATTACATTGATAGGCTACGTTATTTCCTAAAGATGTTTTGGCAAACTAAACCAAACAGTGGAGCTCCTCCGGTATTCCCTGATTGTCTGTAGCCTACATTGTCCTCTGCCTTATTGAATCACCCGGTAAGGAACCATGTCAACTAACATTACATTATGATCCATGACCATTAAGTAGACCAGCATTAGCTAGCTGACCATAATTGAACGGTTTCGCTTTGAGTATTCGATTACAGAAGCAGTGTATTTTTTCAGGGCTAGTGCATTAGCTGTTGTTAGCAATGGGTTTCTTGGCATAAAACAAATTGGTTTTTAAATGTTTGCCATGCAGTGGGCTATAGTAGCTAACCTTGCACTCCTTAATGGAAGGAGGTCGGATATCGGGGTGATAAACACGTCGTTTCCATATTTTTACCGACATCAGTGTGTTCGAGTTGCACTGGGCTACTGGCTAACAAGTAGCCTACACCAATGACGTTTTAACTTTTAATTGTATATGTTTAACATTCAGGGCGGCACGGTGGTGCAGTGGTTAGCACTGTCGCCTCACAGCAAGAAGGTACCGAGTTCGAATCCCGGCCGAGGGCCTTTCTGTGCGGAGTTTGCATGTTCTCCCTGTGTCTGCGTGGGTTTCCTCCGGGAACTCCGGTTTACTCCCACAGTCCAAAGACATGCAGATTAGGCTAATTGGAGACTCTAAATTGCCCATAGGTATGAGTGTGTGCATGAATGGTGTGTGTGCCCTGCGATGGATTGGCGGCCTGTCCAGGGTGTATTCCTGCCTCTCGCCCGATGCATGCTGGGATAGGCTCCAGCACCCCCGCGACCCTGACCAGGAATAAGCGGGTTAATGGATAATGGATGGATGGATGGATGTTTAACATTCTGTATCGGCATGTTGGTCGATACAAAAGCATTTCATACTGAAAAACGGGAGGTCGGGGTTGATTTTTCCACATGGAACCGGGGTGAGAAATGCGTAGCCTAGCTAAGTGTTACAGACTTCTGGCTAGGCTGGCTAATGTTTTCACGATTCCAAATGTAGATAAAGGGCCGTATTTCTCCTGTTTTTATGGAGAGTGAGCTAAGGATGGTAGTATTTTCTCAATATAACTGTTACATGAGTGGCTAACTTGCCAATGGGTTACTTGGCCTCTCTAGTCTCGAAGAAATGCTGCAGACAGGCACTACACTAGCAGTAAAATGCCCAGCTCCTCTGCCTCCGCTTCTGTAACGTCATTCAGTGGGCGTGGCAACCTGTTGTCTGAACTGTATGCGCCTTGGCCATTGTAGTTTATAGTAAACCATGTACCTGGTACATGCACAGTAGTTTGTGGCTATATCTCTGCTCTCACTACAGGTAGAAAGTTGGCTAAGAGCTCATTTTAATCATGAGGATACTTTTCTATAAACCAAACATCATTTTTGGGTGGAATTACCCTTTAAAGTTTTTTTTTCAAAATGCAAAGCTCTTGACACCAAAAATTCAGACTGCTCAAATAATTGTGGTGAACAAAGCTGATTAGAAATCAGATTTTCTTGACTATGGGCACATCCAGCAACAAAGGTAACAAATTCCAGGACAGCGATGGCATTTGGCCCTCAGATGTAAGAGGAAATTGTATAGCACACCCAAAATATCCAGCTAATGGGCTGAATTACATGGTTAATTACATTGAATTTGTGCCTCCATTTTCTGAATTGACGGTCATTGTCCTTCCCCCGTTGACCTGCCACATTTAACTACAACTCAGTTTTGCTCTTTATGTTAAGACACACATTTGTACAGAATTTTGAAAAATGAGCCAAAACAACTGTAAAATATATTAATAAAATATATTAGAAATGAAATAGTTTGTACACCATTTGCATTTCATTAATCAGCTAGAAAATGAATGGTTTGCTATGTATAAAGTGTAGGGAATATTAATTTAAATCTATACACCGGGCGTCACTTATGTACTGCAATATGCCACTACCATCCTTATACAACTGGTGGCATAGTTTTTGTATAATAAATCAGTCTCATAACATTTTATATACAATTCTCAAAAGAGAATATACTAACTAAAAACGGGTAACTTGAATTAATAATTAAGTTAATTACCAATAAAATTACACATTAAGAATTATCTTAGCAAAATCACAGTATTATGTACTCAGTCGATACTGAATTAATATAAATGATTCAGCTAAAAGGTGAAGGCATTTGGGGAATCCCTGCGGTTAGCATTGGCTGACTCAGTTCAACACAAGAGCAACATTAATACAGGCAATCTTGGAAAATGTAATAGTTTATTGAACACAAAGTACCAAACAGAGCAACGCACGATTCACTACTATAATGTACAACAAACTATGTGTGTGTGTGTGTGTGTGTGTGTGTGTGTGTGTGCGTGTGTGTGTGCACGTGCGTTGGGTGCACGTGGGGGTTTCCATGTTCTCCTGCGTGTGGGGGGTTGCCTCGGACACGTGTTCAGAGAGAACAAAGAAACTAAAATAGAGGGAGGTTTGAAACTAGCTTTCGCTGGAGCTAGTGATGATGGCGCATGAACCATACCATACACATAAGGGATAGCCGTAAGCTTATCGATGTGTGTGCGTTGAGATCAGAGTGCAATGTTAAGATTACGACTGGTTAGTGTTTAAAGACCGATCACATGCAAGATACGTTCTGTGCGTGATGCATTAAACCTAATGCAGCGCGGTGGATGGCTTACAGCCATCCAAAGTAAAACGGTAACGCAAAACCTTTACATAACAACACACATTAACAATTCAATAGTACATTTACATACATCCAGTCACGAACATGTTGCGGGTGCTAACTAATAAGCTATGCTCATGTTACAGCCTTACTTGAATCAAAGTCCTTTCAATGGTTTCCTCCGTTGGATTGCACACTCACAATGAAAGGGGAAAGCCGGTCTCCCAATCCTGTGGTTGCAGTTCATAGGGTTGCGATAGATAGGGGAACCGGCTGCCTCATCTTGTTTCCCTGGAACTGGTTTCTTTCGTCGTCAGGGTTGCAGTTCGTAGGGGCAGATAATGGAACTGGTCGCATTATTTCCCCCGAAATACGCAGCATGATCCTGCTGCCGACTGCTTGCCTCTTTGGGGATTCACCGGCGTTGCTGTGCTGCAGGATCAGTGGCTGCGTGGTCCGCTTGGTGGTTCTTCTTGACCACCGGGTGCTCACGTTGCCTCCTTGCGTCTCGTCTCCGGTCCTCCGTGGCCGATAGCCGGGGGTAGATGATCCCGCCTCGCTCAGTTGGATCGGCGTCATGGATGGCTGTGCTTCCTTGTGGAGCGAGGGCTCTTCCCCGGACGTGCAGGCCGCACGGGGCCGTGAGACGAGACAGTGAAGACCCTGGCGAGTTGAGCGGACAACTGAACCGGAAGAACTGGGAGAAGGAGCGGCCGTGTTACCCCCTTTATGAATCAGTCGCGCATTTCCGCTGCACAGTATCACATTGCAGTGCGGACAGAAATCACAACTGGCACAACGTCCTACATCACTTCCAACATGGAGGAGGAGCCTCCTGTGGACTGAATGGAATTGTAGTTCCTGTTGACCCTACAAAAGTACGTGATTATATTAATACTTTTACGTATAATACTATACAAAAGTATGTACTTTCAAAAGAACATCCCAAAGAAACATGTGGGTGGATTGCAGAGTTCATCCCATCACCATTCAGAGAAAAGGATGTATAATATAGTGGTTTGAATTTATTTCAGTTGTTTGCCAAAGTGATAACCTGTATTTTCCTATTTGGCTTGCTGAAGGCAGAGCCAAATATTATTATTCCTGATCTTTATCATTATTCCACATTGTATTTTTGTGAAGGACCTCTATTTACTGATTTAAACTGTACTTACCCCTTTAGTGGTTTCTGTATCCTCAGGGATACAGACATTTCACAGGCTGTGGGGAGGAGCAGTGAGTTCGTGGGCTTTATTTCAGTAGGAAACATAGAAGGGGAACAGTGCTTAGGTCATGTGACTTGATATCAAGACCCTTGGGTCAATGGGGGATCCTTACCAAAATCCAACATGGCAGCATATAGTGACAAGGTCACTGACCTTGAGGGTGGTCTTATCATTTTTTTTTACATGTGTGTTATATTTGGGGGTTTGTTTTGTGAAAGTATTATTATTTAAAAGTGATTTTGTATGTTCTTATTGAAAAACGATTAATTGCATTTCTACCGTTTTGATAATCAGACATGAAATGTCTGTATCCTTGGGGATACATTGATCTATCATTTCAAGTGGTTTTGCTGGATATATTGCATTGCATTTTATGAATCTGTCTGTAGTGTTACTTTTATATAATAGTATGAGTATTACATAGTGTGCGTGCGTGCGTGCGTGCGTGCGTGCGTGCGTGCGTGTGTGTTTGTGTGTGTCCATCTGTATGAGAGGCCGCTTAGGCTATAAATCATTCTTTATCTCCCAAACACCATGATACACTCTCACACACACCATCATACTCTCTCTCATACCATTGAACTCTCTCACACACAACATTATACTCTTTCACTTACACCATTATACGCTCTCACACACCATCATACTCTCTCATACCATTGAACTCTCTCACACACAACATTATACTCTTTCGCTTACACCATTATACCCTCTCACACACCATAATACTCTCTCACACACACCATCATACTCTCTCATACCATTGAACTCTCTCACACACAACATTATACTCTTTCACTTACACCATTATACCCTCTCGCACACCATCATACTCTCTCACACACACCATTATACTCTCTCACATACACCATTATACTCTCTCACATACGCCATTATACTCTCTCACATACACCATTATGTAGCAGAGTATGATGTTGTATGTGAGAGAGTATTATGGTGCATGTGAGAGGGTATAATGGTGTGTGTGAGAGAGCATAATGTTGCATGTGAGAGAGTATAATGATGTGTGAGAGGGTATAATGGTGTGTGTGTGAGGATATGGTGGTGTATGTGAGAGAGTATAATGGTGTATGTGAGAGAGTATTATGGTGTACGTGAGAGAGTATAATGGTGCATGTGAGAAGGTACAATGGTGCATGTGAGAGTATAATTCTGTGTGTGTGAGGGTATAATGGTGTATGAGGGTATAATGGTGTGTGTGAGGGTATGGTGGTGTATGTGAGAGTATAATGGTGTTTGAGAGGGTATAATGGTGTATGTGAAAGTATAATACTGTGTGTGAGAGCATAATGGTGTATGTGAGAGAGTATAATGATGTGTGAGAGAGTATAATGTTGTGTGTGAGGGTATGGTGGTGTATGTGAGAGGGTATAATGGTGCATGTGAGAGAGTATCATGGTGTATGTGAGAGAGTATAATGTTGTGTGTGAGGGTATGGTGGTGTATGTGAGAAAGTATTATGGTGTGTGTGTGTGTGTGTGTGTGTGTGTGAGGGTATGGTGGTGTATGTGAGAGGGTATAATGGTGTATGTGAGAGAGTATAATGGTGTGTGTGAGGGTATGGTGGTGTATGTGAGAGAGTATAATAGTGTGTTTGAGGGTATGGTGGTGTATGTGAGAGAGTATAATGTTGTGTGTGAGGGTATGGTGGTGTATGTGAGAGAGTATAATGGTGTGTGTGAGGGTATGGTGGTGTATGTGAGAGGGTATAATGGTGCATGTGAGAGAGTATCATGGTGTATGTGAGAGAGTATAATGGTGTATGTGAGAGAGTATAATGGTGCATGTGAGAAAGTATAATGGTGTGTGTGTGTGTGTGTGTGTGAGGGTATAATGGTGCATGTGAGATAGTATAATGGTGTATGTCAGAGAGTATGATGGTGTATGTGAAAGTATAATACTGTGTGTGAGAGCATAATGGTGTATGTGAGAGAGTATAATGATGTGTGAGAGGGTATAATGGTGTGTGAGAGGGTATAATGGTGTGTGTGTGAGGGTATGGTGGTGTATGTGAGAGAGTATAATGGTGTATGTGAGAGAGTATTATGGTGTACGTGAGAGAATATAATGGTGCATGTGAGAAGGTACAATGGTGCATGTGAGAGTATAATACTGTGTGTGAGAGAGCATAATGGTGCATGTGAGGGAGTATAATGGTGTGTGTGTGAGGGTATGATGGTGTATGTGAGAGTATAATACTGTGTGTGAAAGAGCATAATGGTGTGTGTGAGGGTATGATTGTGTATGTGAGATAGTATAATGGTGCATGTGAGAGTATAATACTGTGTTTGAGAGAGCATAATGGTGCATGTGAGAGAGTATAATGATGTGTGTGTGAGTGTATAATGGTGCATGTGAGAGTATAATACTGTGTGTGAGAGAGAGCATAATGGTGCATGTGAGAGAGTATAATGGTGTGTGTGAGGGTATAATGGTGTGTGTGAGGGTATGGTGGTGTATGTGAGAGTATAATGGTGTTTGAGAGGGTATATTGGTGTATATGAAAGTATAATACTGTGTGTGAGAGAGAGCATAATGGTGTATGTGAGAGAGTATAATGGTGTGTGTGAGGGTATAATGGTGTATGAGGGTATAATGGTGTGTGTGAGGGTATGGTGGTGTATGTGAGAGTATAATGGTGTTTGAGAGGGTATAATGGTGTATGTGAGAGTATAATGGTGAGTGTGAGGGTATGGTGGTGTATGTGAGAGAGTATTATGGTGCATGTGAGAGAGTATAATGGTGTATGTGAGAGAGTATAATGGTGCATGTGAGAGAGTATAATGGTGCATGTGAGAGTATAATACTGTGTTTGAGAGAGCATAATGGTGCATGTGAGAGAGTATAATGATGTGTGTGTGAGTGTATAATGGTGCATGTGAGAGTATAATACTGTGTGTGAGAGAGCATAATGGTGCATGTGAGAGAGTATAATGGTGTGTGTGAGGGTATAATGGTGTGTGTGAGGGTATGGTGGTGTATGTGAGAGTATAATGGTGTTTGAGAGGGTATATTGGTGTATATGAAAGTATAATACTGTGTGTGAGAGCATAATGGTGTATGTGAGAGAGTATAATGATGTGTGAGAGGGTATAATGGTGTAGGTGAGGGTATAATGGTGTGTGAGAGGGTATAATGGTGTGTGTGTGAGGGTATGGTGGTGTATGTGAGAGAGTATAATGGTGTATGTGAGAGAGTATTATGGTGTACGTGAGAGAATATAATGGTGCATGTGAGAAGGTACAATGGTGCATGTGAGAGTATAATACTGTGTGTGAGAGAGCATAATGGTGCATGTGAGGGAGTATAATGGTGTGTGTGTGTGAGGGTATGATGGTGCATGTGAGAGTATAATACTGTGTGTGAGAGAGCATAATGGTGCATGTGAGGGAGTATAATGGTGTGTGTGTGAGGGTATGATGGTGTATGTAAGAGTATAATACTGTGTGTGAAAGAGCATAATGGTGTGTGTGAGGGTATGATTGTGTATGTGAGATAGTATAATGGTGCATGTGAGAGTATAATACTGTGTTTGAGAGAGCATAATGGTGCATGTGAGAGAGTATAATGATGTGTGTGTGAGTGTATAATGGTGCATGTGAGAGTATAATACTGTGTGTGAGAGAGAGCATAATGGTGCATGTGAGAGAGTATAATGGTGTGTGTGAGGGTATAATGGTGTATGAGGGTATAATGGTGTGTGTGAGGGTATGGTGGTGTATGTGAGAGTATAATGGTGTTTGAGAGGGTATAATGGTGTATGTGAGAGTATAATGGTGAGTGTGAGGGTATGGTGGTGTATGTGAGAGAGTATTATGGTGCATGTGAGAGAGTATAATGGTGTATGTGAGAGAGTATAATGGTGCATGTGAGAGAGTATAATGGTGCATGTGAGAGTATAATACTGTGTTTGAGAGAGCATAATGGTGCATGTGAGAGAGTATAATGATGTGTGTGTGAGTGTATAATGGTGCATGTGAGAGTATAATACTGTGTGTGAGAGAGCATAATGGTGCATGTGAGAGAGTATAATGGTGTGTGTGAGGGTATAATGGTGTGTGTGAGGGTATGGTGGTGTATGTGAGAGTATAATGGTGTTTGAGAGGGTATAATGGTGTATATGAAAGTATAATACTGTGTGTGAGAGCATAATGGTGTATGTGAGAGAGTATAATGATGTGTGAGAGGGTATAATGGTGTAGGTGAGGGTATAATGGTGTGTGAGAGGGTATAATGGTGTGTGTGTGAGGGTATGGTGGTGTATGTGAGAGAGTATAATGGTGTATGTGAGAGAGTATTATGGTGTACGTGAGAGAATATAATGGTGCATGTGAGAAGGTACAATGGTGCATGTGAGAGTATAATACTGTGTGTGAGAGAGCATAATGGTGCATGTGAGGGAGTATAATGGTGTGTGTGTGTGAGGGTATGATGGTGCATGTGAGAGTATAATACTGTGTTTGAGAGAGCATAATGGTGCATGTGAGAGAGTATTATGGTGCATGTGAGAGAGTATAATGGTGTATGTGAGAGAGTATAATGGTGCATGTGAGAGAGTATAATGGTGTGTGTGAGAGAGTATAATGGTGTGTGTGTGTGTGTGTGTGTGTGTGTGTGTGTGTGTGTGAGAGAGAGGTATAATGGTGCATGTAAGATAGTATAATGGTGTATGTGAGAGAGTATGATGTTGTATGTGAGAGTATAATAATGTGTGTGAGAAAGTATAATGGTGTATGTGAGATAGTATAATGGTGTATGTGAGAGAGTATAATGGTGCATGTAAGGTAGTACAGTGGTGTATGTGAGAGATTATGATGTTGTATGGTGTCCGTAGCTTGCAGATTGCAGCACGCTGTGATTGGGCCAGCTACCTGTCTTTTGTGTTGCTAATTAGGAGTTGGAACCTGTTTCACCTGTGTGTATATTAAGCGTGTTTGCAGCTGATCACCTCAGAGTGCATCTTGTTGCGTTGAGGATCGTCTAGACTACGCTGGGATTCAGATAAGCGTATCTTTTTTCATTGCTTTCAGCTGTTGTTAGTTAGTTGAACAGATTGGAGTCACTCGGTAGCTTAGCTTATTTTGAATTGTTTGCAGTTAGTCCGTAGCTTGCAGATTGCAGCTCGCTGTGATTGGGCCAGCTACCTGTCTTTTGTGTTGCTAATTAGGAGTTGGAACCTGTTTCACCTATGTGTATTAGCCCCGCAAGCAGCGCAATTAAGTAACTGCATAAAACTAAAACAGAGGCTGCCGTAACACGTAACACGGCAGCCTCGGCATCAATTTACTTGACCTGTTTGTTCTGCTCTTTGCTAGGATCCTATCTAACCTCTTTTTTCACCACCTACCATGTGTCTAACCCCCATTCCTCTGTGCTCTATGCCTCGCCCCAGGAGGTCCAACCACCGCAGGCACTGCCCGGCTAACCTGGTCTGCCCAACCCTGTTTGCAACTTTCAGTGGTGGGTGGATTATGGAACTGCCGGTCAGCTGTCCAGAAAGCCGACTTCATCACTGCCTACGCCAAGATGAAGTCCCTCCACTTCCTGGCTCTCACTGAGACCTGGATCACCCCAGATATCACGGCCACTCCAGCTGCTCTTTCTGATGGCTACTCCTTTTCGCACACCCCCAGGGCCTCTGGCCGAGGCGGGGGCACTGGTTTGCTTATATCTCAGTCCTGGAAATTCTCCATGCCCTCTTTACACAGCCTAAATATCTCCTCCTTTGAGTTTCATGCAATCACTGTAACTCACCCGTCTAAACTCAACATTGTTGTTCTCTACCGCCCTCCAGGTCCACTCAGCGCTTTCCTGGATGAACTGGACACTCTCCTGAGCTCCTTCCCTGAGGATGGCACCCCTATAATTCTACTGGGTGACTTCAACCTCCAGCCAGAGAGCTCCCAGTCATCCAGTGTCGCCTCACTCCTCCAGTCCCTCGCCCTCACCCAGTCCCCATCGCCCGCCACCCACAAGGCTGGTAACCAACTAGACCTTGTATTCACCAGGAGCTGCGCCACGTCTGAACTCACGGTGACTCCGCTCCATGTATCGGACCATTTCTTTATTTCATTCTCTCTCTCCTACCCACTCTCCCGCATCTCCCCTAACAACCTACCCCCTGTAACTTTCAGGAGAAATCTCCGCACTCTCTCACACTCCTCTCTCTCTACCTCTGCTCTCTCTGTACTTCCTCCTCCTGCATCTTTTGTTAATTTACCTATTGAAGTTGCCACCTCCACCTTTAACTCCTGCCTCTCTCAGTCTCTCGAATCACTATGTTCTCTCGTCTCCAAACCGGCCCGATCATCACCCCCATGCCCGTGGCTGACTGATTCTCTCCGATCCAGCAGAACCACACTGCAAGCTGCCGAGAGAAAGTGGAGGAAATCCAGATCCCCAGATGATCTGGCCTCGTATCACACTCTGCTGGCAGCCTTCACATCAGCAACTACGTCTGCTAAGGCAACATTTTACCAGTCAAAAATGAATGCATGCATGTCTAACCCCCGTAAACTCTTTTCCACCTTCTCTTCCCTGCTGATCCCTCCTCCACCCCCCTCACCATCTTCCCTCTCTGCCGATGACTTCCTGATCCACTTTGAGGAGAAGGTAGCCGTGATCCGAAACTCCTTCACACATCCGGTGACGCCTCATATGCCCCATAATGAACCCACCGCTACATTTTCGTCCTTTAAGACTCTGGAGGACACAGATGTACTCCAACTTGTAACGCGCCAGCGTGCAACCACCTGCCCACTGGACCCCATCCCGTCGGCAGTCCTCCAGTCTATATCCGGTGAGGTCCTTCCATATCTATCTTCCATTTTCAACACCTCCTTAACCTGTGGCTATGTTCCTGCTGTTTTCAAAACTGCCCGTGTTACCCCACTCCTTAAAAAACCTAGCTTAGACCCCTCTGATGTTAGAAACTATCGTCCTGTGTCTCTCCTGCCCTTCCTGTCCAAAGCTCTTGAACGAGCTGCCCTTAACCAACTGTCAGTTTTTCTCCACCAGAACAACCTGCTCGACCCTCATCAGTCCGGCTTCAGAACCGGGCATTCCACTGAAACTGCGCTCCTGGCTGTGACTGAGGCACTCGCCACTGCCAGAGCCTCCTCCCTCTCTTCTGTCCTGATTCTCCTTGACCTGTCTGCAGCGTTTGACACGGTCAACAACAAACTCCTGATCTCCACACTAGCTGAGATGGGCATCTCTGGAACTGCCCTCTCTTGGTTTACATCCTATCTCACTGATAGATCCTACCAAGTCTCCTGGAAGGGCTCTGTCTCTGCACCTCATCCACTTCTTACAGGAGTCCCGCAGGGATCTGTACTGGGTCCTCTGTTGTTCTCCATTTATACTAAGTCCCTTGGTTCGGTCATTAATTCACATGGCTTCTCATACCATAGCTATGCTGATGACACTCAACTCTTCCTCTCTTTCCCTCCCTCTGCCCCACAGGTAAAGGAAAGGATATCTGCTTGCCTGGCTGACATCTCTGAGTGGATGTCTAGCCATCACCTGAAGCTCAACCTCGACAAGACGGAGCTGCTCTTCATGCCATACAAGACCTCCCCGCTCCTAGACCTGTCCATCACCGTTGACGGAACCATGGTGACCGCCTCCCGCTCTGCAAGGAACCTGGGGGTGGTCCTGGACGATCAGCTGGACTTCAAAGAACACATCAGGGCAACGGCACGGTCCTGCAGGTTCCTCCTGTACAACATCAGGAGAATTCGGCCGTACCTGACCACTTACTCCGCCCAGCTTCTTGTCCAGACCATGGTCACCTCACGCCTGGACTACTGCAACTCCCTTCTCGCAAGCCTACCAGCCTGCGCCATTCTGCCCCTACAACTGGTCCAGAATGCGGCTGCTCGGCTTGTGTTCAACCTACCGAAGTTTTCGCACATCACCCCCCTGCTGAGGTCACTCCACTGGCTGCCGGTCGTGGCCAGGATCAGGTTCAAAGTTCTGACCCTGGCCTATACTGCAGCCAAAAAGTCAGGCCCCTCCTACCTACAGGACATAATCCAGCACTACGCTCCTGCTCGACCACTTCGCTCTGCTGCTGCAGGACGACTTGCACTTCCCTCCCTCCGTGTTAAAGGCTCCCGCTCATCCCGACTGCGGAGCTTTTCCACCCTAGCTCCCCAGTGGTGGAATGAACTCCCCACTCTGCTGCGCTCAGCTGAAACACTGTCTGTTTTTTGGCGTGGTCTGAAAACGCTTTTTCAGCCTCCACCTCGACTAAAATTATACCTATAGGGCCATTCTATAGTATTCGCTTCCTGTTTTCTATTTAACTTATGTTTTTTGGTTATTCTATAGTTCAGAATGTATAGCTGACTGTGTGTACTTCTCATGTTTATTACTAGGGATAGCTACTACGCTGTGAGAAAGCTGTGCTTTGTCGGATTTGCTTTGTAGTCGCGTCAATGACCTTCAATATGCACTTATTGTACATCGCTTTGGATAAAAACGTCTGCCAAATGATTGTAATGTAATGTAATGATGTATGTGAGAGTATAATACTGTGTGTGAGAGAGTATAATGGTGTATGTGAGAGAGTATGATGATGTGTGTGAGATAGTATTATGGTGTGTGAGAGAGGGTATAATGGTGCATGTGAGAGAGTATAATGGTGTGTGTGAGGGTATGGTGGTGTATGTGAGAGAGTATAATGGTGTATGTGAGAGAGTATAATACTGTGTTTGAGGGTATGGTGGTGTATGTGAGAGAGTATAATGTTCTGTGTGAGGGTATGGTGGTGTATGTGAGAGAGTATAATGGTGTGTGTGAGGGTATGGTGGTGTATGTGAGAGGGTATAATGGTGTGTGTGTGTGTGTGTGTGTGTGTGAGGGTATAATGGTGCATGTGAGATAGTATAATGGTCTATGTGAGAGAGTATGATGTTGTATGTGAGAGTATAATGGTGTGTGTGAGGGTATGGGGGTGTATGTGAGAGGGTATAATGGTGTGCGTGTGTGTGTGAGGGTATAATGGTGCATGTGAGATAGTATAATGGTGTATGTGAGAGAGTATGATGTTGTATGTGAGAGTATAATACTGTGTGTGAGAGAGTATAATGGTGTATGTGAGAGAGTATAATGGTGCATGTGAGAGAGTATAATGGTGTATGTGAGAGAGTATTATGGTGTATGTGAGAGAGTATAATGGTGTATGTAAGAGAGTATTATGGTGTATGTGAGAGAGTATTATGTTGTATGTGCGAATATAATACTATGTGAGAGTATAATGGTGCATGTGAGAGAGTATAATGATGTGTGTGACAGTATGATGTTGTATGTGAGAGTATAATACTGTGTGTGAGAGAGTATAATGGTGCATGTGAGAGAGTATTATGGTGTGTGTGTGTGAGGGTATAATGGTGCATGTGAGATAGTATAATGGTGTATGTGAGAGAGTATGATGTTGTATGTGAGAGTATAATACTGTGTGTGAGAGAGTATAATGGTGTATGTGAGAGAGTATAATGGTGCATGTGAGAGAGTGTAATGGTGTATGTGAGAGAGTATTATGTTGTATGTGAGAGTATAATACTGTGTGTGAGAGTATAATGGTACATGTGAGATAGTATAATGGTGTATGTGAGAGAGTATGATGTTGTGTGTGAGGGTATGGTGGTGTATGTGAGAGAGTATAATGTTGTGTGTGAGGGTATGGTGGTGTATGTGAGAGAGTATAATGGTGTGTGTGAGGGTATGGTGGTGTATGTGAGAGGGTATAATGGTGTGTGTGTGTGTGTGAGGGTATAATGGTGCATGTGAGATAGTATAATGGTCTATGTGAGAGAGTATGATGTTGTATGTGAGAGTATAATGGTGTGTGTGAGGGTATGGTGGTGTATGTGAGAGGGTATAATGGTGTGCGTGTGTGTGTGAGGGTATAATGGTGCATGTGAGATAGTATAATGGTGTATGTGAGAGAGTATGATGTTGTATGTGAGAGTATAATACTGTGTGTGAGAGAGTATAATGGTGTATGTGAGAGAGTATAATGGTGCATGTGAGAGAGTATAATGGTGTATGTGAGAGAGTATTATGGTGTATGTGAGAGAGTATAATGGTGTATGTAAGAGAGTATTATGGTGTATGTGAGAGAGTATTATGTTGTATGTGCGAATATAATACTATGTGAGAGTATAATGGTGCATGTGAGAGAGTATAATGATGTGTGTGAGAGTATGATGTTGTATGTGAGAGTATAATACTGTGTGTGAGAGAGTATAATGGTGCATGTGAGAGAGTATTATGGTGTGTGTGTGTGAGGGTATAATGGTGCATGTGAGATAGTATAATGGTGTATGTGAGAGAGTATGATGTTGTATGTGAGAGTATAATACTGTGTGTGAGAGAGTATAATGGTGTATGTGAGAGAGTATAATGGTGCATGTGAGAGAGTGTAATGGTGTATGTGAGAGAGTATTATGTTGTATGTGAGAGTATAATACTGTGTGTGAGAGTATAATGGTACATGTGAGATAGTATAATGGTGTATGTGAGAGAGTATGATGTTGTGTGTGAGGGTATGGTGGTGTATGTGAGAGAATATAATGGTGTGTGTGAGGGTATGGTGGTGTATGTGAGAGGGTATAATGGTGCATGTGAGAGAGTATCATGGTGTATGTGAGAGAGTATGATGTTGTGTGTGAGGGTATGGTGGTGTATGTGAGAGAGTATAATGGTGCATGTGAGGGTATGGTGGTGTATGTGAGAGAGTATAATGGTGCATGTGAGAGACTATCATGGTGTATGTGAGAGAGTATAATGGTGTGTGTGAGGGTATGGTGGTGTATGTGAGAGAGTATAATGGTGCATGTGAGAGACTATCATGGTGTATGTGAGAGAGTATAATGGTGTGTGTGTGAGAGTATAATGGTGTATGTGAGAGAGTATAATGGTGCATGTGAGAGTGTAATGGTGTATGTGAGAGAGTATTATGTTGTATGTGAGAGTATAATACTGTGTGTGAGAGGGTATAATGGTACATGTGAGATAGTATAATGGTGTATGTGAGAGAGTATGATGTTGTATGTGAGAGTATAATACTGTGTGTGAGAGAGTATAATGGTGTATGTGAGATAGTATAATGGTGTATGTGAGAGAGTATGATGGTGTATGTGAGAGTATAATACTGTGTGTGAGAGAGTATAATGGTGTATGTGAGAGAGTATAATGGTGCATGTGAGAGAGTATAATGGTGTATGTGAGAGTATAATGGTGCATGTGAGAGAGTATAATGGTGTATGTGAGAGAGTATAATGCTGTGTGTTAGAGAGTATGATGTTGTATGTGAGAGTATAATACTGTGTGTGAGAGAGTATAATGGCGCATGTGAGAGAGTATTATGGTGTGTGTGTGTGTGTGTGTGTGTGTGTGTGTGAGGGTATAATGGTGCATGTGAGATAGTATAATGGTGTATGTGAGAGAGTATGATGTTGTATGTGAGAGTATAATGGTGCATGTGACAGAGTATTATGGTGTGTGTGAGGGTATAATGGTGCATGTGAGATAGTATAATGGTGTATGTGAGAGAGTATGATGTTGTATGTGAGAGAGTATAATGGTGTGTGTGTGTGTGTGTGAGGGTATGATGATGTATGTGAGAGTGTATGATGGTTTGTGTGTGTGAGGGTATGATGGTGTATGTGAAAGGGTAATAATGGTGTATGTGGGAGAGTATAATGGTGTGTGCAAACCAGTTAAATCATGCACTTTTACTAACGCACTTTTACTATTGATGCTCAACAAATAAGTCATGCGATTTTTTCCTGTAAATTCAAATTTTATTGTAGCTATAAGCATCGGTGCTGTAAGGGCTGCAGCCTGATGAATTAGCCTATGTACTGGGCAGTAGCTAATATTATCAGGCTGGCTGGTAATATTAGCTAATTATATCAAATAAATACGGGACCTACAGTAGCCTACAGTTAATATACATTTATTAAGCTTAACTCTTATGCAGATGATGAAATTCTTACAATGTTACAAAGCAAATGTCCTCTAGTGTGTTTTATTACATGCCATATATTGAACTTCAGCTCAACAGAGGTAGTCCACAGATCTTAGGTAAAAAGAGGAGTTTAATATACAGTATGGCGTGTTGAGATTCATTCATAAAACCAACTGAGCAGGTGACGTCCAGCAGCGTTGCACAGACAAGCAGATTAAATAAAACTAAATGGGTTTGTCGTTCTTGGCTCTCCTGTTAAAGCACAACTGAACTTTGGTAGAACTTTGGGTCGTGTAGAACCTGGAATGATATGTGTTGAAAATATGTTTTTTAGTTGCTCTGTGCCCCCCTGGAGTGATAATCCAGAATAAGGTATTTGTCACTCTCCATTCACTTCTATAGGGCAGCTAAAATGGTCTCAAAATGACACTTCTATGACTTGCAGAATTCTTACCTTAAGACACTACATCCTATGCTGACATACAAAGTGCAAAACTGTTAATACAAAGTGCCAAACTCTAAATCATATGCTCCATTCTCGGAATACAACCACCTAATATTACAATAATGTTCAAATGTTTATTACTACAAATGCAGATCACTAAACCAATTCAACAGGTCTTTGTAGTCATGTCTCAGTACTTCCAACAACCTTTCCCAGGTGAGTAGAATTGCAACACAATTTGATAATCTCTTCACCACTACATAAAAGGCTGCTTAGAAACCTGAATGGCAGTTTCTGACAACATGGAGCAGGTCAGTGAGGTTGAGGTTGGTAACGAAGGACAGGTTCATGGTCATGGTCATGGTCGTGGACCATGTACAGTAAATGTACAATATATAGGTAATAGGTACTGTACATGCCTAGTTTGCCTAGACCCAGCCCTGAGACCATTGGGCAGGCCCACACACATCCATCCCTGATTGGTCAGCCTGACCCTCTGCTGGGGGCATACAACTCCGTGTGCCTCATACATTTTCTGGATGGGCTGTACAACCGTCTCGTACAGCCAAATGCTCAGATCGTGTTCATCATTGTCTGGGACAATGTAAACTTCTATCGTGCATTGGCTGTGCAAGAGGTTTACAGCCCATCCATAGTTCCGATTCCAATTCCTTCCACCTTACTCCCCCTTTCTGAACCGCATCGAGGAGTTTTTGATGGAGGTGGAAGGTATATGATAGGTGTCCATATGAGCAGGAAATTCTCCTTCAGGCCATGGATGAGGCATGCGATGACATTACAGCCCAGCAGTGTCAGGGGTGGATAAGGCACTCTAAAAGATTTTACCAGCACTGTCTTGCCAACGAAGACATCAGATGCGACTTCGACAAAATTCTGTGGCCAAATGCAGCGGAGAGGCAAGATTCTGGTTAAGCACAGAGAAGCATTTTTTTTTTTACTTTACAGTAAAGTTTGTTGTTACTGTAACTGTTTTTGCTTTTACAGTTTTGTTTTTTTACTGTACAATACAGTTGAGTTTACAGTACTGCATTACTGTATGATTTTTCTTTAATGATTAAACTTCATATAATCTAATCTAATATTTTGTTTGTCTTTCATAAAAACACAAGCGCAAAACTGCAGTCTATCACAGGGGATTATTGCTGTACATAATTTCAAGTATTTATGAGGAAATTACCATTGAATATTCTTTTTTGGTAACAAGTATTTTGTGTTTGACTGCATTATTTGATAATGGCCATTGTATTTGAAAATGCACCAATAATTAAACTTCAACAATGAACATATCCACTGTTCTGACACTACAATAAACTTTAGCATGAAATACAATCTAATTTGGTTCAGTTGTTTCTATTGTGCATGCTATATATGATTTTGAGCCCAAGATTAGGAGTATAGCATTTTGCGTTATGACCAAAAAACACTTTAAAACTCTTTTTTTATCAGAAGGATTTTGTGTTTGGCAGCATTATTTCATGATGATTGTTGTATATTGAAAATGCAGCAATGATTTAACTTCATTGTTTGAAATATCTAATGTTCTGGTGCTTTGATAAACCTTTGCATATAATATTCTCTGATTTGACACTGGTATTTTTATTTTGCATGCTATATTACATTTTGAACCCAAAATGAGCAGTATAACATTCTGTGTTAAGAGTTTTGCACATTGAAACTCTGTTGTGCAAAATGAGTCAAAGCAATAGTAAAAAACTGTAACTTTACAGTAAAGATTGTTGTTACTGTAACTGTTTTTGCTTTTACTGTTGTTTTTGTTTTTACTGTACAATACAGTTGAGTTTACAGTACTGCATTACTGTATGATTTTTCTTTAATGATTAAACTTCATATAATCTAATCTAATATTTTGTTTGTCTTTCATAAAAACACAAGCGCAAAACTGCAGTCTATCACAGGGGATGATTGCTGTACATAATTTCAAGTATTTATGAGGAAATGACCATTGCATATTCTTTTTTGGTAACAAGTATTTTGTGTTTGACCGCATTATTTGATAGTGGCCATTGTATTTGAAAATGCACCAATAATTAAACTTCACCGATGAACATATCCACTGTTCTGACACTATGATAAAATTTAGCATGAAATACAATCTAATTTGGTTCAATTGTTTCTATTGTGCATGCTATATATGATTTTGAGCCCAAGATTAGGAGTATAGCATTTTGCGTTATGACCAAAAAACACTTTCAAACTCTTTTTTTATCAGAAGAATTTTGTGTTTGGCAGCATTATTTCATGATGACTGTTGTATATTGAAAATGCAGCAATGATTTAACTTCATTGTTTGAAATATCTAATGTTCTGGTGCTGTGATAAACTTTTGCATATAATATTCTCTGATTTGACACTGGTATTTTTATTTTGCATGCTATATTACATTTTGAACCCAAAATGAGCAGTATAACATTCTGTGTTAAGAGTTTTGCACATTGAAACTCTGTTGTGCAAAATGAGTCAAAGCAATCGTAAAAAACTGTAGTATATTTTTCATGGAAATTAAGGATGGTTCAGCAGAACCAATTAATGAGAGCTAAGAAAGAATTGGTGTGTGGTACAGAAAATGCTATGACAAGTAGACCTATCATTAACTAAATGCCTTACCTTACAGACAGTGTAAGGTGAATGAAAGTTTCTGCATAGCCTACTCAACTCTTTGTGAAGGCTTCAAGCAGGGGTAATGTACGGGTTTTATATCCTTAAATTCTTCTTTTTTTATCGTTATGTGATATTGAATAATTAAGAGCAAGAATGATTGTGTCTGTTAATATTACATTTGTACAGCAAGTATATTTCAGCTGTAAATCTATATTTAATTTCATGATTGCTGAGCAGACATGTCATGGATTGATTGGTGACCAAAGTGAGTAGCTATAGGCTAACTGTACTATGACAGCTAAATGATTGATTTATAAAACATTATGATTCTACACTTTTACACAGCTTCTGTATCATACACTTCTTAATGCATCGGTCATGCAGTTGTCATTTACTATTTATATAGCCTAATTAAAGTATTGTATTACTTGATCCAGAAAACAATACGTCAGGGTACTACTGTTGGCGAAATCTGAAATGAGATATTAGCCTATTGTGGGGATCTCACGAGAATGTCAGGAACACCCCCAAACAAACATTGCAGGCATTCCAGTGGTTGACAGGCAGCAGGATGATTGACAGTTTGCTTCAGGGAATAAACTTCTATTGGGCCAGAATACACATTTTGGGGACAGTAGCCTAGGCTATGCTGACACAATGCCACAATTGGCTAACAAAGATGTTCAGACGTTGATTCGAATCAACGTAAATCTTAACGTAAAATGTTCAGGCTGGCATAACTATTTTACCCTCCTACTTCAACGAAGTCAACTAAAATTTGTCCTTAAAACGTCCTTCTTTTTTTCCCTCAGCTCATAAATAATAATTTTATAAATCAGTTTAAGGCTATCCTAAACAAAAAGGGCCGTTAGGGCTGGGAATTGGACGTCTCCTAATTTGAAAGTACTCCCGGCGCTAGGACCCTACTACATGCGGTTACCCGGTTCACAATTCCAGTCGACACTCGAACGATATTTATAACAAATTACCGGGTAACCAAACATGCCCCCGGACTGAAAATAATGAAAAGAAAGTCACTTTGTAGGGGGAGCACATTAGGCTACTGACGTAGCCTAGATGGGATGTTATTTATTCTCGTAGCCTGCCCATGTCCGCCGACAGAGATTAGGTTATCTGTTGGCATGCGGTCGCTCAGATGGACTCTGAGAACATTGTTTTGGTAAGGGCGAAAGGAATAAGCCATTAACGGGTTTCTGTTGCCATGAGTGGAACATCTTGTGTGTTTGTATTGTAGCTTGGTTCGTCTTGACTAGCTATATGTGTGCGCACAAGAACCTGATTATGGTTTGTCTTGCCACGTTGTGAGCAGCCAGATTTTGTTTGACAGACAGTGCGGTGTCTGTTTGGAAAGGCGATGCATGGTTGGTGTTAAAGGAGTCTTGGATTTTGACTACAGCGCACAGTCAAAGGCGGACTTGTGCTGAGCGTGGACTCAACACTCTTGGAAAAACTTTCAGCGCTCAGATGTGGAGGTGTGTGCGAGTACGCAGGCTAAACGTCCGCGCTGCTCAAAAGCTGACAGTTCGCATTGGTTTGTTTTGCCTTGCGTGCATTCAAGGAGCTGGCTTTTTCGTTATTACATGTGTAATATAGGCTAAGTAGGCTACATGCATGCAATGGTAATGTTTATTTATTTGGAAGGTTAATTGGAAGTTAGATTCGTTGTAGCCTATGGTTAGCTCTGATAACGGTTTTCATACAGCTCAGTTTAACAATTCTGATACTCACTGAATGAATTTTAAGCAATGGAATAGGTCGAAAAGGAGCGAGAAAACAGTGTCAGCGCACTTTTCTCAAATCTATTTAGACCAGAACACAACCGCAAAAGAAATATTAATTTTATTTTATAACATTTAAGCCTATTATATGTAGAAATTATATATTTATATCACAATTAATATATGTAGCCTACACCTTATACACACAGTCATTTTTTGTTTCTATCAACAAACCTGGAAGCTGCTTTTAAAAATATTTTACTTTTAAAGATGAACTTATACATTTTGAGTCTTTTCCTTACTTTGGATTTAACCTCATTGGCCTCGAGTTTGTCAACATGCAGCACGTTAGACATGGATCAGTTCATGAAGAAGCGCATGGAAGCGATACGGGGCCAGATCCTCAGCAAGTTAAAGCTCACAAGCCCCCCGGAACACTACCCCGAGCGCGAGGAGGTGTCCAGGGAGATCGTCGCAATCTACAACAGCACGCGCGACCTGCTGCAGGAGAAAGCCAACCAACGCGCTGCGACATGCGAACGACAGCGGAGCGAGGAGGAGTATTATGCCAAGGAGGTGCACAAGATCGATATGCAGCCTTTTCATCCCTCTGAAAGTAAGCTTTCCACGTGTGCTTTTTTTGCGAGACAATACATAGGCTAAGCTATTTAATTTTTTTTGTTAGATATTTCTTTTTAATTTGTTAGTTTTTGTTCGTTACGTTTCTAACGTAGGCTATTTGTAGTGTTAAACTCAACTGCAGAAATTGTTTAGCTTCAGTGGCATTTATAAGGTATTCAAGTGTAACCTCGAAATGAGATAATGTGGGTTTGTATGCGGGACGAAGGATATAATTGAAACGGGTGCGGATTCATTGTTGCTGTTCTGTGAGCCGAAATGAGACGTCGTACATCAACAAAGTTTCCTGACATGAACTTCGCTTTGTGTGGAGGCTGTGAAGTACGCAGCAACCCCTTTCTCATTTTAACCCTGTATGGAAAATAGACTAGTGCAAGCTAGCTGTATAAAGGTTATGCTAATTGATTTTATTTACACTCCCATGTCATGACTATTTCCTTACAATTAAACTGACTCTTACAGTTTATAATCAGCCAATACATTAATAGGACGGGTTGTGTGGATATTGGGCCTAGATAATGCGTTTGTAATTTGACACTTAAATTGACACGACCATTCACCCATCTTCCAAGAAAGCTGTTCAAGGCTTTTTAGAAACGTGAAAGTCAGTGCAATATAATACACAAATAACATCTGCGTATTCTTTTGGATTTGTATTGGTATCATGATATCATAAAAGGGCAGGGAGGACAAATCATAGTATTAAGCCAAATGAATTTTTGCCAGGTCAGTTTGACAATGTGCTGTCTCAATATGTGAGCGTGTGTTTCCAATATAATCCAGTAGTTGGAGCTGTACGTAAAAAGCCACATACTAGTATAAGTTCTTATTTCATGCATATTTTCTCGCAGTTCAGTGAGGTGCAAGGAAATGAAAGGCACACTAAAACTACTTTAATATCCGGGAGTAGGAGTACACTTGGGATACTTTAATGTAAAGTAGAAGAAAATACACCAAAGAAAAATATCCTAGTGTAAAACCAACATAGGTTTCAAACTAGTGCAAGCCTCAACAAAGCATGTAAGCAATGAAAGTTTTAATGCGCCAAAGCCTTTCTGGAAACTATTCATTAGATGTATGAACAAAATGTTTTCTAAGTCATTATTCAATTATGTAAGTAAGGTCATAAATGTAGTGATTTTGCCATTATGAAATAAACGAGGGTTTACAAGATGTAAGAAAAATAAATTTGGAGACTTTATGTACCCCAAGGTATATTTTGCACTGAATATGATCCTTGGCCCTGCCCACTGCATAAATACCCAGAATATGAAGAGAACTGGCACCATGCCCAGCACAGGCAGGAAGGCATTTATGGGGTATAAATACCACTGTGTCAACATGAAGAGAGGGCCAGATTAGTGCTCCTTCCTGCTGCTGCAGACCACGGTTTGGGGAAGGGAGGAGGGGTGGTATTGGGTAAGGCTCAGAGAAAAATGAGGTGCTATATCTCCAGACTGTATGCATGTGACCAACCATATGTCAAGTAACCATACATATATGGGTAACACTTTTGTTTGGGGGTGTGCCAGGAAGTCAACACAAGCAGTACCTGGGTTGCACTTCTCACTTACACATATACACAAACACACATTCACTCTCTCTCTCTTTCTCTCTCACTCACTCTACCTGACAATTGGCAGTGTTGAGGGGGTTATCTGGGAAGCATAAGACAATCTTGCCAAACCAGTGGTGACAGAAAGCAACACCAAACCAAAGAAGTGTGCAGATAATTTCAACAGCTTTCCAAGTAAGATAAGATGGATGATTGTTATTTATTGGGATAAAACTAACACTGGCACAATAACACGCTGGTGGGTACTGTATTCCTTTCTCTTTGTGGCAAGCTGCCATGCATAAAGCAGCTGGGAGCACTGTGTGTCCTAACCTTCAACAAGTAAAATGGGTCATTTGCCTGTGAGGTTTTTGTTTTTGCTACTGTATTTTTCCCTCCAATTTTAAATCACTGGTTGTACTCACAATTGTTTCCATACACACAATTTTACAGGGAAGCTAGTACTTATAGTAATCATAGGATTGACTATATCATATGGCCTTTGGGCACCTAGCACTTTTGATTAAAGGTGGCAGCCACATTTCTTTTCAAAGAACGACTAACAGATGCGTACAGGAAGTGCACCTCTGTCTTATTCTTTCCTGTATCACAATGGACATATAATCTTTTTTTTGTCAGGATCTGTTTGTGCTACATTTCTGCCAGTGAGGAGGTAGTCTGTTCATTTGAAAATGTTCATTAGGGTATGATCATTGTTATATTTCTTTTAGCTTCTCTGACCCTGATTTCAAAATTTGTTTTTTTAATATGTTAATAGATTTCTGAGTTTACATTCATTACAACTGTGCCTGCCTAAAGTTGGTTGTACAGTAGCCCATATTATCAATATTTATATAGTTAAAGAGTTTCCAACTGACCAACTGACTGCCTTGTGGTCTATGGATGCCAGTGAATAAGAGGCAATGGCCCTGCTAGCAGGTACAGTTTGGTGCATTTTCCTGGACCTGATGTATATTTAAAAAATATAATGTCATAAAAGGCTTGGATGTACAGACGGATGACAAATTAAAGGAAAAACCTGAATAATAGCGAATGCGGATGCTTCCATACAGGTGTACTGCATGATACAATTAAGCACTTACCATCATGCTCTGTGGCATGAGCAGGTCCGGTTGACCTTGATTTTGGATCAAGATGGCAAGAGGAAAATATCTACACTAACACTACTATTCAAAAGTTTGGAATCACTGAGACATTTTTATGTTTTTGAAATAAATTGATACTTTTATTCACCAAGGTATCATTACATTGATCACAAAATACAGTGCAGACATTGATAATGTTACAAATTACTATTTTCATTTCATTCTATTTCTACTTTAGCAATTGTAGCCATTTTTACACATACCCCCCCCCCCCCCCCCATTTTAGGGCACCAAAAGTAATGAACATAAATTCAAATAAAGTCATATTTAATATTTGGTTGCATGTCCTTTACATGCCATGACTTCCTGATGTCTGTGACTATGCTGATTGGTAATAATAATTTTGTCACATCTTTCCTTGCGGAGCTTAGGTCAGCCCCAATTTTTTTATTTTATTTTGTGCTAAACTTTAATAATAATGTTAATTTTCTTTGCGCAGCTTTGGTCACTCAGAGATGTTCGATCGTCTCTGCTTTAGGCTACAATGCAGTCCAATGAGCCATTCAAACGAGCCTTGAAATGCCTTCTAAATGTGGTTTTTCACCAAATAAAAACTTGATTAATATATACAAATATATTTCGGCTAATAGATCATTGTGAGCAGTTATTGCTCCAAACTTTAATAATAATGTTCATTTTTAGTGCATTATTGGCTGCAGGCTGCCGTAGTGCAAGTGTAGGCTAGGGAAGTGTTTCAACAGTTCAAAAAATGAGCCTATCGAAAATGAACATTATTATTAAAGTTTAGTCCAAAATAAAAAAATAAAAATTGGGGGTGACCAAAGCTCCGCAAAGAAAGAAGTGATGAAATTATTATCATTATCGATCAGCATGATAATAGGTTCAAGTCGAAACAAAAACCCCAGAAGTAATCCTTTAATTCTATTAAGCGATTTATAGTACATTTTATTAGAGGAAGTCTGCATCTGTCAATACACTACAGAAATACGCTGATCTTGGCTGTGTTTGAATCAGCACCCTTCCATACTATTGAGTAGGCTTGTTGAGTAGTCAGGATGAGAAATTAGTTAAAGGCATACTGAACTTTGTTAGAACATAATGTTGTTAGCTACCAGGGCCCGATATGGGTCATAACATTCAAGCTCACCTTCATGACTTGCTACAGTGGTCAGCAACTGGCCAACAAAGAATGCCTTTTTTTCTCTCTCCATTCACCCCCTTTTAGCACATAAACAAATGCAAACAACGTGGATTATGCTGATATACAAAATCAGGATGGGACGTCTTACGACATGGAGGATATTTCTTTGCATACTGCACATCACATACTAAACAGTACACATTAAACAGTAAGCATCTGCCAGTACACAGGAGACAGGATGCAGTATAGGGCTTTGATTCTGACACAGCCCTTGACTGCCCAATATGGCGGCTGCGCAGATATGTGAACTCGGGGTGTTTCTCAATGTCTGTACTTGTGGACTTGTGTGAAGTAATATTTAACGGCCAAGTTCTGTTCCAAGAACGTGAAGGAGCATCGGGATGCACCCTTTCCCAACACAGAGTTGCCAGACTGGGGAATTAACCCCTAAGTGTAGGGGATTCTTTTTTTTTAATGGTGTCATTTAAAAGTAGTCAATGGTGGATTTTAAAGGGAGGAATTGTATGGGAGTGAAGAAGTAGGGTTTTCAGAATTATTTTGGGGAGGGGAATTAATTCAGGCTTCTGGCAACATTGACGAGAATGGACTTGGATATCCCATTTCGTGATGGCAGATGAGACGGCATAGGGACATAACTAAAAATGTAGCCTAGCTATGTAAGCTATCTCATTTAATCAATAAATGAGACTGCAATCTTTCTACGAATGTAAATGAGCCGAGAAATATGTCTTACAATAGCTGGATTTTTACCTAATTTTAAACCTGTTTGTATAACTAAGCAGCGTTCTGTCCTTCAGAGCTGGGGTGCACAAAGTAGTTTTTTTAGTGATGGTCCAGGTATATCGATCCATAGGCTACTTTTTGCGACGAAATTAATTAACAACTTGCTGACAATAGCCATGTTTTAACAGGCTACCTAAAAGCTAAATGAAGGGGGAAAAGTTGCTGAAATTAGCAGGCAATTAATCACAAAAAGCATATAGTGAAATTAACAGAATTTAAGGCTTTATCAATGATTGATGCTGTTTCTGGAAGAATTGCCTACCAGATCTACGTTCCAAATAAAATACAAAAAATCCAGGAAAGGGCCATTTAATTTTTAAAAATAAATATGTATGAGGACTGGTTATTGTTTCTATTGACAGAATCCGCTTAGTTCGTGTTCGTATACGTACTAGAAGTGTGATTTTGATACCGTTTTAGCTGCCCTATAGAAGTGAATCGAGAGCGACAAATACCCTATTCTGGATTATCAACCCAGGGGACCACAGAGCAACTAACAAACATATTTTGCCACCGTTTGGACTCATCATGGCCAGGTAACTACACAACCCAAAGTTCTACCAAAGTTCAGCTGTGCTTTAAGGGTTGTTTCTCCTGACTCATTTTCCTATTGAACTCTATAGAAAAATAAGTCAGGAGAAACAATCCTTCAAGTGAAGCCTAGCCCTTAAGGTAAGGCAGTTCAGTGGTTAGAACAGCACTTTGGCTTTGGTTACTGTAGCCTGCAGCTCTGTGCATCATATTTGCCAACCTTTTCCTACGGAAAGTAGCTAACATGCTACAATAGAAGTCGCTAGATGATGAAATACGTCAAATTGCATATTTGTGATGTCATCACATATTCGTTTGCATATAAAAACGTGTTACGTGAAGGAGGGACATTTTCTGTAAAGATGCCTAGAACAAAATAGAATATTTAAATTAAAATATTAAGGGGTGTATTTTATTTCATATATTCTTTTATCAGTGCAGTGCAGTCAGACTATTTACAGGCAATATTGTCTGTACTGTACCTTAGTGTTTATGAGCCAAAAGAAACAGTACATACTGGATAGTATCACACTATTAAGACATATAGTCAGTACACCAAAATTGGCAACTCTGTTACGAACATAAATTGATCTCAACAAAAAACGCCAAGTTTTAGCCTACAAAGCACTGTCTGTAAGTCATTAATTCCAACTTGCAAAAACTAGGCCCGCCTTTAAAAGTATTAATAACAAAATGTGGCAAAGTTACAACTAACATTATTGCCTATCGTAGCTTACACTAATTAAACTACCTATATTCCAAAGCAATACTACCCAATCTTTCCAAAATGATTTAATGTAACTTGGCCCTGTGTTTTTTCATCTTACCATCTCAAGAGAATGTGGTCATTAAAACTTGAAATGGCAAATAACAAAAATTTCCTCATGGAACAACATCATCATCATTTCAATTAATAAACAGTTGATGAATGTTTACACTCCAGAAAGTTTATAATTTGTTGTCAAGTTTACTTAACCCGGCGGCAAGATTTTGCTCAACTGAGACATTAGTTGCTCCTGCAGCCAAACTATGTGTGGAAATCACAAACTCCATGTTTTAACTTTATTGGTAGACGATTTGTGACAACACTGCCGAGTACGGAGTTGTGTCACTTCTCCCGTAGCAAGTCCAATTACAAGCAACCCCCAACCCAGTCTTGCCTGCAACTATGCCTACCCATGCGTGACACAGCGTATATGTGTCTAACAGGATAAACCCAACAATAGCCTGATCGTATGCCAAAAAAGCTGTGAAAAGCCCTGCTTAGTCAAATGCAAAATAAACATTTGAAATGATTGTGTCATATACCAAGTCATTCTACTATCAATATCTGCTACTAAATATGAAATAAATATACAATCCTACCATTAGTTTTACACAGAGATGTTTCTTTCAAAATTCAGTGGTCATTTATTGTCTTGGACAATCTGTTTGAGAAATACACAACAGTTTAGAATGTTATTACACAACATGGAACATCTGCATTCAACACCCCATGTACTGTACCTACAGCTCTGAAGTATTTAACGTCATTCCGGTTTTATCCGATATATGACAGTATATCCTTCTCAACGGTGTTCAAAATTTTTTCTTGGATGCTTTGAACTTTAATTTACAGCCCAGCGCAACACCATTTTTAATCTAGTCAATGTACTATTACGCAAACAGCTACAGAAAATGCATTTGCTGACGGTTTTTCATCCTCAATATGAAAAAAGTACTGCTTGTAATATGCGGTTCTTCTCTCTGGCTACATATGCATATTAGTTTTTCCACTCGATCACTGTCTTATTAGATATGGTTATTTTCACATATTGAGTGCATTTCACACACTGTAGTGTAAGCATTCATTCCTCAGTCATGTTTTATGTTTGATGTACCGACTTTAATTGAAGCTAGAACATTTGCCAGCATTTTCCTGTTGGTGGAATATTATTTTATTGTAATGTTATCGTACATAATATAGGCTTTAGTCTTCGTATCTTCCAGGGCTATACTTGTCACTTAAGGCAGGGGTTCCCAAACCGGTCCTGGGGGACCCCTGTGTATGCTGGTTTTCGTTGCAACCACAGTTGCAATCCCAGAATTTTAACAAGCTGTTAATGTTTCTTAATTAGGTGCTTTTCATGTTTGGGGGAATTATTCGCCCTCTTAAGCCACATTATATCAGAAATAGCTATGCATGCCATGTAGAATAAACACCCCATGTTCACGTTGTGCTTATTGTGCTATATTGCAACAATTGCAGGTTTGGCTCGTTATCATTTGCTTTGTGTTTGAATTCTTCATTATCTACCAAATGGTTAGTTTTAGTGGCCATGTGTCCACACTTTCACCAATTAGGAGCCTATTGATTCAAATCAGTTTTTAAATGGATCTGTTAAATAATTTTCTTATCTTTTAAAAATAATATAGCACAATAAGCACAATGTGAACATGGGGTGTTTGTTCTACATGGCACCCATAGCTATTTCTGATATAATGTGGCTTAAGAGGGTGAATAATTCCTCCTAACATGACAAGCACCTAATTAAGAAAAATTAACAGCTTGTTAAAATTCTGGGATTGCAACTGTGGTTGCAACGAAACCCAGCATGCACAGGGGTCCCCCAGGACCGGTTTGGGAACCCCTGACTTAAGGCATGGAAAATACTAATTCCAATTAACTGTGCTCTGATATGTGCTAGATGAATGTAAAAATTTCCCTTGGAGTCATTATGAATGGGAACATTAAAAAAAAAAAACTACAGAAAAATGCGTCCCAGGGCAAAGGTTTACATACTGTACAGACAAAAGTGATGTTTTATTGAGGTACAAGAATAAATGATTAGGCTACATAATTCGGTGTGTGTAACAGTGTGATATCAATGTTTTCATCTTAAACCATCAGAAGGGGCAAATGTATATGCTTTATAATGGACAAAACTATTTTTATTCATTTTACGACATGTATTGGATAGGGTTTTGGACCCATAGATATCTACCCCCCTGTACTGATGAAAATATAGTAATTCCCACTTGAAAATTATGCAAAGGTGAGTTTTATGATCCAAAACAGTTGATTTAAATATATAATTATTTTATGATTTAGAGCAACGGACAAACAAGGAAAGACCAGAAAGCGGTGACAGCACACAAAAAAGGAATTCAACCTGATTTCTATTTTGTCATCGGGAGGAATACGTCAGCTGGTGGAAGTTGGTGACCAATGACAGACTGGACGTGCAGTACCTAATGTTTTACCACTAGAGACACTTTTGAGCCAGATTCTTTGGGTTTACACTGTTTTGTGCTGACTACAGTTTTAAGAAAAAAATCTTTATTTCCCAAGTTACCCCTTATGAGGGCCCCTTGGGAAAGAAAAGTTTGCACTGGCCATTCAGTGTACTGCAGCCTTTAAGTAGGAAGAATTTGGTCCCTCTTGTGTTGAAGTTTTACCAGCGTTTGTTTAATCCTCCTGGGAATATGGTGTTGAGTTTTCTAATCCAATGTCTTTCTGTCCTACGTCTGTCCTCCTATGTCCAGTTAATGTTTGAATGGAGGCCCGATACTTCTACTGCTTCAAGTCCATGGTGTAGGAAATGAGCCACTATGTGTGTGTCTGTTTTCCTATGATTTCTTATGTTATATATGTGTTGTGCCAATCTGGTCTTGATTGTATTTCCTGTCTCTCCTACATATTTTATGTCACAGTGTTTGCACTTTATGACATATATGCAGTTATATGTGTTAACTGTGAGTGTTTGTTTAATAAGGTATGTTGCGTTTGTAGTGTTGTTTTTCACTGTAGTGGCCTGTTTGTAAAATATCGGGCCTTGTGTGGGTAAAATGTTGATTTCCGGTAGTTTACTACTTACCAGATGATTCTTAAGGTTTTAGTTTTTTTTGTAGGCTGAAACAATTTTGTATTCTTGAAGCAAGTCTGTGTTTTGCAGAATCCTGGCCAGGTTCCGTTTAATTTTTCTGTTCGCTATTTGGCTGAATGTCGGGTAGGTGGTGATAAGTGGAATGATTTTTCTTGTGTCCTGTTGTTTTGTAGCCAAGAAGGTTTTCAGAATCTGTCTGAGGAACGATCTGGAATACCCCCTTGGTTTTAATGCATTGAAAAGGGTTTTGGTAGCCTCCTCAAAGTCTGTAATCTGTGTGAAGATTCTGTTGAACCTTAGCAATTGGGATTTAATCAGGCCTCTGAATGTATGTTTCAGGTGGAGACAGTCCTTGTGTAAGAGTGCATGTGTGTCGGTGTCTTTAAAGAAAACTTTAGTGTCTAATGTCTGTGTTTGGGGAAATGAAGGCCCCTTGCATGTGGTAGTGTCCAAAAAATCTATATGTTCATAGTGTGTGGTGTGTTTAATTGTGATAGATGTATGGTGCATGTTGAGGATCTGTATGAAGTGTTTGAAATCTTCTGAGCTATGTGTCCATGTTCCCCAGATGTCATCTAAATACCTCAAATAATTAGTGGGAAGTTTGGGACATTTTTCAAAAACAGTCTCCTCCCAATGTGCCATAAGCAGGTGCAAATTTTTTGCCCATAGCTGTGCCGCTGGTCTTTAAGAATTCTTTATTGAATTCAAAGTCATTTTTGGTGAGGCTTATCTCCAGTAATTGCAGGAGGATTGTATCCGGTCAATTGTTGTCCGGGTACTTTTCCATCCATGTTTTTACCGCTGTTAATCCCGCTGCTGTGTTTATGTTGGTGTATAGACTATCTATATCTATGGTGAACAGGATGGCATCTTCCGGTATTTTGGCGTTTTTTATTTTTATTTTATTTTGTTTTGTGGACAGTGGATTGAGAAAAAAATCTAAGTATTCAGCTATCCTTTAGGATTCGCTGATGCAGTCTGAAATAATAGGCCTCCCTGCTGGGACCTCATACGGTATGCTCCAGGATTCTGGTGGCTTGTGTATTTTAGGGAGGAGGTAAAAAAATCCTAGGTCTCGGGTTGTCCTCTCCCCTCAGGTAAAAACTTTGTTTTTTAGTGATGTATTTGTTTTCTACTAGTGTCTGTATGATGGTATGTACTTCCTGGGCCGTGTCTGGGTATATGGGTCCATATAATCTTCTGTAATGTGTTATGTTGTGAAGTTGTCTATAAGCTTTCTGTGTGTATTGTGTTCTGTTCATAATAACTATGGCACTTCCCCTGTCTGCTGGTTTGATAATTATTTGCTTGTTTTTAGCCAGCTGTAGTAGTGCTTGGCTCTCCCCTCTGCTGAGGTTGTTTTGGTCTTTGTGGGTTTGTGGGTTCGGTGCCTTAATCAGTGTGTTGTCCTCTTTAATAATCTGCGCAATCTCTTTAGGGATTTGTTCTGGTCTGGGTTCTCAGATGGATCTTGGTGTGAAAGGTGTCTGTTCCCTGGTTTCCGCTCCCTCAAAGAAAGCTGCCAGCTTCAGTCTCCTGTGGAACTCCTGGACTTGTCCTTTGAGGGTTTAAATTTTATTGTGCTGACTACAGTAAAATGTCAAGATTTGGACTAGGATCAATCTGTAAAACAAATGTATCAGTTCTTATCTAAAATAAATGGGTTTAGTGCTTTGTTACCCTTTAAGAGCATCAGTCCAATCTCCTCAAACAAACTAACATAGCCTAATTAGGCTACCTATGAAGATCCGTCGTAGCCTACCAAAGAATTGCGGTTCCACATTCTGTGGAACGTTCTTGAGGGGATCTGCCTGTCTGGTAGACTAGTCTATCGTTTATCTAACCTCCTTAATAGGCTTGATCGCCTTCTTTGCCAACAGTATAAACTGGCACCATATCCTTAGTAGCCTTGGCTATGGTCGGTGAATATGGAGTTACTGTTGTCTCTCCTGACTATTTATTTACATTTGTGGTAACATGGCGGTGTGGGTTAAATTATTGAGATTGTAGTGTAGAAATAAATTTTAAATCTACTTTTGTTAAAAAACGACACAAACAAAAAAAAGAAGTGGGTCCGTCCGTCCCATAAACCAAGCGAGGGAAAATGGGTATAATACGTTTTAACATGAAATGCTGAATGAAGACAGCATTTCAAATATTTTAGGATGTCGGACAACAGGTTCAATGACTTGCATCCGTCTCTACATCATACAAACGATAGGCCTGGGCTACTTTCCTATTCATTCCAATAGTTTTTCTTTATCCCCTCCATATTTATCAACACCAGTCAAAACCAAAATAATTCAGTGGAGAAAAAAACATATCAACGAATTTTGTCGTTCCCTTTGGCTGTCCAATCACACTGCGCGACAAAGTAGGCTATAACTGTCTGCCACGTAACACAATTCTAGAGGTGCGCAACATTGAGGAAAAAGTGTTGTGCCTCACTTTTTTTAATCGAAAATGCCATTCTTGTCGCAAGAAGACACTTGTCGAAAATACAAATTAGGCTTTGCTGATTACATTACATGAAAAAAGCTTGCATTGCGGAGTGAGATTGACATGGCTTGTAGCCTACCAATATTAATAATTCTGATATTGCAGCCCTTTTGCGACGTGTTTATCATGGGAATTCATATCGCGATGGTGATAAAAAGAACAATACATCGTGCAGCCCTACTATATTTTGCATCATATATCTTTAGCATCATATATCTTTAGTAGTTCTGCATATCATCCTCGGATTTTCCACACTTGTGGACACAGAGTTTATGATCCAGGAAGTGTATAGATTTACCTGTTTCACATACAGGGAGCACCATAATTCATTGGACAGTGACACGTTTTTTGTTATTTTGGCTCTGTACTCTAGCACTTTGAATTTGAAAGGATACAATGACAATGAGGTTGAAGTGCAGACTCAGCTTTGAGGGAATTTTCATCCATATCAGATTAACCATTTAGAAAATATAGAACCTTTTTGTACATAGTCCCCCCCCCATTTTCAGGCATCAAAAAATATTGGACAGTTTAACATAAGGCCATGTAAAAAAAAATAGTTGATCGTCCCCGCCCGACATCCGAAAAAGGCCCCGACGACTTTTTTATTTTATTTTTTATTTTTTCGTGACGATGGCCAGAGGTTGCAGAAAACACGGGGAAATCCTATTTCTAAGCCATTTGGATAGAAAATCGTACACCGCACTAGGAGATCCTATCCGATCCACTAGGCCTAGCCCTCTATCGACCACCACGCAAAATTGTTAGAGCGCATGTGCAGCATACGGGTTGCTAATGAACAATGCACGCCATCTTTGAGTTCACACATGCGATTGTCTATGGTAGCCTATATTATAAAACGGGTAATTCTGACCACGCATTATGATTGGTTGAGAGGCGTTCAAAGCTCTGTCTATATTCGCGATATAGTACCCCTATGATGCAATAATACACCTGTTTACCTGGACGTTTAAATTAATATCACTCCGCACGTCTGCAGCAAAAACTTTCTGATGCTGGGCTGGAGGCTAGAGAAATCATGTCCGTGAGTGGACATAAAATCGAAAGCTACTGTAAACCAAATCCACTGGAAAGGAAATTAACGGTGGAGTGACATTCTCACTGGAGAGCCACAGATTTGTCTCTTTTATGCTAGTAGTAACGATAGCAACAGTTTAGGCTTACAGCTGATTCATGAAACCGGTTAAAACATTAAATCTGCAGATAAAAAAAGTTATGTCACGTTATAGCAACTTTAATCTAGCAATTTTTGTGGTTAGCGGTGCAGTATTTATTCAGTTTGGAAATACGAATTTAGTAGGAATTTAGCTAGCTAGCTAGGCTTAGCAATTAGCTAGCTGTAAGTTAACGTGAGAAACATAGCCTGGTTGTGTGAAAGCAAGTTAACGTTACTTCACATCTGTATAGGCTATATATAGATAACTGTTTTAGCTAACGTTTTAACTATTACATTATGTTATTATTATGTTATGTTATTAGCACATAACGCTAGCTATTAGTCCGTTTGCTAGCTAGCATTCCATTCCTAGCTTTGTTTCTGTGTTGCATGGCAACAGCTACACTGGGGACTATTTTCTCTGCTGCTGAAATTAAATTCATAACGTTAATTAAAAATTGTTTTATTGAAAGTGTACCTTGTCCTTATATATTACAGTATAGCTGGCAACCGTTTTATAAAAGCAATAAGGTAGCTAACTCGACGCTGTACAATATCGTCAATATAGTCACAGTTAAAGGGTTGCCGGCCCGACGCGAACAACACCCTTTAACTGTGACTATATTGATGATATAGTACTGCGTCTCGTACCTTATTGCTTAATTAACAAAACGTTCTACAACAATGCCCTTTATTGTGCTAACAACAGTCAGTTCTGGATGCAGTAGTACACCGATTAAAGATTGGTTTGGGGTGTTCGGTGGAGGTCGACATGACTATCGCAGGTGTTTGATGAATTCAATCAAGGAACATTTATTGACCAAAAATACATGAAACATTACAATCAATATGAGCAAAATGTCACGACCCTGAACAGGGGGGCTGGACCTAAGTGCACGACAAGGAGGCAGAGGTACAAGAAAAGGTAGTTTATTAGAGCTTGGGTAAGTCCCAAGCTGTACACAGAATGAACACAGAAATAATAATAAAGCCCAGAGCTTCTCCGGGACTTCACTTGCTCCAAGCCGGAGCTGGACTTGAACTAGAACGCAGGCTGTTCCAGGCCGGAACTGGACCTTGTACTGGAACCCTGGAGTTCCGAGCCGGAACTGGGCTGGACAGGAAACTGGAATGGATAACACCGGAACTGGACTTTACTGGAACACTGGGTTGTTCCAAACCGGAACTGGACTGGACAGGGACTGGATCGGGTCAACTGGAACTGGATCACTGGAACACGGAGTTGTTCCAAACCGGAACAGGACCTGGTACGAGACACTGGATGTTCCAAACCGGAACTGGACTTGGTATGAGACACTGGATGTTCCAAACGGAACTGGACTTGGTACGAGACACTGGATGTTCCAAACTGGAACTGGACTGGACAGGGACTGGATCAGGTCAACTGGAACTGGATCACGGGAACACGGAGTTGTTCCAAACCGGAACAGGACCTGGTACGAGACACTGGATGTTCCAAACCGGAACTGGACTTGGTACGAGACACTGGATGTTCCAAACCGGAACTGGACTTGGTACGAGACACTGGATGTTCCAAACCGGAACTGGACTTTACTGGAACACTGGGTGTTCCACACCGGAACTGGACTTGGTACGGGACACTGGATGTTCCAAACCGGAACTGGACTTTACTGGAACACTGGGTGTTCCACACCGGAACTGGACTTGGTACGGGACACTGGAAGTTCCAAACCGGAACTGGACTGGACAGGGACTGGATCGGGTCAAACTGGAACTGGACTTGGTACGGGACACTGGAAGTTCCAAACCGGAACTGGACTGGACAGGGACTGGATCGGGTCAAACTGGAACTGGATCACAGGAACACGGAGTTGATCCAAACCGGAACTGGACTAGGACTGGACTTGGCGGATCAGGACATAGAACAGAGACAACCGGTTATGGAATACATGAAATATAAAGGAGGGGGAGCCGGGGTAAACAGTAACAGGGAACCAGGTAATTTAAGCAGAGGTAGGGGGTAGCGGCTGGATACGGCAAGGCAGAGCAGTGCAGCGGACCTCGGGTTGGCCCGGTTGAGGCAGCAGGGCCACAGCAGTAGATGCAACCGGAACCGTAACAATGGCGGTAGCCACGGGCCGGACAGGAACCACTGTAGAATGGAGGAGCAGACGACCCAGCTGAGGGCGCAACGTCAGGTGGGAGCGGAGGTACCGCAACGCAATCAGGGAAACGCAAACAGCTACAGACTGGCAGAAACAGTAGAGTGGTGGTTAACGAGACAGGCAATGTGCGGCAGGTAGGACCGCAAACTGAAACTGAAGTAAGATTTAACAGGAAAGGGAATTCAAGACCAGGATAGAAACGAAACAACATTACAGAGTCGAAACAAGGGTAATGAACTGGCACTGGATAGCAGACAGCAGGTGGGTTAAATAGGGAAGTGTAATTGGTAACAATCAGGAAAAGCATGCGAATGTGTGAGTGGGTAATAGAACAGAGCGGAGTGTGAGGAATGCATGCTGCAACAGAGAAAGGAGATGAGGCTGAGACAGGAGTGGGGAAAAGGAGTGAAACACACGGAGGGAACACGCCCAGTCTGCAGCAAGGGGGAAAACACAGACAATGGGAATCAAACATGACACGGAGGGAAAGGGCAAAACACGGAAGACGGACGGGATGGGAATGGAACGTTACACAAAACTGATGTTGACAGGCTACAATTAAACAGAAGCAATTTGGTCGAGAGACGCAATGTTCTATATATTCTGTCCTCTTTATTTCTCTCTACGGTCTGCTGTACCTGGTGCTTAAATAAAAAAATAAATAAAAAAAAAACGCCCTCCCTACGACTTTTAAAAAAAAAAAAAGGACGATCAACAACTTATTTTTTTTTACATGGCCTAATGTAGGATAAAGTCACATATCCTTTGCATGCCATGACCACCTGATGTCTGTGACCCAACAATATCAAAAGACTCTTGATATCTTATTTTCTGGTACTCCTACAAGTGATACTATAACCTCTCTGCATTTGAATGGATCTCTATGGGAATTGGGGGGTGGGACTAGATTAAGCTGTAAATTACACTGGAACAGTATGGAACACATGATTGGCTAAATGGCTGTAAGTCATCAAGGGTCTGACGTATCAAACAAGCCTTAAACCATCACTCTGCTGCCAGATATGCAGTATATGGATAAATAACTTTAAGGGTTTCTTCTCCTGACCTATTTTTCCATTGAGTTCAATAGGAAAATTAATGGGAGTGGATTAGGTGCCTGACAACCGGGAGTAACAGCAATGCCATTAACGGTCAGCTGGGACAACTAGTATTCACGCTATGCAAATACAATGGGGTAGGCTCCACAAAATTACTTATGTCACATGAAGGTGAAATATCCCTTTAAGTCATGTCACAGTTGTTTCAATGTTATTTTAATGGTGCAATATAAGTGTGTCTACATAGGCGTATGCACAACGCGCGTACACCCTAAAGGGCATAAAGTATCAAGATTAGCCTACATTGTGAAATGGGGATTCGTATTTTTCCAAAAAATAAAACATTTCTCTCCCGGAATAGATGCATGTTGTCACTGGAATTGCGGGAAAGTGGGCTTGTTTTAAGGCATTAAGCTACCAGTAAAAATGCATTGGTCATATATCCGTAACTGAATGTTACTGAATGGTGTGAAGTGTAGCCTATAGCTAGCCTACTGTAAAAATCAACAGCCCTCTTTTGTCGTGGCTACTTGTTTATTCCCTTCAGCTTAATGTATCATGATAATCTTTGGATATCAAAGTCAACATTTTTCTAAGTTTTCGGGAATTGTCAGAGTTAAATATACACAATAATAATGTTCATTGAATTTGTTGGATTAAAAGTTAGCTTATGTGGTAAATGAACACCGCCCTCCTTCCCAGAGTTCTGTGCGGCGTAGCAAGAGTAAGATTGAAATTGTGATATAAATGTTGAATTACAACTTGATTCTTTTCGACTGAACATATCATGATAACTTTTGGATAAAAAAACTAAACATTTTTCAAAATTTTCGAGAATTGTCAGAGTTGAGTCAATGTTCATTCAATTTGTAGGCCTAAGTTATGTGGTAAATTAGCGCTGCCCACCTTCCCAGAGTTCTGCGCGGCACAGCAATAGTAGGCTAAGATTGAAATTTCGAAATAAATGTTGGAATTACACATGGGGCTACTAACAGTTTAAGTGTTACAGTAGGCTAGTACATTTTGTTTATAAATAGCCATCATGTAGATAGTTATTGAACTAAGTGTGAATTAGCACCATGGAGGATTTTGTGTGGAAATTACCCCCCTTGCATAAGTTGCATTGAGCTATAGTTCTCTCGCTGAATAAAAAGCACGTTTTTTTTTTTTTTAAGTCAAAATATTTCAACGAATGACACAGGTCCGTTCCATGACTCGAAAAATGTGTCCTCTTTTCCTCCACTCCAAAAGTGATGTGGTTTTTGTAAATTTGTCTGAAACACAAAGAAAATGTTTTTATTGTTTAAGTTTTTTGGTATATCTAATAAAATATCTTTTTTTCTCCACTCCAACCACGTCCTATGGGAGGTGAGGAACATCATAGTCTAGCAAAAAACAACAATAGACCTGGTCACTCAATCCAAAGCCTCCTTCGACGGCGTTACGGTGGACTTCAGTAAAAATAAAAGACTGGCAAAAGAGACATGGGGGGTGGACGAGGACCACTGGAAAACACTGAACATATAGTCCACCCCCATAAAGACACACACAATCCACATTTTACCGCTTTCTGTGTGGATTCAGGGACAGTGATACCTAGGCTGCTGTGCCACACTTCCTGAGGAACCAGGGGTTTGTGGAGTATGACACGTCGCTCGTAGGCATGGACATTGGATAAATGACAATGTATTGTATTTCAATCTGAATTGAAAAATGGTAAAAATGACGGTAAAAATGACGATGACATATCTTTTTTCAACTCCATCCTTCACATTGACAGATTATGATTTACTCTAGCAAACCACTGGTCCACAAAATGGTCAAGCAACAAATTAATTATTTACAAATATTTGCAATTGTGATTAATTAATTCTGAAAAAGAGCATGTGGTGTGAGGAATGTCAGAAAGACAAAGAAAAATGAGATAAATCGTTAATAACTGGTATAACCGCTAGCTGCTAGAAGCTTGCGGGATGTGAGCTATGAGGTTGGAGCTGCGAGCTGCCAGCGAGCTGTGAGGTGGGAGCTGTGAGGTGCGAGGTGGGAGCTGCCAGTGAACTGTGAGCTGCCACAGCGACCTGCCACTGCGAGCTGTGAGCTGCCAGTGAACTGTGAGGTGCGGTGCATGCTGGGAACTGCGAGGTCTGCAAGCTCACAACTCACACAGAAAGATTGTACCCGCTCAGTACACTGCAAAACATAGCCCAACCATTTTAGGCTAATAGCATCGACACAAATAACCTACAAAATACAGCAGTATTTTGGTATTACAATTTTGGCTTACAATTTCAAATCCTTCCAACACAAAGTAGCCTACTAGATCTGAACTCCGGTATTTATTTTTTTCCAAAAAAGGGTCATCTGCTGGACAAACATTGTAACTGATTGTTTGGCTTCCTGCATTACATTTCCTGCATTACTTTGTACACAGCTTTCAAAATGATAAAATAAATTGTAACGTTAAAAAAAACATTACAATAAAACGTGCCTACTCCAGCTTTAACCTTTGCATCTTTCAACACTCTCAGAACAAAAGGTAGTACTAAAAGTAGCCTACCTAAAAAGATACCGTTTTTCAAATTGGTAGCCATAACGCTACCAAAACAACAATGTATCCAACTGTATTTTGTCCAAAAATGTTTTGTTTGGCAACAATTTCAATATTTTACTTACAAAATAAAAGCCGTATAAATATAAGGGACAGTCGAAATGGAACGCAACAGTACACATAAACCGTTTGCTCCACTCCATTATTTTGGGTGTTGTATGAAACTAGAGAAGCTACTCTTTCCATTGATACCAAGCATAGCATAGCCTGAGCTAACCAGCTCACGTCAGCCCCATAGCAAACACGCAGCCAAACTTCACATTTTACAGTCAACGTGTCAAATTTTGTGTTTATGTCTCAATATTCCATCAAATCACAAAGCGATTGTCATCAAAAGCAACTAATATTGTTTTCTTACACTTTCGTGGTCAGCACCCTAGGGCTTAACAGGTTAAAGCAAAATAACACTATTTACATTATTAATCAATATTAGAATGCACGTAATAGAGTACTCAAGTGAGTACGTCAGTCGTGGGTGGAGTCTGGTTTCGGAAGTAAATTCCCAATGGAAGATAGAATGGGCTTCGGAGACTATCGACTATTTCTTGAAATCTGATTTATAGAATGAGCCGAAACGTTCCTGGATTAGCCTGTGTGGTACAAGGATATAGACCATATACCATATATCGCAATTTTAATTTTTTAAAGTAATGCATTAATGATTGTAGTTCGACTTGTAGTCCACTTTAACAGACTGCATATCCAGTACTGCAACACACGGGTGGTTCTCGACCAATAAGATATCATCATCTCGTCTGTCTGCTCTGTGGCAGATGGGAGTAGGCTACTGCTGCTAAGTAGAGAAGCCCACCCGACAAGGTCAGAAACTATGCTACGGTTAACCACATAAAGCAATTCTAGCTTTTAGTCCTTCAAGCTAGCTAGCTAGCTAACGTTAGAAAAAAATGGAGCTGTGTGCTACTGTTGGCTAACGTTGTATGACAACGTCTGGAGACAAAGCTGCTCGTTCGGAGGGAATTATGGGACGTGGAGTTTTTAAACAGTGCCAGCGCTGGTATGTTCACAAAAAATACTAATACTCAAAGCTGGTCCAGAAAAAACTACATAGTTTGCGAACGGGCGTTATATTGAACAATCCGAGAAATTTACGGTAAGACATAATCAGTAGAAATGGTTTAAAAGTAAGCTTTAGTTAATGTCTACGCTCTAAATGAATGGGGAATTTACTTCCGAAACCAGTGTGACGTAGTCACTTGAGTACTCTATATGAACTTCAGAT
The DNA here is from genome assembly GCA_029718625.1 of Synaphobranchus kaupii. Lineage (NCBI taxonomy): Eukaryota > Metazoa > Chordata > Actinopteri > Anguilliformes > Synaphobranchidae > Synaphobranchus > Synaphobranchus kaupii. The sequence continues at coordinate 56,429,761 of CM056381.1, forward strand.
GAAGCTTGAACTTCGCTAGCTGAAATTCATTGCCTGTGATCTGTCTGCTGTGAGAAGAGCCTCATGGAATTGATATTTGACAATGCTTCATTGTATGATCAAACGAAATTCGTTAAACAAGCAGGCTAATTTGCCGTTTTCTAAGCTGAGAGGGAAGACAAATTCTGGTAGCTTATGCTCAGCTGTTGCAGGTGTTATAACGGAATTAAACTATATATATCTTGTAAAATAACAGCACTGGTGTAAGCTAATGGAAAAAATGTTTTCCCATTATTATATTTCTGGGTCGGGAATTTCCAGAACCCATGCCAGTGTTACACCCTAATATGAAGGATTATTATTGTTTATATCAAAACCCGTCATAATGGTTAGTCCGAATAATATTGATCATAATATTGATCCATATAGCCTATTCCTTGTTTGCACGCTTTAACTACGTGCACGTGCATGCCCGTTTCCTCAGAGGTAAACCGTTCTTTGCGCTGTCGGAAATCCGCCATCTGTCAAGGTGTGGACGCAGGTGGCTTTTAAAGGGAATGGGATATGACATTTTGATTGGTTTATTGCATGTTATGCCCAAGACACACCTATAATTAATGAAGAGACTAAGTTCAGCCCATTTGCACCTTGCGCCGTCCTTAGCCCTCAAATAACATGCCGTCTAACTAGCGAAAGTGGACTTGGACATGCTCTAAATGCGCCATGCGTTTTAGACCAAGTGCTAAGATCCTCAAGAGATAGAGCCCTATGTGTTTATTATATTACGTTGTTTTTATTATTACTTATTGTGTAATTTTTGGTTAACTGTCAAATAATGAAAGGATGTGAAAACATTAACACGTGAAAAACTAAGAGAGAAATAGATTTTTTAACAAAACTTTGTTTATTGCAATCATAAAATGATCCAGCGTTCCCACACATTTTCACTCATGAAATTTTCCATGACATGTCCATCACATTTTACAGAATTTCCATGACGATATAATTTTAGCACGATAATGAAAGATATGGAAATCAGAGGGGGCAAATTCTTTCTCTGTAAGCATTTGGATAGCAACAGTCACTCATCATCCAGTTGGCTGGTTGGTTATATAGATTTACACCATGACAGGTTTAGAGACAAAATACAGTATGCCCATTGATCAAAATGTACAATTATTTCAAAACCTTCAGGGTATTCTTTTAATACATTTCCAATAGTTCTCCAGGTCTGGAAAACATAATTCCAAATTACATACATACTTTCCCAGCTTTTTTATGACTGTGGGGACCCTCTCATTCATTCAGATTGGTTGCATCTGATCGTCATGAGTTCATACATGAGTACAATATACGAAACATTTGAATTTCATTGAATTTCATGAATTGCAATTCTACTTCCTGAAATTCAAATTATGTTTCCTGTGGGCGGAGCCAATTCAAATTCAAATTCATGAATTGAATGCAAATTTACAATGAAATTCACAATTCAATTCAGAATTAGTCCCAACCCTGGTTTGCTAACTGATAATGCATATGAAGATAATGGCATTGAGAGAGACATGCATACAGAATACTTGCAGTCACACATATATTCTAGCCCAAAGAAAGACATAGGTGTGGATTCTGTCCTTCACCATGAACTACAAATAAATATTTGCAGTATTTGTAAATGCATGGCGGTACGTATAGGCTATTTTAAAGGTTGTATACACAGTAGATGTAGCCTAGCAATGAATGCTTTGTTTTGTAGGCAATGTCGGCAGATATAGGCAGCTAACAGAAAAATTTGCATTTGCAAGGTAGCTAACAGTAGGCTAGTTAAAGCAGCGTTCGGTAATAACAGAAGTTAGCTGTGTGGTTAATGTAGCGCTATAATGTTCTTCCTACTGTGTATTTGGGGGAAGTAGTCCCTCTGACGTAGTGCAGCTCTGTGTAGCTGCTATCTAAGCTCTGAATTTAGCACATTGTTCACGGTCACAAGTGCAGTGCTACCAAGCTTGTTTTTTCAGTTGCCACTCAGCAGCACCGGCGGGGCAGAGCGGAGCGACTGTGCCTGGCGCCAGACGTGCTAAAGCCACACTCTCTCTCTCTCTAGTTGTTATTGTGGCTTGTTCTGTTGCTGGGAAGGAGTCCTGTGGAGATGGACAGGCCTTTATGGAAGAGGCTTCAAAGCGATGGGTATTTTTAGTTCCCAGGGATTATGTTATGAGTTGTTTTCAATTTGCTATTGGCAGGTGAGCCACAGGGCAGGGGCATCTGCAGGGATCCAGGCCGGCTGGAGTTCTCCATCTCACATTCTCACTCCCATCTCTCTGTCCTCTCTCATTGCTACAACCATCTCCCTCCCCCACCCTGCTCCCTTTCATTCCACATCACTTTATATATCTGGTTTCTCTTCCTTCCCTACTGACTTATGTATTTCAGTACTTTAAAAAGCCTTTTAATTCTTAGTCATTGTTGGAGACACACTTACACACTGTCACATTTCAAAGTGCAGAACAGTGTGCGGGATTTAGTCTGCATTTGTGCTTAACTTTGACTCACATTTCCATGCAAATCTTTATTATTGCCTTCTCAAACAGTTAGGCTAACTCAGTAATCAAAAAACTATTGCTTGCAAGTCAAAATTCAGGACACATGGCCTGGTGTATGTGTGCGTCTGTATTTGCGTCATACCTACAGTATGTGCATATAAGTGTTCAGTACAGGGTGGGATGAATATGACCCTGAGCGTTGCTTAGGCTATGTCTCCTTAGTTGTCAGAGGACAGAGAAGGTTGTGAAGACACTCCAGAATTGTATTAGTTGTTCATTCTGGATGTGCATTCCATCCAGCTTTTGAAATATGAAACTCACTCTGTCGCTCCCTCTTTTCCTCATATATGCAAGACTGTGCACAAAAGTATTCCTGTTATACTTATGTATTTGTAAATCACAATATTTTGTACATTCAGCTTAAATAAGGGTGGCCGTGTCCAAATGTGGTTACATTTAAATATTTACTTTAACATGTATGCAGTTTAAGGTGTCATCATATTATTCAGTAAAATTCAGAAAATTGGGCTAAATTCTGAAAACCTGAACTAAATAATTTTGGTCACTTAATTAATCTTCTGAGACATGTGTACAGTTGGTGTATGAATTCAGCTATCCAAATAATGTGTCAAAACCATTTTATGTTGTGGAAAGTTATGGTTTTGTTGGGTCCTGAAAAAGTCCTTAAAACATTTACCTGCAGAACAAAATATATAATGAATTGTGTTATGTACAAAATTACAATGTAGCTAGAAAGTTGTGGTATCTGAGTGGAGAAAGGAAATGTTGTAAAAACCTTGCTACAATGTTGTTATTCACCACAACCTTACATAGCCTTACTGAAACATTGTAAAAAAAAATTGCAATAACATTTTGTGTTAGCTGCGAATGCATGTCTGTCATGCGCTGTATTATTTACTCAATGTTATGCATGGTCATGGATAAATACTGCGGTGTTCTTTTTTGAGTACATACCTGATTGTTATTTTGAACTGTGACTTTCCCTGCCTTCTCTTTGCCATGGGTGTTTTGTGTCCTATAAATGTCCCAGTGCTATGCCCAGATCCAGAGTCTGTATAATGTCACAGGTATGTGATATATTGTCAGTCTGGGCATATATCAGAATAATGTATAGCTTGTGGACAAGGAACATGTGTCTTCAGGTATGTTGTGTTCATCAGCAATGCATTCTGACAGGAAACGTGGAATTGAGCTTTACCCGAGCTAACCTTCTGATACTGTCCCACTGTTTAACCGGTAGCGCTACTGTACTTTACCCCAGCAAACCGTCTGATACTGTAACACTGTTTAACCGGTACCACTAATGTTCTGTACCCCAGCTAACACTCTGATACTGTCACACTGTTTAACCAGTAGCGCTGCTGTTCTTTGCTCCAGCAAACCTTCTGATACTGTTGCACGGTCTAACCGGTAGCACTACTGTTCTTTACCTCAGCAAACCTTCTGATACTATCATACTGTTTAAGGGCATACTGCACTTTGTTAGAACATGATATTGTATAACTACCATTCTCCGTTGGCCAGTTGCTGACCACTGGAGCAAGTCATGAAGTTGAGCATGAATATGACGACTCATAACAGCGCCGGGTAGCTATACAATATTATGTTCTAACAAAGTTCAATGTGCCTTTAACTAGCGATGTCAACGGTTAGCCCGTTAGCCGTAAAAATAAAAATATCCGAATATGCTTAACGGCTTATCGGTTAATTTTCATAATAATAAATACAAATCCGCATTTTGTTGTTATTTTACGTTGGAACAAAAAAGCTCTCTCGCTCAATCGCTCGCCACCCGTTCTGATGTGCTAGCAACCTACTGGGGAAATAGGACAACCGGTACCGGTTGGTTGTCAAACCGGTTGTCCTATTAAATTCACGTTAATACTCTGTGTGTGTGTGGGGAGGACCTGTTGAGATATTTTTGGGATGTGGCCGTCTTCTGAAATGGACAAATTGTCCTGCCAGTGAGATTTAGCACCAGCTAACCCACGATCAACGTTAGTTAGCTAGTAGTCAACCGGTACCGGTTGTCCTATTTCCCTAGTAGGGGAAAAACAAAGTGATTTGATGGTGTCATACAGGATGTGTTAGAATTGCAGGTTGATTTTCTGTGAAGCACGGGAACCCCATTTTCTCCAGTGAAACGCAAGTATGGAAGAGCAGGAGCAGGCCCTGGCTGCCTTGTTCATGCGAGAGAACTGCATCCATCTGCGTAAATTCTCTGTCTTTTAGATTTGTGCTCCTGAAAAACAGCCGTCGTTATGTGTGTGCGACACAAGAGACTGAAAATCTGCATATGACATTTGTTAAAATGTGTGGTACTCATTATTGTCATTGTCGCTTACGATTGGAAAAGTCATGTAATGTGTCCCCAGCTTTAGCCAGACGCTATCTGCGTGTGCCGGGGACATTCGTGCCCCAGGAGCGGGTGTTCTCGGCGGCGAACCTTACCGTAAACAGACTAGCATACGCACAGATTAACATGTTGACATGTTCTGGTGTTAATCTTCCTGAACAAAAATGTGTAGGCTAGCTAATAAGTAGACTAAATTTGATTTAGTTTAACCTAGTTCACGTCATAGCCTAATTATATATATTTTTTCCCCTCAAGAGATCCGGCTGTAGTATGTGCCGATGTCCATTTAAAAATAATTAGGGCTACAACGTAGGCTGCTATTTGTAGGCTATACAATGTATATTACAACTTATTATTTGTTATGTTGAATGTTACATTTTGAAAGCAATAAATACCATTCTGAGAAACGTCCATTCTGTGTAGGCTATGCATGCATTTTTAATTCGGGGGTTTTGGGTTGGGTATTATGTGGGTCATAGTCTCGCGAAGGCCAGACTTTGTGATGAACACAAAGTCTGGTCCATAGACTTGCTTAACGTGGTAAAGAGCCGCCTACTTTGACAAGATGGCGCATTTGATTGACATGCAAGATAACCAACCACAGACCGTCTATGTTCCGTGACGTATTGAGGCGCTACAGAGGGCGGTCGATTCAGAAACAGCGCTCCAAGAAAAACAGACCTGCATGAAACAAATGTGATGTACTAAAATGGCACGGCGATCTCCATTAAAACAGTCTATCACACCGAAGAAAGATACAGAACCTGACCTGACCGGAACTTCTTAGACATCTTTGTAAACAATGTAAACTAATATTAAAACCAAATGTTCACATTAGCAAGCCTACATGCAGAGCACAGAACCGGTCGTTTTATTTGTTTGCCCTGTAATTAACAATTTAGGCTAGCGAGTAATGTCAGCTGACTAAATGGCTGACTAAAACATTGTAACATATTCGAGACTTGTTTCCATTGTAGTTGAAATAAGAAAATTATATCTTACCATTGCACTACGGTGTGCACTTCATCAACTGCCATTCCGATGAGGCGTTCCTGTTTGTAGCACGTCTCTCCATTTCTTGGTGCCCACAAATAATTTGGGTGATCCAAACACTATGTTGAATCGCCCTGCTGCGATTTCTACATCGGTGGTCTCACTCTTCCCAACACATGCCACAGACAACCCTTTGCCTGTCAGGTACTTAACCTGATCTTCCATTATCGATGTAAGGGGACAGGCGATTAACAAAATAGGTTGAGTTGGGAAGCCTGGTATGTGTTTGCAGAGGGTCGGCCATGCTTGAAATATAAGGCTTTTCACGTATCCTGTCGGCAAACATGCGAGTATATCTCGTTAATTATCTGCCTCAAAACAAACTCTTGAATATCTTTCAGAGATGGAATGTCGTGAAGTTCCAAAACTTTATTCAAACCAGCGTTAAGCTCTTGGTCCGAAACACTCATTGTTCTTGATGGATTCGCAGCATTCACTAGCTACCGATTAGTTATAAGAACTTAGAACTTAACTTGTTTCCCGGCGGACTAATAAAACCCAATTCACTGCGTCATACCGGAAATACGCACACACTCCTGTGATTGATAGTGCTACTAGCCAATGAGTGCTAACTGAGTTTTCTCACAGTCCTGTCCAGCTTATGCAAGCCTATGTATCAGATGCTGCGTACGAAGTGCGTCAAAGCGGCTGAGGCTGAGACTATGTGGGTTATAACTGTAGAACGTTTCAGCATTTCTAACCGTTAATTAACCGAATAATGATGTCGGCTAACCGGTTGCAAAACTATCCGTTATCAACATCCCTACCTTTAACCGGTAGCACTACTGTTCTTTACCCCAGAAAACCTTCTGATACTGTGTTATGTCCCAACGCTGCCCCACGAGTGCGCCCTTCTGATTGTTTTGTACGCAAACCCATTTCTATGCCTCACCTGAGTCTTGATTAGGAAATTACAGACACCTGTGCTGGATTTCCCGGGAGCATATATTTGCGGTGTTCTCTAGCTCGTGGTTCATTTTCCCCTTGGCTAACATCATGCACATTGCCAGCGTTGCTGCCGTGCTGAAGCTCATTTTAAAATATTGGTGTTTCAAGTTGTATGCATATTTTGTAGTTTGTCATAGTCATTGCCGTGCTATAGGGGTGAGCATTTTCTAGTATTTCCACATAGTTCCCCGTTTAAAAGCCAGTTTTAACTGCTTTGTGCAAGCATATTCATGTCTTTTATATGCAGCTTTTGTTAAATGTAAATGGCTGACAAACTACTAGTTTCCAAAAGGATAATTTTGGTAGTAAGCTGCTTGTGGGTTTGTGGCTACTTTACTGTATGGTGGTCTGCCACTTGTGTAAGCTACTTGTGTTTTTTCTAGTGTACTTTCGTCTGATATATATGCTTGTATAATAATATGGTTGTGCTACCAGGAAGTATAACCTACGTAAACACGGAGCCTCAGGACAACTTCGAAGAGGTCCAGAGACAGAAGACATTGGATGCAAACTAACCGGGGTTTTGTTTTGTGGAGCACTTTGTGATGTTCTCACATGGAGAACTTCAACCTGTTGTTCTCAATACGGGAAGGTCGGTTACAGTGGTTCCGAGGCTTCTGATTCGAAAATCGCCGGCACTCGTGTCTCACTGTCTAATATCTAATTTAGATTCCGCTCTCATTGTTTGGGGGGGAGGAACTCAGAGAGACAGACAGACAGACAGGGAGAGAGAAACAGAGAGAGAGAGAGATAGAGGGAGAGAGAGCAACAGACATTAAAGCCAGCATCCCTACACTCAGACTCTGCTCAATGCAAGCTTAGCTGTAGTCTGTAATGTGAAAACAACCATGTGTTTCAGAGAACCGTGGATGTCAGTGGGGTTTGTGCATGAACGTGGCTGCAGTTGCAGACAATAGGGGTAGGAATTGGACATGCTCAGGCCCACGTTGGGTGCCAAATTTAGTAAAAATAAATTCAAAAAACCATCATTCAGTGCTACAAGGCATGCTGATTTTAATCCTCAATTTGAACCGATTCAGTGTTTGACATCTTTTAGAAACCAGTTAACCTTATTTTTTCATCTTGACATATATTTTTTCATATGACTTTCCTACTTTGTTGGGATTGAATAGTAAACATGCAATAAACATCAAGCTTTGTTTTTAAAAAGTCCTGTACCAACTTTGTACACAAAGATGTTGTGTCGGGTCATTTGTGGGGTAGCTGTATAAAATGTAAGAAAATATACAACCTTTTTTATTTTTTTGTGTGTGATTGTGGTGACACTTTCCCATACAGATTTTAAACTTCACAGACTTTCACTTCCCTCAGGCTCTAAAATTAGATGTTTCGTCACAGATCTTTAATATTTATGGATGAAAGGCTAGTTAATTGGGAGGCACACAAAAGGGGAAACAGAAAGTGTCCAAATTTCTCTATCACAGTAGTTTTGTGTGAGTTTAAACTTTTGGGGTCAATTTTACCCCAGACATGAATGGCATCATAAAAGATAATGAGGGTTAATTATAAAACAGTCTATACATTTAAAGGGTGCTTAATTCCATACCTAAATGGCCCATAATTCTGCAAATTATTGAGGGGATGTGTTTGTTTTGGAAAGATGCTGTTCTGGGGTTAATTTATGTTCAAAGACTTTTCATGTTGTGACTTATAGGAACAGCTGACAGAGGGCAATGTTGGCTATAACTTCTTTGTGTTAATTTATTATAATCTGTCCTCTGCTCCTTTTTATTGTCATCTCTCATCTCTGCAGTCTATCCCTCCTACTCTCCCCTTTTCCTATACCACAGGCTAGTGTATGGCATCAGGAAGGAAGGGTTAGCATGGAAGTCTATGGTCTATGGTCTACTCAGTATGAGAAGGGACTGTTTAATTCAGAGTGGGACTCAGAGTGGGAGGATCTTTTTAATTCAGGCATATTTAAAGATTTTTTTAACATAAGTCTGAATTGCAATAAAGCAGCATTTGGTTGAATCAGTTTAATCAGTATTACATGTAAATCCATTGTGCTGAAAAGAATAGGTAAAACTAGATAAAAAGCATGTAAGTCTCAAGCCAGGATTCACATAATTTTAAATTCAATGGCACACATCATTTCAAAGAGGCTTCATCCCAAGTGTGCATCTGAAGGGATCTGAGGTAGAGTTCTCAACGGGCCTGAAAATTCAAACCCGAACCGACCCGAGTGAGTTGAAGCCCGAGCCCGGCTCGCCCGAGATCATCACATACAATACTGAGCCCGAGACCGACCAAACCCGAAAAAAACAAAAAAAACACGAGTCGGTTATTGCCAGAAAAGGCTGCGCAATTTACGTAGGCGGCGGCTCAAATCACATAGCACGGTGTGAGAGAGAGGGAGAGAAGGAGCGAGCAAGCAGGAACGCCACAAGCTAGCTGTGTTTTTAGCCGACTGTTTTTGAGTTTAACAGATTTAGTAATTGAGAGCAGCAGAGTAAAACAATTTTGCCGAAAGCAAGCGATTAGATTTGTACTAATGTTTTAATGTTTGCCATGCTGTAATAGAATTTAGTAGTGTTTTTTTCGTTAGAACGGGATTCAACTTTTTTATTGTTGTGTAGTTCGCATGTTCTTGCTTAATTATTATTGCCCTGTTATCCTTTATCACATAGCAGACGATTCAACTCGAATGCCATTCGCTGTATAGTTAGGCTACAGCAAACGGGAGATGCTGGATGAATAAAATAAATAGCTACATTTTAACAAGTAGAGAAAGTCTTGACAATTGATTGACTCCAAAATTAGCAATCAGAACCACATGTAAAAATGCAGATTAGCCTACTGTAAATACACACACAGAGACATTCTTTTCTTTTATTTTTTATTTTTTGCGCAGCCCGAGCCCTACCCGACCCGACCCGACCAATTAGCATAAATTGTTGTCTCGAACCCGGCCCTACCCGACGGGCTTTTTCAGGCCCCGTCGGGCTCGGGCTGAACCTGAGAACTCTAATCTGAGGGGGAGGAGTGAGGCGACGACTGGGAAGGCTGATGCAGTTCGGTGCTCGGTTTCGACAGTGTACAGAGACCGCAACACTGCGGGTATGGAGGAAAGTCGTGGAGGCAGAGTTTGTGTATTGGACTGCTTAATAATGACACTGGACATCTCGGGACAGCAGGGGCTATTTTTAATCATGGCTAATTCACTTAGTTTGATTAATGCAATGATTATATTGAATGTCTTTGTTTGATATGTGTGTGTGTTGTGGGTCCACTGTCTATGGCTTTTTTGTTGTTGCTGGGGCTACAACTGAAGTTCCCTAGCGGGAAAATAAAAGTTATTCTATTCTATCTATCAGATCTCCACATAAGTCACCCAAGCCAGGATGCATGTTGGGAAAAACGTATTTAACTTGCGCGCACATCTCAAGCTAGGATCATGGCCTTAAAGGAGCTATATGTAACAAATTTATTGTACTAAATCATAAAATTACCATGATATGTCATCTCAGACTCGTGCATAGACAGAGGCTCTCCAACATTACCTTGCACATACTGATGCTGCAAGACTACCGCACAAGTACATATACTCCAGTACAACAGAAATGCTCTTAAATGGAGTTTCCCATTGTGTTGCAGATGTCATCTCTCACATGCATTATAGCCCTTACTTCAGGAGGCTCACCTTTGATGTGTCATCAATGGAGAAGAATGCCTCCAACCTGGTGAAGGCGGAGCTCCGGGTCTTCCGCTTGCAGAACCCAAAGGCCCGCGTATCCGAACAGAGGATTGAGCTGTACCAGGTAACCTGACCTCTCCTTTTATACACATGCCCCAGGTAATTGTCCTTCTAAATGCATGCCATAGTAGCCAAGCTTTCACTGCCTCTTAACCACTGCAGACTAGGTTGCTTACGGGAATAGAAACCCTCCTTGGAAGTAGGCATGTTGCGTCACAAATAAAGAGGTTGTGCTGTACATTGATTGGATTAACCCCTTTTAAAATCCAACCTATCTTGTCTCTGAATTTTTAAATAAGAGCCATCTCCTTATATTGTCATTATGATTTACTTGCCCTAGTAAGCTACTAATTAATAAATTTATAATAGCGTAGGTTAGCTAGCTAGTGTGATAGCAGCCAGTTACCGATGATTTTTAACAAACCTTTGATCTGACATTCATAAAATACCTCAAGTTAGCTATCTAGCTAGCTAAATAAGTAGCTAAATAATGCAATTTATAGGTAGTGGCAAAAAGGCAGAAATATCTATATGATTCACTTAAGTGGACTTTCAATCACTCAGGGCTGCGTGTCCCGATAACGACCAATCGTAGGGTTAAGTGCGATTTTCAAAAGCGATTCTACAAAGGCTCTTTAATTTGTAACACGTTTCCCAAAACTGTTCTTAAAGCGTGAATGTGCACTCATCTCTTAAGAGCTACTTTACGTTGCTGTCTGTGGTGATACTGATACGGTTAATAATGATAATGCCTTGCATTTATATAGCGCCTTTCTCACACTCAACGCGCTGTAGAATGATGAGGGGGAAACTGACCTCAACCACCGAAGCAGACGGTCTCTTGAAATTGTTTTTTCAGCTCCTAAACGCTTCCTGAATATGCATGGTATTAGTAATTGATGCAGATGTTTTCACTTCGTCAGCCAATTACCAATCTTATATAAGGCTTTCATTCCTTGCACAAAATTATCTAATAAAGAAGAATGGTATGGAAGAGTATCCAACAACCAATCGTGAAGACGCTTTCACCGTGTGAAAAATAAATACATTTAAATAAAGAAAATAAATGTAAATATTGTTGCCTCTAACATCACTGAAAAAAACAGTGGTTATGGTAACCGTAAAATTAAATTAATACTAACATGAAAAATCTAATAAAGTATGTGATTAATGGGCTTTTAAAACGCACTTAACCGTCGTCTATGACTGGTCAGGAGTAATCGTTAATCTACAAGCGTTTATAAGTTGAGTTGCCTTTGGGAAACGCACCCCAGAACCATTAGTGATTAGCAACTTCTATGGGGATGAGTACATCCAAACCATGGCAGGAAAATGTGCCCCACAACATTAGGAAACCATTATAGCCATTCAGAGCTAAAAATACTTTTGATATCTTATTTTCAGGTACTCTTACACCTCAGACCCTTGATGACTTACAGCCATTTAGCCAACCATGTGATCCATACTGTGACAGTGTAATTTACAGCTTAATATAGCCCCCCCTCCCCAATTCCCATAGAGATCCATTCAAATGCAGTGAGGTTATAGTATCGCTTGTAAGAGTAATATAAAATAAGATATCAACAGTTTGTGAGCAAAAGTCTAGCGGGGTGGAAATCTCGGAATGAGCGATTTCCGTTTTTTCACCAAGACACGAGACGGCGTTTCATCGTCTTTTCAACACCATGTTTACTGGGACCTTATGATATAGCTAACATTAGCTAATGAGTTTGCATGCATCTTGTCTCTGCTAGCTATATGTAAATACCTTCTTTATTAGAGCTATCCATCTATCTTAGGTAACATAGGTTATAGCCCACAATGGACATATTTATTCATAATGGATAAGTATTTCTTTGGATATTGTAGTAATGGATTAGACATAGATTCCAAGACGTGTCTTCACCAAGGAGGCATGCAATGGAGCTATAACAAAGAATAATTAATTAATAACTGGGCTCCAGAGTGCGACCATTTTCTGTCAAGTGCGACTAAACATTTTCTTTTGTCGCACCAGTGCCTGACATTTGGCGGGTCTGTAGCGTTATTTTTTTCCCACCCGCATTCTGCGAAGACCCGCTCCTACTCTGCCTCTGATTGGCTCTGACCCTGATATTCTTCTTCTCTGAAGATGGGTGGGGGGGGTGGGGGGGGGGGGGAGGGAAATAAGGCACAGAACTATATACGAACGGGTGAAACCACAGAACTATGAAACCCACAGAACTCTAGAAGTTCTATAAGAACTTGAAAGGCAACTGCCTTCTCAAAACAACACATTTTCCACGGCCCAAAGTTTATTCTCTGATTGCCCAACGTGACATGTCACGTGAAGGTGGTCATTTTGTCCCTTTTGCAGAGAGTAATGGCTGCCGCTGCAAATCTAGAACCACCGCAGAGTGGGTTTTGTGAGAACAATCAATGTTATGTGAAAATCAAAATAATAAATACATCGATAAATTATTGAATACGTCTATGCTATGATTACATTCACATACTTAAATAATGATTGTTGCACCTGTTTCCTTAATGCGTTTGATTTCTTTTGAGCGATGAGAGAGTGCAGCACACATCAACATAGCTATAAGAGCAACATGAAATGGTAAACGCAGCCACAATAACTTTCCACGTTATGTAGGCCTAAAGCTACAATGTCCTATATAGCCTACAATAAACGGGAGCACTCACACTTCTTCGCAAACATTTATTGCATAATGCTAAACAGATAAAGTAGTAGGCCTAATCTTAGTGGGAAAGGAAACCCAAACAAGCCTTGTCAATATTGAGGGTTCAGTGAAGAATTTAGCCTGTGCTGAATCATTTTCTTTTTATGGCCAGTCATGTTTGATGGCATATGGAACCCAGTGTTCTCAGCTTGTTAGTTGGGCTATATGGCAATTGAAGGGACTCATAACATACTTTTTATTTTATGTTGTTTAGATCTCTTATGATTGTTTTCAGAGTTAATTAGTTGAGACTACACTGTACAGCAAATATCTGCTTACTTATATCACACAATGCATTTTATGCTAGAATGAGTATTGCTAAGGTTCTTGTGGTAGCAGACAACAAGATTAGATAACAACAAGATAGTAGACAACAAGACTAATCAGACAATACAGACGACAGCGCACACTTTTGTTTGAGTTATTTGAGTTAGTCAAGCATTTTAAACATCAGCATTTTATTTTTTAAACAATTGTGATTTCTTGTTTGTGCTGTGAAAACATTTATCTGCACCTTTTTTCCTGTTTACAATCATTTACATAACGTGTTAAGAAATTGTGTATGGGAACTGACAAAAAAGGTAACGCTTAAAATGTATTATTGCGGCGCCAAAATGCGCGGTGAAAAATTTTGGGTGCACCTAAATTATGTGCTGGTGCACCTAAATGAAAAAGTTGTGCACCAGTGAAACCAATGGAAAAAGTTAGTCTGGAGCCCTGAATAAGCTACATAACTTAGCTAACCCAGATAGCATGCCGATATCGGACCACCGAACTATATGTATCGGAAAACTAACCAAGTCAGTTAAAGTTGGACTGCGCTGGTCGTTTTTCATCTAGCGATCTGTCAGGGGGGCAATATTAGTAAATAAGCTGGAGGATTGCACCTGGTGAGTTGGCAGTGGTCTGCGAGTGGAGTGAAGCTGGCACCCAGTACACTAATGGGTCTTGCAGGTGTTCCAATTTGACCATTTTGATGCCTGCAGAACTGCACCGCTGGTAAACCGAGCTACAAAACAGCTAGAAACCCTCCAGCTGATTCTGCCGGTCACTAACAGGTCCCTGTCAGACCAACGCTAGATGACCTCTTGCAAACCAATGTGCAAACAGGCAGCAGTCCGACAGCATATACGCCGGGAGCCCGCTATCTGGGTAGCAAGCTAGATAACGCTAATGTCTCAGTGTGAGATGATAAGAAAAGCAAAATTCCATAGAAATACTCATTTCGGTCATGCTGTAATAAATTACGGTCCGAACCCCAGCATAACAAGGAAGATAATGACTAACATTATATGATCGATCTGATCACTTGTCTGATAATTTGCTTGCTAGCTAACGCGTTAGCGTACCGGTCGAGTAGAAAAGTGGCCATGCATCGCTTCTCAAGCATTGTGATTCTTTGAGCTCCCTCCAACGCCCAAATACCAAACTAAGGTTGACCCTCGTCTTGCACCGGTTCTTGTCACTAAGGACTGGTACCGGGGTTTCTTGGATCTAACATTACGGTGGTGGAGCCGGGCGCTCGCTTGGCATCAAATTACACCATCACTTTCGGACTAGCTGAATCTGGCAACCAATTGAGACTCCTGATGCAGAGGTGGGGGTGGTACCAATGTCTTAATACTACTGGCTCAGGAGTTTGTTAGAGCCGGGAACCAAACTCTGACGTCTTAGACAGAGAAACGCTGCACTCTTTTAAGGCCCGATAAACAATTTTTATAATGATAAATTCATAATCAATATTTATTTTTAGGGAAAAGCAATACTTTTATTCTGCATCTTTCATCAAGTTCTGTGGATGTATTATATAAAAAAAATGTTATATCTGTAACCTTTAAGAAAGCAGCCTTCTAAATACCTTTGCATCGTCATATTGGTGCTAGAAACCATCTATTTTAATTCCAGCACAATAATTCACTATATCGGCTGCCATATCGGTAATTTCCTCCCTCTAAAATCGGCATCGGTCTCAGAAATCCCATATGGGTCGGGGTCTATCATTAATCTCTTTGCGCAGATGCCTAGTGACCAGGACGCCGGTGATTTTGCTCAACTGAGTCATTCGTTGCTCCTGCAGCCAAACTGAGTGGAAATGATAAACTCCGTGTTTTATCTTTATTAGTACACGATTTGTGTCACTATTTCCCGTAGCAAGTCCATTTAACAAGCAACCCCCCACCCAGTCTCGCCTGCAACTATACCTACCCATGCATGACATAGTAGACAATAGCGTCTATGTTTGAGTTCATAAATATATTTATTCATCATATAAAATTCGTATTCCGTCATAGCAACAAGATAAACCCAACAATAGCCTGATTGTATGCCAAAAATCTGTGAAAAGCCCTGCTCACTTAAATGCAAAATAAACATGTGAAATTATTGTCATTATGCCATGTCATTCTACTATCAATATCTGCTACTAAATATTAAATAAATATACAGTCTGTGGCAAACTCTGAGCTGGTTGGAGCTGTCACGCAACTGAAAACAGTAATCTCAATGTCCACACCGCGAGAGTTCAGTTTAAATTGCAAATTTATTGCTGTTTTTGTGGGGAAGAGAGGTAGAGGTTAGTGGGAGCGTCAGCCAGTCCGTAATCCGTGTGAATAGTCGAGGGTTCGGTACACGTAGCCGGGTTCTCTTACGGTCCAGGGCTGAGGAAGGAGGAGGGTTGTCAGACAGGCGAGGGTCGGTAACGTGGCGGGTTCTCATGCAATCCGGGAATCGGGCGCACAGCAGACTTCTCCTGACAAAACAAATCAAACACAGCACTTTTTAACTTTCTCTCTCCTATCTCCAATCTCCTCTCTCTCACTCTCTCTACTCCACCTGGTTTCGCCTAAGCTACTCCGTCTTCTGGTTGTTTGCCAGCCCTTTTTCTAGGGCACCGCTTAGCGCGGTGATTCGCTACAGCTGACTTGCCCGGTGTCTTCTTCAGGTGTCGTGTATTTCCTTGTTGAGGTGGTGACGTCATCGGAATTCCTAATATGGGCATGCCATCTCTCCACATAAGCCGAACATATCTTCCGTCTATCACCTCTCCGTGGTTCTGTCCCCTCCGGTTGCCACACCCCCCCCCCCCCCCCAGCTCCGACCGGGAGGGCGGGGTGGCCCAGGAACCCAGGGCGTCTCTTCGCGACAGTGCGTCCGCGTTCCCATGGGCAGCTCCGGACCTGTGGACGACGTCAAAGGCATAAGGTTGCAATGAGAGGAACCAGCGGGTGACCCTTGCATTATTGTCTTTGTTCCTGGACATCCACACTAGGGGCGCATGGTGCGTTACCAGGGTGAAGTGCCGTCCCAATAAGTAATACTTTAGGGGACAAAACGTCCCAATAAGTAATAATGGGGGACAAAACGTCTGTAATAGCTGGCGAACCCAATGAACACTCGTACCTTCTTCTTGGTGCAGGGGCGGGGCCATTCCCGGATTGCCTCGACCTTTCCTATCCGGGTTTTGACACAGCCGCGCCCGATCGTATACCCCAGGTAGTCTGCATCTCGAAGGCCGAGGTGACACTTCTTTGGGTTGGCTGTTAGTCCTGCCCCCCGTAGGGCGTGAAGCACAGCGTCGATTTGTCGTAGGTGTGTCCCGCATTCCTCCCCGTGTATTACGATGCCGCGGCGTATACACGGTGGGGTCGTAGGACCCGGTCCATTAGTCTCTGGAAGGTGGGCGGGGCCCTGTGGAGCCCGAATGGCAGCATCTTATACTGGAAAAGACCGTTCGGCATAACGAACGCAGCCTTCTCCCTGGCCTCGGGCGCCAGAGGTACCTGCCAGTAACCCTTTGTCAGGTCCAGCGTGGTGATAAACCGGGCTCTTCCCAGGCGTTCGATGAGTTAGTCGATTCTAGGCATAGGATAGGCATCAAATTTGGAAATGGCGTTTAACTGTCTAAAATCGTTACAGAAACTAATCAACCCATCCAGTTTCGGTACCAGCACAATCGGACTACACCATTCACTATTTGACTCCTCAATGATTCCGGCCCTTAGCATGGCTTGTACCTCGGCTGCAATGGCTTCTCTTCTGGCTTCTGGGATCCTGTAGGGCCTCAGTTTTACCCGTTTACCTGGCTCTGTGACGATCTGGTGCTGGATTAGGTCGGTGTGTCCCGCCTCTGTGGAAAATACGTCTCTGTTCCAATTGACGAGGTCCTGTCGCTGACTCGGGGTCAGTTACTCTCCCATCTGGACTTCGACTGGTTCCGTTTTCACAGCAACCTGAAGGGAGTTGATAGAAAACAGGACCTCACGGGCCACCCATTTTTTTAGTAGGTTTACATGGTACACTTTAGTTGGGGGTCGTCGTCCAGGCTGTCGTACCCAGTAGTTGACTGGCCCCACCTTTTCGATGACCTCGTAGGGCCCGATCCATTTAGCTAAGAACTTACACTCGGAGGTAGGAACTAAGACCAGTACTTTATCTCCTGGGGCGAACTCCCTGGGTTGGGCCCCTCGGTTGTAGACCCGCGCCTGTGCCGCTTGGGCCTCCGCCATGTATTCTCTTACCATAGGCCAGATCGTCGCCATCCGTTCTTTTATCTCTTCCACGTGTTCCACCATGGTTCGATGGGGAGACGGCTGCTGTTCCCAAGCCTCTTTGGCCAGGTCCAACATTCCTCAGGGTCGTCTCCCGTACAGCAGCTCAAAAGGGGAAAACCCGGTGGACACCTGGGGTACCTCGCGAATAGAAAAGAGTACGAACGGCAGCAGCTGGTCCCAGTTTCTCCCATCGGCCTCCATCGTCTTCTTGAGCATCTTTTTTGAGGGTTTGGTTAAACCTCTCGACCAACCCATCCGTCTGAGGGTGATAAACAGAAGTGCGTAACTGGGTTACCTTCATTAGTTGGCACAGGTCCCTCATGATTTGTGACATGAAGGGGGTGCCCTGGTCTGTCAGAATTTCCTCCAGCAGCCCGACCCGGGAGAAGAGTAACATCAGTTCCCTCGCAATCCCCTTAGTGGCCATGGGTTCTCAGTGGGATTGCCTCCGGGTACCTGGTGGCGTAGTCTACCACGACCAGGATGTACTGGTGCCCTCGGCTGCTCCGGGGTAGGGGTCCCACCAGGTCCATGCCGATCCTACTGAAAGGTATAGAAATAATAGGCAGAGGGATGAGAGGGCTCCTCACTTGAGGTCGAGGCGCCACCTGCTGGCAGTCAGGGCAGCTACGGCAGTAGTCCTCTACGGCCTTTTTGATCCCTGGTCTGTAGAACCACGCCTTAATCCTCTCCAGGGTCTTCTCCACCCCTAGGTGGGCCCCCAGCAGATGTGTGTGGGCGGGCTGTAAGACCGAGGGGATAAAGGGACGGGGCACCAACAACAGTTCCTGCTGCACCCCGCCGTCATTACCACTTGAACAGGTTGTTTTTAATGGCAAAGTGAGGAAATGTCATTTTCTTACCCCGTCTAATAGTTTTCCATCCACCATTGACACCTGCTGGAGCGAGCTGGTGAGGTTGGCGTCCTCCAGCTGGGCTGTCCCGAATCTCCCGGTGAGAGGGGCTGGTAGTGGCCGGTCGTCGGTGTTTTGGGGGAACAGATCGGCCACGTCCTCTTCCCCCTCTACTGGAGGGCTTTCCTCTTCCTCCCTCGCCATCTCCCAAGCGGCCTCTTCAGCTGCTCTTGCTGTCTCGCTGGCCACTCCCTCTGAGAGCGGCTCTGTGGAGGCCTCTGGATCTACCTCCTGGAACCCACTCAGCTGTTCTGGCTTTTGAGGGGGCTTTTTGGGTTTTTTGGTCCTTCCACTCCCCGCTAGACCGTGCCATAGGCCTCCCTGCCGATGAGTACTTGAATGGGGAGGTCTGCGACGATCCCCGCGGGCCCGCTGTACCGCCCTCTCGTGGTTTGTAGGTCCAAAAAAGTGGTGGGGTATTCCCGGGTCTCCCCGTGTATACATGTGACTGCAACCTTCTCTGACAGATGGGGATGTCTGGCTAAATCTGAACAGACCAGGGTCACCGCGCTTCCGGAGTCCAGGAGAGCCGTTGCGTCCTTTCCGTTGGCTTTCACAGGCGTGAGAGGAGAACCGTCGCTCTCCTGGGCCCAGCAGGCCGTCAGTAACCGACAGGGCTGGCTCGTCTCGCTGGTTGAGGCCGTGGGCATGGGGACATCCCCCCAGTGAGGGCAGCTCCATGTGATGTGGCCCTGTTCGCCACACTCATAGCACCTCCTGCTGTCAGTCGTCACGAGGGGCCGGCGCCTGGGTGGTTCGGCCGGGGTTTCTACTGCAGGGCCTCGAGTGTAGTCGTCCATCCGAGGACGTTCCTTAGGCCTGGTGGTCGCTTCCGGTTTCACTGCCTGACCGCTGCGCACCAACGCTTGGGACGCCTGATATCCTTCCATCGCCTCGACCAGCTCTTCCACGTTCTTGGGGTTGCTCTGACTTGCCAGTTTTTTTGCTTCGAAGGGGAGTGCGCGTAGAAACCGGTCCATAATCACCCTTTCGACGGCTCCCAGGGTTTTAGGCTCTGAGATCAGCCATGCATTGGTGAACCGGGTGAGCTGTTGCATTTGTGCTCGGGGTGAGACTGATGGGTCATATGTCCAATCATGGTAGCGCTGCACCCTAGTCAGCAGTGTGTATCCATGTCGCTGCAGAATTTCATCTTTTAGTTCCTCAAAAGTTACCGTTCTGCCCTCTGTTAGATCTTGATAGGTGGTCTGAGCCACGCCCGTCAAAAATGGAGCCAGCAAATCCGCCCATTGTTCTTCTGGCCATTTCTCCTGCTTTGCGGTGATTTCAAAAGTGCAGAGGAACGTTTCGACATCGTCCGCGTCGGTTTGTTTCACCAAAAAGTGGGCGGGGTTTGCGCATTCTATCCGAGCCGCTTCTTTTTGCTCGATGTGGACGGTGTATAATCCTTTGAGTTCGGCTTGGAAGACGTTTGTTTGCTCGAGCTGTTTGGCCATGAAATGTTCCATGTTTAGCTGTTGTTGTTGCATTTGGTGCTGTTGGAGCTGCATACTTTGTTCATGTCGCTGCTGTTGTTCCTGGTTGCTTGCGACGAGTCTATAAAATATGTTGCCTAATCATTCACTCTTGTACCTCAATAAAACATCACTTGTCCCTGTACTCTACAGTATGTATACTTTTGTCATGGGATAGCATTTTCCTGTAGTTTTTTAAAAAAAATTTTTTTTAATGTTCCTATTCACAATGACTCCAAGGAAAATTTTACCTTAATCTACCACATATCAGTGCACAGTGAATTGGAATGAGCATTTGTCATGCCCTAAGAGACAAGTGTATATGCCATAGCCTATATTATGTATGATAACATGAACATAAAATAGTATTCCACCATCTGCAAAATGCTGCCAAATGTTCTATCGTCAATGGACATCAGTAGCCTACATCAAAAATACATTTAACGATTGCACTACAGTGTGTGAAATGCACTCAAAATGTGAAAATAACAGTAGGGCTATCAAACATATTGGAAAGACAGTGCTCGAGTGGAAACACGAACGTACATATGTAGCCAGTGAGACCAACGGCATTTTAGACGCAAAAATACTTTCATGTTGGAAAAGGGAAACTCCCCTTCCTAATGCATTTTCTATAGAGCTTGCGTAATACTAGACCATTAAAACGAATACAGCCGAGCGTAATGGCAGTTGTTAATTGTTCAAAGCCCCCAAAAAGACATGGCATATACCGTTGCTAAGGTTATAATGTACTCTATTGGATAAAAAAGCCGACAATTAAACCAGAATGAACTGTAATGAATGCGACCATCTCAATGTGTAAAACCAATGGTAGGATTGTATATTTATTTCATATTTAGAAGCATATATTGCTAGTAGAATACATGAAAGAATGATACAGTACTTTCACAGTTTATTTTGAATTTGAGTGAGCAGGCCTTTTCACAGCTTTTCTGGCATAAGATAAGGCTATTGTTGAGTTTATCTTGTTGCTCTGACGTTATTCTAATTTTATGTGATGAATAAATATATTTATGAACTCAAACATAGACGCTATTGTCCACTATATCACACATTGGTAAGTATAGACTAGGTGGGGGTTGCTTGTTAAATGGACTTGCTACGGGGAAACTCTGTATTCGGTAGAAATCGTCACGAACCGTCTACTAATAAAGTTAAAACACAGATTGTGTGATTTCCACTATTAGTTTGGCTGCAGTAGCAACGAATGTCTCAGTTGAGCAAAAAGGTCCCGCCGGCGTCACCTTCTACGCAAAGTAGTTAATGGTCATGGATCATAATGTAACATTAGTTGACATGGTTCCTTACTGGGTGATTCAATAAGGCAGAGGAAGATGTAGGCTATAGGGAATCAGGGAATACCGGAGGAGCTCTACTCTGTAACCGACAGCACTCAAGTCCTGTTTGGTTTAGTTTTCCAAAACATCTTTCGAAAATAGTAGCCTATCAATATAATCTTCTGACATAATAAAATAGCAATGATAGCTAGCTTGATCTACGATGTGTCCCTATTCAGAACAGTGAGATGCAGGCAGCATTTCTTCCCTCGCTGGCTCCGCCTACTTGTCTATGTAATTTACATGCCCACTTAAAAACCCTGTCGTCTTTCAGAGAGGAGGAAGCAAATTTTCAACTATATATTCAAATACATTTTTTTGTTGGCCAGTCACAGAGAAAAATTTAATTAGTGGCACCTTCATCTGTTCGATAAGGTTAATGTTGTTTCTGGGTGGAATTACCCTTTAAACTATCAGAAGGGGCAAATGTATATGCTTTATAATTGACAAAACACATTTTAAATTTTAATGTTTTGGATAGGGTTTCTACCCCCCTATAGATATCTACCCCTCTATACTGATGAAAAGTTTCCCACTTGAAAATGATACAAAAGTGAGTTTATGAGCCAAAACAGTTGATTTGTAGTTAAATATATAATTATTTTATGATTTAGAGCAATCTGGGTTTCGTGCTCACCATATCACAGAAACTGCATTGTTTAGAGTGGTCAAGAGTAAATATAGACTTGAATAAGCTTTCTATCTTGGTGCTGATCTGATTGTCGCTTTTGATACGGTTAACCACCACATTCTTCTTGACAGATTTGAGAAGTGGGTTGGCCTCTCGGGCCCGGTTCTAAACTGGTTTGGGTTATATCTGACTGGGATAAATTTTATGTTGCCCTGGGCAACCATATGTCTAACCAATTTGAAATATCATGTGGGGTCCCTCAGGGGTCCATTCTCGGGCCTTTATTCTTTAATTTGTATATGCTTCCTCTAGGGGATGTTATTAGGAAGCACAACATTATTTTTCACAAGTACGATGATGATACTCAACTGTATTTCTTCATCTCCTGATGATTTTGGTCTTCTGAGTTCTTTAATCCATTGTCTTGAAGTCATCAGTTTATGGATGTCCCACAGCTTTTTAAAACTAAATAGCGATAAAACTGATATCTTAGTCCTTGGTGCAAAGGCTCAGAGATTAAAACTGTCTGTCCCTTAATAGCAAGATGCAAGTAAGAAACTTACAAGGTGAGTAATCCTAGACTCTGACATTAACTTTGAGACTCATGTTAGAAATGTGACGGAAGGTAGCCTTCTACTAGTTAAAAAACATTGCTAAAGTGCGGAGCTTCGTTTTACAGGCCAAGAAACTTGTACGTGCATTTATTTCTAGCAGACAAGATTATTATAATGACCTTTTCTCAGGTCTTTCAAAGAAAATGATTGGAAAGACAAGAAATAATGAACATATTAAACCTGTCGTAAAGTAATTACACTGACTACCTGTTAGCTCCAGAATTGATTTTAAAATTATTTTATTGGTTTACAAATAAACCAATCATCACAGCAAAGCATCACAGTACATACGTGATATGCTCTTGGATTATGAACCCATTAGATCCTTTAGAGTCTTTTAATTATTCCAAGAGTTAGAACCAAAACTGTAGGGCAAACAGCTTTAAGTGTCTATGCACCCTCTCTTTGGAATAACCTGCCAGTTGACCTTAGAAATACAGAAACATTACAGGGTTTTATTTATTTTTTTAAACTGAAAACATATCTTTTCAGTGCAGCTTTTGATTAAAGGTTGTATCAGCGATTTTGGGTGGAAACATAAATGATCACATTCATCTGATTTTTCCTCACGATCCGCTAGCTGCCCGCCCCATAAGCAGGCCGTCAAAAAACCGCGTCTCTGTAGGCAGCCTATGCTCCGAGATCGTACACAAAAACAAATGATACTACCAACCACTCAAAACCAAAATAAACAGTATTCCAACCAATCACAATGATCTGCACAAACGTGACGTCACTTCTGAAGCGAAATCCCAAACAAACATACTTATGAATAATTATGTTATGTTTTAAAAAATAGTGTTCAAGCATCCAGAATTATAACCACGTTAATAACGTTTGTAAGAAACCAAATCGTTTGTAAATCCGTCAAGATTTCAGCGAGATAAGAGTATTAGCGTTTGTGCAGATCATTGTGATTGGTTGGAATACTGTTTATTTTGGTTTTGAGTGGTTGGTAGTACCATTTGTTTTTGTGTACGATCTCGGAGCATAGGCTGCCTACAGAGACGCGGTTTTTTGACGGCCTGCTTATGGGGCGGGCAGCTAGCGGATCGTGAGGAAAAATCAGATGAATGTGATCATTTATGTTTCCACCCAAAATCGCTGATACAACCTTTAAAATTTGAAATAGTTTTACTTTGATTTTATAGTACATACTTATTACTTTTATTTTCTTTGTTGTATGGTTTCTGTGAACTGCTTGTGTAAACACATTGAGTTGTTTTCTGTCTGAAATGTGCTTGATAAATAAAATGTGATTTGTTGGTGAGATCCATGCACTATAAAACCAAGGGGGCGTGTAGCTATGGTGAGAGGTCACACAGTTATTCCTCACAGGAATCCAAAAAAGGATTGTGACTTAGTTAAACCAGAGACGATACATAGGATTCACAAAGCACCCTAAATGGGTGGAAAGCATGCACAGGGAAGTAGCAACACAGTGCATCTGGGTTAAGCATACTGAAATTTTGTTACCTACATACATTTTTAACTGACTCAAAATTACAAATTTTATGCAGAAGGGGCTCAAGACAGGGCATGTCACAAAGTTGATCACAGAAATTACCGCTCGGATCCTGAAATCTGCCAGTAATGTGGCACAGTCCATTTAATTGCCACACAATGTAAATTTGTCAATGACCATATCAGCTATCATAGTTGCAAGAGGAAGACACTACACGTTAGGCAGGCAATACTAGAATTACTGGATGACATTGGGCATGCTCCCTGTAATTTTTTGTTATAATTTAAGTAGACTATTTCATTGTACTCAGATAAATATTTAGACAGATCCAATAAAAAATATTAGGGTTTGTACTTTAATAATAATGCTGAGTGATTCCCTGAAATTTAGGTGTTTTTTATGTGTTTAAATAAATAATTAGTCAATGTCGGTTTGATTATTTCAATAGTTTTAATTCGGTGGCGGAACAGTGTTTTTTTCTGAGCTCGGCATGCTAGTTTTTCAAGTTTTAGTTTTTAAACGGCAGCTACTCAACACAGTTCACGCAGAAATAACTACAATGAGGATAATCCATTGCCACTACAGGCATGCAAGTAATCCCAATACTCAAAAAATGCCAATACTCCCAATACTCAATTATTAATGGTTACTTATTCATTAATATCTTGACACAAACCGCAATGTCTAAAGCTAACGTTAGCTGTTATCAAGTGTGAGCCTACTAGCCAGCTAGCTAGCATGGCCTCCTGAAGAAAACAGTAAACTAACATAATATTCGCTGGCTGGCTGGCTGCCTGCCTGCCGAAGCGAAAATCTCTACTTGCTGAGCAAATACTGTATTAAGTGATAATAATCATTTCTGTAATATGCAGGCAACCTTTAAAGGGGCTATGTGTAATATCCAGAAATTCCTTCTCATTAGCCATAAGTGAACTGCAGCCGGCAGCGGGAACGAGCAACACTCATCATGTTTTTTTCCTTGCTTGGACCATTGGCTCCATGATACTAACTTGTGAGAGTATCATCAACCCCACACGAAGGCTTATTGTCTGGTGGTGGTGTGGGGGTAGCTAGCTTGGCCGACATGGGTGATTTATACTAATGTTACTTAGAGTCAGTCTAAGTATTCGACTCACGTTATGTATTATGACAAAAACGGTGTTGATTTAGCCAACAATGAATTATGTACAAAGCAAAGGAGTAGAACTATCGATAGCTTTCTAGCCAAGAGCGATGTAAGGCAGGGGTGGCCAACTAGCTACCTGTAACCTAGTGAGTTTGATGGCTGGCTAACATTAGCTACTACCCAACCCGGCGTTGCTTAGTAACGTTAGCTGGTAAATTAATTTGTAAACGGCAAGCTAGCCAACTAAAGTTACCAGCCAGATCAGCCCCAGGAGTCAGGTTTGAATCAATGTAAGTTAGCTAGGTAACGTTTAAAACTCAGACAGCATTTTGCTAGTGATAACGTTCACCCTTGTCTATGCCCGATTTCGGTCAGACTGCCGTTTGGCCAAACGGGCTTCAGTCGATATAATTTTATTTATCTTTGCCTTTGGTGGACTCGACGAGGGTGTTGGGATGGGAGCCGGTCATTTGCTGGCTGACTGATCCATTTCTCAGCAGATAGTGATTGTTACACAAGTTCGCTAGCCCTTTAGTTTATGTTGGTGCTGTGGAGGGCGGGCCAGAGAGAGGGAAGGCACTCAGAAGCGCGCTTAGACGTCACATTCTGCATTCAAAAAATTATTTTCCCGGGCAAGTCCAACCCTTTACATAAAAATCAACCCATAAGCTCTTATACGCAACGGAGAAAGTCGGGGAAGGTCTCATTTTTTAAGTTACGTTACAATCTGTTCATACATTGGCAATTGAAAGCGATTTATGCATGTTAAAATCTTACACGTAGCCCCTTTAAGATTGTAAGGACAGCACACTTTTTTTTTCCTGAGGTTCTTTAAAAAATCTATTGAGGCCACGTTTATTTTGAGATTAAAAGTTTAACATTTCTTCTTTTTCTTTTTGAGTTAGGCCTAAAGTTTAATATTTCAATTAAAATTATGCACAAAGGATGTTATTTGTCATTATGTCATGGTACATTCATGTTAAAAAAAATAAATCTAGATCGAAACCTGAGATTATTTTACAAATCCGAACTCAAAAAATGCTAATCGCTCAGCACTATTTAATAAAAAATATGGAAATGGTACAATTAAGTAAAATGAGTTAGTTATTCCAAGACATTGCAGAGGTCCATTTTCTGGCCATTCAACTGATCTTATCTGCGGCTCATTGGTTCCTGTTTTTATTCATTATAATTTCTGCACCATTATTTGTGCAACAAATGAAAATTAATCCCTTGTCACGGCAGGCATGTTTCCAATTACTGTTTTCAAATAGGCGCTTGCTTAAATTATAAAAATATAAAATAGTGAGTAAAACCAGTCTTACTTTATTTGTGCATTCGGAGACTTGACACCAAGACCCGTTTTTAAGTTAAAAATAAATGTGTTCAGACAACTGAGTCGAGGCACAGCTTCAAGATGAAACTTGGTACAATCCCACTTAAAAATATTATGAAGGCTGTTGGCCGATGTGTCATGTTTTTAACTGAAAAAGTCATATATTGTACTTGTGAACAAGCTCTTTGGGCATGGTTGTGCGGTTAGTTTGTTTTCATCAATGCTTTCATGAATCAGTCATTAATATGGCACGTACAGTGTTTTGCAGCTGTTTCGCAATATGGGGCACCAACTGAGCTTGCTATTTTTTCTTAGTGTGTCTACCCTTGAGAGAATTTCTGTTGACACTGGAGTTGGAGAAAAGAGCCTCCACAACCATGTAGTGTATTTAGCTAGCTAGATAACCACATCGTCTGGCATGGCAGGCATGGGAATTCTCTTTAGAAAAACATGAAAGCATGGCAGTGGTACATTTCCTTGTGAATCAAGAATGTCCCCCACCCTGCAGTTTGCAGAACACACAATATATAGTGCAGGGACCTGGAACATTTACCTGTGAATATTACACTAACCTGGTAATAATTCAATCCCTTTGTGCTTGTGAATAATTAAATCTGTGTGCCGGCTTGTCTTTACAGATTCTAGGACACAAAGACCTGACATCACCATCACAGCGCTACATTGACAGTAAGGTGGTGCGCACACGCACAGAGGGGGAGTGGCTATCCTTCGATGTGACAGAAGCTGTCAGTGAATGGCTACTTCACAGAGGTGAGAGAAGAGATAAGGTGGGGCTCTGGAGAAAAAAGGAGGCGGGGCTGTGGGAGAGAGATGGAGGAACTCTGGGGAAAAAGATGCAGTGCTGTGAGAGAAAGAGGGAGGAGCTTTGGGGGAAAAGGGGCAGGGCTGTTGGGGAGGTAAATGGAAAACCGAAGCAAGTAGTTGGTACTACAGTAAGCAGTATTGTCAATGTACTTACTCTATAGGTCATTTTCTGATTTTGCACACATACTCCATTTTATATTTAGATGTATTCACTTTTGAGAAATGAAATGGAGATATACATTTGTGCATGGTATAAAAAATCATTCTCTCCTCTCCCCCACCAGACAGAAACAATGGCTTCAAGATCAGTTTACATTGTCCATGTTGTACATTTGTGCCATCAAATAACTACATCATACCCAACAAGAGTGAGGAGCTGGAGATCAGGTTCGCAGGTAACCGTTTTGTGTGTGTGTGTGTGTGCACGCAGGTGTAGTTCGTATATGTGCGATTCACAGATGGAGCAGTGTGTATAATTGGCTGATATCAATAAAAGTGTATGTGTGATTGGATCTTATAGAAGACAGGGTGTGAGCATGATTGGCTGGTGGTAGTGGTGACAGGGTGTGTGTTTTTGGCAGGTATAGATGAAAGGGTGTGAGTGAGATTAGCCGGTAGTGGTGACAGGGTGTTTGTGTGTTTTGCAGGTATAGATGAAAGGGTGTTAGCGTGATTGGCTGGTAGTGGTGGCAGGGTGTGTGTGTGTTTGGCAGGTAGTGGTGACAAGGTGGGTGTGTGTTTGGCAGGTATAGATGACAGTCTCCTGCATGGTGGGGATATGAAGATATTTAAGAGCCGCCGGCCCACCGGACAGAACCCTCACCTGCTACTAATGCTACTGCCCTCTTACCGCCTGGAGTCACAGCACAAGAGTCACCGACAGAAACGTGCGGTGGACACTGCCTTCTGTTCCAGGTGACTTTATTATCACAACCTTCTACACACCTCTATCACCTGCTACATCCCAATCACCAACTTCCACACTTGTACGACCAGCTTCCCCACCTCTGTCAGTACTGTATCCACTAGGATTGGGAAAAACTCCGAAAATCGCTAAATGGTTAGACGGTGCAAAAAAATGCATTTACACATTTAAACGACAAGATTCTGGGTTGGGGGGAGGGGAGTCTAAATTTGCCCCATTTCAATTTAAACCTACATGCTACCCTAACTGTAGCGATGTATATACAGTAACTATAGCTTTTTTACATTTTTACATTTTAGACATTTGGCAGACGCTCTTATCCAGAGCGACGTACATTAGTGCATTTTCCAACCTGAAACAAGTGCGTTAAAACAACCCTAAAAGGTAAATACGAATTCAAACACCAAGCGCAGTCAGTATGATTATTATTATTATTATTTTTTTTTTTTTGGGGGGGGGGGGGGGGGACCACACAATATCAATCATTGGCGTGCACAACAGTAAGCCAATAAGTAACCTTACAAGTATTAAACTAGAAGCTTGAACCGCTTAAACAAGGATTTATAAAACATAATCAAGGGAGGTCACAAGGAGGTAGGGAGGGGTGGAGAGAGGTGCAGCTTAAAGAGGTGAGTCTTCAATTTTTAAATACAAAGTTGCAAAAACAGCAAATACTGTGGCCTAAGTTTGGTTTTGTTTGCAACTTACAGTGAGCACCATAATTCATTGGACAGTGGCACATTTTTTGTTATTTTGGTTCTGTACTCTAGCACTTTGAGTTTGAAAGGATACAATGACAATGCGGTTGAAGACTGTCAGCTTGAATTTGAGGGTATTTTCATCAATTTCGGATGAACCGTTTAAAAATTATAGAACCTTATGTACATAGTCCCCCCCCATTTCCAGGCATCAAAAAATATTGGACAGGTTAACATAATGTAGATTAAAGTAATCCTTTTTAATATTTGGACGCATAACCTTTGCATGCCATGACTTCCTGATGTCTGTGACCCAACAATATCAAAAGACTCTTGATATCTTATTTTATGGTACTCTTACAAGCAATACTATAACTCAGGGGTTCCCAAACTTTTTTCTGATGCGACCCCAAATTAATGCTCATAAATGTACACGACCCCAACACCCAACATGTACGCACGCATGTGCACGCATGCCTCTGTTGAAAATTACATAAATCACAGAGTAGATGCAATCTGTGATTGGTTGAAATGTATGAAGTAACGATGACATATTTATATTTGGGTTGTTGAAATATTGTACATGTAGTACATTCACATATTTGGAAGAGACAAAAAAACTTTCTATTCTTATTTTCAGAAAAAAGTTTCAATAAAAATGTCTGGCAACCCCATCCTCAAATCAGGCGACCCCACTTGGGGTCGCAACCCCATCCTCAAATCAGGCGACCCCACTTGGGGTCGCAACCCACAGTTTGGGAACCCCTATAACTTCTCTGCATTTGAATGGATCTCTATGGGAATTGGGAGGTGGGGCTAGATTTAGCTATAAATTATGCTGGAACAGTATGGAATACATAGTTGGAAAAATGGTTGTAAGTCCTCAAGGGTCTGAGGTATCAAACAAACCTCAAGCCATCACTCTGTTTCCAGGTATGCAGTAGATATGGATGGATCACTTTAAGGGTTGTTTCTCCTGACAAATTTTTCCATTGAACTCTATGGAAAAATAAGTCAGGAGAAGAAACCCTTCAAGTTATCCATCCATATCTACTGCATATCTGGCAGCAGAGTGATGGTTTAAGGCTTTTTGTCTAGTCGCCCGGCCTCTTCCTACCGGGTTGGGCAACGGGTTTGGCCCTCTACGCGGGATCTTCCGTTGTATGTGGAGTCTCGTAAACTCGCTCTGTGCTCTGAAGTTTGGCTTGGTGGTGCTCATTTGAATTTCCTGTCTTTTGCGGCTTTTGACCAAGCCAAAATTCTTACTTAAAACATAGGGCCTGATTTACTAAGATCTTTAGCGGGTGCAAAACCATTTAGCACAAGCAAAACCAATAACATACCAATGATTGGTCATGGTATTTGTTTTACATCAATCATTGCTCATGTTATTGGTTTTGTGTGTGCTAAAAGGTAGTGATCGGTAGTGCTAGTGATCGGTGCTATGATCGGTAGTACAGTGGACAATTTCAAATGTGTTGAGAGCAATCTGAAATCTCCTCAAAGTGAGACCAAATGGCAATTTCTCTCTTCCGTTCTTTGCGAAGTTTGATTTTCATCATGCATGCAAGCAAACGCCTATGTTATCACTTGAGAGCTGATCAAGGAACATTTTTCCCAAGTCTATATCACAGCCTCACTCAATTGCCAAAACCGACACCAGATCAGCACTAATACTTTTAAATATAGGCCTATGACAATCACAATAAGAATAGGACACTGTTACGTACTCTGCCAAGTACCCAACATAATCAGAGCCGACACCAGGTTTGCCGTTACAGAGTTATTATTTATTTAAAAGTTTGCTACAGCCACACGCAACAAACTCGATGTCAGCCAAGATCGGGAATCTTGGCCGGGGCAATGTGGTCCAGATGTGAAGGAGAGAGAGAGAGAAGAAGCTGATCAGAGTGGCTTAAATAGGCCCCATACAGGTGTTCTCCATTACCTGGAAATAATTACACAGTTTAAGGGACAACTACCACCCCCTGCTGGTGAATGTTCGTAACAGACACTGTAAAAAGAAATGCTTATAAATTGTTCTGATAATGTTGGCGCTTAAAAAAAGTGTTTAATCGCTGAGAGACTTTCCTTAACGGTTAGCATTTTTACGATTAAAAAATTAGCAGTTAAACGTTTAGAAGTCACACCCCTAGTATACACCTCTGTCTCCACCCTACACACCTGAAGCACCATCACCACCTTCCATACCTCTGTCACCAACATCCACACCTCTGTCACTACCGTACACATCTCTATCTCCACCCTGCATACCTGAATCAAAAACATTTGCATCTCTGTCACTACCTTACACATCACTATCTCCAACCTATACACCTCTATCTCCACTCTACACATCTCAATTCCCACCATACACACCAATCACCAATGTCTGCATCTCACTACCTTACCCGTCTCTATCTCCACCCTAAACACTTGAATCACCAAAATCCATCCCTTTATCACCATTATTCACATTTCTGTCACCAACATCCACCTTACCATTAGCACGCTCCATTCCTCAATCACCACCGTTTTTCCCCAACACACTGCACTCTCACAGCTGTTGTGGTGTGCATCCCTACAGGAACATGCAGGACTCCTGTTGCCTGCGCTCTCTCTACATTGACTTCAGGAAGGACCTGGGCTGGCGATGGATCCAGGAGCCCAGAGGTTACCACGCCAACTTCTGTGCCGGAGCATGTCCGTACCTGTGGAGTGCAGACACACAACACAGCAAGGTGAGCCAGATTAAAGGTCTTTCAGAAAGCCAGAGCGGCAAGAGATGAGAACGTATGTCATGTGCCTTGCGATATATTATGGGCCCTATCTTATACCCGGCGCTAAGCGGCGCTAACCCAAACGCAAGTGTCTTTGCTATCTTACACCGGGCGCTGGGCTCATTATAACGCCTAGCGCTCACGTCGTTTAAATACCATGTATTCTTGCGCTGATTACAAGTGAACTGGGCGTGTTGGTCTTAAGATGAGTGGCCAGGATAAATTTTGGCGTATTATCTTGAGCCAGCAGAAAGCGCTTGTGCTAAAACCACCACAAACCTGGTCTAAAGTCATGCCTATACCCCGTCACGCTAGAGCACCTACGATGCGCAAAGGGAGGATTTTCCAAAAGGCAAATGCGGTTATAAAAAGCAGTCACTGCCACGTTGAAAACGCATAACCCCAAAAACATTTTTTTAGTAGATACCTGGCAACCCGTGGGGCAGGTACAAGAAACAGGTCATTAGAATATCATGCCTTGTACCACCCACATTTTGAGATAAGCACCTGCAACACAAGTTAGAATATGGCGTAATTCAGCTCGCGTTAAATCCGCGCAGGAGAGGCACTTAAACACATGACTTAAGTTGGCCATCTCTGAATCCGACCCTTAGAAAAAAAGTCTCATTATAAGACTAAAATAATTGTTAAGACATACTTTTTGAAGTGTGCTAAGAACAACAAAAATACACAAAAAACTTTTAGGGCTCTATTTTACGGCCGGCATGTGGTCAGCCATCACAGTCAATGGCGCAGCGCATGACATACTGGCCGTGGCTACAAAAATTTGCTATTTTAGTGACCACAGGCGAGGAGTGTACAGCTCACAGTGGATTGCAGTGAAAGGCGATAATGTTATATCTATTTTGCATTGATATCGCAAAAAGATGTATACTATCTAATAAAATGTCTAAAATCACAAACTAAGTAGGCCTATACTTAAAGGTTGTATCAGCGATTTTGGGTCGAAACATAAATGATCACATTCATTTGATTTTTCCTCACGATCCGCTAGCTGCCCGCCCCATAAGCAGGCCGTCAAAAAACCGCGTCTCTGTAGGCAGCCTATGCTCCGAGATCGTACACAAAAACAAATGGTACTACCAACCACTCAAAACCAAAATAAACAGTATTCCAACCAATCACCGACAAGGGGTGGGTGATACTAATACGCTAATACTCTTATCTCGCTGAAATCTTGACGGATTTACAAACGGTTTGGTTTCTTACAAACGTTATTAACGTGGTTATAATTCTGGATGCTTGAACACTATTTTTTAAAACATAACATAATTGGCTCTGAGCTGGAGCTGGCTCTGTTTGTTTGGGATTTCGCTTCAGAAGTGACGTCACCCAAAATCGCTGATACAACCTTTAATCATTCGTGTTTTAGTCCTATTGTTTTTTATAGGATATGTTAGGCTGTTAGACTATATAGAAAAAAGTGTGTGCCTTTGTGTGGTAGCCTAGGATATTATAATGAAACGTAGTCCACCATATACTGAAATAGCCCATGCAGAAACTAGCATATTTGTAGTTTTAAATGACGGGCCAAACAGCCATTAACGAATGATCCAACCTTGTGACATTAAGCATTGATATTATGAGCAAACATTTCCATTAATCAAGCATTCATTCATGCATTTGGACAATGTCATGCGTGAATAAAAGAAAATAAGAAATATGTGTTAATCCATCTGTCCATGCTTGCCAAGGATGTATGTCTTTATTCATAAGCACCATCGAACGCTACAATGATGCAACACAATCGATATGTAGAATAACGGAAATAACTCAAATTATTTAATGGCCATCCCCTAAAATAACAGGATTTATACATTAATAAAGTGGTTTTTCATTGGCAACATTGCTGCCAGTCTTTTCACCGTTTTCTTACGAGATATTTCACCGTTTTCTTTTCAAACGAGCTTCACTTTCCATTCATAATAAGCTACAAATACTACAATTCTACAAATATTACATTGTCCACATCAATATCGCACAGCTGCATTTACATTATTTAATTACAGACAAGTGTAAGAAAAAGAACGGAATACAGTAGCCTACCCCCAGGACCACAATGCAGTATAATAACAGCCATAAACAATTAAAAAAAGAAATACAGGAATCAGCCTAACATAAAAAAGAAAAAAGACAATGCACAATAGACCTATGCATTTTTCCTACTTGGGGAATTTATTTTAAAGTCGAATCGGATGGCATATGATCCTAAATGTTTAATTGCCTTTTGAATAGGTTATGAATAATCATGCATGCATTGCTTGGGAAAGCCCTGAAATTAGCAACTCGCCATGGACTGGCATACCCACACAGCGACTCTCCTTCCACTTCAGCGCAAGGCAAGTCAAACGGGCACAGGAGCATGAAAAAAATCCTTTGCCAGTGCGATGGCATGCGTCATTCTACTATCAATATCTGCTACTAAATATGAAATAAATATCCAATCCTACCATTGTTTTTTTTGCATAGAGATGTCCCTTTCAAGATTCAGTGGTCATTTATTGTCTGGGACAATCAGTTTGAGAAATATACAACACTTTATAACGCAATTACACTATCTGAAACGTTAACACGTAATACCCCCACGCTCTGCAAACCTCTCTCATTCATTACAGTTCGTTCTGGTTTCATTGTTGGCTCTTATCTAGTATAGAACATTATAACCTAAGCAACAGTGTTTTCAATGTCTTACTGGATACTTTGAACAATAAATTACAGCTGGGCATAACAGAATTTCTAGTTTTATTAGTTTCATTTTATGCAAACAAGGCTGAGGCGTAATAGTTGTTTCCTGTTTTTTTCGCAAGTTTTTACTAATTTACTAACTCGTCAGCATGGCAAGAGAAAATCCTGGGTATTGGGAGTGGATCAGAAGAACATACCATAGTTACCAAGGTACCATAGCATTGATTCTGTCGCAGAATATGCCTGAGGGATATGCATGAGGGACATTTTTCTCCTCAATATGTAAGTATTACTGCTTGCGTGGCACAAGTCATAGTGGCAAAGTGAGTGCCACCCCTCGATTCAAGAGGCGAAGGACAACAGTTCTTTTGGAGCTTTACTCCGTTTATTTAAATGTGCCTTTTCTGGCGGTTTACACAAACACACATAAACACAAGTTCGTCTCCTCCTCGAACTCCCAGCAGAATCCTTTTATGCCCTCATGCTCACTGTCGAACAATCAAAGCAATTGGTTAATTACACAAATTAATAAACAATCATCAATCACCAATTGCATGATTTCTGGCAGCTCTGCCGGCTCCACGAACCACACGAGTTCACTCTCTCTCTTGCCGGCAGCGCCTAAAACCACGCCCCCCTACCACATACCCCCACCGCCCGACTTAGGCCGGGAAGCCATCCAGCCGCTGACCAACCCCCCCCCCCCCCTCCCCCACCGGGCGAGAGAGAAAGTTGGCCACCACCATCTGCGCTCCCGGCCTATGAATCACCTTGAAATTAAAAGGCTGTAAAGCCAGATACCAACGGGTGATTCGGGCGTTGGTATCCTTCATGCGGTGGAACCATTGGAGGGGAGCATGGTCCGAACAGAGGGTGAATGGGCGACCCAGTAGGTAATAACGGAGGGACCCGACCGCCCACCGAATGGCCAGACATTCTTTCTCGACCGTGCTGTACTTAGTTTCCCGCTGCGATAGCTTCCTGCTAATGTACAGCACTGGTCGGTCGACCCCCTCCACCTGCTGAGTCAAAACGGCCCCCAGCCCTCTGTCCGATGCGTCCGTCTGCAAATTAAAAGGGAGAGAGAAATTAGGGGTGAACAAGAGCGGTTTCCCACAAAGAGCTTCCTTTACCGCTCAAACGTCTGCCTGCACAGCTCCGTCCACTGGACCGGATCTGAGGTACCTTTCCGAGTCAAGTCGGTTAAGGGACTGGTCAGCTCTGAGTAAGCAGGAATAAACCTCCTGTAGTAGCCGGCCAGTCCCAAAAACCTCCTCACCTCTTTTTTTGTCTTGGGTAGGGGACAGGTCGCAATCGCTGCGGTTTTATCCACGAGAGGCCGCACCTGTCCACTTCCCAAGTGGTACCCCAAATACCGTACCTCCGCTCGGCCAATTGCACACTTCTTTGGGTTAGCCGTGAGCCCCGCCTGTCTCAGGGACTCGAGCACCGCCCCCACATGCCGCACATGTTGAGCCCAGCTGCTGCTGTGGATGATGATGTCATCCAGATAGGCTGCAGCGAAAGCAGCATGCGGACGCAGCACCCTGTCCATCAGACGTTGAAACGTGGCAGGGGCCCCAAATAACCCAAACGGAAGTGTCCGGAATTGGTATAACCCACCCGGAGCGGAGAAAGCCGCTTTTTCCTTGGACTCAGGAGACAAGGGAATCTGCCAGTAGCCCTTAGTTAAATCCAGTGTCGAAAAAAAAACGAGCCGTGCCTAGCCGATCCAAGAGCTCGTCGACCCGAGGCATTGGATAGGCATCAAAACGTGACACTTCATTCACCTTACGATAGTCTACACAGAACCGAATAGATCCATCAGGCTTACCCACTAGCACGATGGGACTATTCCACGCACTGTTAGACTCCTCTATTACCCCCAATTCCAGCATTGCCTTTATTTCTGCCTGAACCAATTTCTTTTTATGTTCCGGCAGTCTATAGGGCCGTGAACGCGCCGTCACGCCCGGGGTTGTCTCAATGTGGTGGTTTATGAGGTTATTGCGACCTGGTAGAGGGGAAAACACATCCGCAAACCGCTTTTGCAACAAGGCAAGATCCGCTCTGATTCGGTAAGAGATGGCTATCTGAAAGGGGTGAGGTTTGATTGGTAGAATTTGGTACCTCTGGCCCCAGCTCATCTCTTTCCTGATCGACCGTAACCAGGGAGACCGGTACCACCTCTTTCCATGCTTTTAATAGATTGAGATGATAAATCTATTTTGCCCCCTCTCTATCAGATCGCTCTACCTCATAATCGACTTCCCCCACTCGTCGTGTGACCACAAAGGGTCCTTGCCACTTGGCGAGTAATTTTGTGCTGGAAGTCGGGAGCAATACTAGGACTTTATCTCCCAGTGAAAATTGCCGTAGCTTAGTTCCTTTATTGTAATGCCTCAGTTGACGTTCCTGAGCCTCGAGCAAATTCTCCCGTGACAATCTACCCAGTGTATGGAGTTTTGCTCGTAGGTCCATAACGTATTGAATTTAGTTTTTACTGGGACTTGGACCCTCCTCCCAGCTTTCTTTAACTAGGTCCAAGACACCCCGTGGTTTCCTACCGAACAACAATTCAAAATCCAGTGGAGGCCTGGGGAACCTCTCGCACTGCAAACAATAGAGGAACTAACCACTTATCCCAATTTCGGCTATCATCGTGTACGAACTTCCGAATCATCGATTTTAAAGTCCTATTAAAACGCTCAACGAGCCCATCCGTTTGCGGATGGTACACGCTGGTTTTAATGGACTGAACTCCCAATAATTCATATAGTTCGCGTAATGTGCGTGACATAAACGAGGTGCCTTGATCCGTCAGAATCTCTTTCGGGATTCCGACGCGGGAGATTATCTGAAACAATGCCTGCGCAACACTTTTGGCCGAGATATTGCGCAACGGCACTGCTTCGGGATACCGGGTTGCATAATCCACCAGAACTAATACAAATCGGTAACCCTGGGTGCTCCTGTCAAATGTCCCCCTACCACAGTCATTTTTCCAACAATTGTTTACAGACAGAATATGTCACTTTTAATTCACAATATCACAATTCCATTGGGTCAGAAGTTTACATGCACTAAGTTGACTGTGCCTTTAAACAGCTTGGAAAATTCCAGAAAATGATGTCATGGCTTTAGAAACTTTTGATAGGCCAATTGACATTATTTGAGTCAATTGGAGATGTACCTGTGGATGTCTTTTAAGGCCTACCTTCAAACTCAGTGCCTCTTTGCTTGACATCATGGGAAAATCAAAAGAAATCAGCCAAGACCTCAGAAAGAAAATTGTAGACCTCCACTAGTCTGGTTCATCCTTGGGAGCAATTTCCAAATGCTTGAAGGTACCACGTTCATCTGTACAAACAATAGTACGAAAGTATAAACACCATGGGACCACGCAACTGTCATACCTCTCAGAAAGGAGATGTGTTTTGTCTCCTAGAGATGAACGTGCTTTGGTGCAAAAAGTGCAAATCAATCCCAGAACAACAGCAAAGGACCTTGTGAGGATGCTGGAGGGAACAGGTACAAAAGTATCTATATCCACAGTAAAACGAGTCCTATATCCATATAACCTGAAAGGCTGCTCAGCAAGGAAGAAGCCACTACTCCAAAACCGCCATAAAAAAGCCAGACTACAGTTTGCAACTGCACATGGGGACAACAATCTTACTTTTTGGAGGAATGTCCTCTAGTCTGATGAAACAAAAATTTAACTTTGGCCATAATGACCATCTTTGTTTGGAGGAAAAAGGGTGAGGCTTGCAAGCCAAAAAACACCATCCCAACCGTGAAGCAAGGGGGTGGCAGCATCATGTTGTGGGAGGGACTGGTGCACTTCATAAAATAGATGGCATCATGAGGAAGGAAAATTATGTGGATATATTGAAGCAACATCTCACATCAGCGAGGAAGTTAAAGCTTGGTTGCAAAACCAAAGCATACTTCCAAAGTTGTGGCAAAATGGCTTAAGGACAACAAAGTCAAGGTATTGGAGTGGCCATCACAAAGTTCTGACCTCAATCCAATCGAAAATTTGTGGGCAGAACTGAAAAAGCGTGTGCAAGCAAGGAGGCCTACAAACCTGACTTAGTTACACCAGTTCTGTCAGGAGGAATGGGCCAAACTTCCAGCAACTTATTGTGAAAGGCTACCCGAAACATTTGACCCAAGTTAAACAATTTAAAGACAATGCTACCAAATACTAACAGAGTGTGTGTAAACTTCTGACCCACTGGGAATGTGATGAAAGAAATAAAA
Organism: Synaphobranchus kaupii; assembly: GCA_029718625.1. Lineage (NCBI taxonomy): Eukaryota > Metazoa > Chordata > Actinopteri > Anguilliformes > Synaphobranchidae > Synaphobranchus > Synaphobranchus kaupii. Next base: position 56,468,765 of record CM056381.1, read on the forward strand.
GCTGAACTAAATAATTTTCTCTACTATTATTCTGACATTTCACATTCTCAAAATAAAGTTGTGATCCTAACTGACCTAAGACAGGGAATGTTTACTAGGACTAAATGTCAGGAATTGTGAAAAACTGAGTTTAAATGGATTTGGCTAAGGTGTATGTAAACTTTCGACTTCAACTTGTAGATCCTTCTTGTCAGTTAATTGTCACATTGGCCCTCTCAAGAGCAATTGACACTTAAGCACATGCAATGATTGACAGCAATATTCCCACACTGTCACATCCTGCTTTCAGTGTATAGAACTGCAGATATTTTTATTGTTAATATAGTTTATATAGTGTTGAACAGTAACATTTTTTTCTTTATAAACAATGTGAAGTAATTCTACACATAAAAAGTGAAATTACATTACCTGCACAAAATGTTTTAAATAAGACTAATAACAATTAAATCATTTTCAGTGGTTTAGGCTGAAAAAAATTAAAGGATAAAACAAATGAACTCAGATGAAAAAAATGCAAGATTTAAACTTTGTGATTAGATTTGATTGTGGTCAGTTATTGGACTCCTCCGTCATTCTTTGGCAGTGTTCAGTGTAAACTTGAAGAGACGCATCTTTCTGCATCAACAGCATTGGTTGGAATGGACAAGTATCTTTTTGCCTCCTGCGCAATATTTGGAACAATTTGTTTGCCTCTTTCCCAGAACTCCATGTGTGTTAGTGCAGTGCCTTTTTCATGTGCCAGTAATTTGCTTGAAAGAACCACAATTTCTTTTGGAGTGCATTTTGTCAGTTTCTTAGCAATCACTTTTAATGTTTTCAAGCAATGAAAAAAAAATAAAAAAATTCACTGTACTGTGTGTTTGTTGAGCCAATGTTTGGTATTATAAAGTTGCACCCAGCCACACAAAGACTTTTTTGTTCTTGACATTTTGTCAATGTTTACATTCCTTCCTCTACCCGCTGCTTTTATGAGGGTCACAGTTGTTCACCAGTTGTACAATTAGGCAGGCAATTGCAACAATCCATTGCCTACAGTCCCGCATGGGGATGCAAGTTATTTTTGGTCACATGCCCTTGAAAAACTTAATTAGTGATTAGTTAAAATATTATAAAATTGGAATTTCCCTTCATGTTTACACTATTTAATTAGCTTCTTAGTTTCGTTAAATAAAATTGTGGTTTTCCTCATAAAATTGGCTGGCTAGCTTGCTGTGGTTGATTAATTTAGGACTGAGGTGACTGGCTAATGTTAGCTAGAGCAGTCACTTTGAATTGGATGATGTTCTTTTTTGTGCAAAGCAGCTGCGTACCAATTTTAACCAATGAACCAAATGCACTTCATTTTAAGACTTAGCTTCTAATTGAAACCAGGAAAAACAAAGGAGCAAACAGTGTCCTTTTGTTTTGGAAGCAACTAGGGTTGTTTTTTCATATCTAACTTGCATGGAAAGCCACATACAGGCTAATGTAGCTATGCAGAACATCCATGGAGAGTATTTATCAAAAATCTACTTGCTTCAATTAAATTTTAATTGATTCATTGTAAAACAAAGCACAAACAATTTCACCTTTAAGTCTCATTATAAGACTAAAACACTTGTTAAGACAGACTTTTTTTGCATTGTGCCAAGAACAACAAAAATACCCAACAAAACTTTTAGGGCTCTATTTTACAGCCGGCGCATGGCATGTGGCCTGCCAAAAATAATTTGTCAGTCTTTGTCATGAACCTGAACACGGGCTGAACCCAAGTGCAACGACAAGGAGGCAGAGGTACAAGATAAGGTTGTTTATTTAGAGCTTGGGGCAGTCCCAAGCTGTACACAGAATAAACACAGATAGTAAAAGTCCGGAGATTCTCCGGGACTTCAATTTGCTCCAAGCCGGAGCTGGACTGGACAGGAACACTGGATGTTCCAAACCGGAACTGGAACGGGTCACACCGGAACTGGACTAGACTGGAACACTGGGTTGTTCCAAACCGGAACTGGAACTGGATCGGGTCACACCGGAACAGGACTAGACTGGAACACTGGGTTGTTCCAAACCGGAACTGGACAAGACTGGAACTGGATTGTTCCAAACCGGAACTGGACTATGCGGGTCACTCAGGAATATCCCCGCACCGGGACAGGACTAGGTGGATCACCCGGGAGTCGTTCCAAGCCGGAACTGGACTTCGCGGGTCACTCAGGAATCGTTCCAAACCGGAACTGGACTTGGCGGATCTGGACAGACGGGACAGACGGGACAGATAGGGGGAGCGCTAGGCATCCAATAACTTATGCTTCGAACTTGTCTCCTGAAGCGAGGGAGGACATAAATAACAGACAGACAAGTCATGGTTATGCATGAAGTTAGAGAAGGGAAGACCGGGGTGTTACTGGTAACAGGCAACCGGGTAGTTGATGCAGAGGAAGGGGTAGCGGCAGATACGGCAGGGCAGGAGAGTGCAGCGGACCTTGGGTTGGCCCGGATGAGGCAGCAGGGCAAACAGCAGCAAGTGCAACCGGAACCGTAACACTGGCGGTTGCCACGGCCGGATGCAGGAACAGCTGTAGAATGGAGGAGCAGAACGCCCTGCTGCGGGCACAACGTCAGGTGGTAAGCGGGGGTACCGCAACACAAACAGGGAGTAGCGAACAACTGCAGACTGGCAGACAACAACAGAGTAGTGGTTAGCAAGGCAGATAAGGCACGGCAGGTAGAGCCGCACAAACACTGGACAGACTAAGATTATCAGCAGTTGGCAGAGTGCCTAAAGCACCGAGACAGAACCAAACTGTTGAAAGGTAGTTAGCACAATTAAGCAGGGTGAACGAACACCTAATACGAAACCAAACTGTGCAAGATAACTAGACAAGGGATAACATGACCAGAGGATTCAAACGAAACAACGTTAATGAACTGGCACTGGATAGCAGACAGCAGGTGGGTTAAATAGGGAGTGTAATAGGTATCAATTAGGAAAGCGTGCGAAGGTATGCGTGGGTGATTGAACAGAGCGGAGTGTGAGGAATGCATGTCGAAATGGAAAGAGGAGATAGGCTGAGGCAGGAGTGGAGAAATGGAGTAATACAAACGGAGGGAACACGCCCAGTCTGCAGCACGGGGAAAGACACGGACAATGGAAGTCAAACATGACACGGAGGGAAAGGGCAAAATACGGCAAACGGACAGGATGGGAACGGAACGTTACAGTCTTGTCATAATCCTTTCAAATGGTGTCACCGTTATATTTCAAAATTCCATTTGTAGCATAAGCCATCTTATCTTGGCTTAATCATAATTATACCATGGCTGTACTATGCTAATAATGAGACACCTTTTACGTTTTATGTTAGTTATCAAGTAAAAATCAAGATAAAATAAACATATATAGTATGTGTATTATTTTAACATCACACTTAAAACTCATATGGTTTTCCCATATAAAATATGTTATTTCCACCTTTTCAAAGGTATACGGGCATATAAGGTTATGATACGGGAAACCTAGTTGAATAAGTTTTTTTTTTTCTCCAAATGTTTTCGAACATAATTCAATCGCAGCAATCACATTTTCTTTCTCCCTCTCTCTGCTATTCTCTCCATTTCTGAAAAAAGCAAGAAGCAGGACTGTATTATCTAAAAATGCACTTTATGACAACGAAGCATGAAGACGCAGTAGCCCACAAGATACCTAACAACTATCTAACGTTAGTTAACCAAGCGAACAATGGTTATGATGTGGTGGCTATGACTCAATTTAAGCAGTCTTTAGCAGTGTTAACTGTTACTAGAAAATTGTCCAAATTAAGGTGAGAGCTAAGTTTATAACCATATGTACATTAATACTAACGTAGCCTAACTAGGCTATCAAAGCTGTTATATAGGCTAGTAAGATAGCAAAACTGCATTAAAAGTGCCACAAGCTCATGCAACACGACTCATGCTCGTGCACAATTTAAGAAATTGTGGTATCTATCTATGTATTGCTCCTGCACTGGGGTTGTAAGTGTGTGGGGTCAGTCATGTGGGGGTGTCTCTGACTGTTTAACTGTTTTAAAATGAGCAACTTGCTGAATTTGTATGTAGGCCTACACAGTCATTATTATGTGAAAAGTTAAATACAGGAATATATTAAATAAACTTGAATCAGACAAATAACTGTAGTGACTAGTGATTTTAATAGATAATACAGAGATAATGTTTTATATGGCTTTTGGTGAATTTATACAATTTTCCAGGGGTTGACACCTATGGAAATTAATTTGTTGTTAATTTTATTAATTTATTAATACAACAATCGGTGTATCAACATGTGGATCATCAAGAGGCGATGGATGTATCTCTGTACCAGTATTCTGAGCAGAGACCTAGTAACTGTAACTGATTATAAAAAGTGTGTGGGACCTTGTGTGTGCATCTACAGTGTGAAATGCATTTTTCTGTCCTGCCCTTCTCAGGTCCTGGGCCTGTACAACACCATAAACCCTGAAGCATCCGCCTCACCCTGCTGCGTATCTCAGGACCTTGAGCCGCTCACCATCCTCTACTACATTGGCAAGAGCCCCAAGATCGAGCAGCTGTCCAACATGATCGTAAAGTCCTGCAAATGCAGCTAGGAACACATACAAGCTCCCATACACACGCATGTACACGCACACACACACACACACACACACACACACACACACATTTTTCAGCAGTAACTGCTGGCTGTGTACAGATGGCCCAATTGACACACCCACCTCACGCATAGACCGGACACAAGTAGACTTACAATGATAAACACTGGAAGAATATTTAAAGTGTCAATATGTGAAGTGAGAAGTTGGTCATCTTCCAAAATCAGAAATCCTACCAAGCCAATTTCTTGTTATTACTTTTGCGTCTTTCAAGTAATTTTATTTTTGCTGACAATTATATTTCAGATCTAGTGTTATTTGAATATTTTTTTCAAACAGAATCCTGTGTTTTGTTTGAATTGTTTTAATTGAGATTTGCATGTGGGATAACTGGAAGGCTGTTGCTGGTCTCAAGTTACCTGCATTCTCACAGTGATGGGTGGACCTCTTATTTTGGCTGAATGTTTAAAGCAGCACCGATGTTAACTACAAAGAAGAGTAACATCACGCATTATCTGGCATAAATATGTTTTCATGTTCTCTGTTGGCAAAGGTAGCTGCAGCACAAAGGAAACACGCACAGACATTTAGAGATACAACCATAAATACTGAAGTAATTATGCAGCTGAAGATGTTCAAATGTTGACACCCACACATAAACACACACACACAAGCACGCACACATACATTGGGACCTGCTCATCTAGCTACTGGGAGTCACGCAGAGGGTCGCTCACATTTTGGGTTCACTGACTTGTGCACGTCACCAGAGTGTCTACACGCAGGCCCAGCTTGTTCTAAGCTTTACCAGCCAGTTCCACACAACATAAAATACTGTAGCTTTAAGTGAAATGGATCATAGGGGAATTAGAATTCTGATGCCTTTCTTCAGTCGTCGGTGAGATCAATGCCGAGACCAGGACCGTGGGTGAAATCAGTGCTGTACATAACACTCCTTCCTTAGTGCAGGTACGGGATGTGAGGTCATAATTTAAACAAGCTAGGGAAAGGAAATGACCGTGCCCACATATACAGGGACAGAAAGTGGCATACAGTTAAGTGACAGCACTTGCAACTTAGTGACCGGAGGCTAAGTTTTCAGTCGGAGGCTGTCCTGTCCAGTGGCACTGTACGAGAGGTCACCTCAGGGGTCACAAACTGTTAGCATTGGGAACCAGGAGTGCTGCAGTGCTGTAGTTGCCTTGGACACAAGCCATAGGCTAGCCACAGACTTCCTCTGAACACGCCTCCTGTCCTCATTAGGAACAAAATCCATTCATACAAATGATTGCACTGATAGTTTTTTCTTTTGTGTGTAACATTTGGTTTTAGCTATTAGCTATTTTACCTTAGTACACTTTGAGTGTTCTTGGGATATTTAGGGCTTGTATATGACTGTTTCCCCAGGCAACTGTTGCTCCAGGAGGACTAACTTCTCCTCCAGAGACAATCAGACCGAAACATCACAGTGCAGTCCCTGGTGTTGTCATTGTTGTGGCTGTTATCATCGTCAGTGTTGCCATTGTTTTTGTTGTCCTTGTTCATGTTGTTGACTCATTGTGTATTTTAGCACATCACTTTATGTTGTGCTCTGGTGGTAAATAAATTATTTGAATTTCAAGTAAAAAACCTTTCTCTTTTTTGTTCTACCTTGGAATTTTCACATTCATATACTGTTGAGTTTTTAGGCCAAGATCCAAATCCCAGTGTTCCTACACTTTTAAGTACATTTGGGATTCTGTAGGATTGTGCCTTAACGGGTTTAGTTCTTCTCCATGTTTTCAGCACTTACAAATTAGTTTTGTTTTTGACATTCATATATATATACTGCCCCGCGACCCTGACCAGGAATAAGCGGGTTAGATAATGGATGGATGGATGGATGGATATATATACTGTATATATGTATATGGGCCATTCTACAGAAGTAAATTTGTATTCTTTTTGCAAAATTATTTTATAATATATGTATTACACTTTATGTGAGATACATAAATATACTAGATGTACAGTGCAATCACATGTAATTTTTTAAGAATAAGGATGAATTTACTGACTGCTCCTAAATATGTCACAACCGAAACATGGTGTAAAACCTGCTTTTGAAATAAAATTACATACCCAATTGATAAGTTTAATTCACCACTTTGAAAATGACATTTTTGAAAAATAAATCTTGACTGCTGTTGAATTTGAATCAATTACCCTGAATTTTTAAATCAAATAAAACATTGTATTAATTAAATTTAGTGAAAACTCCGTACAAATGTTCTCTATAAAATGGACAGATTTGATCACATGAATTTGATAGATTCTTATTTATGAGATTATATATACCCTCACCAGCACAATATCTTGGATATTTGATTGATTATTCATATTATTCAAAATTTTAACAAAACAGCAGGTGTTTCGGTTGTGACCACATTGTAGCGGTTGTGACATCCCTTACTGAAACCTGAATTCCAAAGTTAGGACAGTACATAAAATGCAAATAAAAGCAGAATGCAGTGATTTGTAAATTCTCTTGTCTATATATTTAAATGAAAACGATATTTTAAAGATATTTAATGTTTTACCTTGGCAACTTCATTGATTTTTGTAAATATACGCTAATTCCGAATTTGATGCCTGCAACACGTTCCAAAAAAGTTGGGACGGGTATAAAAAAGACTGGGAAGGTTGTGGAATGTTCAAAAAACACCTGTTTGGAACATTCCACTGGTAAATAGGTGAATAGGTGACAGGTCATGCTATCATGACTGGGTATAAAAGGAGCATCCACGAAGGCTCTGGTATTTACGAGCAAGGATGGGTTCTACACTTTGTGAAAAACTGCATGAGCGAATAGTCCAACAGTTTCAGAACAACGTTTCTCAACACACGATTGCAAGGAATTTAGGGATTTCACCATCTACAGTCCATAATATTAGTAAAAGATTCAGAGAATCTGGAGAAAACGGGCAAGGCCGTAAACCAATATTGAATGCCCATGACCTTCGATCCTTCAGACAGCACTACATTAAAAACGGCATGCTTCTGTAATGAATATAACCACATGGGCCCGGGAATACTTCAGAAAACCATTGTCAGTAAACACAATTTGTCACTGCATCTACAAATGCAAGTTAAGACTCTACTACCCAAAGCGTAAGCCATATATCAACAACATCCAGAAACGCTGCCGACTTCTCTGGGCTCATCTGAGATGGACTGATACAAAGTGGAAACGTGTGCTGTGGTCTGACGAGTCCACCTTTCAAATTGTTTTTGGAAATAATGGACGTCATGTTCTCCCAGCCAAAGAGGAAAAGGACCATCTCGATTGTTACCAACACAAGGTTCAAAAGCCAGCGTCTGTCATGGTATGGGGGTGTTAGTGCCCATGGCATGGGTAACTTGCACATCTGTGAAAGCACCATTAACGCTGAAGGGTACATATGCATTTTGGAGCAACATTTGCTGCGATCTAGACAATCGCTTTTTCAGGGACGTCCCTGCTTATTTCAGCAAGACAATGCCAAGCCACATTCTGCACGTGTTACAACAGCATGGCTTCGTCGTCAGAGAGTGCGGGTGCTAGACTGGCCTGCCTGCAGTCCAGACCTGTCTCCCATTGAAAACGTGTGGCGCATTATGAAGCCCAAAATATGACAATGGAGACCCCGGACTGGTGAGCAGCTGAAGTCTCATATTAAGCAAGAATGGGAAACAATACTGCTTTCAAAACTACAACAATTAGTGTTGTAGTTCCCAAAAGATTACTGAGTGTTGTTAAAAGGACAGGTGATGTAACACAAAGGTAAACATGCCCCTGTCCCAAATTTTTTGGGAGGTGTTGCAGGCATCAAATGTAGAATGAGCTGAATAGAAAATGAAATCTAGAATAAAGTTGATTAGTTAAAACATGAAATATCTTGTCTTTGTACTGTTTTCAATTGAATACAAAAAGGACTCGCAAATCATTGCTTTCTGTTTTTATTTACATTTTATACACTGTCCCAACTTTTCTGGAATTGAGGTTTGTACAGTGAGGATTGTCTCACTATTTATTGTCTTTAATAAGAATTTACGGACAAGTGTCACCAACCGAAACAGGCCTGTCAAAACAATACCATTTGTTTCGGTAGTGACTGTTTCGGTTGTGACAATTTTGGCTCATTTCGGCCACAAAACAAAAGATTTAGCAAGCACATGGTTAGCAACCACTTCTCTGTGCAGATGCACCTTCCTTTTAATCAAATCTACAGTTATGAAATCAACTTTTTTTCTCTAATATGAAAACTTGGGTGTTTGGGTGTGACGTCTCTAAAAACCACAGACTAATTTTCATATTTTGAAGGACAATTATATCAAAACACTAAAACATAGCTACTCACCATGTGGCCTTGATTCATATGAAGGCTGTCTAATTTCCTGGTTAAAAAAAGGGGTGTGTGGCTACAAGCAGGTTCACTGCACAGACTCAAACAGTGTACGTTTCGGTTGTGACGTAAAAACTGGGGAAAGCATTTTTTCGATAGGTTTTTTGAATTATAAAATTACAAAATAGATTGCATTATTTGAACTTATATTTGTATATTCACATGCTTTATTGAATGAGACAAGTGAAATAATTGGCAAAAATATTTTTGGTATTATTTTTTAATGCACCAGTTTAAGGGTTGATAGTGGGGACAGCCATCTCCCAATAGGAATTTATACTCCCAAGAGTATAAGTGTTGATTTTGGATAAATGTAACTATTATTACTGCAATTTATATCTTGGATTATATTAAAACATAACATGATCTAATGAATTATATAGCATTGAAAGATTTTATTGGTCAATTTCTTACTTTTATCAGAGACGGACAGCAATTTGCATGACTTTTGTAGAATGCCCCATACATAGAAATAAAAGCACAACAGTGACATTTCCTTTGATGCTAGATTAAAAAATCCACCCATTCCAAGTACTGTTTTTCATAAATAAAATTACAATTTAAATGGCAAGTGTTCTGAGTGACATATTGAGTTCTTGATGTCATATTTGGCCTGAGTTGTTTGGGATGAGTGTGGTGTCATCTCTCAGATGGGGGATTTGGTGATTCCTGCACAGCTGGCTGTAGACAATGTGAAATCAGAGAGAAGCGTTCTGAACAATGATGTCAGCACTCTGCAATGTTGGAACATGATTAAGAAATTTGGTGCATGTGTTTATGTGTCTCTGTGCATTGTTTATACAGTGGGGACTTTTTCCCCCATAGAGTTTTATAGGAAAATGAGTCAGGAGAAATAACCCTTAAAGTGATCCATCCACATCTACTCCATATCTAGCCACAGAGTGATGGTTTGGGGCTCGTTTCATACTTACAGCCATTTAGCCAGTTATGTGTTCCATACTGGACCAGAGTAATTTACAGCTGAATCTAGTCTCACCCCCCAATTCCCATAGAGATCAATTCAAATGCAGAGAGGTTATAGTATCGCTTGTAACAGTACCTTAAAATAAGATATCGAGAGTCTTTTGATGTTTCTGGGTCACAGACTTCAGGAAGTAACAGCATACAAAGTATATGCAACCAAATATGAAATATGATACTTTAAAAATACGTTAAAGGGTATTAAAACTTATGTAAATGAGAGATTTCAGTTTTAGATTTTTAATACATTTACCAAAATGTCTAAAAACGTTTTCACTTTGCCATTATGGGTTATTGAGTGTAGATTGATGGGCAAAAATGGCTATTTTATCCATTTAAAATTAAATCTACAACACAATAAAGTGTGCAAAAAGTGAAGGGGTATGAATACTTTCCGTCCCCACTGTATATGTGTGTTTGTGTGCTTATGGGTATATGTGTGTGTGTGTGCGTGTGCATGCATGATGTGTGTAGTTTGTATCTTGCCTCTGCCTGCCTACTTTGTCTTGTATTACTGTTTTAATGGTGGATTTATTGCAGATGAGAGACTGCGGTTTCTGGCCTGAATGACACTGACAAACGTCAGCTGTAATCACAGCTGACATGTCTTTGAGGAGTGAATTAGTCACTCTCTTTGTATAGATTAGTTCTCCTAATCTTTTAAAAGCATGAGTGACAGCAAATAAGTGAGATTCAGGTAACAGGAATAAACAGTGGTCTGACAAGAGTTTGGGTCTAACACAACAGAGCGGGTGCACTGAGAACTTAATGAGAATGGTAAAGGGTACTTCAGATATTTGAAATGTGTTCATCAAAATAAATGAATTGTTTGAATGTTATTCATTCATCTATCCATCTCACTGTAACATTTGAGATTGTTAGGCCTTCACTACACGTTTGTATGACTGCAAGACAAATTTAAAGTAATTCTATATACAATAGCCAGCTGAAGTTAAATAATTAAAATAATTCAATTTTGAACATATTTTAATGTTAATAAGTGGCTGTCAAGTCAAAGAATAGTTTTGACTAGTTCAGGAAAAGTTCAAAAAGTTTGAAAGTGACCAAAACAGAAAAATAAAAGATAATCCAAAATGATCAAATTAATGAAATTGAGTTGAAAGACAATTATGAATTAAAGAACTGAAGGAGCCAAAATGTCACAATACTCAGGGGTATCTGAAGCAGCACATTTGAAGCAGCATGTGTGTGAGCTGAAGAAGCATATTTTTGAGCTGACTGTGATTGTATTTGTGAGCTTAAGTTGTGCATATGTGAGCTGAAGCAGTTTGCTTGCGGGCTGAAGTATCGCGGTTATGAGACACCTGCTATGAGTGTCAGTGGCATGCCAAATCAAAATGAGCTTCAGTCTAATCCACTGCTGTGCTATGAATGCTGCTTGGCAACTGTGTTATGGACTAACAGAGCAGGCCTGTTTCTGGCTTCCCACATCTGAGCCCATCTGCTTTGTAAATAAAACATCTGCCATTGTTTTATTTGTGTAGCTCAGCCCTATCTCCAGCTGTGTGGCTTTCTGACTCTTGTCTGTGTATTTCTGCAATCACATTTAAGTCCCTGGTGATTGGGGGGTCAGGGCTGTTATTGTTTCATTACACGTACAATTCAAACACACCCACAGAGATTAAGCCTGGCACAGAGGACAAATATTCCCAAATACTCCAGAAAGAAAAGGTGAAAATGCGTGTACTGATTAAGGAGAGTGAGGCATGTTGACAGGCAAACATGCACTGACACATATAAACTTGCACACTCATATTCAAGTACACACACATACACACGCACACTCTCAAACATGCACACAGACACAATCAAGCATATAAGATCACACACACACACACACACACACACACCAAGGTTATTATAGTTTTGTTCTATTTCATACCGGTCAACACAACATTGTGCAGTCCATTTAGTCCCTCTTCGGAATGGCACAGGACCTTTTTGCCTCCAGGGAGAATTCTCATTGTCCCCTGTGGTACTCCATGGTGGGCTTGGTGGGGACCTTTGAGCGTGGACGCCCAGCCCTGCTCTATGCTTTCCCCTCCTTCCCTCTCCTGCCCATGGTTCTGGCAAGGATCAAGGTCACAAGTTCTGCTGGTTGCCCCCAATTAGCCCCAGCATACATGGATGGCAAACTTAAGGGAGTTGCTAGTGGGTACTAGTGGATGCCTCCCAACCAGGGCGGATATGCTGTCGCAGGCCCAGGGCCTGCTATGGCACTCAAACCCAAAGTTTTACAGCCTGCACATTTGGCCCCTGGATGGAGTGGCCGCAGGGCTTAGAGCCAGCAGCGCTGAGGACACTTCAGGCATCAAAAGCCCCCCCCACGAGGGTGCTTTACACTGGGAAGTGCAGCAGATTCAGCCGCTGGTGCCACACTAACGAGTCTAACCTGATCTTGTGTGACATTTCAGTCACCTTGGCGTTCCTCCAGTCCCTCTTTGAGGGCTAGCGGAGTCCACACTAAGGGGATATTTGGCAGCCATCTTGGATGGCCATGAGCGTATCGAGGGCCTGATGATGGGATCTCACCCTCTCACCAGCCAGTTTCTCCAAGGAGCCATGTGGCTTCGACCACCTAGATCTAACTCAATCCCTTCTTGGTACTTACAGCCGGTCTTAAATGCCCTCATTGAGCCACTCTTCGAGCCCCTGGCAGGACTGAGTCTAAAGCTCCTCTCCTTGAAGACTGTCTTCCTGCTTGCTATTGCCTCTGCGAGGTGTGTGAGCAAGCTGCATGCACTACCAGTACACCCCTCCTGTATGCGGTTTGATCCCTCACTTTCGCCAGGCTTTATCACCTGGATGTGGTGTCATCAACATTGGTTGCCTCTTCTGTCCTCGGGGCAGCAGAGCAACCTTGACTATGATTTGTGATGATTTAGGGTTTCACTCACCCGGTGGTTATTTTCACATTTACACTTTACGTTTGCTCTTCTAGTAGAATAGCAGCTAATGAGTGGATTATGTTGGAACCACACTCTTGTGACATGCGGTCTTGATTACCCCACTACATCCCCCGCCTGACTTTATCTGGTATACTGTGACCCATACCGTGGTGTGTTGAGCGGCGTTCAATTTGTATGAAATAGAACATATGGGTTATGTATGTAACCCCGGTTCTATGAATACGGACAACACGCCATGCTTACGCCCTTCAGTCGGCAAAAGAGGACGGGCGGCGTGCGCGTGCCATATTTATGGCATGGTGGTTCCACCCCGTGGCAGTGGTTCGTTTGCATTAGTGCACACACTCATACACAGGCACACACAGGCAGTCACTCAGTCACGTGCTCTCTCTCTCCCTCTCCCAGCCTCATAGTCCCTGACTGAATGAGTCTTCAATATGCAACCTTGGCCTTGACTCAGTGCCAAGAGACTCAACTGCCTGTGTCCATTAGAAAAGTGACAAATGGAGCATACAGTGCATCCGGAAAGTATTCACAGCGCTTCACTTTTTCCACATTTTGTTCTGTTACAGCCTTATTCCAAAATTGATTAAATTCATTTTTCCCTCAAAATTCTACACACAACACCCCATAATGACAATGTGAAAAAAGTTTTTTTGAGATTTTTGCAAATTTATTAAAAATAAAAAAATAAAATTTCTCATTTACATAAGTATTCATACCCTTTGCTTTAACGTATTTTTAAAGTATCATATTTCATATTTGGTCGCATATCCTTTACATGCTGTTACTTCCTGAAGTCTGTGACCATCAACATCAAAAAACTGTCGATATCTTATTTTCAGGTACTGTTACAAGCGATACTATAACCTCTCTGCATTTGAATGGATCTCTATGGAAATTGGGGGGTGAGACTAGATTCAGCTGTAAATTACACTGGTACAGTATGGAACACATGGCTGGCTAAATGGCTGTAAGTTATCAAGGGTCTGAGCTATCAAACGAGCCCCAAACCATCACTCTGTTGCCAGATATGGAGTAGATGTGGATGGATCACTGCAAGGGTTATTTCTCCGGACTCATTTTCCTATAGAACTCTATGGGGAAAAAAGTCAGGAGAAACAACCCTTAAAGTGATCCATCCACATCTACTCCATATCTGGCAACAGAGTGATGGTTTGGGGCTCGTAAAGCAAAGGGTATGAATACTTATGTAAATGAGAAATTTTTATTTTTATTTTTAATAAATTTGCAAAAATCTCAAAAAAAACTTTATTCACATTGTCATTATGTGGTGTTGTGTGTAGAATTTTGAGGGAAAAAAAGGATTTAATCAATTTTGGAATAAGGCTGTCACAGAACAAAATGTGGAAAAAGTGAAGCGCTGTGAATACTTTCCGGATGCACTATAGATGCCACCAAATTAGATCATATTTAACAAGCTGACAGACAAGCAGCACTGTGAATGACTCAGGTCAAGGGGCAGAACACTCCAGCTGTCTCAGCCATTTTTAGAAGCCCACAAACGTATGAACAAATAAAAGTTCATATCAAGTACCAAGCAAACTAATATCAAAAAGTATCAACTAAAATAATTTCCAAAAACAACAATATATATAATAAGTATAAAGTATCAAATGAAATAAAATTAAAATGTTGTCCATTACAGATAATGTATGTTCAGATAAGTCTACTCGTTCTGAATAAAAGATTTTTTGTGCATGCTTGTGTGCTCTACGGCTAGCTGTATAGCAATCTGTTAAAATAGCATAGGTTGATGGCGATTTAGCAAGCAGTTATCTACCTAAATATTTTATCTGTAAGTAGTTTCCACAGTAGCTAATGTTAGCATGCTTTTGGTAGTTTTAAATATGGCCAGTTGTCTGGCCAGGGATTGGCAGTTAGGTGAATATTGAGGCTACTGTAGCCACAGACCCATCCTGTGGTTTACTGTATATCTGCAGAATTCCAATATGAGGGACAAAAGCCAGCAATACAGAGGCAAGTTGGGAATATTATTCCCAACATTATTCTGTCATTGCATTTTAGCAAAATGAGACGTTATGCAATCAGGGACTGAAATAAATGTCAAAAAATAATGTCAACAAAATAATGGAATTGAGTTTGTGGATTAAGTTATTGTGTACTTTCTTCAGTGTCGACACCTGCCGTTACACTTAGTATAGTTGTTCGCCTGGTGAACGTTTATCAGGAAGTTATATCAAATGGGGGTTTTAACTACTTTCTCATCCTGTCTACTCAACTAACCTACTAAAGAGTATGGAAGGGTGCTGATTCGGACACAGCCAATGTGCAATGGTGCTGTCCTCGAAATGGAAATTTAGGCTTGTCTCTCCAGATTGCTAAGCAGTGGTTACGTGTGGATAGTTCATGGATGGAAAACCTCTTGGGAAACCCAAGTTGCTGTGTTGAGCTAGGTCAAAGGAGGACAATCCTACCCATGACACAAGCACTTTGAGCCTCAGGGTACAGAATTCAACTTGCTACCTCACACAATTTGATGTTGTCATTGCAAGATGAGATGTGAACCACATTACATTACATTACACGCATTTAGCAGACTTACACTTTTTAGCATTTTTTACATATTATCCATTTATACAGCTGGATATATACTGAAGCGATTCAGGTTAATTACCTTGCTCAAGGGTACAACGGCAGTGTCCTACGTGGGAATCAAACCTGCAACCTTTCGGTTACAAGGCCAGTTCATTAACCATCATACTACACTGCCACCCCTGACCGCCTTGCCATCTGCAGTCATTTTAGAGAGCTGAGCTGTCAGTTGCTCTTTTTGGCAAAGGCCCATACCTTGTGTCCATCTTTCGCTGTTTGGCTTAGCCTGTTCTTTGCTTCTTGGGATGATGTAAACATCGTTAACAAGGTTCTCTCTCATCCTTTTCCAGACGCGTGGTCACATATCACTGGGAAACACCTGTCAGATATAAATCCTTATTGGACCTTATGAACCACATGGAGTGAATTAGCCTGGAATTCAAGGCTGAAAATGCTGAACTACATGAGGGGGTGGGGTTCAGTGAGGTAAGGGAGGGGGGAGTGACCTGTGAGGTGTGTGTGTGTGTGTGTGTGGGACTGGATGGGTGTCTTTATGATCATGTCAAATCTTATCTGATATTAGAAGGGGCCATGGGGTGGTTCATCCTCTTAAGGACAAGAACCCCCCCACCACCACCAATTTCCTCTGGGGACTTGTTTCTGCCGATTGTGAAGCAGTGACTTGTCATCACATATTTTGGAGGAGAGACTTCATCCAGAATTTTGGTAGCAGCAACTTTTTAACATGATTGGGTATTCCGAATTGGGAGAAAAGGGGGAAATGCATTGTATTATAAAAAAAAAAAAACTAATATGGAATTGCTTCACTGTGTCTCTGAAAATCTGTTGTGCCAGAATATTTGTACTCTGAAGCTGCTTTCATATTATAACAGCAAAACCATTACTGCACATGGCAAGCCAGTGTTTTCCAGTGGACCTGTTGATTGTTCTACATCACTGTGTGTTTTAACTTTAACCTCATCCAGGAGAAACTGCATGTTGTAATATTGCATGTTAGTGCATTCCCTCAGCCGTACAAAGCACGTCTCAGCAAATACAGACACATTGTAAAGAAAGCATTTCTGTGGTGAAATGTGTCCAGATGGAGTTAACGGTTCATTGATTTCAGTAGTAGCAAATGGTTTTGCACGGGTATTGTCGTTGATTTGTACAGTTAACTAGCAACAGGCCAAGTGTATGCCCATAAGCTAGCTAGTAGTACACAATGTGAATAGTTTAACCCCTTGGCGCAGATGGCAGATTTCATCTATTTAGGGGGTGCTCTGTTTAAGGCTTTATAACTCCAGGTGTGAGCATCACATAAACGTGGTAAATGGCTTAAATGAAACAAGACAGGTGTACCATTTACAATAAAAACTTTATTTTCATAATTTAAGTCAAAATAAAGTGCCACAAATGCAAAGAAACTTTGGAAAAAAACTGAAATTTTTTTTTTTCTTTAGTTTGCTGAGAGCTACATAAGTGAAATCGGTAATATATATACATTTCCTGGATCATAAACTCCATGTCCACACGTTTTGCAAAAATCTAAGGATGATATGCAGAACTACTAAAGGTCTATGATGCAAAATATAGCAGTGTACTGTTATCCATTAGTGTCTCCAAATCTATCCAAATGGCTAAATTGTGCACTGCTGTAAATAAATAAAAATTATGATATATTTAATTACAAATCAACAGTTTTGGCTCATAAAACTCACTTTTGCATAATTTCCAAGTGTGAATTACATATTTTCATCAGTATAGGGCGGTAGATATCTATGGGTCCAAAACCCCTATGCAAAACATGTCATAAAATGAATAAAATTAGTTTTGTCCATTAAACGCATATACATTTGCTCCTTCTGATGGCTTAAGATAAAAAACATTGATATCATAGTGTTACATACACCTAAATATGTTGCCTAATCATTCACTCTTGTACCTCAATAAAACATCACTTGTCCCTGTACTCTACAGTATGTATACTTTTGTCCTGGGATTGCATTTTTCTGTAGTTCTTTTTAAATTGTCCTATTCATAATGACTCCAAGGATATTTTTACCTTAATCTACTGCATATCAGCGCACAGTAAATTGGAATGAGCATTTTTATGCCCTAAGAGACAAGTATATATGCCATAGCCTATATTATGTATGATAACATGAACATAAAATAGTATTCCACCATCTGCAAAATGCTGCCAAATGTTCTATCTTCAATGAACATCGGTAGCCTACATCAAAAATACATTTAACGATTCCACTAAAGTATGTGAACTGCACTCAAAATGCAAAAATAACAATAGGGCTATCAAACATATTGGAAAGACAGTGCTTGAGTGGAAACACGAATGTACATATGTAGCCAGCGAGACCAACGGCATTTTAGACCCAAAAATACTTACATATCGGAAAAGGGAAACTCCCCTCCTTAAAGCGTATTCTATAGAGTTTGCGTAATACTAGACAGTTAAAACGAAAATTGCCGTTACGCTGGGCTGTAGTAAATTGCTCAAAGCACCCAAAAAGACTTGGCATATGCCATTGCTAAGGTTATAATGTACTCTATTGGATAAAAAAGCCGACAAATAAAACCAGAATTTACTGTAATGAATGAGACAGGCTTACAGGGCATGGGGGTATTACGCGGCGACGTTTCAGATAGTGTAATAGCGGTATAAAGTGTTGTGGTGTATATAATAGCGGTGTATATTTCTAAAACCGATTGTACCAGACAATAAATGACCACTGAATTTTGAAAGGAACATCTCGATGTGTAAAACCAATGGTAGGATTGTATATTTATTTCAGATTTAGTAGCATATATTGCTAGTAGAATACATGGTAGAATGAGACAGTACTTTCACAGTTTATTTTGCATTTGAGTGAGCAGGGCTTTTCACAGCTTTTCTGGAATACGATCAGGCTACTTTTGGGTTTATCTCGTTGCTATGACGTTATTCTAATTTTATATGATGAATAAATATATTTTTGAACTCAAACATAGACGCTATTGTCCACTATGTCACACATGGGTAGGTATAGACTAGGTGGGGGGTTCTTGTTAAATGGACATGCTACGGGGAAATCGTCCCGAACCGTCTACCAATAAATTTAAAACACAGAGTTTGTGATTTCCAATAATAGTTTGGCTGCAGTAGAAACGAATGTCTCAGTTGAGCAAAAAGGTTCCGCTGGCGTCACCTTCTAGGCAAAGGAGTTAATAAGGTGGCTAACAAATATAGGGACACAAGAACAGTCTTCAGCTGTCATCCATGAAATGAATATAGCTAAAATGTCTTGTAAATGATTGGCCTATTTAGATAATTAAAAGCAGATGGTGGCATTAAATCAGATATAGTCCACCAAAAATGAGGTTACCCACCCCCATAATAATATGGTTAAAGGAGAATAATATGTATGTTTCGGACCTGTTTGGTATAAACTGAAATGTCAAGTCTTCCCAGATCTGTTCTACAGCAGAGCAGAATATGTTGTAATATTTCATGTCATAGAAGCAAGAAGACAAAGCACTTGGTGTCACGATTTTTACTGGTTGCCGCCCCTTCTCTGCTTTAAAGTCTCTCTCACTCCAGGACGGCAGCCGGTCCGGGTTTTCCCTGCTAATCAGCGTTCAGTTGGCACACCTGTTCAGGTGATTTCGTCAGCTATATTAACGCTGCCCCTTCCTCTTCCGGTGCTTGGTTGTTTTCACTCATTTTGACACTAAGCCAGTAAGGTATAGGTAGGCGCTCTAAGGAGACCTCTTTCCTCCATCGCCTTGCTTTGGAGTTATGAGGGACTTGCCATCTTGTGCTTTAGACACATAGGATACACACTCTCTTTTGCATTTTCTGTCCCTCGCTCCAGTTACCTTCCTAGTCTCTCGGAGACAGGTTTTTTTTCCGTTTCTCTCGACCTCTCTTTATTTCTTTGTGTTCTCTCTAATCGAGAGTGAGACGTATTTTCCTTTTATTTTTATTTCTCGAGCCTATGAGCCTTGTTGCCCGATTATTTTCGGGTCGCTATTATTTTTCCCTTTTTCAGTCTCCTCTGTATTACTCTCCTGTTTTGAGAGTAGGAGCTGTTTTTCGTTCTCTGTTTTCTTCCCTATTCGTGGATATCTTTCTGCTCTATTGGTGTTCATATTTGGCACTTTAAGAATCGCTTTTGTCGCATCTGGTCCTCTGAACCATTCGCCTCCCCCTTCCAGAACAACTAAGCCATTATGGAGGTACCAGCGACACACATAGCCGCTGACCAGGCCGGGGCTACCCTGCAAACTGTACCGAGCGCTCATGAGCCTTTGGGCCCTCCAGACTCAGCAGCAGAACCTGTCTGTTCAGCAGGGCCAATTAATGACCCAGCTTCAGGTACAGGAGGGCTGGTTCCGCGAGTTAGCGGAGAGTGTTCGCCAACTTACCCTTGCCACCGCAACACCCAGTTCACAAGCATCCGCCCCTGAGGGTACCCCTCCCTTTCCGCCCATCCAATCCACACCGAAAGAGCCCAAACTCCAAATGCCTCTCCGATACGACGGGCAGTCAGGGAAGTGCAGGGCCTTTTTAACACAATGCCTTATCTTTTTTAAGGCTCAGCCCTTGCGCTTCAGTTCTTAAAATTCCCGGGTAGCCCTTATTCTCTCACTGTTTACTGGTACCACTCTCGACTGGGCTAGTCCCCTGATTCGGGCCAATAGCACTATTATGAACGATGCGGAAAGACTGATGGACGAGATGGAGTTAGTCTTTGATCATGATCACCCATGCGACTAACCCGTCTCCGCCAGGGTGACAATAACCGTAGCAGGTTTTTCCATCGGGTTCCGAGCACTGGCCGGAGAGACAGGGTGGTCTGAAGGTCCTTTAATTTCGCTGTTTATTAATGCGTTATCGGACCCTATTAAAGATGCCCTGGCAGTGCTCGAACCGACTGCTACATTTGATGCCCTGGTGTCCACGGCTGTCCGCATTGATAACCGTATCAGGGAATGAGAGTGAGAGAAAGAGAGAGGTAACAGGGGAGATCCCGCTACCCGCTATTTCTCTTCTCCTCCGGCAGCATCTTCAGCTGTCTCTTCCTCCCATGTCCCCATCAATAAGGAGGAGCCTATGCAGGTTGACGGCACTTCTCTGCGCGAGCCTAGGCAGTCTAGGTCCTCGGTAGAGTGGTGCCGCTACTGCAGGCGCAAGGGGCATTTAAAAGACCAATGTCCTCAGCTGCAGGGAAAAGGGGGGTCTCGCTAGGGGGACTGGGGTCCTTAGAAAGACATAATGATCCTGTGCCTCGGGCGCTACTGCATGTTCAACTGCTCTGGAATCAGCGCTCGACTAATGTTGTCGCTTTTATCGATTCCGGAGCAGTTGAGTGCTTTATGGATACCAAGTGGGCTAAGGAACAGTCCAAGTGGACTAGGCCCCGCCTAGTTACGTCTCTCGACGGCCGCCCATTAGGTACTGGCACTATAAAAGAGATCTCTGCATCTTTAACTATGCGCTTCTCACAAGAGGGTCATTCGGAGCTTATTCAGTTCCTTTTAGTTGTTTCTCCAGCCTACCCCCTAGTTTTAGGACATTCCTGGCTGGTTCGACACAGCCCGTTTATTGATTGGGGCAATAACGAGGCTGTTATTCTTCAATGGGGGCCTCAGTGTACTTCACAATGTCAGCTAACTGCGCCTCTCATGTCAAGGGGGCGTGGTTACGGTTCTGAGTCCAGTTCTCTCAGTGATCTGGAGGAGCTTAGTTACTTATCTGATCAGGAGGATCTTACACCTCTCTCTGAGGCAGATGAGGAGAGTTTGGCTTGGGATTCCCTGGCCGACGGGTACTCCCCCTGGGAGGAGGCATCTCTTGAGGAGCTGTCTGACTGAGATTACGTGGTCTCCCGTTCCTGATTCGCCTGCTGAGGTAGAGAGTATTGAAGGAGGAAAAGGTTAACCCTATTAACTTTGGCCCTCCAGAGGCAATTTCCACCTAGTTTCTACTAATCTTATTTAAATGTCAATATCTAAAAAAATATTCACTGCACACCCATCCATCCACTTTAAAGTTCAAATTGAAGAAGAGGCTGTATCATTCAGAAATTTTCCACAGAATACATTTATTTCAGAATAGTCACATACAGTTTATACATAATACGCATAAAATAAGTAGCCTAATGTATTTAAATACATTTTTCAAAAAACGTACAAAACGACGGCACTTCTTTACATACATTCTGTTAGCATTACCTTTAAATTGTTTAACTTGGGTCAAACATTTTGGGTAGCCTTCCACAAGCTTCTCACTATAAGTTGCTGGAATTTTGGCCCATTCCTTCTGACAGAACTAGTGTAACTGAGTCAGGGTTATAGGCCTCCTTGCTCGCACACACTTTTTCAGTTCTGCTCACTGTTATGGTCAGGATTGAAGTCAGGACTTTGCGATGGCCACTCCAACACCTTGACTTTGTTGTCCTTAAGCTATTTTGCCACAACTTTGGAAGTATGCTTTGGGTCATTATCCATTTGGAAGAGCCATTTGCGACCAAGCTTTAACTTCCTGGCTGATGTCTTGAGATGTTGCTTCAATATATCCACATCATTTTCCTTCCTCATGATGACATCTATTGTCTGAAGTGCACCAGTCCCTCCTGCAGCAAAGCACCCCACAACATGATGCTGCCACCCCTGTGCTTCACGGTTGGGATGGTGTTCTTCGGCTTGCAAGCTTCACCATTTTTCCTCCAAACATAACAATGGTCATTATGGCCAAACAGTTAAATTTTTATTTCATCAGACCAGAGGACATTTCTCCAAAAAGTAAGATGTTTGTCCTCATGTGCAGTTGCAAACTGTAGTCTGACTTTTTTATGGCAGTTTTGGAGTAGTGGCTTCTTCCTTGCTGAGCAGCCTTTCAGGTTATATCGATATAGGACTTGTTTTACTGTGGATGTACTGTAGATAATTTTGTACCTGTTCCCTCCAGCATCTTCACAAGGTCCTTTGCTATTGTTCTGGGATTGATTTGCACTTTTCGCACCAAAGCATGTTCATCTCTAGGAGACAGAATGCATCTCCTTCCTGAGCGCTATGACGGCTGTGTGGTCCCATGGTGTTTATACTTGCGTACTATTGTTTGTAAAGACGAACATGGTACCTTCAGGCATTTGGAAATTGCTCCCAAGGATGAACCAGACTTGTGGAGGTCCACAATTTTCTTTCTGAGGTCTTGGCTGATTTCTTTTGATTTTCCCATGATGTCAAGCAAAGAGGCACAGAGTTTGAAGGTAGGCCTTAAAATACATCCATAGGTCCACCTCCAATTGACTCAAATAATGTCAATTAGCCTATCAGAAGTTTCTAAAGCCATGACAGAATTTTCTGGAAAGCTGTTTAAAGGCACAGTCAACTTAGTGTATGTAAACTTCTGACCCACTGGAATTGTGATATCGTGAATTAAAAGTGAAATAATCTGTCTGTAAACAATTGTTGGAAAAATTACTTGTGTCATGCACAATGTAGATGTCCTAACTGACTTGCCAACACTATAGTTTGCTAACATGAAATCTGTGGAGTGGTTAAAAATTCGTTTTAATGACTTCAACCTAAGTGTATGTAAACTTCCGACTTCATCTGTATTTCAGCCCTAACACCGCGTTCTCACAGCGAGCAACTTGGTTGCTGGGTCGTTCAAGAATACGAGGCTGGGGGCGGGGCAAGAGCTTCCCGTTGTGTCATCCAAGTCAGCTCGTGCAAGCCACATATATATCCTTTAAGGTTATGTTATGACACTGATAATTATACAATGATAATATATAAATTATTCACTGTTGTTACCGCTGCTAACCCTATTTCGCCTAGCTTAGTTTGATAGGCAATATTACGTAGGTTACGGAACAATTATTCACAAAATGGTTTTGTGTCGGTTGGAAAAATATGAAGCGCGGAACTCTGATTGGCTGTTACGGCCAATGTCGGCGAAAAAGTTAAACTGCGGGGCTATTAATAGCATCCTCCTATTTTATTGCCCTGCAGTGCAACTGGAGAAGCTGAGGTTTCTGCAAGCGGCTAGCCTTTTAAACAATCCTGCGTCAAACTTTATGGTGTTTTGTATAAAATGTTCAACACTTCTAGCATGCGTGTGCGTGTGTGTGTGTGCCACGTGTGCATTCAGGGAACAAAATAATCCAGTCCACCTTTGTGGACACCATTGCAGCTGTAGAGCTGGCGCAAAAGCGAAGAACGGAAAAATGGGGAGAAGACGAGAATGTCTTCTGTTTTTGTCAGAGTTTTTATTATTTTATTGCCTCTTCTTGTGTTTCCGAGCTACGATATTGGCTCACTGTAACTACGGATGTTACGCTGGGGCAGTGTTGTAAACGTCACTTGGGTTTCCTGTGGAATGACTGGAAATGTAGTTTGTTGTCCCTACACCAGGCTTCCTAATTACACTGCTGTGATGCTTTTCATTTAGTTCTGGTTTGATTGACAGCGATTTTATCCAATAGTGGGCATTATATGCTTTCCACAAGCATATATGACATGTCTAATTGAAAGGTTTGAACAACTATTTAGGGCCATGCGCAACAGGAAGTCTATTTGCATTGCTACAGTCTTACACACTCAAAAACGCATTTTTCTGCCGTTTTCCTAGCAATTTACGGATTTGTCAACTTATCAGCATGACTAAAGAAACTCTTTGCTCACATGTATTTTGGAGGTGGGTCAGAAGAGGAGAGCGACAGAGATTCTTTTAAGCCCGGTAGCATAGATTCTATTGAAGAGGATGTCTATCAACGGCTACGTACACATTGCAGCTAAATACGGTTGTCTATATGTGATACCTTCTACAACCTGCAGGCACTACCTGGAATTTTAGGTATTGACTACCAACTTTCACTTCCCGCTGTGCTTGGTCTGCGCAGTGTGTACCAGAACTGCACTGGACAACGAGTTATTAAGTGACGTACGCGCTAACATTACACGCACTCCTATGCTGCTCCCTCTTTCCTCCTTAGTCATTCCCGATAGGAACAAGAGTGAGAGTGAACCGACAACACCAGCTATTTCTAACAGCTCATAACAAAAACAAGAAATGGCATGACCCTCATGCCTCTGACTACTGGAGCTGTCAAAAAAAAACTGCAAATTGTTTGCGAACCAATTGTCAAAAGTAAACGTTGCTATGTTTACAGTTGTTTTCACTATCATCTCAAAATCTGGAGAAGAGAGTGACTTCAGTGACTTGTATAAACCCTTAACACCCCCCCCCCCCCCCCCCCCCCTTTACCTCAAACCTTACCTGTGCATGATCCAATGAGGGCCAGACTGTCAATCCCTGCTGGGAAAGGTACTTAAGGGGGGGGGGGGGGGGGGGTACTGTGGCGAAGGAAAAAGGACCTACTGTTTTTCATTTCATGACATTATTTAATCTTAAAACCTGATTTTGACTTTTGGCTTGTTTTGACTTGTTAGTTGATTACTCCAGGTTACTGTTCGACTGACCTATCAGTGAATTTGGTGATCAAATTGACGAGTGTAATTTTGAATAATATTTGTTAAATTACATCCATTAAATATATTTAAAATGTAGGTTAATTGAGGGGTTTTAGCACGCAATATCGCTTGTGTTCAGTATTCAGAGTGCTGGATATTGAGATGTCTTGTAGGTAAGCTGAGATGCATGGTGAGACTGTATCAGAGAGGGGGGGGGGGGTGGGGGGGGGGGGGGTTGTGTCTCATCAGTGATCAGACAGGCTATGGGATGAGATGA
The DNA here is from genome assembly GCA_029718625.1 of Synaphobranchus kaupii. Taxonomy (NCBI): domain Eukaryota; kingdom Metazoa; phylum Chordata; class Actinopteri; order Anguilliformes; family Synaphobranchidae; genus Synaphobranchus; species Synaphobranchus kaupii. The sequence goes on from CM056381.1 coordinate 56,494,044, forward strand.
CAGGCGATAGGAGGAGATGATCCCAAGTGTGCAGATTTCATATGACAAACCTTCAACTAGACTCAATTCCAGGTTTCAATGATCCAGACTGGTAATTGAAAATTAATTGGAAAAAAAAACCCTTCTAGTAGCAAGCCCTGTGAACAGCACTTTCAAAACAACTGATAGTTTTTCACTGAGATGCTTCACTTAGAATGGTTCTCCAGGGAGACTGTAAGGCGTGTGCGTGTGTGTGTGCGTGTGTGCGAGAGAGAGAGAGAGAGAGAGAGAGAGAGCATCTGTGTTCGGGGGAGGGAAGTATGGGTCTGCTTATCCAACACCACCAGAGAGAGAACATATTTTGCTTCATTGATATACAGTATATGCTAATACCCTGAATGGGTGGACATTTGGACTTATCTCAGAGGAAAGAGAGGGAGGACAACTCTCACGGTCATGCAGTGGTCTCCTGGTTACAGATAGAGTGGTTATGCAGTGGTCCTTTGCTTACAGATAAAATGCTGGTAAAAATCAGTCAGTCATTTACTGCAATGTTAGCACAGCACACCACTCCCTCATTTCTTCAGCCGCTGTTCAGAATAAAGAAAAAACTCCTTTTGTCCCAGTATGGTTTTTACGCCTTGCCCTCTCCCCTGTTCCTGCAACTGCAGCAACCTTTCAGATGGAGGGTTACAGTCTCTCCTTAAATCACTGCCACTCTAAGAACTTGGCTAGGATACTGAACTGGATCAACAGAGGCGGTGAAAAGCTAAATCAGGAGGTTGAAACCTGAACAGGACGTTCTCACTGGGGCCAGGGGCTGAGAAGCTGGGCTGTTGGACCATGAATGGGGCCCCCTCTGAGGAAACGAGCCAGATATTCTACAAGAGGAAAAATGGTGCATATTTTTATATCGCCAAGGCCTCTAATGAAAGACATCCCCTTTCCACCTTGGGCCCAGACCACCAATATCATTCTACAGCATCTCTTAAATGGCAGGCTGACTGGAATATCAACTACCATGACTTCTGAAAAGAGTTCACAGTAATATTTCCTCCCACATGTTCAAACTAGGCTATGGTATGCCATTTCCTGCCCCGGGGCTGCCATGGGAACACATAATAGTGACATTATGGCATCGCATGTCTGTGTCCAAGCTCTCCGGCCTGACTCTCTCCCTTGGCTCAAACTGCAGGCCTGGTTGCGCTCACACTCACGCAGCAAGCCTGGCTGTATTCAAGCTCATACTGCCACACACTCACACTGTAGGCCTTTGATGTATTCACATTGATGCTGTATTTACACGCATCCTGTCCCACTCAGATTCATAGCGCTTTTTATTTTACTCTGAAATGCTGGAAAATCAAGTGACGTTCAATGCTCAAGTTGGAACCAACATGCATCATTTCTTCATGTGTAGCCACACACATACAAATACACACACGCACACGCATACACACACGCATACACACACACACACACACACACACACACACACAGACTACTCTGCATAACCCTCTCCTGAGGTTGGAGCATGGCCAATCGCTGCTTCTTCATTTAACCCACACTTACTTTCAACATTTCTGGAATAGTTATAACACATTTTCTGGTCCCTGGAAAAACATGGACCTGAAATTTAAGTCAAGTCTCTGTTCACAAAGGAATATTCATTTCAGATAGAATGTATTTATTCCCAAATATATTCGCTTCTCATATATAAATTGAAAGCATGTGTTTCATATCATTCAAGAATTTAATGCTTTTTTGTCAAATAATTTTATAGCCTTGTGAAATTCAAACTTACTCCCCATACGGGGACAGCGCAACAGCATGGACACACATACTCACCAGAGATTCACACTCACTTACAAACCAAGCAGAATCATAGAGATCAGGGGGAGATCTCTGCAATGTAGATTCCACTGTTGTGGCCTCAGGTTTAATATTTAATCACATAATAGAACCAGTAGAATGGACTGATAAAATGTTGTTCAGGAAACGATTAAGAATAATTTAACATTTTCTGCATGATAATCAGGCTTTTTTATATTCCAATCTGAGTACATCTTGTCATAATAAGACTCAAAATCCCTTGAGGAGGGAAAAGAACGCATTTCAGCAAGATGAACAGAAAACACTGTGGACTTTGTCACTTGCATGACAAGCAATCCTCATTTTTTTCAGCACCCTAGATGACTAAAACAACTGAATGTGTAATTTCTTGCAAGCCTGCCAAGCTTGGCTAGCTGCAGTGTGTGAATCCTTTGGCTACTTTGGCAGCTGCTTAAGAATTCACTATTGTGATGGCACTGGTCTGATCCTTTCTCATATTTTGATTTTGTGAGCACCCAGCTGTGACCACCTCACTGTACCTTATACTGTCCCAACTGAGACAGTATAGATGTTTTCGTGTGGTTGCAAATCTGTCAACCTGAGGGTTCACCAAGTGTAAAATATATGTTCACAAAAGTTCACATCAAACATCCTGGAAAAAAAGGCAGCATAATGAATGTTACTGTAAGTTTAGTGGTAAGCACAGCACCTGAAGGCATAGAATATACATAGATGTGTGTGTGAACAATCCAGGCATTGAAGATTTACATTGGTGCTCAGTAAGAGGTCGGCTTGGACCTGCTTGTGAGATTTCTCACTGTGGGGAGGAGAACCTGGGGCCTCTGCCCACGTCTTTGTTCACTCGTTTGGCACATGCCCTGTTGGCATCCATGTCTGCAGGTATTACCCAGATGAGGAATCTGCTGTGACCCGGAACTTTCCACTCCATTGGATGATGACACACCTGGGCTCCTGTGTATTTTACCTGCGTGTGAGTTCAGAGACCTATCAGCCTGTACTGCAGTGTGTCATCACCTGCATGAAATACCTTGATAGATTCTGTTCTGGTTTTTGCTTCAAAAGTCCAACACATGTTCTCAGCAGATTAACGTATTGACTGCAGTGTGAAGGGATTGTGTAGCTTAAGTTATTCTTTGGCTTATTAATACCTCTTCTGATACCAATGCCTGCTTTTATATAGTAGGTACAGAATTGTACTATGTCTGCACTATGGGGTCAATTTACTAAAGGTCTGAACGTACAAAATAGCATTGTTCTATATGGATGGTAACAGTAATTTGGCAGTGTTATAACGATTAGCTGAACACTTTTGAAAGCTCCCCAACATCAACCCCTGCTTCATAATGTATGCATTCATATACTGTGTAGGCTAGGCCGCTTTGGACAAAAGCTTCTGCATGTATCTGGCTCATTGTTACCGCCATCTCCGATGAACGCAGTTGTAATTTCGGATTCTATGTTTGCAACGTAAATGTTGGTAATGGTTTCAAGGATTTTAACGTGTAGCCTATTGTTTTCCTGGTGCGAGAGTGGATGACATAGGCTACAATATCAAGCTCCCATGATCATTAAAAAACACTCTGAAGCTGTAATCATTCATGCGGGAAGAAATTACACCAGGTTAAGAAAATCATAAGTTTTACAGAATAAACTCATTTAATTATGGCTTCCAAATACATCTTTACCAAATACTATTTAAATCTATTTAAACAAAACAGGCTCCTGTAGCCTATACACACACATCAAATATCTGGCAGATTTGGCTGGCTATCTCTCCTATACAGCCTTCCATCCAGCACGGTTCAGTAGGCTACTGGATTCTAGGATCTAATAAAAAATAAGATGTACAGTGTACACTATTATTGGCACCCCTGGTAAAGATGAGTAAAAAGGGTTTGGTGAATTAGCTTAATGTCACACTGAAAAAAATAAAAAAATCCAACTTTGAAGTAAATTTATTATGAGAAAAAATAAATCCCTCATCAAGAAATAATTATTTTTAACAAAATCACGTGTGCCACAATTATTGGCACCCCTGCATTTATATATAGAATAAAGTGATCATTTTTAATATTTGGTCACATATCCTTTGCATGCCATGCCTTCCTGATGTCTGTGACCCAACAACATCAAAAGAATCTTGATATCTTATTTTCTGGTACTCTTACAAGCGATACTATAATGTCTCTGCATTTGAATGGATCTCTATGGGAATTCGGCGGTGGGACTAGATTTAGCTGTAAATTATGCTGGAACAGTAGGAAATACATGGTTGGCTAAATGGCTGTAAGTCATCAAGGGTCTGAGGTATCAAACGAGCCTCAAACCATCATTTATGCAGTAGATATACTGCATCAGATATGCAGTAGATATGGATGGATCGCTTTAAGGGTTGTTTCTCCTTACAAATTTTCCTATTGAACTCTATGGAAAAATAAGTCAGGAGAAGAAACCCTTCAAGGTATCCATCCATATCTACTTGGTGTACTTGCCAACACAATAGTTTGCTAACATAAAATCTGTGGAGTGGTTAAAAATGGGTTTTACTGACTTCAACCTAAGTGTATGTAAACTTCCGACTGTAAATGACATGTTTAATGAATGAATGTGCTGCATAATTATTTTAGTTTGGCGGTGAATAGATCTGCTTTAGTACTGCTCCGGAGCACAAGCATCTCCCCCCGCTAAACAGGAGATGACCAGAAACCCCCAACAGCAGATCATCCAGTACCCAACCCAACCTCGTCTGCTGTCTCCTGAGAAAGGAAGACCATATCAATATCCCTCCGACAAGGAGATAGAACACAGCTGTGATCTTGGATCAGACATTGGCCATACTACCATTATGTGACAGCAAACTATGTGTACAACAGAGCACCTGCTGTTTCCTGAAGATCAGGAAGACCATATCGATATCCCTCCAGCACAGAGACAGAACACGGAATGCTACGCAATGTGACGCCTAAGTAGGCTATGTGTAGCCTGGCTGCCCTGGCCGTGTGGCTTATACTATCTAGTGAGAAAAGCTATGGGCACCTGTTGCTTCCTGAAGATCAGGAAGTCCTGAATCGATATCCCCATTAACCACTGCACGAAACATGATGACAGCAGGATCGAAAAAGGACATTTTTAGTCAGTACCCAGCAACCACCATATATATTTTTTTTAAAGCAAGTAGCAAGTTTGGATCAGACATTGGCCATACTAACATTATGTGACAGTAGACTGTGTACAGCAGAGCACCTGCCATTTTCTGAAGATCAGGAAGACCATATCGATATCCCTCCAGCACAGAGACAGAACATGGCTGTGTTCTTGGATCAGACATTGGCCATACTACGCAATGTCACCCTTAAGTAGGCTATGTGTAGCCTGGCCGCCCTGGCTGTGTGGCTTATACTATCTAGTGAGAAAAGCGGTGTGTAACAAGAGGGCACCTGTTGCTTCCTGAAGATCAGGAAGTCCTGAATCGATATCCCCCTTAACCACTGCACGAGAAACCTGATGACAGCGGGATCGAAAAAGGACATACAAATTTTTAGTCAGTACCCAGCAACCACCATATTTATTTATTTATTATTATTATTATTATATACTGTATATTTTTTAAGCAAGTAGCAAATGTCAACAGCACAGATGACAGAATTTTGCACAGAACCCGCTGGATGAGCCATTGCCGGCATCGTTCATGAACAGAGGCTTATAAGGGGTCGTGGTCATAGCGACACTCACATTGGATATCGGTAGCAAACCCCCCCCCCCCCCCCCCCAAAGTCTTACCCGGATGTGTTATGTGGACCATCCACTATACAACTCGGCCAATACCCCACTCACTTCAAGAGACGATGTGACGAAATGCAATGCTATTGTATTCCTGAATCAAACTAGTCATTCTAATTTTCACGTGAACCTTGCTATTTGAAGCCAGGCCACACTGTGGCCGTATGGAATACCATCAGAAGCAAGCTATTTGTGTCAACTTGCCATAAGGATTTGATTACCATTACAATGCTTAGCCATTTGAATTATTTGCCATTAGAAATGGTTTGCCTTTCGAATAAAGCAATAAGCACACCATTCCATCAGATACCGATAAGGGCGGAAATGTAGTATAATGGTTAAGGAACTGGCCTTGTAACCGAAAGGTTGCAGGTTGCAGGTAGGACACTGCCGTTGTGCCCTTGAGCAAGGTACTTAACCTGAAGAGCTTCAGTATATATCCAGCTGTATAAATGGATAATATGTAAAAAAAAAAAAAAAAAATGCTAAAAAGTAATTAGTGAAAGTTGCAAATAAAAATTGCAATTTCAAAATATATATGTAATTTAATTTAAAAAATCATATGTAGACCTAATATAAGTTCAGTGAGAATGAAACAGTACTGTATAACACAACTGTAAATATTATGGAGCTTGCATTCTGAGTAACCATTAAAAATGGCTCAATATAACAAAAATGTTTTGTTTTATTTGTAAATTGAAATGTGAAACTTTTTTGGACTTGAAAATCAGTTAACGTGGAGTAATTATTGGAGTAATTCTGTTTGTTCTCGTGTGAGACGCAGAAGTAGCCTATGTGTAAACACGGAGACTCGTGACAGCAGAACCCAAACGCGCTTTTATTATGAAACCATTTTTACGCTAAGTAATTATGGGGACACTGACCCTCCTTTATGAGACTTGCTACAGGAGATATTTTAATAAAAACATTTTGTAAGTCGCCTATTTGTGTTTGAAATCATTTGTGTTCTTCGAGCCAGGGTCTTAACACAATGATTTGACCATTTTTTGCGGGAAAGTTGCGGTTATTGGAAAAAAATGCGAGCTCTCGCAACTGTCACGGAGTTTCGTTGATTTTGCGTTAATAGTTGCGATCGCGACATCGCAAAATCCTGGAGGGACTGACTAGCGAAATATCCCGAATTAGTTACAATTACATATTAGCTTTTACAAACCTCCTGACAATAAATCAGCTAACGAGTAACGTTAGCCTAGCTAATCGACCAAAACATCCAAAATGTAACTTTACCAAAGTCCCATTTTACTGGAGGGCATCAGCAAAGCACAGTAGCCCATGTAAACACATACAATTAATGTTTTAAAGCAGATGGTGTAACGTTAGCTCCCGAGGGCTCATGTAAAACGTTAGTAGCCAAATACACCTGTCAGCATGCTAACAAAATGATAGCAACAACTGGTTGGAAAATTTTTTAATAAAAAAAACACATTGAAGCAACCAAGCTAAGGGTATGATAAAGACCGGGTTACACGGATGGTCCGCTGAATTTCTTAAATGGTCATACTGAATTTGGCATCAACTTAGCTTTACATGACCTAGGAATCCACTTCTAGTAAACTCCAAGACCTCCACCTTAACGAAAGCATAGGACGCCAGTCACGCAGCAAAGCTTGCAACTGCACACAAGCTAGAATATCCGTGCAAAACATTGTAGCTCTATAAGCTTTGTCCCTAGTGGTTGAGATGTATCCGTTTCAATTACAGTATTCATGTTCGTCTGAAATTATTAACTACAGCAAACCCCATAAATTTTGAGGCAGTATTTTTTAAAAGGGTAGCCGCTTGCAAAAACCTCAGCTTCTCCAGTTACACTGCACTGTTACGCCCCAGACTCAGATACCCAAGCGCAGACCAGGATTAGGCAAAAACGTTGTTTATTCCAGGCCAAGGTCAAAAAGCCAGATAATCAGATTCCAAACGAGACAAAATCTAAATCAAAAGAATAATCAAAAACAGTCCAAAAGATCAAAACCAGGAAATCAGATAGGCAACGGTACAAAGGGAGTAGGCAGAGGCGTAGTAAAAAAAAAAACGATGAATTGGGCCTTGGGATTGGGGTGTATGAGGATGGTGAAGCACTGTTTGAGGTCTTTGAATGCTCTGTGGTTCCAGGAGAAACGGATCTTGGCTGAGGTTAGGGCGGTGAGTGGAGCGGCCAGGGTGCTGTAGTTCCTGATGAAACGGCGGTAAAAATTGGCAAATCCTAAGAAGCGCTGTAATTCTTTGTGGGTGTCTGGCCGGGGCCATTCCGCCACAGCCTTGATTTTGAGGGGGTCCATTTGGAGGCTCCCGGCCGAAATGATGTATCCTAAGAATGTGGTAGACTGGCAGTGGAATTCACACTTCCCAGCTTTCACAAACAGTTGGTTCTCTATCAGACGCTGTAGTACTTTGCGGACGTGAGTGGTATGCTCTAATTTGTCTTTAGAAAAAATGTAAATATCGTCCAGGGATACAAAAACAAATTTGCTAAGCATGTCTCTGAGAACATCATTGACCAACGCCTGGAAGACGGCTGGCGCGTTAGTCAAACCAAAGTAGTTTGACTAGTGCCCCGAGGGGGTGTTGAATGCTGTCTTCCACTCATCCCCTTCTCTGATGCACACCAGGTGGTAAGCGTTGCACAAGTCCAGCTTGGTGAAGATGGTGGCTCCTTGGAGCAATTCAAAAGCTGATGTCATGAGAGGAAGAGGGTATCGATTCTTGACCGTGATGTCGTTCAGTCCACGGTAATCAATGCATGACTATAAAGAGCCATCCTTCTTGCCCACAAAGAAGAACCCAGCTCCAGCGGGGGAGGATGAGGGGCAAATGATCCCTGCCGCCAAAGACTCCTGTATATACTTGGTCATGGCTTCAGTTTCAGGACGGGACAGTGAAAACAGGTGCCCCCTGGGAGGGGTAATTCCCGGTAGCAACTCAATGGAACAGTCGTAAGGGCGATGAGGAGGCAGGGAGGTAGCTCGGGACTTGCAGAAGACATCCTTGATGTCCAGGTACTCGGGAGGGACTGACTTAATGTCAGTAGCTTGCTCGGAAGGACGGGAACTCGGGACAGGTGAGTGAGCTTGACGGAGACAGTTCAAAAGGCAATAGGGGCTCCAACGCACTATTGAATGTGTCCTCCAGTCCAGACTGGGGCCGTGCTTGATTAGCCAGGGGTGACCCAAGATGATGGGTGAATGGGGAGAGTGAATGACGTACAGTTTGGTCTCCTCATGATGGTTGCCGTAGATGCGCAGCAACAAAGGAGAGCTGATGTGGGTTATTTTGGTGAACTGCTGGCCATTAAGAGAGTTGGCCACTAGTGGGTGTTCCAGTAATAGGAACCCCCCTGGCCGCTGCTGCGCCAGCATCCAAAAAGTTCTCCTCGGCCCCAGAGTCTATGAGAGCTGTAGTCTTGTGCAGTTGGTCTCCCCACCGATGATGACTGGCAGGCAGGTGCTATGTTTAGAGGAGGATTCCATCGGAATTACACCCACTATTGCTCCTCGACTCACTAGTGGGCGTTGGCTTTTAACGGACACTTCGCCACAAAGTGTCCAGGTTCGCCACAGTAGAGGCAGGATCAGGTGGACATCCTCCGGTCTCTCTCCGTCTTGGTCAGGCGAGAACGGTCCACTTGCATGGAGTCCGATTCTGACATCTGAACAGATGGATTGGCGGAGTGGGTGGAGGCGGTGATGAAAGGTCTCGATTCCCCAGCGGCTTCTCTTCAGAACCCACCTCGGACCCGGAAGTGTCGAAGCTCTTGGAGACGTGAGTCCACTCGAATGGCCAGGGAGGTGAGGTCATCAAAGGACTCAGGCAGGTCGCGGGTCAGTAGCTCATCCTTGATGTTTTCATAGAGCCCGTTGAGGAAGATGTTGTAGAGCGCCTTCTTCTCCCAGCCACTGGCGGTCGCTAATGTCTCGAAGTCAATGGCGAAGTCAGATACAGACCTCCCTCCCTGGCACATGTGCAGCATCTCCCGGGCCACCTCATGGCCGTGTTTGGAACGATCGAAAACCCTCTTCATCTCATCGGCGAACTGGTCGAAGCTCCGGCAGTATGGTAGACCCGCCTCCCAGGCAGCTGTTCCCCACTTCTTGGCTCGTCCAGTCAGTTGCGTGATGACATATGCAACTTTGGACTCGTCAGAGGGGAAGGTCAGGGGCTGAAGCTGGAAGATCAGCTGGCACTGCGTGATGAAGGCGCGGCAGCCAACAGGTTCACCGGCGTACTTCTCGGGAAGAGGCAGGCGGGGTTCACGCACTGGCGCAGGAGGGGGACTCGGAGGTGGGGGTGCAGCAGATGGTTGCTGGGGTGCGATGCCTTGAGAAGAGGCTCGCAGAGTTGTCGTCAGTTCCGCCACACAGGAACAGAGGGTCTGGAGATGGTGAGTGACCGCATCCAGGTGTGACTGATGACGCCCCAGCATGGCTCATTGCTGCTCTAGTGCAGCGCGCACTTGAGCAGGGTTTGCTGGGTCCATCTTGGTCAGAACGTACTGTTACGCCTCAGACTCAGAGACCCAAGCGCAGACCAGGATTAGGCAAAAACGTTGTTTATTCCAGTCCAAGGTCAAAAAGCCAGATAATCAGATTCCAAACGAGACAAAATCAAAATCCAAAAGAATAATCAAAAAGTCCAAAAGATCAAAACCAGGAAATCAGATAGGCGACGGTACAAAGGGAGTAGGCAGAGGCGTAGTAAAAAAAAAAACGAAAGCAAAGGTCAAATAATCCAGAAGACCAGAAAGGCAAACAAAACAGAATCGGCAGGCAAAAACTCGGAATCAAACGGAAGGATATCTCGGAAATCACGAATAAACACAGGCTTAGAAAGGCGTAGGCACTGGGAATATCGATCAACGTTCTGACAAGGAACAAGTGAAACTGAAGGGTATATATAGGTAGGGAACACTCAACTCAAGGGAAAGCAGGTGCGAGTGGGAGGAGTAACAGGGAAGACTCACAGGTGCAGACAATGATACAATGAGAGGGACCATGATAGAATAATGCGGGAACAAGGAAGACTCGGACTGGACTAAGCATGCAAACGAATAGACAAGACATGACCAGGAGTGTTAAAGACACGTGCACACATTGAGAGAGTCAGTGGATAGCGTAAGTAAGATATCAGCTAGTAAAGAGGAAACATAAAGTAGATAATTGAAAGATAGAATTGCTGGAAACAAGTGACAGCTAAAGAAAGGAAGCGTTAGTAATTAGTGGGTTAGTAAAAGACCTAAAATAAGCTGTTAGTCATTGTTAATGTTAATTAGTAATATAAACAATAAGTGGAACAAATAGTTTAGTCAGAGGAAATACAGAGAGGACCGAAAACACCCGAAGGCTCCTGAAAAGTGAGACGAAGACTGGGGAGTGACATAAAAGCAACAACGTGAACATAAACTGGAATATGGAATGTAACTGTAATAGCGTAAACAAACACGAGAGTAACTACACTAAATAATAATAAACACGAGTACAGAATAATACATAAATACAAAAATAATAAACAACAAGAAACAGAAATAACAAATACAAGCAGACAAAACCCAGAATCCTAACAGCACTGCCATAAAATAGGAGGGCGTTATCAATAGCCCAAAGCACTTACGACCCTCCTCTAGCCACAGACTGTAAAATGCATAAAATACACCGTTTATACACGCTAAGAAAATCATGTGCACGTATAGAAACAATATTTTTTTAAAACGTTGTACAAATGAGCATTCACTGTTTTCCCTTGCTTACTATACTATATACAGTACCTGATGCACTTTCGGTTTAGAAGACACCTACTTTTTTTCTCCAAAATCTCTCGTATAAATATGTTTAGGAAACCAAGTACTTACCAGTATATTCAGCTACAGCTGTTTTCTGATTAACCCTAAAGAGTTTATCTTTCGCCAAATTCCTGTACAGTAAACATTTCCACAGCGACCACCCGTCACACTTAGGGCTGAAATATGTTGCTGTTCTTGTGTAAATACACACGCGCTTTTGTATGTTTTTTTTGTACGACGTATGTTATGGTTATTATATATATACTGTATGTATTCTGAAATAAATGTATTATGTTGCAAATTTCTGAATGATACAGCTTCTTCTTCAATCCAAACTTTAAACCATGGATGTGCATGGAATATTTTTTGAGATATTGACATTTAAATAAACTAGCCGTAAGCCGTTTGTTTGTGGTCGTCACCATGGAGACGCATTCGCAACATATGTTCGGGAATGTCCGTTGGATCTGCAGCAACAAAGTTTACCATTGGCGATCGCTCTTCACCGGAGTTGAAGATGTCGGGACTGATCCGGGAGTGCAGGCAGTCTTCGGGAGGCAACCAGGGAAGGAGAAGATAATGCGGGGGAGGAGTGAGGCGACGACTGGGGCGACGACTTGTGCCAATAATAGTGGAGGGCACTGTATAAAAACCAATAAAATAGCTCTATGCAGATATAACCATTCAATGTCTATTCTTACATGTAAGATCTAATGTTACAATCGATGAGCGAGAGCGATATTAATTAGGCCTACATGTAGGCTATAATGTTAAACTTCTGCTAGAATCACAGAGATGGGAAAGTCATGCATAAACGTAAACTGAATGCGATTGCAAACTAGCTTGAAAAGTAAGTGAGAGTAAACTGTAAACATTGAGAATATTAGCAGTGAGTATCATTCAGGTGATTTAGGCTTGAATAAAATATCAAGGCTAGTTTGCAAACTTCATTTGCTACCAGCTAGATTCTGCTGCCTGAAATAGCTTCGAATTATGGCTTGCGCGATGCGGCTTGAGGTGTTTGAAAGAATCAAATGAACGAATGGTACTTTATTAACCGGAACTTGCAACACAGACTCCGACTCTTGAAACCGAAAACGATAAAAAAGAGCCGACTCAGAAAAAAGAGCCGAACTGCCCATCACTACTCAACGGAGGGGAATGGGCGGGGTTTAGGAGGAGACTTTTTTGATTGTAAACACAGGACCACAGCAGGGTTAAAAATCCTGCATAGTGCACCTTTAAAGCAGCTGCTGTTCTATTTTGTATGACCATGGCCAAATGTTTGTCTGTCAAAAAAAAATAATGCGTGCAACTATTGCACTTAAAGACTGGACTGATAGCTGAATCACAAATGATGCAGTGTGTTGCATAGCCTAGGCAAATTTTGATGTACATTAGACTTCCTCCGTATGGTAGCCTGATAAATGAACTGTAAATGAACATATTGCTACTCTGTCATGCGAGCTCTGGACTCGACTTGAGTGAAATTGAAATAAACCGATTTTGCGAGGAATTTGTACAGTAACTTAGTTATCCTGCAGTTGCCACCAGAATGGTAGGTAGCACTAGTTATTGTGAGTTCATGATGCTCCTTCACCAAGAAGAGTTATGTAGTCTAGTGGATCAGCATAACTGGATTGCAGACCTAATATTCATAGAGCTGTAGTTATACTTTCTGGTGATGTTGATGTTTTATTTTCAGGAAAAAATGTGTGGTAGTATGCAAAATATAGCCTACTAACTAATGTTAGCTGGCAGCAATATAAGGATTACAACCGTACATAGGCTATATGCCCTATTGTTTGCTACCTTCAAAAACCCACAGAGAAGTTTACGAAAGACACATTGAGAATAATATTTGAAACAATACACTGTCCTCGAAGTTCCTGTTTATAAACAATGTAGAGTGCACGCGGCTCAGGGGCAGAACAGACTCAGGTTTTACCCTTAAAGGTGTAAGATCACAAATGTGATCAGAGTTGTCAATGAAACCAGGATTAACTGGAATGCAAAGTTTCGAACAGCATACAGGGTTTTACGCGTCAATGTTTCAGATGTAATAGCGTTATGAAGTGGTGTGTATTTCTTAAACGGATTGTCCCAGACAATAAATGACCAATGAATTTTGAGAGGGACATCTCCATGCTTAAATAAAAGGACAAAAGATTGTTTTAAAAATGTAGTTCATAATTCACTGTTTTCTGGGCAGGGTGGGTTATGGGTCAGAAGTTTTTAACCTCAAGCTTCAGTTGTGTTTGGGTTGGTCAGATTGTGTAATATTGTCAGACCTAAGCAGGCATTAAGCTCAAACACCAATAGTATGTCCTGTGTAGTCCAGTGATTTTGCTCTGAAATGTCAATGTTCACAATGTCCAGGCATGGGCAGGCAATCCCAGGGCTGAACTGGAGCGCAATGTCTTTTCTTCTCAGTGCCGTGTGAGCTCAGAGCAGTGCCTCCAGTGCTATGGCTTCAGAAGCTGGGTTTCATCTGCAGATGAAATGGCAGCAGGGGCTGAGATATTTTCTTCAAAGAAAGTCTTTTGGGAAACGTACAAGGATATCTTTCCAATAACACCACCCCCCCCCCCCCCCCCCCCCCACACACACACACACACCCACCCACTGCTTTCCCCACTTCTGTGGAATGTAACCAGAATGTGAAGAAAATATTACAATAAACGATTTCATCATTAGCGTATCTTATTTCAAAGTGAGCGTAGAGTGAGTTCCTGGACATGAGAGCAGAGGGTGGAACCTGGGGGAACCGCTGTCAGAACCTGATGAAAAGGCAGGGAAATGCATCTGGCAGGATGAAAAGAGTGCAGTACTGAGGCTCTGCTTTCTGCCAAGGCCTGAGTGGGGGAGAGGCAAAGCGAGGGAAGATAAAGAGGGAGAGAGAGGTGGAGGAGGCCAAGGGGGGAGTTGAGGCTCTTCCCCGGACCTCCCGGAGGCTATTGCATTTCACATCTCATAAACCACCCACTCCCCTCTAAAGCGCTTTATAAAGATTGAGGGGGAAAGATTCAGCGAATCACACTGAAAGATACATGTTTTTAGTGTTTGTTTTCTGTTGCTGGATAGTTCTTTAAAAGCATTAATTAATTTAAAAGGACTGAATTGTTAATCCCACTATACTGTGAGAAACTGTGTTCCAGTTAATACCACTATTCTCCTTTTAGGGATTGTCTGTTTCTATTAAATTCACTGTGCTCGATGTTATACATTCTGGCCTACTGACATCTACTGTATGTTCTCCTTTTTCACTCTCCGTGTTTCTGATGGTCCCACTGTTCTCCCAGTGTTTTCTCCATGCTCCTGTTAGTCTTTATGTTTACTGCTGGTGTTGGTGTATGCATTTGTACATCTAAAACATTTGGGCACTGCAGTCTTACACCCAAATATCATAATACCATGCACTGGAAGGTGTATTGTTTCATATTGTGTTTTTGGGAAAGTCGAGAGGAAGGGTACCCTGAAGAAAAGAGTCATAATCATAATATTTCCCAGCTGAGCATATTAAATGATTTTATTTCAAAAGTATCTTGCTTGAAATGCAATTAACCCAAAATGTCAACAGCGGAAAGGAGTCCTCACAAAAACAGCCAAGGCCAAACCATAGCCTGTGAAACAAAAACAACCAACTGATCTTGTACTCATCAAAGCAGTTTTCTGGATTTCTCTTCTCCTGCCATCCTTTCCATTTCTTAATCATATTCAACCTTTCTTTAATTTGGTCTTTGTTTCTTTCTTTTTCCTCATGCCAGATTCAAGCAAACAAACTGTGACGATCAGTTCCTACATGCTCTTACCTTCCCAAATCAACTCCAGCTGAATCTCTGCTGCGCAGCATTGAAACAACATTTTCTTTTTCCTCATTTTCCCCCAGTTGGCAAGGTTATTACTGTTACCACTTTCTTCACCCCCCCCCCCCCCCCCCCCAAACCCATACTTACTGAGCGTTCTCTGTTACAGAAGACACATTTGTGTGTTATTATTGAATCAGGTGCTTCCCCTACAGCATATCCACTAAGCAAAGGAGTGAAAGAGGAACATAGGGGCCTTCTGGGAAACACAGTCACTATGCCACCCCATCCATACCACACCCAAACTGTACTATACCATATCACACCATAGCATACCATACTATATCACACCACACCATGCCAAACCAGACAGCACCACATCATTCCACGCCATTCTATACTGTATTAAAGGTGCAGTAGGCAAGATTTTTTCGATATAATTTCGGCAAAAATATCAAATTTACTGTAAGTGGTTTCTGGAAGTGTCCTGGGATCTGCATTAGGCTGTCAAAAAATCTCAACCCGGTCTTCTAAAAACCAACCAATCAGGGCTAGCTATGTAGCTACCAATCAGGGCAACTATCTACAAGCGAAATATCCTCCCTGTAGAATAAACACCTCCCTGTTTGCCTGTCTCCACGCGTGCACTGGAGCATCATTTGATGGAAGGGGCTTAGGAGAGAGATAGGAGGGAGGAGAGCAAAAGGGGGAAGTCTTTTTGCCTTGTATATTTTCAAACTTGCCTACTGCAGCTTTAAATCCTGACACCACGCTATTCCATATGCTGCCGTGCCAAGGCAAAAGGGCGTAACTTAATTTTTAGTCGAAAATGAGTTATTGTCATTTTTGGAACATTAAATATCTACTTTATCATGTGGACAAATATCTTGACTCAATTGTGTTGTTTTTTTCGAGAAAATAGTGGGTTGTCTTTGCCGTAACTTCCAAAAGCGCAACAGAAGCCAACACAGAAGGAGGGAACATCAGTTAAGGTTCTTTGCTTTTGTTTCACGGCACTCTGAAACGTTCGAGTTGAGTTAAGGTACTCTGCCTTTGTTTTGCTGCGCATCAAAGTGGAGTTACTGTTCACCGCGCTAAAGTTACGGTATTCTATCTTTGTATAATATCTGTCACCGAAGCATTTGTGACACACACACAATAGCTTGAATGAAGTGTTAAGCAAATATTGTTGGAGTGGTTGTTTTCACTACAGCTTTTAAGAATGGCCCACTGCTCTCGAGGGAAAATGTTGGTGGATATGGCATTGAAACACCGACACCAAGATCAAGGTAAGAAAGAAAGAAAGAAAGAAAGAAAGAAAGATAGATAGATAGATAATGTACTAGTTACAGTTAGCTAGCTAGCTAGTATAGGTTATAACTTCACAAACAAAACTTATGCTCCCATATGTGATTACAACAATGCAAACAAAGCATTGCAAACAAGCAATACTTGCCAGCTATAAGTAATCGTAAATCATACGCAATGAATGCTTTTTTCGTGTCATGCCGACTGTCAGCCTTTGACAGCCCGACAGTAACAGCCAAACAAACTATTACTTAGCTAGCTAGCTAGCGCGAGCTAGTGTTACATTAGCTAGCTTAACGTTAGACTCCCATATGCAATCAGAACAATGCAAACAAAGCATGGAAACAAAGAATAACTAAGGCTAGGCTTGCCAGCTAATAAGTAATCGAAATCATACGCAATGAATGTTTTTTTTCTGTGACACGCAGGCTTTGTCAGCCTGTGACAGCCCGACAGTACGAGACACTGTCAGTGACAGCCAAGGACAGCACGAATGCGTTAGGGCTCGCCTAGAGACACACCTCCTAGCCTAATCTCTCACACACTCATACACACACACATTTGTAAATAGACATAGCTGTTAATAAACTTTCACATTCGCTCTGAATTGATGTCTCTTTTTTTTCTTTCCATCTTCATAATGCTGGGGTGCTCACAGCCATCTATTCTCCAGAATGTTTTATTTTCAACAAGGTATTTAACCACCTGATTGTAAAGTCACCTGGTGGGGGGGCACCACGATAAGCATCACTAATATATGAATATATGAAGGCTATATATAATTGTGCCATGATCACTAGATTTCATTATCTAGTTATCATTATTATCATATACTGATTTTATATAGTGATCAGCAACCAATTGATAGATCAAATGGAAGTTACTGCCTTTTGCCTTGGCATGACCCCTTATTATTTTGCAGACAATGCAAAGGCAGAGTACAGTAACTTCCGAAAAATGGTCAAGTTTGAGTTAAAGATTTTTATGTAGATAAATTACTTCATAAAAAAAACAAAGAATTGCCACATTTTCAATATCCTACCTACAATACATTTGGCTGGACAACAAAAAAAACTTTAAAGTCATTTTTCTCAGTTCTGACCAACCCAGTTAAGATCTTTTGCCTTTGTAGGGCAGTATGGTACCAGACCACACAGCACCATATAATTCTGCTCCATGCCATATCATACAGTTATTTGCCACTTAACAATGATCAAAAGCAATGTTCCCACCCTGTCACTTGCTGCATTAAATGTGGTTAGTAGAATGACAGACATATGGCAGTAGCATGCTCTGATATATGCTATGTATTGTGCTATATTGTTGTTGCTGTTGTTGTTTTTTATCTTTGGGAAGAAGCCTACACACAAAGTGCTGTTATATCTTCTGTACAAAAATGATAATTCATTTATACAATAGTTTGCAGCAGGGATAGGGTAAAAAAGAATGAAACAGGTTAAAATAGATGAACTGAAATTAAAAGAATATGTAACTTTAAAACGTTTTATTGAATTTAATCATGATTATTAGTTTAATACATTTTTATCAGTATCCTCAGTTATTATTTGACAGTGCTTTGTGTAAACATGTCCATGTGAAGAGACCCTTCTTTCTGCATCGATGGAGTTGGTGGGAACAGACAAATATTGTTTTTCTTTTCTGTGCAATTTGGAAAAATTCTCGCCTCTGTCCCAGAAGTCCCCCAGTGCCCCTGCAGTGCTGTTTTCATGTGCAAATAATTTGTAATTGATGAGTTTAGAAGAATCGTTCTTGTCCAATCCTGGAATGGAGTCCAGAGGGAGTTTTGTGACGTGTGAAGACTTACTTGGGGTCAAAAACCCTAACAGCCTCAAGGAATTTGTGCGCTGGTTGAAAGAAACACGGTTTCTGTTGGAATGCATTGGGGTTGTAATACATTGTGGGTTTATTGCAACATCTCTGAATGTTTTGACACATTACTTGTTTTGACTGTGCTGTGCATCTGCTGAGCCAGTGTTTGGCATTAATCTTTTAGATATTCAATCGTATTGTATATTTAATGCATTCAAATTTTTTCTCTACTCTCAACCCAACTGATTATTTCAATGAGGCTTTTGCCATGTACTGTGATTAGCATGCACCATGCCCCTAACCTTAGTCACAAAAGTTCCCTGAGATTTGCCAACACAGCAGTATTTGGTGAGATGTCCATCTCCAGGTCCTGAAATCTGGAAGAAATTGAGGTACTAGGAATGGTATGACATGGCAGAATACTAACTGCCTCATGTAATTTTGCATGGCACAAATGGGAATTTTACTGATGTGTCTGAACTTTGCTCCATTATTGCATTCCTCAGAAGCATTGAATACTGAAACTTTCTGCTTGGGCAATGCTGAAAAAATGTTTTTAACAACTCTCACGAGTCAACTTTTGAGAAATTGTTTGGCCAATTGCCACTCACCAGTGCTACAATGTTGGCATTGCAGGTTAAATGATTGCATTTAGCATCAAGCCTTTGAAGGTTTCTTGGTGTGCTTTCAACATGTATCTTGCATAATCCAAGACCAATGCAGTCACATTGTTGAAATCCACCCTAAACTCCAACATGCATTTGTAGATGCCATTCAAAACTGAACAGTAGTTTATAGCAGTCCATACACTTCTGGCTAAGCTAGTTTGCAGAGGGGATTGCTCGTTCATTGATTGCATGCTTATTGTGAAATGCACAAAAATTGGGGTTATCCAGTTTTTCTAGTGGAATGTTTGGACAATCATTCTTTTACATCAATCTCAATATATTGTTGTTCTATCTGCATGTATGGATACATTGCAAACTGTGCAGTATATATTGAATCTGTTCATGTGCAGTTTACCAGGCGCATACTGTCACTCAAAATAATTTTAACATTTTTACTTTCCAGCTTCTCCATGTGTTAAGAAAACAAAATATAATTTATCAGGTGATAATCCAGTCTTTACAGGGATCCAATGAGGATATTGAATGGAATGCACATTTCAATTTATCTTCACTCTCCCGAGCCAGCAACAGGGGGCGTATATGAGCATGCTTGTACATAGTTTGCAAATTGGACATTCCAAATTCTGGTGGTATCAGAGATGCCAAATTGATATATATATATTTTTTTAATCCCTGTGGGTCACATGCCTTAGAAAAAAATGTGATATTAAATGGCAGGAAGACACCAAAGCGGACATTTCCACATGCCATTAAGAAAAACTTTAATGCAAGTTCTCCTTGGCACAGTAATCCTTTTACAAAGGGAAAGTGTAGTCAGCCATTTTGAAAAAATAGGACCTGGGCCCTGTCCGAATCAGCACTCTTCCACACTATTGAGTAGCCTTGGTAAGTAGATAGGATGAGAAAGTCGTTGAGTAGGCGAAAATTATTTTTAACTGAAACCAACACATTTTAAATAGAAATCATGATATTTTTACTTTTAAAAATAAGTGCGTGCTTTGCGACTTTTCATTTTTACCCATGACTGCACGTTGAAAGTATCCCAATTTAGCTGTAAAACCGGCGACATGGCAACACTGGTGGGACGTCTTATGACCTGCTTACGACACTTCCACAGTACGGTTGGAAAATAGTATGGCGGACATTTTTCGCGGACTGCTAAACAGTGCACATTAAACAGCACACTTCTGCCAGTGCACTGTATGCAGGAGACAGGGCGTAGTCGATAGGGCTCTGATTCGGACACAGGACCTGGGCTGTGTCCAAATCAGCACCCTTCCATACTATTAGGTAGGCTTGTTGAGTAGACAGGATGAGAAAGTCGTTAAGTAGGCAAAATCTTCTCTAAATATAGTATACTTAAATCCCAGGGTTTATACTTAAATCCCATAAACTTACTTCCAGGGTTTCGCTGAGTATATTCAGGAGCACACTTTTGTACACAAACATTTGGTCGGATAAATATGACATACGGCTTGGTTTTAAAAAATGAGACGCAGCTTTGCTGACGTTTTCCTTCAGTAACAACAAAAACAACACGTGACATGGCCTGCATCTTACGACACTTCCAAAATACTGTAATAGAATGTCATGGAATATAATTTGGAATGAATTTGTCAACCAACACCTTGTGGCAATCAATGGTGTTGTGGAAGAGGTTATATAATGTATGTTTGTATAGTAATTAGGAAGGTTATGATGGTTTTATGGAGAGACGGAATTAATTACTTTGGAGCCGTAGGGCCCAAATTTGCAGCAGGAGTCTTTTGACGAAATTATGTTTATTTAGCTGAATTTCAGACATTTTAAAGACCTAAATAGCCTTGCTACCATATCCAAGGTAAAACATTGCATAGTCGGATTCTCCACATGGAGATAGTAGTTGTGGATACTATGTAGAAAATCTGTTTTTCAGAAAATCAAAGTATTATTTCTGAAAAAAAGATAAATACATATAGATGGCAGTAATGTGCTGAAATGCATTAGGCCTGTGTCTATTTGCATATAAGAACCAGAAGGGGGAGAGAGAGTGACAGAGAGATGAGAGCAGAGAAGAGACTTGCTCACATATAAGAAGTAACTCAGATTCTAGATCTCAAATTTAGAAACACTACTTTGAGTCGTGTCAGAGAAGTTTATATATATGATCGGACAATTCTCAGGAGGTGCTTGTTCAACTAAGCTAAAATCAGCTTAATAACATTTCATGTCTGAATCCACAGCCTATCATGAACTCTGCGTTGAAGCGAAAATTGTGGCTTACAACCTTCAAAGTAAAACTTAAAACAAAAAAAATGGAAAAGAAACTAGGTATAGAGTTCCAGAAGAAACTGTTTGCTTGCCAAAACAATTGCTTGAACAGATGACTTAATGCAGTCAATCTACTGTAACAGCAGGGAGTGCATTAAGGCTTGAGTTTTGAACTTTGCACCCGTATTAGTTTTTTTTCATTTTCTTGAGTGTTGTTTTGCAGCAAGATTATATAGTACTCCACATCATGTAACACTGCAAAATTTCTTCAAATGTCAAATCCTTCATAATGCTGATGGTTTGTGTTATTACATTCAAGATGTGTATTAAAAATAGTTACACATTCTTTACCAGCAGAGTTCACAGCTGATTCCATCTGCCAGCTCAATGCAGATTCATGGCACCCATACCAAACATATAAAAACTTCCACCATATAAACTTCTACATTTCTTTAAGGAAATGCCTTTTTATAATATTTCAATATTTAATTTTTTTAAAATTTATTATTCAATATTTATTTTTATATATTTAATACAAGGTATAATACAATAATTGCAATAGGTTTTCCATGCATTAGCCTTTTATCTTCCAAACCCATTTTCTATGATGAAAAAGCACTGATTCTTGTGTGACTGCAAGACTAATCAATTCATGAAGGCTGGAGAAATGAACCGGTCATAAATGACAGAAGGAACATCAATACAACACACATCTGTCATACAGATGTCATACCCCCTTTCAGAGTATCTTCTTTATCGTCACATTCCTCCCTCCAGCATGGCTAAGCCCATCCATCCATATATTTTACAGTTTACTCGCCATGTGGACAGTCCGTTTGTGAGATGTTCACTTCAGGAATACACATGTATGTGAATTTCCTACATATTGATGTCATAGACACATCATCCCAGAAAGTTGTTAAATGAGTTTGACCTATTTAATGAGTTCATAAAATCCCACTCTATACTTTCAGAGATGCTTTGGCACACAAATTGTTCCTTCTCAGATCTCATACACTAGTTTTAGACCTCTCATTCTGAGACTGAACTAGCACAAGGCTTGGTGTCTTCTGTGCTGATTTCCGAGAGACGGCACTGCTTAGTTCTTTGTGAAAGCAGTACTGGGTTCTAACAAGGGGAATGATGGGTTTTCACAGAAAGGACTGCTGTATTTTGTCTGAGAGTAATGCTGGGTTCTAACAGGGAGGAATGCTGGGTTCTAATAGAGAGGAATGCTATGTTTTTACAGAGAGGAATGCTGGGTTCTAATAGAGAGGAATGCTATGTTTTTACAGAGAGGAATGTTGGGTTCTCAGAGAGCAGTACAGGGGTTATGTGAGCCCACTGAGAATTCAGCAGTGACCTCATAGAGAAAAATATAATGAGTGAAAAATCACTGCAGTCATAGTTCCTTCATTCCCCAGTCAGTCTTTCCAATATGATAAAACAGGAGCATGGATTAACAGTTTGTCATTGGCACTTAAACGTTTTCATTCTCTCTATAAAAAATAAGCAGCTGATAGAAGGAGGTGTTATCGTCCCAAAAATAAGACATATCTACAGTATCCAGAGCCAGGTTGCCCTATGAATAAGGCACTGGGTACCTGTGGCTAAATTGGTCAGTGGGAGTAATGAACATGCAAATGAACCACACACATTCAGAGAACAGCTTGTGTAAACTGAACAGTGTTAATGATCTGGGAAACTGTGGATAGTACAGATTTAACATATTTAAATTGCCTACAGTGGTAACTACCATAATAACAGGGCAAGTCTATCATGATTAATATGAATCCATTTGGAGCTAAGGATACTAGGCCAAAGTTGCATTTTCCTTCCCTGTCAAGAATTCACAAGGAACTGGAAACCAAACAATTTTCACATGTAAATTTAAACAAAACCTGTATTTGACCTGCAGAGTAGAAACTATGATGTAAAGCCCAGTTTAGTTGGTTTTTTGTTGCTGCTGCAAGAAGATTGGAGTTAGCCCCATGAAGGAATGCAAAGGCCATTTGCCAAGTGTTTTAGAGTCACTACCAGTGTCAGGTTAGTGCCATTTGTGACACTGGAAAGTATTAAATGCCTTGTGCGTGAACAGTTCCGCACAGGGGAGAAGAAAAATCATTCAGAATAGTTCTGCTCTAAAAGCAAAGTGAGGGACAGAAACCCCCTGAACTCAGATCCAGAGAAACTGATGCAGAAAACACATGCCCCTGTGAGACTGCTGAAATATTATCTTCCTAAATCATAACATTCTGTCATTAACTATAAATACTCTATAAGTCACTTAACAGAGCAGCCTTCACCAGGAAGGAGATGGCTCAGAAACCAGCTGACTGACCAGCGGCAGAATTTTTCCATACAAACGGTTCTGAGAAGGCTGGTGTGTGCTACAAACACACACACACACACACACACACACACACGCACACACACAAACAGAAGATGAGCCATTTGAATTGGAATGAACCATAATGTGCCAGCATGTAACTGAAAGAAAAAGACCAAATTCAGGAGCAAATCCCTCTAACGAGTTTTCCAGCTCGGAGCGTGGGCGAGCATGAAGTCATTCCTCCTGGAAATACCCTTGGCTTATTTTTCTTCTCTCCGACAGTGAAATTAAGAGGACCTCTCTAAGACACTGAAATGATGTGGAACTTTCTCAGACACTGAAATGGTGTGGACTTATCAAAGACATTGAACTTTTGTGGATATCTCAAATGGAAACTTAATTATTAAGCACACATCCTCAACTTATAGGTGAATTACCAAGGTTTAGAAGATACATGAATCATTGCAACATAGGAGGTTTTACAATTATTTTTTGCATATTCCAAATTGAACAGTAGGTCTTAACAACAATGTAAAGCACACCAGGTTGCAACAGTAACAAAAACTACATTTAATGCTGAGTGCCAATTGTAGATACACAAAATCTCTCTTTAGATTGCCTTTATAGAAACGAACTATTTGCGTATACTTTATGACTCAATCTTATTACACTGTAAGCCTCAATTTAATGTGTCTGCATTTCTGGAATAACAGTGGGCCCTATTTTATGGGAGCAAATTCAGTGAGTTAATGTTAACAAAAGCAGGCACAAACCCATGGAGTGCACATGTGGGCAGGGTCCACCTTTGTAGAGTTTAAAGTGTTAAAAAATGTCATTGCGTACTGCCAATCAGGATGCTTGACCCTGACAAAGGTATTCTTGCCACAACACTTCGTAGGTCATCGGTAGCTGGTTCTACTTCCTTGACCATAGAACAAAAAGGCAACTCTTGCCTAATTTGAGTGCCTTATGGATCTTACACCATGGGCTCTATTTTAATAAACCAAACGCAATGGTGAACGCAAGAGTAATCGCTTGGCGGTATCGCTCTGAGGGCGTGTCGGCGAGAAATTTGGTAATTTCATGACGGCAATCTTGGCGCATCTGATGGCGGTATTGCTAAAAGGCTGGGTTTAAATGTCCAAGGTGTGTCTCTATGGTAGCCATTCAAATAGTTGTTCTCATGCTTTAAAAAAAAGCCAGTTGGAACGCAATCGCTCCATGCAATTTCATAATGAGCAACCCAAACGCACTGGACCGTCAACGACGAGCGATTTTCCGCACAGGAATCAGACATACTTGCAACAGAAGTACAGGCTAGGACTAGTAATTTATGGATCACAATCCACACCACCTCGTCTCCCAGAAGTTCGGAAGGCACGGGAGGAGGTGGCGAATGCATTAATTAGCCTACATGAGGTGATGTAGGCATAATTATGATTCAAATGGTAGGCTTATGATTCAACTCTGTCAATGTGTAATTTATATATTATAGGCTATTGGCCTACATGATCGCAAGTTTCTTCTAAGCTGTCCTGTTTTATTCTAGTAGTTTAAATTAAAATTAATTAATTAATAATAATTATAGGCTATTTGTTCATTAAATGGAAGTGTAATGTTGGCATCACCTATAGACACTACATAGAACTACATGACTAACAAGTTGCCAAATTGCCAGAGTCTATTGCGTTGCCGCTAAGAGGTGGTTCCAGCGGAACATAACGCAATGGGTTTTCGTTGGTTCAAATTGTCACTGAGCCGAAAGTATTTTAGAACACGCCCCAGACAGCGCCACCCATCCCACTGCAGCGCAAGCGAAAGTATGTTATGTTGAGAATTTGTTGATCCTAGCGGTATTGCTGAGAAACGCCATAGCGCCAGTTTTAAGACGTTGATGCTGTCAACAAGCTTGCGTTTGACTATACCGTCCCCTTGCGCTGGTTTGAAAATAGAGCCCCATATGTTTTATAAACTTTGTATTTTTCCTGTACTTTTTGCCAAATGCTTTCCACATTCCCTTTAAACGTTTTGTTGCATCACACACCTTTATTTTCCCATGCTTGTTGGTGCAGTGCACTCTGCCACTCTGACCAGAGAATTAAATTGTCCTTTACTCTAGTACAGTTGTTAATCAGAATTAAATTGGTCATATTATTATTAATTATTATTATTAGTATTAATAATAATAATAATAATAATAATAATAATAATAATAATAATAATATACTTTAAAAGTTATATAATTATTAGTTAAAATTGGCAATATCGTCAACAATGATATCCATATTGAGGATATTTTAAATATACCTGCATATTGTTTATACATTTTAAGGGGAAAGTGTAGCTCATGGAAGTACTCATATCTGTTTCTAGTGCTTATTTTATTTCAAAATAATACAGATAAATAGTATTATATTACATTAACTTAAATTAGATTCTGCTCTGTACTTTATTTAATGGGAAATAAGAACTTCTAATTTCTTTAATACAATTAAATTAACCCCTTGGCGTAGATGTAACAGTTGGTAAATTCTCAGCTATGTAGGGGGTGTTCTATTTAAGGCTTAATTAATAACAAAAAATATGTTTTAACTGGCTTTTAAAGTTTGGCTCAAGGCACCGGCCATACTCAGATCTGGCAGGACCAGGGGCGCAACCCCCTGATCCTCGGTGTGCAACTTTTACCACGGCGGCCTCTGTCTTTACATTAACTATGATACTGCTGTTCTGCCTCTTCTCTCCTATATTTTTGGTTTATTTCTTTGTTTTGTTTTTTTCACCAAGAGCACCAGCTGTAACTTAGGTTCAAGCTGCCTGGAAAACCCACCAGATTAAATTAATATGTAATATAAAATATTAAGTTACCGTTAAAATTTTAGTTAATAACCTATATTAATTAAAAAATATATAAGTATATTATATACATAAGTTATTCTCTTCAAATATTATGTTACATAAAAATGATAGTTATATTTCAATGCGAAACCTTTTTTTCCTGGTACCCGCCTCCCATACAAAGCGCTAATTTCGTCAACTCCCCCGAGGGGAGAACACCGGAAGAGCGAACTTTCACAATGTCAGTATTGAAAATTTTCTATGCCAAAACTGGAATAATCATTAAAAAGTAAATATACAAACTCTTACTTCAGTGTATTTAAAATTTTAAAGCCAATCAGGCGGATAATACTTGAGAAAAGGCCATTACAACATAGAGCTAGCTTTTTAGCATTCTACAGAATTACGTTCACCGCCACCATTTTGCTGTAGCGGTGACAGGCCAGGGGGACCTATGGTATTTACTTACAGTGTGCAAAGGTGTGTGGTGTGGTTTTATTCTCAATGGTATTGAAAGAAAGAGGGAGAGTTGTACTGTACAATGAATATTTAGACTACCGTTCAAAAGTTTGTAATCACTGAGACATTTTTATGTTTTTGAAAGAAATTATACTTTTATTCACCAAGGTAGCATTAATTTGATCAAAAAATCTGTCAATACATTGATCATTTTACAAACGACTATTTCTATTTTATCCTATTTCTATGTTCGCAATTTAATATTTAATAACTGGTTGCATATCCTTTGTATGACATGACTTCCTGATGTCTGTGACCCAACAACAAACAAAAGACTCTTGATATCAGGTACTCTTACAAGTGATACTATAACCTCTCTGCATTTTAATGGATCTCTATGGGAATTGGGGGTGGGACTAGATTAAGATGTAAATTACACGGGAATAGAATGGAACACATGGTTGGCTAAATGGCTGTAAATCATCAAGGGTCTGAGGTATCAAACGGCCCTCAAACCATCACTCTGCTGCCCGATATGCAGTAGATATGGATGGATCACTTCAAGGGTTGTTTCCCCTGACTCATTTTCCTATTGAACTCTATGGAAAAATGAGTCAGGAGAAACAACCCTTAACTCTATAAACTTCACCCCTACTGGTTTAGATGCATCAGTCTCATGTACAGTATTCAAGTTTGTCTGAAATTATAAACTACAGCTTTAAGAAAACCCCGTAGATTTTGACGCAGTATAGTTTAAAAGGGTAGCTTTAAAAGGGTAGCTAGGGTTGTGAAAACCTCAGCTTCTCCAGTGACACTGCAGTGCAGTAAAAAGGGAGGGTGCTATTAATAGCACAAAGTACTTACAACCCTCCTCTCTCCACAGACTGTAAAATGCATAAAATGCACCGTTTATGCACACTAAGAAAATCATGTTCACGTATAGAAACAATAAAAAAAAATTTTAACGTACAAATGAGCATTCGCCGTTTTCCCTTGCTTACTGTACTATATACAGTAGGCTACCTATATTTCCCTTGCTTACTGTACTATATACAGTAGGCTACCTGATGCAAGACACCTGTTTTTTCTCCAAAATCACTCATATAAATATGTTTAGGAAACCAAGTACTGACCAGTATATTCAGCTACAGATGTTTTGTGATTAACCCCAAAGAGTTTATCTTGTTATATTTCGCCAAAGTCCCAAACAGTCGACATTTCCACAGCGACCACCTATCGTAGCTACTTAGGGCTGAAATACGTTGCTGTTGTTGTGTAAAAACACACGCACTTTTGTATGCTTTAAAAAAAAACATATTTAAAAACATTAGGCGATGTATGTTATGGTTATTGGGATGGCAGGTATGCCATCCGACAACTTACGGCTTGGTGGGGCATGCCCCATACCTATACAGCACAGAGTTTGGCACTTTTCAGGGTTTCCTACAGAAGTACCCACAATGACCATAGACTCTCAGCCCTTAAAAACATTAACTTCTGTATGTTCTGACCTCATGTAACCACACAGCATTCAGATACAACTTCACACATCCACACAATAAAGCCCCAAACTTAGGTTATTTTGCCATTTTTCTCCTTCCTCTTCCGCTTCTTCTTCTTCTTCTTCTTCCCATTTTCCTGCCAAACTGCCTGCCTCCGTCGCAATGTTATCCAAATGGGGAGAATTATTATTTGAGGGTATGGTCCGTATACCTGCTCATCAAGCTTATCGTCCAATAAAAACACTTCATACTAATGTTTTTTAATGCTAATGTAGCTAATGGCTTCTTGCTTTCCAAGAAGCTACTGTGGCTTAGTGGTTAGAACTGCAGTCTCTCACCCAGTGGATTGTGGGTTTGAGCCCAGCAGGGCACATGTGTATTTTCCACAAAAACAATGTGCAACTGTTAAGTACTTTTCATTTCTTAGACTGTTATTATTTTCACATTGACACATTAACGTATTTTTATTGCAAAGGCAAAAGAGGTTTCCAATATTAACTGTTCAATGTTTCACTTGTACTATATCACATCACACCCTCCCCAAACCGGACACTCGCTTTTGTCTGGTTTGGGGAGGGTGTTACGCTCTGCTCTTGCGGTCATGACTGACTGACTGTGGAAACCCCTTGCCTGGGCCAACATTTCTTTATTCATTAATTTCTTCACTTCAGCTCTGTTCACTTTATCCTTTTCACACATAACACAAGGTCACCATAAAATTAACTACTAGGAAAATTAAGAATTTACAATAATAGCCTACATTAAGAATTGAAGATAACCTATTTTAAGCTGCAAGCTTTTAAGCGATCGGATTTATAAACCGCCAATTCCCCAAACATATCTGATTCATGGTTAGTCACTTATAAATAGATAGCCTCCGAATGTGGCTCTAGTCTACACTACTCTGCTGATAATGTAGCTTACTGCAAACACTTTTAATTATTATAATAATAAGAAGAAGAAGAAGAAAAAGAAGAATCTCTGGTATGTACAGTCAAGCCGGAAAGTCTGCACACCCCTTTCACCTTCTCCACATTTTATTACGTTACAGACTTATACTACAATAGATTGAGTTCATTTTTTTGCCTCAAACATCTACACACAATAGCCAATAATGACGAAGTGAAAACAGGTTTTTAGAAAATATGCAATTTTATTTTACTGACAAAAATAGGTTATTTAGGGGTTACATATCTGTACACACCCTTAGCCTAATACTTGGTTGCTGCACCTTTGGCAGCGATTACAGCTTCAAGGCGTCTTGGGAAAGAAGCTACGAGCTTGGCACACTTGTTTCTGGACATTTTTGCCCATTCCTCTTGGCATATCCTTGCAAGCTGCGTCAGGTTGGATGGGGAGCGTCGGTACACAGCCATTTTCAGCTCTTTCCACAGATGTTCAATTGGATTCAGGTCTGGGCTCTGGCTGGGCCACTCAAGGACATGCACAGACTTTCTCCGAAGCCACTTCTTTGTTCTCTTGGCTGTGTGCTTCGGGTTGTTGTCATGTTGGAAGGTAAACCTTTGCCCCAGTCTGAGGTCCAGAGCGCTCTGGAGCAGGTTTTCTTCAAGGATCTACTATTCGCCCCATTCCCGCTGCTGAAAAACATCCCCACATCATGACGCTTGGTATTCAGGCCAAAAAGTTAAATTTTGGTTTCATCAGACCAGAGAATCTTGATTCTCATGGTTTGAGAGTCCTCTAGGTGCCTTTTTGCAAACTCCAAGCGGGCTGTGATGTGCCTTTTACTAAGGAGGGGCTTCCGTCTGGCCACTCTACCATAAAGGCCTGATTGGTGGAGTGCTGCCTGGATGGTTGATCTTCTGAAAGGTTCTCCCATCTCCACAAGGATACGCTGGAGCTCTGTCAGAGTGACCCTCGGGTTCCTGCTCACCTCCCTGGCCAAGGCCCGCCTTCTCCGATTACTCAGTTTGGCCGGGCGGCCAGGTCTAGGAAGATTCTTGGTGGTTCCAAACTTCTTCCATTTACGAATGATGGTGGCCACTGTGCTCTTTGGGACCTGTAAAGCTGCAGATTTTTCCGTACCCTTCTCCAGATCTATGCCTTGACACAATCCTGTTTCTGAGGTCTGCAGATAATTCCTTTGACCCCATGGCTTGGAGTTTGCTCTGACATGCACTGTCAACTGTGGGACCTTATATAGGCAGGTGTTGGCAATCCCCAATCATGTCCAATCAATTGAATTTATCACAGGTGGACTCCAATTAAGTTGTAGAAACATCTCAATCAGTATCAGTGGAAACAAAATGCACCTCAGCTCACTTTTGGGTGTCATATCAATGTGTACTTATGATATTTTACATTTTGATTTTTAATAAATTAGCACAAATGTCTAAAAACCTGTTTTCACTTTGTCATTATGGGCTATTTTGTGTAGAATTTCAAGACAAAAAATGAACTCAATCTATTGTAGAATATGTCTGTAACGTAATAAAACGTGGCTTGACTGTACTTTCTTAGTAGCATCTACTGTTTTCTTTCTGGCTAAGATTCCTGGGAAATATGCATTGTCCAATTAAGCTTGTTCGCCAACGTTACTTCCTGCTTCAAGCTAGGCTACTACGAAGCGAATCAACATGCAATATAGCCTACATTCATTGCACTACAGAAAACTAAACTAAACCTAGCTGTCTGGTACCAAAACATTTCCCGCAGGTAACGTTCTACACTACCGGAAAAAAAAATCTGCTGTGCAGAAACTCACTAGCTCGCTCGCTAGCTGGTAGCCCACACATGGAAGGTTGGAGTTACGCATCTGGCAATCCAGTGTTGAATAGCCTAACATTAAATGTATTTCATAGAATACTAATAGCCCTATTTTAAAACTGTATTTCCATATTTTACTGATGCAAACTATTTAGGCTGTACTAGCTATTTAGGCTGTATGTCTTTCAGCTAGAATGTGTTTGCGTCTAGCCTATTGTGCATGCATGTTGCCATGTAGACTTGGTTCATTAATTTACATGCTTCTTCATGATCCATAGCTCAAGTGGTGCTGTTCATTGTATTTCATTACACATTAAATACTGCTCATCTACAAACTCTTTTAATGTAATTGTGTGCTGTCTGTAATAGGATAACTGTTCTCATTCTTGTCAATAGAGGGCGTTATGGTTAAGCGAATGTCTGCATACATTTATTTGGAATGCATGTCTCTCCGTGTTTATCTTCATGCATTATTCATCATTAGTTAGCTATAAAAAACAAGTGATATCAGATCAAAAATGTCTACGATGTAAAATAAAAAAGCCAAGTTACTCACGCATAGCCTACATAGCGCTGTCCATAAGTTCTTAATTCCAACTTGCAAAAACTAGGCCTGCCTTTAAAAGTCTTGATATCAAAATGTGGCCAAGTTACAACTAACAGTATTGCCTATCGTAGCTCACACTAAATAAACTAGCTCTATTCCAAAGCAATGCTATCCAAACTTTCTTAAATTATTTAATGCAACTTGGCCCTGTGTTTCTTCATCTTTGCATGTGAAGAGATTGTGCCTCATGGAACAACATATGATTTCAATGAATGTTTTTAACAGTTGATGAATAATTAAACTCCAGAAAGGATATGGTTGTACTTTGTTGGCTTTCTAAAGTTTACTTTAGAAAATGTACAGGTTTTAAAATGTTAATTGCTGCTACAGCATTCTTTACAATTCACAAACAGACATTTATATGAAGAAACATCATGTACAATAAGAGATAGATAGAGAAAGATAGAGAGATAGATAGAGAGATTTGGCCCTTCAGACAATAGAGAAAGGGGTGATGAATAAATAAATGCAGATAAAAGTGAGTAATATTTTTACCTAGAAAATAGCGTACATAAAGCATTTTTACAAACATATCCAGACATGTTTGTGGGTCAGATGGTGGCAAATAAGTAATAGTACCAATTTTCTTAACATAATAGTATTTATGATATTTGCAAACAGAATTTTGTGAACAGAAGGATATCTATGCTCTGTAGGACCACACAGGTTTTGATAGAAATCCAAATAAATAAATCAATAAATACATAATAATAATTATAATTATAATAA
The DNA here is from genome assembly GCA_029718625.1 of Synaphobranchus kaupii. Classification (NCBI taxonomy): domain Eukaryota; kingdom Metazoa; phylum Chordata; class Actinopteri; order Anguilliformes; family Synaphobranchidae; genus Synaphobranchus; species Synaphobranchus kaupii. The sequence goes on from CM056381.1 coordinate 56,526,462, forward strand.
TAATAATAATAATAATACATTTTATTCATTCTATGCTTTTCATAGACCCAAAGCAGTGGATGCAGACAATTGTTCAAACATGCCCTATAGTGTAGTCATTTTTCTGTTTAATTTCTAAGTGCAACACATCTGAATCAGAGTATTTCCACTATAAATTATTTTCATTTTGCAGTTTGATGTGGCACATACAGTTTCATTGACCACATTGTCTTGAGATGGTAAGATGAAGAAACACAGGGCCAAGTTGCATTAAATAATTTAGGAAAGTTTGGATAGCATTGCTTTGGAATAGAGCTAGTTTATTTAGTGTGAGCTACGATAGGCAATATTGTTAGTTATAACTTGGCCACATTTTGATATCAAGACTTTTAAAGGCAGGCCTAGTTTTTGCAAGTTGGAATTAAGAATCTATGGACAGCGCTATGTAGGCTATGCGTGAGTAACTTTTTTTATGTCATAGACGTTTTTGATCTGATTATATATATACTGTATGTGACTATTCTGAAATAAATGTATTCTGTTGCAAATTTCTGAATGATACAGATTCTTCTTCAATTCCAACTTTAAACCATGGATGTGCAGGGAATATTTTTTGAGATATTGACATTTAAATAAAACTAATACAAACTAGGTGGAAATTGCCTCTGGAGGGTCAAAGTAAATAGAGTTAAAGTGATCCATCTATATCTGCTGCATATCCGGCAGCAGAGAGATGGTTTGAGGCTTGTTTGATACCGCAAAGCCTTCATGACTTACAGCCATTTAGCGAAACATGGGTTCCATATTGGTTCCATAACTGTGTAATTTTCAGCTTAATTTAGTCCCATCAGAGACTTCCCAGAGTAAGTTTATTTTAATGGTAATGTATTGCATAGTGCATATAAAATATAAGAAAACATTTCTAGCCTCATTGTCATGCCCTTATTAGCATAATCATTAATAACAACACCATATTAAATGAAAAAATTATCAAAAATGGTCAAAAATTGGCCCAAGTTAGCTCATTTGAAAGGTAAAAACATGTAGATTGTAACAAAAATCCAACCATTTACATAATTTAGGATATTTAGCTAATAAATCACCAAATACAGGAAACAGCAATAAGTTCACTTAAAGTTAACTTAGAACAACAACCACAACCTTACACTCAATGGCCTTCACCCTCTCTCTCCTCATTCCCTTCAGCCTCTTCATCTTCATTGTCTTCGTCTTCATGTATTGTGAATGGGTTGCAGCAGAGGACCTCACCTCCTTCACACTTGCAATAGTCAGTGCAACTGAGACTCGCAGCATGGCAGCTGCAGTTTTTTTGGCTGCAGGCCTTCAATGCACTGCAGCTGCAGACGTCAAGCAAATTAACTGGAGCCACTGCCTGGGTGGAAACAGCGGGCATGACAGCCCCTCCTTTAGCAACCTCCCACCCGAATTTAGTGATGTCTCTGGCCTCTGCAGGTGGCTCCTTCTGATCTGCAGCCTTCCACAACATGACCTGGAGATGAGCATGCAGTATGTGCAGCATCACATTTACATCGGTTGGAGGAAGCTTTTTAAGTTCAGGTGGTTTTTTGGTGGTCTGTAGATCTGGTAGTGAGCGTTATTCATCGACTTGGCCTTCTTCTGCCCATACAGTGCGAGAACAAACTCTGTCCCGGTATCTTTTAGGTCACTGCGAGTGGCATCCGGTTCCCCAAGCACTGTATTGAGACCAGGCATGGTACTTCCTTGGAGTACTTTCAGCGCAGATGCCTTGCCCTTTCCACAGGGGTAGGAGACAGTGTCACATCCCGACAGAGAGGTGTCACATCCCAAAAATTGGTTGAAATTGGGTCTAAATGTGAACGTCTAGTAGACATCTACAAATATATGTTGAAAAAACTAGGTGTCTATTTAACATCTTTTTGACCAGGAAATGCGGGTTTCTCCCGACTTATTTTTCCATAGAGGAAAATGAGTCAGGAGAAACAAAAGCATCATGTATCTGGTATCTTCCAATTGTTTCACACAGTAGCTTTTAAAGTTTCCCCACTCCCTATAATAATATTCTTTACAGCACAGGCCTCAGTGGGAAATCATTTTTATCTGGTAGAGCCCCTCACAGTTTGGTCTGGCTGCCTATGTCAGCTGCCTGCTAGTTTCCATGCTGAATTCCTTCTGTGAGGAAAATTACTGAAAAGGTGATGAGGAATTCCAGAGCCCTTCTCCTCGAAGGCCAGCTGCAGACAACAGAGGCACACCTAGCTGTTGTTACCATACCGTCACATTTCTTCCCATTTGTTTTCTCTTCCAACTCTTCCAACTTTGCTCTATGCACTGACTCAGCACATTTACTATTCACTGATCCAAAACATTTAATGGCATTTAACCCTTTGGCGCAGATGGCAAATTTGACCTATTTAGGGGGTGCTCTGTTTAAGGCTTTATAACTCCAGGTGGGAGCATCACATAAACTTGGTAAAATGAAACAAGACAGGTGTACCATTTACAATACAAACTTAGATTTGTTTATTTTTATAATTTAAGTCAAAATAAAGTGCCACAAATGCAAAGAAACTTTGGAAAAAAAATCTAAAAAAAAATGTTTTTTTAATCTTACTGAGAGCTACATAAGTGAAATCGGTAATATACGTATATACATTTCCTGGATCATAAACTCCATGTCCACAAGTTTTGCAAAATCTGAGGATGATATGCAGAACTACTAAAGGTCTATGATGCAAAATATAGCAGTGTACCCTGTTGCCCATTAGTGTCTCCAAATCTATCCAAATGGCTAAATTGTGCACTGCTCTAAATAAAAAGAAAAATGATATATTTAACTACAAATCAACAGTTTTGGCTCATAAAACTCACTTTTGCATAATTTTCAAGTGGGAATTACTATATTTCCATCAGTATAGGGGGGTAGATATCTATGGGTCCAAAACCCCTATGCAAAACATGTCATAAAATTAATAAATTAGTTTTGTCCATTACAAAGCATATACATTTGCTCCTTCTGATGGCTTGAGATAAAAAACATTGATATCACAGTGTTACATACACCTAAATATGTTGCCTAATCATTCACTCTTGTACCTCAATAAAACACCAATTGTCCCTGTCCTCTACAGTATGTATACGTTTGTCCTGGGATTGCATTTTTGTGTATTCTTTTTATTTTTTAAATTTTCCTATTCATAATGACTCCAAGGAAATTTTACCTTAATCTACCACATATCAGCACACAGTAAATTGGAATGAGCATTTGTCATGCCCTAAGAGACAAGTATATATGCCATCGCCTATATTATGTACGATAACATGAACATAAAATAGTATTCCACCCTCTGCAAAATTCTGCCAAATGTTCTATCTTCAATGAACATCGGTAGCCTACATCAAAAATACATTTAACGATTGCACTACAGTATGTGAAATGCACTTAAAATGCGAAATAACAATAGGGCTATCAAACATATTGGAAAGACAGTGCTCGAGTGGAAACACGAACGTACATATGTAGCCAGCGAGACCAACGGTATTTTAGACGCAAAAATACTTACATATCGGAAAAGGGAAACTCCCCTCCGTAATGCGTATTCTATAGAGCTTGCATAATACTAGACAGTTAAAACGAAAACTGCCGTTACGCTGGGCTGTGGCATATACCGTTGCTAAGGTTACTCTATTGGATAAAAAAAGCCGACAATTAAACCAGAATGAACTGTAATGAATGAGACAGGCTTACAGGGCATGGGGGTTTTACGCGTCGATGTTTCAGATAGTGTAATAGCGGTATAAAGTGTTGTATATTTCTCAAACCGATTGTACCAGACAATAAATGACCACTGAATTTTGAAAGGAACATCTCGATGTGTAAAACCGATGGTAGGATTGTATATTTATTTCATATTTAGTAGCATATATTGCTAGGAGAATACATGGTAGAATGAGACAGTACTTTCGCAGTTTATTTTGAATTTGAGTGAGCAGGGCTTTTCACGGCTTTTCTAGCATACGATCAGGCTATTGTTGGGTTTATCTCGTTGCTATGACGTTATTCTAATTTTATATGATGAATAAATATATTTATGAACTCAAACATAGACGCTATTGTCCACTATGTCACACATGGGTAGGTATAGACTAGGTTGGGGGTTGCTTGTTAAATGGACTTGCTACGGGGAAATAGTGACACTTAGAAACTCGGTATTCAGCAGAGATCGTCACGAACCGTCTACCAATGAAGTTAAAACACAACGTTTGTGATTTCCACTAATAGTTTGACTGTTGAGAAAAAGGTTCCCACCGGCGGGGCCTTCTACGCAAAGGAGTTAATGGTCCCTCATGCAAAAAATTTACTGTTCCCTGATCCAATACATTTTTGATCTTATTTTGAATCTTGACCATGCCAGCATTGCCTGTGGAGGTAAGCAGCTCTGTCGGCAGGACATCCATCTTTCATGATGTACTAAAACCCCCCTCTGGTCAATTAAACACCCACAGTCTTCCTACAAAAGTGCCATACGAAGTTTCCTCCTCCAGCTCAATGCGTATGCAAACTTAACTGGTGGAGTAATTACATTACATTACAATCACTTGGCAGATTCTCTTATTCAGAGCCATGGCCATAACTACATATGAGGTCCAGACCTCACTGTTTTTTTTAAGTAGTTTTTAAAAAGTAATAATATTGTTCTATACTGTTTCTAAAGCATGTGCTGCGTGCATGAAATGATTTCTTGTGCTGAACGCACCCCAAGTCCAGCCGACAGCCAATGGGAAGGCGCGTGGTACTGCAGGGTCCCCCGACCCAGTTGCGTTAGTCAAAAATCCTTGTCAAGTGACGTTCATCGCGATACACTACAGGTATGCTGGACGCTGTCAAACTCAACAATCGATAATAAAAGCGGTTTCGCTTTCTAATTTCCTCAAACCTCAGTGGCATCACTGGCATATCTAGTCTAGTTAATGTAATCAATATTATTTTGACGATTGATATGTTTATTGTTGAAAATTTCAGTCAGTGAGCTCATTTTGAAAATGTCAGCTAGCTAACGTTAGCTAACTAGCTAGTAGTATGACCCGAATGGTGGGTTGATACCAAGCGAACTATTGACGTCAGCTATTCAATGCAAGCTAGCTATCTATCTAACGTTATATAAAAACATTAGCTATCAAGTGGACATTTTACGTTTTCAACAATAAACATACAAATCGTCAAAAACGTAAAATGTCCATAAGCTAGCCATCTAACTATATACAAATGTTATTGAGTGGACATTTCACATTTTTGACATTCTAGCTAAGTAAATCACATCATATATGAACAAAGTAACTTTGTTTATGAATCAATTCAATGATGTCAAAGAGCCAGTTATTTATCCCTTTTCCACAAACTGTCCTGGTCTATATTTATGAAAAATTACAGGTTTAAATAGCAATGAAACTGTTTTGTGTGGGTGAATTACTGGTGTTTATTAAACCAAAGCATTGTTGATTATAAGGTCTGCAATGAAAATGCCTAAACTGGAGAGACCTAGATTTATTTGCAACACTCAATCAAAAGTACTGTTTTTGGCAACATGCATCATTTTGTGAGTGTTTGTTTTCAAGAAGCCAGTTTTAACAAAAAGAGGAAGAGAGGAGAAAGAGGAAGAGAGTAGTAGAGGAGAGAAGGGTGTGAGGAGGACAGGGAGAGGAGAGCAAGGGCTTAAGGATAGGAGCAGGTAAGGTTTGGCTATCTCTATTCATGAAAAATGACAGGTTTAAATAGCAATGAAACTGTTTTTGTTTGTTTTCAAGGAGCCAGCTTTACCAAAAAGAGGAAGAGAGGAGTAGAGGAGGAAGAGAGGAGAGAAAGGTGCGAGGAAGACCTTACCTGTACGAAGCCCTGTTAGAAAAACATTTATTGGTTAGATAGATAATTCTGGTGGGGCTTACCTCTACGCACAGCCTTGGCTCTGGAACCTTACTCCTGGATAGGGGTTGGACTCTATTCTTCTCTGGAGTTGCCCAAGGTGTGAGGCGTCGGGCAGGGGTGGGGATACTCACAAGTCCCCGGTTGAGTGCCACTACGTTGGAGTTCACCCCGGTGGGCGAGAGGGTCGCCTCCCTGCGCCTAAGGGTTATGGGGGGGGAAAACTCTGACTGTTGTCTGTGCTTATGCACCGAACAGCAGTTCAGAGTATTCGGCCTTCTTGGAGACCCTGAATGGAGTCCTGCATGGGGCTCCTGTAGGGGACTCCATAGTCCTGTTGGGAGACTTCAACGCGCACGTGGGCAACGATGGAGACACTTGGAGAGGCGTGATTGGGAGGAACGGCCTCCCCGATCTGAACCCGAGCGGTGGTTTGTTATTGGACTTCTGTGCTAGTCATGGATTGGCCATAACAAGCACCATGTTCGAACATAAGGTTGCTCATAAGTGTACATGGTACCAGAGCACCCTAGGCAGAAGGTCGATGATCGATTTTGTTATCGTATCATCGGATCTGAGGCCGTATGTATTGGACACTCGGGTGAAGAGAGGGGCAGAGCTGTCTACTGATCACCATCTGGTGGTGAGTTGGGTCTGGTGGACGGGGAAGCCTCTGGACAGACCTGGTAAGCCCAAACGTGTAGTGCGGGTGAACTGGGAACGTCTGGAGGAGGCCCAGGTCCGGGAGACTTTCAACTCACACATCCGGCAGAGCTTTTCTGGCATCCTTGTGGAGGGTTGGGACATTGAACCAGAGTGGACAATGTTCAAAGCTTCCATTGCTAAAGCTGCGGCTGGGAGCTGTGGTCTCAAGGTCTTAGGTGCCTCAAGGGGCGGTAACCCTCGAACATCCTGGTGGACACCGGTGGTCAGGGAAGCCGTCCGACTGAAGAAGGAGGCCTTCCGGGATATGTTATCCTGGGGAACTCCGGAGGCAGTTGCAAGGTACCGACAGGCTCGAAGGACAGCTGCCTCAGCCGTGGCAGAGGCAAAGCAGCGGGTGTGGGAGGAGTTCGGAGAAGCTATGGAGAATAACTTTCGGTCGGCACCAAAGCGGTTCTGGAAAACCGTCCGACACCTCAGGAGGGGGAAACGGGGAACCATCCAAGCTGTTTATAGTAAGGATGGGACGCTGTTAACCTCAACTGATAAGGTGATAGGGCGGTGGAAGGAACACTTTGAGGAACTCCTGAACCTGACTAATCCACCCTCTATAGTAGAGGCAGAGCTGGAGGATGATCGGGGATCAACATCGATCTCCCTGGAGGAAGTCACTGTGGTAATCAAACAACTACACAGTGGCAAAGCCCCAGGGGTTGATGAGATCCATCCAGAAATGCTGAAGGCTCTGGGTGTTGAGGGGCTGTCATGGATGACACGTCTCATCAACATTGCGTGGAAGTCAGGGGCAGTACCTAAGGAGTGGCAGACCGGGGTGGTGGTTCCCCTGTTCTAAAAGGGGAACCAGAGGGTGTGTGTCAACTACAGAGGCATTACACTACTCAGCCTCCCCGGGAAAGTATACTCTCTAAGGTACTGGAAAGGAGGGTCCGGCCGATAGTCGAACCTCAGATTGAAGAGGAACAATGCGGATTCCGTCCTGGTCGTGGAACAACGGACCAGCTTTTTACTCTCGCAAGGATCCTAGAGGGGGCCTGGGAGTATGCTTATCCGGTCTACATGTGTTTTGTGGATTTGGAGAAGGCCTATGACTGGGTTCCCCGGGAGATATTGTGGGAGGTGCTGCGGGAGTATGGGGTGAGGGGGTCACTACTCAGGGCCATCCAATCTCTGTACACCCAAAGCGAGAGCTGTGTCCGGGTTATCGGCAGTAAGTCGGACTCATTACATTTACATTTTAGTCATTTGGCAGACGCTCTTATCCAGAGCGACGTACATTGGTGCATTTTCCAACTTGAAATAAATGTGTTAAAACAACCCTAAAAGGTAAATACGATTTCAAACACCAGGCGCAGTCAGTATGATGAGCAGGGGGGTGACATGGGAGTGTTGGGGGAGGTTGAAGACCAGGCGCGCTGCTGCGTTCTGGATAAGCTGAAGGGGTCTAATGGCCGATTCTGGCAGGCCAGCCAGGAGAGAGTTGCAGGAGTCCAGGCGGGACAGCACCATCGCTTGGACCAGGAGCTGGGTTGAGTGGGTGGTGAGGAAGGGGCGGATTCTCCTGATGTTGTACAGGAAGAACCTGCATGCCCGGGTTACCACTGCGATGTTCTCGGAGAGGGACAGCCTGTTGTCCATCACCACTCCGAGGTTCCTGGCACAGGGCGTTGGGGTCAGTGGAGTGTCCCCTAGGGAAATGGAGAGATTGAGAGGGGGAGAGGTTAGAGCAGGAATGTAGATGAGCTCAGTCTTGCCTGGATTGAGCTTCAGATGGGTGGTTGTCCATCCAGCTCTGGATGTCTCTCAGGCAAGCGGAGATGCGGGCTGACACCTGAGTGTCAGAGGGTGAGAAGGAGAGAAAGAGTTGAGTATCGTCAGCATAGCAGTGGTAAGAAAGACCATGAGCAGTGATAACAGGGCCAAGGGATTTGGTGTAGGTGGAGAAACGGAGGGGACCAAGGACTGAGCCCTGGGGGACTCCTGTGGTAAGGGGACGGGGTGCCGATACTCTACCAGCCCAGGCAACCTGGGAGGAGCGCTCCGAGAGGTAGGACTCAATCCAGGCCAGGGCCGAGCCGCCGATCCCCGCTGCAGACAGGGACGACAGGAGGATGGAGTGATCTACGGTGTCGAAGGTGGCAGAGAGGTCTAGGAGTATTAGCACAGAGGAGAGGGAGGCTGTCCGAGCTGCGTGAAGCATCTCGCTGACGGAGAGGAGTGCGGTCTCCGTTGAGTGGCCAGGTCTGAAGCCGGACTGGTGGGGGTCTAGTAGGTTGTTCTGGGTAAGGAAAGAAGACAGTTGGTTAGAAACAGCATGTTCAATAGTTTTGGAAAGAAAAGGAAGAAGAGATACTGGTCTGTAGTTTTGGATGTTGGAGGGCTCCAGTGTGGGTTTTTTCAGGATCGGGGTGATGTGGGCTCTCTTGAAGGATGAGGGGAAGCAGCCAGAGGTCAGGGAGGAGTTCACCAGAGAGGTCACAAACGGGAGGATATCTGGGGTGATTGCCTGGAGGAGAGATGAAGGGATAGGGTCGAGGGCACAGGTAGTGGGGCGATGGGAGAGTAGGAGGTTCTAAAAGGAAGAGAGCAGACAGGGATAGGGAGAGGGAGAACACACATAAACTGGGACGGAGCGACACTAGTGTCGCTCTTCCAGATGTCTTTTGAAATGCACACAGCTGATTGCAAGTGGTTAACAGCTGCGTGAGACACTTCGCAAGCACGGATAAACAAGTACTTCCAATTAAAAAGCACAATAACGCGAAACTAACAGCCTAGTCAATCTAACAATCTAACAAACAGCCAATCGCGGAACAAACACAAACTAGCAATGCAAATAATATGATCAGCGTTCAATCTAACAATCTAACAGCCAATCGCGGAACAAACACAAACTAGCAATGCAAATAATATGATCAGCGTTCAATCTAACAATCTAACAGCCAATCGCGGAACAAACACAAACTAGCAATGCAAATAATATGATCAGCGTTCAATCTAACAATCTAACAGCCAATCGCGGAACAAACACAAACTAGCAATGCAAATAATATGATCAGCGTTCAATCTAACAATCTAACAGCCAATCGCGGAACAAACACAAACTAGCAATGCAAATAATATGATCAGCGTTCAATCTAACAATCTAACAGCCAATCGTGGAACAAACACAAACTAGCAATGCAAATAATGTGATCAGCGTTCAACGAGGTCTAATTAAAATCACGCAAACTGCGGCCAGTACGCTTAAAAATGACACTACCTTACGCGGGACGGTTAAAACAACTCTTGATAAGGAGGAAAGATGCACCACTCGTTCCCAGTGGGGGTTGGCCTCCGTCAGGGCTGCGCCTTGTCACCTATCCTGTTTGTGGTATTCATGGACAGGATTTCAAGGTGTAGTCGTGGAGGAGAGGGATTGCAGTTCGGTGGGCTGAGGATTGCATCGCTGCTGTTTGCAGATGATGTGGTCCTGATGGCACCATCGGTCTGCGACCTTCAGCACTCACTGGATCGGTTGGCAGCCAAGTGTGAAGCGGCTGGGATGAGGATCAGCACCTCTAAATCTGAGGCCATGGTTCTCTGCAGGAAACCGATGATTTGTCTACTCCAAGTAGGGAATGAGTCTTTACCCCAAGTGAAGGAGTTCAAGTATCTTGGGGTCTTGTTCTCGAGTGAGGGAACGATGGAGCGTGAGATGAGCTGGAGAATCGGAGCAGCGGGAGCAGTATTGCGCTTGCTTTACCGCACCGTTGTGATGAAGAGAGAGCTGAGCCAGAAGGCAAAGCTCTCGATCTACCGGTCAATCTTCGTTCCTATTCTCACCTATGGTCATGAAGGGTGGGTCATGACCGATAGAACGAGATTGCGGATACAAGTGGCCGAAATGGGTTTTCTCCGGAGTGTGGCTGGCATCTCCCTTAGGGATAAGGTGAGAAGCTCAGTCATCCGTGAGGGACTCAGAGTAGAGCCGCTGCTCCTTTGCGTAGAAAGGAGCCAGTTGAGGTGGTTCGGGCATCTTGTAAGGATGCCACCTGGTCGCCTCCCTAGGGAGGTGTTCCAGGCACGTCCAGTTGGGAGGAGGCCACGGGGCAGACCAAGGACTAGGTGGAGGGACTATATCTCCACGCTGGCCTGGGAACGCCTTGGGATCCCCCAGTCAGAGCTGGTCAATGTGGCCAGGGAAAGGGAAGTTTGGGGCCCCCTGCTGGAACTGCTACCTCCGCGACCCGACTTTGGATAAGCGGTTGAAGATGGATGGATGGATGGTTAGATAATCTCACTATATGATTCTAACAACAGTTTCCTTTAGGACAGATAGCAATGTAAGTGATTAGGTAGTGTAATAAATCTAACTTATCACAAAATTGTTTACAAGAGCACAAGAGTTCTTCATAGATCTAGCCTTTTAATTTTGCTCTCAATGCACGTGGCATTAGGCGCATATGAGGGGGGTATTCGTACACTCCAAGCGCAGCAGCTGGTCATGCACAACCAGCAGGAACAACTGGTTGATCAGCGGCGCCACCAGGAGGACTGTCTGTGCGATTTGGAGGACAGTATTCACCTACTGGGTGGCGCGGCAGCTTCCACAGTCACACAAGCACCTTCCCCTGAGAATCTCCCTTCACCGCCGACTCCTCTCACTGTTAGGGAGCCTCTGCTACGATGGAGAATCGGGGAAGTGTAGAGTGTTTTTGTCACAGAGTTTGATTTTTTTTAAGGCACAACCCTCACGCCTTTCCACTCAGGACTTGTGTGTGGCGCTCATTATATCCTTGCTGATCGATACCGCTCTCACCGGGGTGGATCCCCTCATTCGGTCTTATGCACCCATCATGGACAATGCTGACAGCCTCATGGAAGCTATGGCATTGGTATTTGACCATGACGCTTCGGGGCAGGAAGCAGCTATGAGGCTAACCTGCCTCCATCAGGGAAGTAATACTGTAGCAGGGTTCTCTATCACGTTCTGAGCATTGGCATGTGAGGCAGGTTGGGCTGAAGGTCCACTCATCACCTTGTTTATCAATGCCCTCTCGGATCCTGTCAAAGTCGCCCTGGCAGTGCTCGAACTGCCTGCTACATTCAATGGCCTGGTGACGACCACTATCTGCATGGACAACCGTATCAGGGAACAAGAAAGAGAGAGGTGAGAGGAGGCATCCCTACACTCGGTACCTTCCCCAGCTTCCGGCTACGCCTTCAGCTTCTCCCTCCATCCGTGGCTCCCAGAGGAGTCAAAACCGCACGAGGAGTGGTGTCGTTATTGTAGGCGCAGGGGAAACACTAAGGCTCAGTGCCCAAAGTTAGTAGGAAACGGAAGGTCTCGCTAATGGAACGAAAGACACTAGCGAGACATAACAGTACAGTCTTTCGTACTCTATTACTGGTTCAAGTGCTCTGGGATCAACACTCGGTCAAAATCGACGCGTTTATTGATTCCGGAGCGGTTGAGTGTTTTATGGATCCCAAGTTGGCTATGGAGCTGAAAATGCCTGTTCACCACCTCTCTGTTACAGCTCTCGACGGTCGTCCATTGGGCACCGGTATAGTTAAGGAGACTATGGGCTCTATCTTGGGCGTGTCCAAGTCCAGTTTTGCTATTTTAACGGCGTGTTTTTTGGGCGCTAAGCACGGTGCAATGTGCAAATGGGCTGAACCTTGTCTCTTCATTAATTATAGGTGTGTCTTGGGCGTGACATGCAATAAACCAATCAAAATGTCATATCCCATTCCCTTTAAAAGCCTGCTTTTCCACCTTGGCGGATTGCTTGATGGCGAAACAAACATGCTCGTGCGTGTTTAGTGCGATCAAAGAATAGGCTAAATGGATCAACAGAATGATCTCTTAAGGATCTGTAGAGGGACTGGACTCAAATGCACGACTCAGAGACAGTATACAAATAATGCTCACTGGGAGCGTTTAATACTTCGTCCACAACTCCAGAAGTATAGGGAGATTAAGGGAAGGGACTGGATCCTGGGATGGTGTGAACAGGGGCAGAGTGGGAGAGGAGAGCAGGCAAGGGGCTGGATGGTGGCTGAATCCTGGGTAGGCGTAGCAGAGGGAGAGCGGGATGCGGGAGACAGGGATGTGTGGCATAGAGCTAGGATATGGCTGCTGGCTGGCGGGCAAGCAGAACAATAAACAAGACGTTAGTTTCAGCAAAGCATGAACAAGACTATGAAGCGTTAGTTGGCTAGGCGAAGCAAGACTATGAAGCTTTAGAATGCAAGACAAAGCAAGATTATGACTGTAGATTAGCTAGACAAAAACAAGACTATGACTGTAGATACGAGACCAGACAAGACTAGAGGTTTTACAACAACAAGACTCAAAGAACTGGCACTGGACAACAAAGACCGGGAGAATATATAGGAGAGTTAATGAGGTAATGAATGCATGCAGAGTGAGAATGTATGTGAGAGTGATTAAACGGCGATGAGAGCATGAGGAATCCAAGCGGGGAAATGAATGTGATAGGCGGAGGAAATGCGAGAAAGAATTAGTAGAAACAAGGAGGGAAACCACGCCCAGCCTGCACCACGAGGAAGACAAACAGGCAAACGTAAAAACAAGACATGAGACGTGAGGGAAAGGGCAAAACACGGAGCACAAATGGGGACGGGGACTGAGAGGGAAACGGAGAGTGTAACATGATCCTGGCACAGTACCTCCTAGGGGTTCTCTGTATACGTTGAGGCCATGCATAGATTATCGAGGGCTGAATAACATCACGGTAAAGAACCGTTACCCACTGCCACTCATGAACTTCGCATTCGAACGTCTCCAGGGGGCATCTGTGTTCACTAAACTCGACCTCCGTAACGTTTATAATTTAGTGCGTATGCGTGAGGGAGAAGACTGCATTTAATACCCATAGCATACACTACGAGTACCTCGTCATACCGTTCGGGCTCACAAGCACCCCCTCTATCTTTCAGGCGCTAGTGAATGATGAGCTCAGGGTGATGTTGGAGAAATTTGTATTTGTCTATTTGGATGATATTTGAATTTTCCCCTCTAATCTATTTAAACACATTGACCATATCAGGCAGGTGTTAAAAGCGCTTCTCAAAGCTCAATTATACGTCAAGGCTGAGAAGTGTGCCTTCCATTCTGACGCTGTTTCCTTCCTGGGGTTTATAATGACGGAAGGAAAGATCCAAATGGACCCCGAGAATGTTTCAGCAGTCATGAACTGGCCTACCCCGGAATCGGTGAAATAGATGCAATGCTTTCTAGGATTAGCACATTTTTACCGGCGTTTCTTACGCAATCTTAACTCAGTGGTCACACCTATTACGGCCCTGACTAAGAAAATGGCACCTTCACAGTTTCAGTGGAATCCTAGAGCTGAGGCAGCTTTTGTGGAGTTAAAAAAGAGATTTAGCTCCGAGCCCATCCTTATTCCTCCCAACCCGTCACTTCCCTTTGTGGTTGAGGTTGACGCCTCTCAGCTTGGAGTAGGGGCTATATTGTCTCAGCGTTCACCCCAAGACCAGAAAATGCATCTGTATGCCTATTTCTCTCGGGGCCTAACGCCGGTCAAGAGAAATTATGATGTAGGGGACCGGGAGCTTTTGGCAGTGAAATTGGCGTTGGAGGAATGGCAACACTGGCTTGAGGGGGCCGAACATCCCTTTACGGTGTGGACAGATCATTCGCAGCAGGCCCGCTGGTTGCTGTTTTTCTTGCATTTTAATTTTTATTATATTAACTTATCGGCCAGGCTCCAAGAATGTGAAACCGGATGCGCTTTTGCGGATTTTTGACTGGTCCAAGGCCGACCGTCCACCTGAGCCAATTGTTCCCACTGCTTGGATTTTGGCCCCAGTCATGTGGGACATTGAGTCCCTTGACTTGAGCCGGATCTGGGTGGGGGGCCTCCTAATTGCCTGTTTGTGCCCTCCAGAGTACAGAGTCAGGTACTGCAATGGAGACATTCCTCCCACCTTGCGAGTCATCCGGGCGTCCACCGCACCAGGGATTTCTAAGCTAGGTTATTTTGGTAGCCGGGAATGGAAAGGGATGTGTGGGAGTTTGTTTTGGCCTGTTCGGTCTGTGCCCGTAATAAAGGGTCACAGCTCTCGCCATCTGGGCTCTTACATCCTTTGCCCGTCCCGAATCGACCGTGGAGCCACATTGCTCTAGACTTCGTAACCGGTCTGCCACCATCTGACAGGCACACTGTAATTGTAGTGATAGTGGACAGGTTCTCTAAAGTGGCCCACTTCGTAACCCTGCTTAAACTGCCTTCGGCTCCGAAGACCGCCCGGGTGGTCATCAATCACATCTTCAGGGTTCATGGTCTACCCCAGTACATAGTTTCTGATCGTGGGTCAGTCTCCACCCGGAGTTCCACCCGGAGACTAATGGGTAAACCGAGCGCACCAACCAATCAATGGAGAGCTCCCTCCACTGTCTGGCATCAGCTAACCCTACTACATGGAGTAGACATCTTGTGTGGGCGGAATACGCACACAACACTTGCGCGTGCTTATCTCAACTCTGAATCTGGTCCTAAGTTGTTTGCGTAAAACTAAACTGATAAAACTAGAAATGCTGTTACGCCCAGCTGTAATTTATTGTTCAAAGCATCCAATAAGACATTGCAAACACCGTTGCTAAGGTAATAATGTCCTATATTGGATAAAAGAGGTTTCAATGAAACCAGAATGAACTGGAATGAATGAGACAGGTTTGCAGAGCATGGGGGGTATTACGCATCAATGTTTCAGATAGTGTAATAGTGTTATAGTATTGTATATTTCTCAAACGGATTTTTGAGAATTTTAAAACAAATTTTGAAAGGGACATCTCTATGCATAAAACCAATGGTAGGATTAGATGTTTATTTCATATTTAGTAGCAGATATTGATTTTATAATGATGTGGTATAATTAAACAAGAATTTCACGTTTATTTTGCATGTCAGTGAGCAGGGCTTTTCACAGCTTTTTTTGGCATACGATCGGGCTATTGTTGGGTTTTTCTTGTTGCTATGATGAAATACAACTCACACATAGACACTATTGTCCACTATGTCACACATGGGTATGTGTAGTTGCAGGCGAGACTGGGTACGGGGTTGCTTGTTAAATGGACTTGCTGCGGGACAACGGTGACACTTAGGAACTACATATTCGCAGACGTATTCACAAATACCACAAATGCCAACATATTCATAAATTGCATACTAATAAAGCTAAAACACGGAGTTTGTTGTTTTCACTCATAGTGGTTTCAGGAGAAATTAATATTTGAGTTGAACAAAATCTTGGCACCGCCGCCATGGCCACTAGGGGATCTGCACGAAGGGGTTAAGTCATTTTAATACAGGAAAAACCGTCAATTAGAATACCCAGATAGAATCATTGGATCATCGTTGAATTGATCAGATGAAGCATTGATTCAATGTTGATCTGTGATGTTGACTGACCTGCAACCTAATGTCACAACAATAACTAAGCTCTAGCTAGTCCGTTTCCTTCCCAGTGAACATTTTTGTGAGAGCCTTCACATTTCTGTCTACTCAGGTAACTTTACATAGCCTAATGTCCGTACTGGCATCGATGGCACCTGACAATTTCTACACCAGGGTGCTGCAGAAGCAGTGATTTGTGTAACATTATGTTAGGAGCAGGTGGGGGGAAGGACCCAAACGCAGGCAGAAGTACGAAAAACCGAAGTTTAAGGCAGCAATCCGTAGTAAGACAGGCAGGGTCAAAAAATCGGGGAGACAGGCAACGAAACAAATCACAGTCCAAAGAATGGTCAAGGAACAGGCAGGGGACGTAACCAGGAAGGCAGAGCAAAGGTACAAAAGCGGAATCCAAAAACAGGGTCGCGAGAACACAGGCAGGGGTCCAAACCGGGGAGTCGTAGGAACACAAAGAAAACAAAACAGACTGGATACAAAACAAAACAACAACAGGCAAAAAACTAGGGAAACAAAAACTAGAAAACAGATACTCGGAAATAAACAAACAACTTGGCAGATACTTGGAGGAACAGAAAGAAACACAGTCACAAAATATTTGGTAAAAGGAACTTGCGAAGACAGACTGCGGCGGTGCAGGCAGGACCGCTCAGGAGGGCGGCGGCGCAGGCAGGACCGCCCAGGAGGACGGCGGCGACGGCTGCATCGACGTGGAGGCCGACAGCGACGGCTGCATCGCCCTGGAGGCCGACAGTGACGGCTGCATCGCCCTGGAGGCCGGCGGCGACGGCTGCATCGCCCTGGAGGCCGGCGGCGACGGCTGCATCGCCCTGGAGGCCGGCGGCGACGGCTGCATCGCCCTGGAGGCCGGCGGCGACGGCTGCATCGCCCTGGAGGCTGGCGGCGACGGCTGCATCGCCCTGGAGGCCGGCGGCGACGGCTGCATCGTCCTGAAGGCCGGCGGCGACTGCATCGCCCTGGAGGCCGGCGGCGACGGCTGCATCGCCCTGGAGGCCGGCGGCGACGGCTGAATCGCCCTGGCTCTGCAGCTCAGGACAGGCGGATAGCTGGCTCTGCAGCTCACGACAGGTGGATAGCTGGCTATGCAGCTCAGGACAGGCGGATAGCTGGCTATGCAGCTCGACAGGAGAGCGGGACGGGACAGGAGGGCTGGAACGTGGCGGGACAGGAAGGCTGGAGTGGGACGGGACAGGAGGGCTGGAGCGGGCCGGGACAGGAGGCCTGGAGCGTGGCGGGACAGGAGGGCTGGAACGTGGCGGGACAGGAGGGCTGGAACGCGGCGGGACAGGAGGGCTGGAACGTGGCGGGACAGGAGGGCTGGAACGTGGCGGGACAGGAGGGCTGGAACGTGGCGGGACAGGAGGGCTGGAGCGTGTCGGGTAAGTGAGGACTAGGTAAAATGTGTATTTTCTGAATCCAGCGGTTCCAACAGTCAATGCCCTTGTTAAAACGTTCAGCACTCTGAATACTGAACACAAGCGATATTGCGTGCTAGAACCCCTCACTTAACCTACATTCAAAATAAGCTTTACGTGATTTAATTTAATAATTATTATTAAGAATTACAATCATCAATTAAATCGCCAAATTCGTTAATAGGTAAGTCGAACAGTAACCTGGTGGATCAACCAACAAGCCAAAACAAAGTCTAAATCAGGTCTTGAGATTAAATAATTTTATTAAATGAAAAACATTCAATTGGAATAATGAGTTGAAATCATACATTCACTAAGGAATGTAGGCTGACTACTTATAATTTACAAAATGGAAGACATTAAACCAGACATTAATTAGGAAATACCAGTAAAGAGAGAGATAAGCCAAAAATTGCCAAATTATTTACCCTCCAGCTGAACAGGAACAAAAGGAAATGCACAAGGAACCAAAAAGAATGACTTCTCCAAACAAACTCCACAATTGACTAACTTCTTTTTCTGCGGTACACTCATAAAATACCTCCACAGGAAGACCATCCCTGTCCTGATTGGGTTAAGGTGTGGGGGAGGGGGGGAGAGGGGTCATTTATGACAGACTGGCTTATCTTTGATGGGGGGTTGAGAATGAGAGAGAGAGACAGAGATAGAGAGAAGGGGGGAAATATTAGATATCCTACATCCCTCTCTTGTAAGAATAGGTGCATGCACCTGCTAAAAACCTATTCTTACATCACCAAATAGGAATCACATTACACATTTGGACATTGAAGATGCAGTTACCTGCTAACAACAAAAACAACTTTCCAAATGGTTCACCAACCATTTTTAAAACATTTAGTCCATGCCCAGTTTAATAGTCCCTTTGTGATCTAGAGTCATATCTCTATTAGACACTCTTTTGTGTCGCTGCTGTTATGACACCCTGGTTCAGTCTCTTCCTTCTCCAGTGTCCGGGTATCTAGACTGGCAAGGGACCAGAAGTTCCCTGGACTTGGGTAACATGCAGTGCTTTTTCCATTAGTGTTGCAATTGCGTGAGTGAAATGCAACCTACTCCACAGTGTCTCTACCAGTTGTGCACGGCGTGCGGGGGCTCTGTCTCCTGTGACAGGAAGCTGGACGATCCACAGGTGGCAAAGTGCAGTCAGGGCCTCTCTTCTGACGGGCGGGGAAGCTCCTCTTTCCCTGTCGGAATCCATTTTGGCTCCTTTAGCCTGGATCCAATTGGGTGGACTGCTGACGGCAGTTGCTTAGGCTAACTTCCCGCGGCAGGGTGTGGGACCGGTTGCACTTGTTTGCACTTGTGTCTGTGGGTGTCCTTTAGGGAATGGCAGGAGAAGACTGTGGGAGTTGAGGGCTTAGGCATTAACACTCATAGCAACATGTGAAGACCGGAACAATTAATGATAGCACTGCATGTTATGACCGCTGTCAGTCCATGCCGGGGAACCTTACGGACAGGGTTTACCTTCCACGGGATTGCCAGTCTAAATAATCACATGAATAGGGCTGACTTGTCCAGAAGTGTCTATGAACAGTATTTGGCGGGGCACCTACACTCTATAAAAGGGACTTAAACACAACATGGGCATGGTATTAGGTTAAAAGGTGGTGGTAGGGATGGGGGGGGGGGGGGGGGGGGGGCGCAGAGAGAGGCTGAGAGAGAGAGACAGAGAGAGGGAGAGAGAAGGAGCACAAGACATTAGGCAACATGCCGTCATTCCCTCTCTTGGAACGATAGGTGCAGGCAGCTGCTAAGAGCCTATCGTTCCATCATCAGAACAACCACACATTTGGACATTATAAATATCATTGTACAATGATATTTGCATGAAAACAACGGTCCTAATGGTTCATTAACCATCTTTAAAACAATTAGTCCATGTCCAGTTTACTAGTCCCATTGTGATGATCCGGTGTGGTGCAGACATTTTTATTTATTTTTTGTCACTGCTGTCATGGCACCTTGGTTCAGTCAATTCCTTCTCCAGTGTCAGGGTATCTGGACTGGCAAGGGAAGAGGCTCCCTGGACTTCCTTGGATAACATGCAGTGCTTATTCCCCTTAATGTTGTAACTGTGTGAGTGAAAGGCGGCCTAATTCCACAGTGTCTCTACCAATTCTGCACAGCGTGCGGGGGGCTCTGTCTCCTGTGACAGGCAGCTGGACGATCCACAGGCGGAAAAGTGCGGTCAAGACCTCTCTACTGACGGGCGGGGAAGCACCTCTTTCCCTGTCGGAATCCGTTTTGGCTCCTTGAGCTCGGGTCCAGTTGGGTGGACTGCTGACGGCAGTCGCTTAGGCTAGCTTCCCGCGGCAGGGTATGGGTCCGGTTGCACTTGTGCCTCTGGGGGTCCTTCGGGGAGTGGCAGGAGAAGACTGTGGGACTTGAGGGTTTAGGCCTTATCACTCACAGCAACATGTGAAGAGGGGAACACTGCATGTTATAAGCACTTAGTCCATTCAGGGGAACCTTACGGACAGGATTTACCATCCACAAGATTGCCAGTCCAAATAATCACCTGAATAGGGCAGACTTGTCCACAAGTGCCCAGGAACAGCATTGGAGGGGGCACCTACACTTTCGAAAAGGGACTTAAAAACATGGGCATTGTCTTATGTTAAAAGGTGGTGGTAGGGATGTGGGGGGGGTGGTGAGGGGGGGCAGGGGCAGGCAGAGTGCCAGTTTTACCTCCTAGAACCCCAGTGTGGTTACTGGCAGTCCTTTGGCTGCGGAGGGCCACAGCGTTCAGCAAACCGGGATGACAGGAGGCATCCTGTCATCTTGCTTCTTCCGCACGTGGATGCCCCTTAACCACGCCCGTCTCATCTCTGTCCAGGGGTCTATGCCAGTTTTGGCTTTGGTTCCCTCTCTGGGCAGCTGGGCTGATCGTTGCTCGTAGGCATGCAGTCCATCACTGCTCTCCGAACATTTCTGATGTCGGAAAAGGGCTCTTGCACTCTCCCTGGATGACGTGTGTGTGCGAAGTTTGCAGGTGTGGCTCGGGGGTGGAGAGACGAGGGTGGGGGAAACTGTTGTGCTAAATTGGCTGCTTTCATCTTGCTTTGGATTGCAAGACAACACTCTGGCGGAGACTTTGAGGGCCAGAGGAGTCGTAAAACGGCCGGGGGTTGGCTTCCTGCTCCGTTTCTCCCAGGGTCTCTTTACAGCTCTGATAGGGGAGCGAGACTTTCGCAGAAGTCCCCCTATCTCCTCCATCACAGGAACTGTGGAAGTGGGAGAGTCCACAGAGCACACCCCTTCTGTCTGTGCAGCAGACAGAGGTTCCCCGGATTCAGCAGGAGGGGAAGAAAAGTCCACAAGGGGTGGGGTGGGGTCCTCGGCCTGGGTGGACTTTTCTGTGGGGGCTGACTCCACCTGTTGGGGTGCGTAGACCTCTCCACCTGGCAGGGCTGATGGGCCTGTAGAAGCCGGTTCCGCGTCCTGCGGTTCAACGGTCTCCTCACCAGGCTGGGCTGCTGCGTCTGCAGTAGCAGGTTCTGCCCCCAGGGGTTCGACGGTCTCCTCACCAGGCTGGGCTGCTGTGTTTGCAGTAGCAGGTTCTGCCTCCAGGGGTTTGACGGTCTCCTCACCAGGCTGGGCTGCTGTGTTTGCAGTAGCAGGTTCTGCCTCCAGGGGTTTGACAGTCTCCTCGCCAGGCTGGGCTGCTGTGTCTGCAGTAGCAGGTTCTGCCTCCAGGGGTTTGACGGTCTCCTCACCAGGCTGGGCTGCTGTGTCTGCAGTAGCAGGTTCTGCCTCCAGGGGTTTGACGGTCTCCTCACCAGGCTGGGCTGCTGTGTCTGCAGTAGCAGGTTCTGCCTCCAGGGGTTCGACGGTCTCCTCACCTGGCTCAGCTGAGAGGACTGCAGCAGCGGATTCCACGTCCTGTGGGGTCACATCCTCTGTGGTGGCTGGTGTGATACAAGACACAGAGCTGTTTCCCCCAAATTCCTCCAGGGAAGGGGGGCTCACCAGGGGGGCGGCTACATTGTCTGTGGAAGTGACAAAATCCACAGAATTGTCCAAGCCTGAAGGGGGTGGGGATGAGTCAATGGAGAGTGCTGTATTGTCCTCGGTGGGGGGTGGTGCCTGGGTTATGGCTGGAATGGCACCATGCACTGCTCCTTGCAGCGCATGCTGGACTGCCACAGAAGAAACTGGTTTGGCAGTAACTCCTGACTTAGAGTGGTGCTTTTCCCAAGCCAGTTTCCACATCTGGTTTACCTCCTCCCATGCCTGCTTTGACCGCCAGAGGTAGAGAAAATGCTGTCTTTTCTCTAGGTACGACCTTATCCCTTGGACAATCCTGCGCTCGGTTTCATCACTATCTGGACAAATCAGATAGTCCAAATACTCAGTCCGCAGGTTGTAAAGCGCCTCCTCCTTAAGCTGATCCATTGCCTTGAGCTGTTCTGCAAATTTTGGGCACTGGGCTATCAAATATTGCCGTTCTGATAACATGAGATACCACTGCTGATCCAACCTTGACTGGCCAGGGAATGCTGGTAGGCCAGCAGTGGAGGGTAAATGAGGCATCTCTCTCTTTGTCTGGTATGCCATAATAATATATACTTTTTTTCAAAATAAAATCAATAAATCTAAGACCGTCGATTAGAAAAAGATTTGAACTTGTCTCAGAGTTTACCACAGTTTACTCAATAGTAAAATTTAGTATGCTATAGGACAACCTATCTCGGTGGAACCTCCAATTATGTCGGGTAAGTGAGGACTAGGTAAAATGTGTATTTTCTGAATCCAGCGGTTCCAACAGTCAATGCCCTTGTTAAAACGTTCAGCACTCTGAATACTGAACACAAGCGATATTGCGTGCTAGAACCCCTCACTTAACCTACATTCAAAATAAGCTTTACGTGATTTAATTTAATAATTATTATTAAGAATTACAATCATCAATTAAATCGCCAAATTCGTTAATAGGTAAGTCGAACAGTAACCTGGTGGATCAACCAACAAGCCAAAACAAAGTCTAAATCAGGTCTTGAGATTAAATAATTTTATTAAATGAAAAACATTCAATTGGAATAATGAGTTGAAATCATACATTCACTAAGGAATGTAGGCTGACTACTTATAATTTACAAAATGGAAGACATTAAACCAGACATTAATTAGGAAATACCAGTAAAGAGAGAGATAAGCCAAAAATTGCCAAATTATTTACCCTCCAGCTGAACAGGAACAAAAGGAAATGCACAAGGAACCAAAAAGAATGACTTCTCCAAACAAACTCCACAATTGACTAACTTCTTTTTCTGCGGTACACTCATAAAATACCTCCACAGGAAGACCATCCCTGTCCTGATTGGGTTAAGGTGTGGGGGAGGGGGGGGAGAGGGGTCATTTATGACAGACTGGCTTATCTTTGATGGGGGGTTGAGAATGAGAGAGAGAGACAGAGATAGAGAGAAGGGGGGAAATATTAGATATCCTACAAGCGGGACGGGACAGGAAGGCTGGAGCGGGCCGGGACAGGAGGGCTGGAGCGGGACGGGACAGGGGCAAACACGGATGGGTGGAAAATGGATCCTCCGTCGACGGGTAGCTGAGTCCGTTGACGGAGCCGGGAACCAGGGCCCCCTCGCCTTCGCCCGTAGTTTCCCGGATACAGGACCAGGCGGGTCCTTTCAAAGGGTGACGGTTGGGGTTGGGTGGTTGAAGGGGTTGTGGGCTCAGGGCTGGCCGGCTGGAGGGTCAGGACTCCGAGACCAAAGGAGTGGGAGGTGGGCTGAAAAAGGGTCCGGGGTGATGGGTGGTGGTCGGCATGCCGACGGGCGAACTCAGCGTTCTGCCCCCAGATACCCATGAGGTATTCTTCATAGTTGTCATGGAAGAAGGGGTCAAAAAAATCCTGAGTTGCCATACTCGGGTGACCGCCCGTTGGGTCCTAACTGGCGAGTTCCTTCTGTTAGGTGTTGGTGGGGGAAGGACCCAAACGCAGGCAGGAGTTCGCAAAAACTGAAGTTTAATAAAGGGCAAGTCAGCAATCCGTGGTAAACAGGCAGGGTCAAAAACCGGGGAGACAGGACAACGGTACACAGCACAGTCCAAAGAGTGGTCAAGGAACAGGCAGGGGTCGAACCGGGAAGGCTCAGCAAAGGTACAAAAGCAGGATCCAAAACCAGGGTCACGAGAACACAGGCAGGGGTCAAAACCAGGGAGGCGTAAGAGGAACAAAAAGAGAACAAAACAGACTAAATACAAAAAAAAAAAACAACAACAGGCAAAAACTAGGGAAACAAAAACTCGGAAATAGATAACAGGGCAGGAACTCGGGACACTCGCAAAAACACAGAAGAAAATCAATAATGAGGAACTCGCGAAGAAACACTGAAATGACAAGGTATATATACACACAGAGGGAGACAGACATAATGGGAATCAGGTGTGTAGAAGCAGGGAGGGGAGATTGCTCACAGGTGAGAAGAGTGAGGGTTAACAGGGACCAATAAAACAATGACAGGGGAAATGTAAGACACGGACTGGAATACACATAGACACAATGATAACAAACGGCCTGGAGTTAGCAGGTAAACAAGTGCACAGCTCAGAGGGGAGGTACACGAAAGTGGACACATGTGCAGAGAATGCGAAATCACAGATGGATACAGGGATAGGATAACGAGGAGGGAAATGACAGCTGCAGATAGAAACTCAAAATGAATTAGTAATTAGTAATGTTAGTAGTGAACTCTAGAACCCTAATGTTAGTAGGTTAGTATTATATACATCTTAGTTTGTTAGCAGGTTAGTATTAAATCTAATCTAACAGTTAGTATGATTAGTACATTAGTATTATATACAAATATAAATAAAGCCAGAAGGAAGAAAACGAGATATACGAAATACAGAAGAAACCTGAATGTTCCCAAAATCACCCGAATAGTGCAATGACAAAGACAGGGGGTGGAATCTCAGAAACATGGAACGCGGACTGACAATCACAAGGGAAAATAAATCAGGAAAAATAATAATAAAGAATAAACAGACAGACAAATTACAGGATCCTAACACATTATGTCCCAGCGGTGCCTTGGCATCATTGCGAGGTAACGTTAGCTAGGCTAATTCACTCCCATCGGACCTGAATTCTCTGTTTAATAATTATACAATTTTGTTCTGTGAAACACGCTTTCAAGATTTTTTTTCAGAATTTCAAAACTTCTTTTAAGAGTTTCAACCCTTTTTTTTTAACTCGCAAATTGTAACACTGATTTGACGCCATAGATCGGCGGTAGCATTGTTCTTGACATAACTTAAAGAGAGACAGAGAAAGGAAGAGAAAATAAATAAGATGGTTAGAGGACAGGAGAAAAGCATAATCAGAATTGTGTTCATGCAGGATTGATTCACACATAGCACAATAGTCTTAGCCTTTAGGTTAAGGTTATGTTAACAATAAAACATGACTCATCTCAGTGGCCCAGCCATTCAGCTCACTCACAGCATTTTCTCATCTTCAGAGACAGAAAGAAAGAGACAAAAACTGTCTCAATAGCTAAGCTAGCTAGCTAGCTTCTAATTGTAGTTTTCTTGCTAACTAATGTAATGCTAATGTAAGCTAGATAGATACAACAATTTTTTTCAAATTGCAAGACTAGGGGGTATGCTGTGAAGGAAGCTTAAAGGGATAGTTTGGAATTTTGGACATAATTTCTCAATTACGACTTACCCATGATGTAGTTGATTGATGGAAACCATTTTCAGCTAATTCCATGCTGTCCCTTCTTTTGGACATACACACGTTGCTAATGCTAGCGCAACTCTATAGCGCAACTCTATGTAACACTATGGCAACCGGTAGCATCCACTACCAAATGCACTTAAACACTCCGCAGTGCACCCAAAGCAAATAAAATACGACGACAGTCTATCGGGGGAGCGATACTTTACGTTACCTACGAATGTCGTGCCGGCAATGCTCGACGACAACAACAAAGAAGAGTAACAAGTTGTAATGGCCACGCTCGCTCCGCCGCCGTACTTCCACAGAGAATATTAGGTCAGCACAAAGTAAAGGATTCAACGATAGTTTGACTTCAAAAATGATGGTATAAACACTCAAAATAACCCAGATAGACTGTCGTCGTATTTTATTTGCTTTGTAGTGGATGCTACCGGTTGCATTAGCATCAGCAACGTGTGTATGTCCAAAAGAAGGGACAGCATGGAATTAGCTGAAAATGGTTTCCATCAATCAACTACATCATGGGTAAGTCGTAATTGAGACATTATGTCCAAAATTCCGAACTATCCCTTTAACATACCCAGGGTTTCTTTGCATTAGCTGGCTAGACAAAACCTAATAACCGCTATCAGGCTTAACCGTATCACACAGATGGTTATCAACTTGCTAATGAACACGAGCTTTGTTAATTAAGCTCTGAGCACATTCCCTTAAAAGGGGCGGTGTCTGCAAAAATGACCCTATAGCAGTACAGCATGGACTGTAAAAAACACTAATACGGATGGAAATAATGGGCAGATACAAAGAACATAAAACAATCATAATAGCAAAAAGCAACACTGTTGCTGCCAACAAAGCCAGGGAGGAGCATTGGCAAAAAAAATTAAAAATGCTAATCGTGTAAATTTCTTAGTTAACACCGTATTTACCTTACGACTCATTTAAAAAATCTACACTCTCATCCTACAGTTTATTTCTAATGTGATAACTGTACATGCTCCTAAACTTTAAACTTGATACAGGATATTTAAAATCTTCTTAAAATCAAGTTTATTCATAAAGTCAAAAAATATGGGACTCACTGTCCCATAATTAAGGGATAAGTGGATATGGACACATAGAGCACAAGAAGCTTGCATAACCTAGGTTATGTACTGTAGTCCCTCCCTCACGATTCTATATCTTTTGTATAGCATAGATATATAGAATTTATTAGTCAAAGGGCGGTGCTTTTATATATTTAAATCCGGTAGCCTGAACATGACCTGCCCCAGACCAGGTTAGCCGTGTAGCATAGTTTACCAGGGCGATATACCCCGATTAAGAGTGAGTTAGCTTTGTGATACAGAAAACTCAGGGTTAAAACTTAGGTAAATGCTCACACCTTAATCTTGCTTCATAGTACACCACCAGGGCAAAATAAACTAATTGTGTATGTTGTTTCTCCCTGCAAAGACTCCACAGCTTTGGAAAAAGGGACCATCAGTACTGTACTGATTAGACTGTTTCTAATTAGTCCTCAGGAGCCAACCATCCCATCCAGGCAGGGACATCATCTCCATGTACCAAGGCATCCAGGTGTGGGATTGATGAGCCTGATGCAATTGGCTACAATAGTGCAGAGGTGTCACTACAGGGATGTGT
This sequence comes from Synaphobranchus kaupii, assembly GCA_029718625.1. Classification (NCBI taxonomy): domain Eukaryota; kingdom Metazoa; phylum Chordata; class Actinopteri; order Anguilliformes; family Synaphobranchidae; genus Synaphobranchus; species Synaphobranchus kaupii. The sequence goes on from CM056381.1 coordinate 56,553,294, forward strand.
TCAAGAAGCAAAAAGAAAAAAACTGATACAATTTCCCTTGAATTCTTGGAAATCTAAAGGGTTTGTGATATTTTACAATTATCTCTGAGAAGTGTTTTCCCATTTGTTGAGCATGCTGGGAATACTATGGCGTGACCGTACAGTATCCCTCTGAGCACTATGCCTCCGTGGTAATAATTCTATGCAACTGGATTTCACTACAGCTTTGTTTAATTTTTATAAAACTGTTCAATGTTCTTCTTATCTTGAACTCTGCGCTGGTGGGCTGCATTCAAGAGGGTTTTTAGGGTAACTGCCTTTCATTCAGCAGCCAAATTTGGCCTTGGAAACAAAGTGTGTGGACTCTTTAGACACTCAGTGACTCACACACTTAAGTGCTGAAACATACCGAAAACCTGCAGACATGGAAGCCCTCCAGAAATAGGGCCTGACACCCCTGCTCTAGTGAGAAGCACATTGTGCCCTGTTTCCCATTTAAAGTTGATAGTTCTGGAGCATGAAATTTGCATGGTTGTGAACTACTGTGGACTCCACGATGAAAAAGCCCATAATGAAATTCAGAATTCAGCGCCAGATTAATTCAAATAGACTAAAATGTTAACAGTTAGGGGGAGTCATTGGGGTCAGATAGCCAGTGTTACGAAAGCTCTCCAGTGAAACACCTCTTTGTGAAAAAAGTCCCAGGAATCAGTGAGGAAACCTGAGGAGGAGGGCTGTGTGAATGGGAGGGTTGTTGCTGTATTTTGTAGGGTAGAATGTAGGTTAGATCAACAAAGTTACTTTCTCCTCTTCCTGCATTTAGCCTTGTTCACACTGCCACCTGTTGGCTCGAGGAGACGCTTAGGTTTTTCTTGCCTGTTTGTAAATCCAGATTCGTAATTTGCCTACAAACTGTAGAGAACCCTGAATGTATCCAATCAGTGCCATCCGACTGATTCCTGATTCAGGAGAGCTCTCATAAAGTTTATCTCTCATCACCTTAAATTGTAGCTTTTCAGGGCCACTTGTTAATCATAGACAATTTTTCAAGAAGTCAGAGTACAAACTCACACAGAACCAGTGTTGACAGTGTATCTGTGTCAAAGAGCAGACATCCAGAGCACATGTGAGGAGTCACAGTGAGTTAGGACTCTGTAAATGCTATGGTGGTTCTTCCTCACATTTCAGTGACAAATTCTTACAGGACCCTCTTACAGGACATAATGAAATGAAATTCGTGTGGAAACAAAAATACTGTTGTAACTCTGTTTGCCAAAGTTATGGGTGAAATATTGTACTTCAGTTGAATGGCCATTGAATTCAAGTGTAATCTCAGCATAGAGACTTATAGACTATAGAAAGCAGAGATACTGAGTGACACAAAAGTGAAACTGAATCACAGAGCACATATTCTGAATCGCAGAGATACTGGCTGCGTTTGAATCAGAGCCCTATCTACTGTGTCCTATCTCCTGTGTAATGTGTACTAGCAGCTGTGCACAGTGTACTGTTTAGAATGTGACATTCAGTAAGTAAAAAACAATCCTCCATACTATTTTCCTACTATACTGTTGAAGTGTCGTAAGACGTCCCACCCTTGGCTGCCATGTTACGTGTTGTTTTTGTTGTTATTGAAGGAAAACATTTTAAAAGGAAGTTGCATGTCTTATTTATATGACCAAATTATTTGCATACAAGTATGCTCCCGAATATACTCAGAAAAACCCCAGATGTAATTGATATCATCCAGGGGTTTTAAGTATACTACATTTAGAGAAAATTTTGCCTACTTAACTACTTTCTCATCCAGTCTACTGATTCAGACACAACCACTGAATCACAGTGCAGAGATACTAAATAACAGCAAAGTGATACTGAATCACAGATCCAAGATACTGAATAACTGGGAAGATACTGAAACACGAAGCAGAGATACTGACTAACAGCACAGATACTGAATCATATTGCAGAGAGATCGAGTATTATCACATTCCCCTTTCACACCGAAGCAACGACCCAGGTAAAACCTGTGTTTGCCATTGGTGTGAATAGGTCAACCTATGTTATCCGACCCAGGTTCTTGACCCTGCTCACGACACAAGATTTACACGGGTGGGCCACGGCTCAGCTACGGTGTGAAAGGGCCGAAAAGGGCTGACCAACCCTCGATCTTGTCATGTCTTTAACTTGTGCAGAAATGATTTTTCGAAACTTTTATATACAGTAAATGATGGGTTATTCATGTGAATGTATATTAGAACCAAACTCTGGAATTATTTTAATTTTCACTAACTAGATTCACAGCTCGATTCACGCAAGAAGAGGATTGCTCAGTTGTCACAGGTAAATAGGCTATGTAACTGTGAATAGCCTATAAAATAACAAATATTACTTTACTTAAAAATGCATGAATTATTACAAAACAGAGCAATATTTTTTCACATCAAACTCCGCATGTGTTTCACCCGCCTAGATCACAGAAATGTGCCCCAAATGGCCCCTTGAAAACATAGAACACACATGCAGATTAATGAATGATGGCCAGTTCAGTGGACATTGTATATTTTCGTATACAATACAAGAACTACGGTAATTTTTTGTTACAAATATAACTAATTCTGCTCCTTGCATCTTCCCTAATAAGATTTTTTTTTTTTTATATGCTCTGTTCTCTAGGAATAGAAGGTTTTCACAGCTACACCAGACGGAGTTTGTATGTTTCTACCTCCACCTGCCATTTTGACCTTTACTGTATCAAAACTTGAAAAGCCAATAAAATGTAACAAGATGGACCATATCAAAATTTAGGCAAAGTTGCAAGGAATCTGCTCTGATATTTTTTGGAGATCACAAATGTTTTTGACTATGTTAAAATAGACTTTGAAAAGCCTGTCCACTGTAGTGGACTCTATGCATGAAAGGGTTAAAACCTTTTGTGACAGTTTTTACATAAAATCATTTGCAAGATCACATAGATCACATAGCGTAATAGAAAACTACATCGTATCCGCTTGCCAGCTGGCTACCAAACTAGCTGTATTTGCAGGAAAAAGCTGTGTACAGAAGTAAACTTGCGATTCCATTTCTTGTGTGAACGGCAGTGACTCTAGTGTGGTGTGAAGGGATCAAACCCATGTTCAAAATCCTGTGTCAATCCCAGGTTTTGTGTGTTAAGGGGGTAACAGAGAGTTGTAATCACAGGGTCCAGAGATAGAGACACAGCAATCCCTGAGACCCTCCAGCTCTTTCTGGGCACACAGCTGTTCCGTTACTTAAGTATGTGTCTGTTTGAGCATGATCACCTTTTTCTATTTCACAAGCAGATTGGTCACTCAAAACACTGTCAATAGTGTCTGTTACAGAAACAAGTTAAAACAACACAAAGATTCCAAACATGACAGGTCTGAGTTATTCTTACCCTCTAAGTACAAGTATAGCAAGAGGGCAATGGGTGTCTAATGCAAAATGGAGTTAGAAAAGCAAAGTCTCCAAATTCAAGCAATAAATAAAGACTAATGTAAATACAGTCAGGCCCAATGGCTGATTTGTTACAGCTTGAGAGACATGCAGTGACCGTGGCGTTTTATGAAACATATTGTGATAGCTTTGAAGAATGATTATTTCTTTTTTTTTTTACATTGTCAAACATTACATTGTTTTTTCTTCCCATTTGGAATTTCTAATGCAGTTGTCCTACTCAAGTTACAGCTTGTTTGTTTTACTTTTTATTTACTTTTCAATAAAGTTTAAATGAAATGATTCTGTTTTTCTTTGGAATTTATACTCTACCCTAAGTATAACTCACTTGGTCTTAGCGATTCACAAATACTGACATTAGTTGCTGTGGTCTAGTCTAAGAAAAAAAGGGGCCCTATCTTACACCCGGCACAAAGCGGCGCTAACCCAAACGCAAGTGTCTTTGCTATCTTACACCCGGCGCATGGTTCATAATAACGCCTTGCGTTCACGTCGTTTAACTAGCATGTATTCTTGCGCCCATTACAAGTGGGCGTGTTGGTCTTAAGATGAGGAGTGGCCAGGATTCTTTTTGGCGTATTGCTTATCTTGAGCCAGCAGAAAGCGCTTGTGCTAGAACCACCACAAACCTGGTCTAAAGTCATGCCGCAATTGTTTACATGTTATTTTAACGGCGCATATAAGTGTGTCTACATAGGCGTGTTTACAACGCGCTTACCCTCCTGTCTGTTACACACAGGGGCGCACACAAGCATGACTAAAATATCTAGATCACAATGTGAAATATTATTATCGTGTAGGCTATATCAGAAATGCATAAGAATAAAAGGTAGGGAAGGGAAACAATGCCACATTACATTGCTCTCAGCCCACTCCATCAACATCCAGGCGATGTACGATGGTACGGGGCAATGGCTATCCATTAAAAAGGAGCTGATAACACCTATATCAAGCCTAATACGCGAATTGTCATTCAATGGAAAACTCGCGCACTGCAATAGACGGACATTTGAGTTTTGAAAATGCGCTTCAGATGTCATTACAATACAGCTCTGTTTATCCAGGAATACAGCCTGTAAGTAAATACAATGGTTTGTGACTGAAAAAAGTTCAAAACCTTGTCCAGTGACTATTGCTTTTATTGTTTTTCAAATAGCCTAGGCTACAGCGGATTCGCTGTGCATAAGGTTTTTTTCGATAGCCTATGGTTAAAAAATGGAGATAAATGTCACCATGTTAACTGAATTGTAACCTTAGCTATTCTTCGTCCTTCATATTTTTTAAATTACAGTGACAAGGTTTCCATACCCTCAGCTTATTACAACCCCGCTGATTTCACCTGTTATTCCATAACTGAACAAAAGATTTTAAAGAGAACCAAGCCTCTAATTATAAACGAAAACAAATGTGCAGCACATTACAATGAATTCACAATTAATTGTAATACCATTATCTGCATGTGCGCTTTACAGGAACAGGTCTGTTTCCCCTGCTGTAAATTGCACTTTTAACGGTCTTCCTGGGAAAGTGGATTGTTTTAAAGCATTACGCTACCAGTAAAACAGGTTGGTCACATTTCCATAAGCAGGACATTATAAAACAAGGGAAAATATGCGTGAACCTATGGGTTGCCAACCTGACAGCTTTATTGTATTTATTGTCATCATTAGGGCAAAAATAACGTTATTTATTTTATTAATCAAAATTAGAATGCAGGTAATGAACTTCGGATGAAGCTTGAACATGAGTTCATTGCTTCATTGCATAATCAAACGAAATTCGTTAAACAAGCAGGCTAATTTGGCGTTTTCTAAGGTGAGACAGAAGCCGTTGGTAGCTTATTCTCAGCTGTTGCAGGTGCCTTTAACAAAATTTAACCACATATACAGTATTTTGTAAAATAACAGCACTGTCGGAAATTACCGGGAACTCATAATGGTTTGTCCGAATAATATTTATCATAGGCTACTAGTGATCCATATAGCCTATTCCTTGATCGCACTAAACACGCACGCGCATGTCTGTTTCGTCATCATATAAGCAATCCGCCGAGGTGGAAAAGCAGGCTTTTAAAGGGAATGGGATATGACATTTTGATTGGTTTATTGCATGTCACGCCCCAAGACACACCTATAATTAATGAAGAGACTAGGTTAAGCCCACTTGCACGCTGCGCTGTGCTTAGCGCCCAAAAAAACACGCTGTTAAAATAGCAAAAGTGGATTTGGACACGCCCTAAATGGACTTTACGCCATGCGCTTAGACCAAGCGCCAAGATCGTCAGGATAGGGCCCTAGTACTGCAACAACATGTAGTACAACAGCCTCCAAGGTCTCCAGGGAGTCTTGACATGGTCAAGATATGGATAGGGGAGAACAAATCCTAGATCAGCATGCCTACTCTGAGATACTTTATGAATATGGGGCTTTTTGCTAAGATTCACTACAATACTCTTATTTTGACCATTATAATGGGCACCAGAGTGCACCAAACTGGAGTAAAGGGCAGAGACTGACAGTTCTTTTACGATTACATATTGTGGAGAAAATTGATTCCATGAGTGTGCATTGTTGCGTAAACTTTAGGGTGCAATAAAATTGGTGTGGAGGGCTGGTCTCAGACTGCAGGAATATGCAGTCTGTTTCTTATTTCTGAGAGTAAAATATTATCCTGAACTCAATGCTGTGCTTGATAGTTTAGGTCAGTGGTTATCAAACTCAGTCCTGGGGCACCACTGTGTATGCTGGTTTTCGTTCCAACCAGTCTCTTGCTCAATTCGCGTTGTTGCATTAATGTAAAAAAAAATAACTGTGCCATTGGCTACATGTTTTCAACAAACATAGTTTCACTATAGTCTCAATCTCAGGCAAAACCCGACATAGTCCGGTACCGCTACCACCACAGGTACGTCACATTACTAGAAAAACATCCTAATACGTGTACCTACGTTGTAGTCTTGCGGTTACTGAGCCTAACTCGGATGCTGGAGATCCATGGTTCGAGGCTTGATGTTTGTGCTCTCGCTTTTGAAGCGTGAATGTCCTCGTGGGCCACTGTACTTTATGGGGTCGATTTACTAAAGGTTTGTGTGTACAAAATCTGTTACCACCCACCAAAAATTATCCAAGGTGATCAACTAACAAGGTGCAAATAGGACTGTGTGTTTTAAAATGCAAAGATACATGGATTTTTTGTTTTTGTGGATTAGCCTGAATGAATATGCAAAATTGGGCGTCCCTACGTTATTTCGCAAAGTAGTGGGAGAAGGTCATGCAAATAGATTACTTTAGCACGTGTAAAGCGATTTACTAAGCCCAAAAGCAAGCTTGGGAAAGGTATTTGCGTGTGCATTTTAGTACAAAACGAAAGCAGGTATTAAAAGACAAGTAATCGATGACGGCCGTCATTGTAGCAAGACTCGTACGGTGGTGTTTGTAATATCCATAACAGATCATTCTGAATGATTGCGTAACAATGGGATTGAATTAACTGCCCCATCGAGCTAACGCTCAAAATACACAAAAAGAGAATTTGTGGATAAATACATCATGAACAGTAAGAATAAATACATTTTCAATCATGAAGCAAATCGTGTTACAGAATACAAAAGTAACTAGTATTTGAATCAAACAAGCAATATAACGTTTATTATAACAAACAGTGAATAACAAAGAAAATAAAAACTTTATCAAAATAAAACTCATGATCACTAACAGCGCGAGTCGTGCTAGTAAGCATTGGTACATTGGATCATCTCAGTCCCGACAAAAATCTGTAACTCCCAGCAGAAACTAAGAGACATCCAGTAATAGTAAATAGTTCATAGTAAACCACCAGCTAGTTCAGTGTAACAGTAGCCTAAACCTACACTGTAAAAGAAATACTATAAAAAAGCAGCAGTAATGTTGCCAGTGAAAAACAATGAAGGAGGAAAATGGTATGAATCCTATTATTTAGCTGTAGCCTATGAATCCTGTTATTTAGCTGTAGCCTTATAAATCCTGTTATTTAGCTGTAGCCTATAAATCCTGTTATTTATCTGCAGCCTATGAATCCTGTTATCTAGCTGTAGCCTTGAGTAGTGTGTGTGGTTTAAATACAGTACCTAGCATTACATTTCAAAGGGTTGATACAGTGAATACACGTGGGTGGCTAGAGACAACTGGTTCTGGCCCACCCAATCAGAAATTATCAGACGTATGCTACAAACACTATAGAAATGCAAATGGTTAGTGGACTGTTGGAGCTGGCTAGGGTGAAGGTGGGGAGACATACAGAAACATCCAATATACAAAATAGTATTGCCAGTTACAGTTAACACAATACAATATACCTTGGTGGTAATAATGGAAACCTGGGAACCTATCAGTGCAGTGTGTGTGAGAGTGTGGGGTGTTTGTATGGAGTGTGTAGAATGCCCCCTTAAAGGGAAATTCTACCATGGATTTTTTCTTTTACTTGTACAAGAGTAGCTATCCTGATTAAAATTAGCTCTCAACAAGTGTGTGGGGTGTGTTGGTGTGGGGAGTTTGTGTCAGTGTGGGGTGTTTGTGTTTGTGTAGGCGTGAGGTGTAAGTTTGTGTAGGGTGTTTGTGTGCGTGTGGGATGTTGAAGTGGGTGTGGCATGTTTGTGTGTGATGTTTGTGTGTGTGTCGGGTGTTGGTGTGTGTGTGTATGTGTGGGGGTGTTTGTATAGGTTTGTATAAGGGTGTTTCAGTGCATGAGGCATGATTGTATCAGTGTGGCATGTCAGTCTGTGTGAGGGGGTGTTTGTGTGCAGTGTGTGTGAGCGTGTGGGGGATTTGTATGGTGTATGTAGAATGCCCCCTTAAAGGGAAATTCCACCTTGGATTTGTCTTTTATTTGTAGAAGAGTAGCTGTCCTGAATAAATGAGCTCTCATTCGACTCTTTACAGTGCAATATAGCCCCAAAGTACTACATATGTTCCAGTTTCCTGCTTACTATGGTCCACAACAGGGCAGGCACTTACTGTGTTTGGGAGGGCGTCAGACAAAGCAAGTCACAGGTTGACACCCTCCTCTCACCACAGTCTGTCACCTCAGTAAGTGCTTTGGGCTATTAATAGCAACCTCCTATTTTATTGCACTGCAGTGTAACTGGAGAAGCTGAGGTTTTTGCAAGAGGCTACCCTTTTAAACAATACTGCATCAAAATTTACGGGGTTTTCTTGTAGTTTATAATTTCAGACAAAATTAATACTGTAATTGAGACCCGCTATGTCTCAACCACTAGGGGTGAAGTTTATAGAGTTAAGTTGTACTGAAAAGAAAATGTGGGTAGTGTGGCAAATTGCCGGCATTTAACGTCGGTGAAGGAAGGAATTTATTTTTACCATCTATCACAAGATGAGGATGAAAATCAATGCTGACTGCAATTGGGAATGCTAAATATCCTCCAGATACACCTGAGACACAGCTAAAGAATGTGCAAATGTAGCAGGCACTTTCGCACAGATGATTTGGAGAAGAACATTCGGGCGAGACTAACGTCAGAGAACTTACTGAGTGACTGTCTGTTAGTTCAGCGCCGACTTTGCCTCCTATGGGAGGTATTGCAAAATTCAACTTACCCGCCCATTGTAGTTTTTAAAAAATGAGGAAGGCTAGAGGTGTACGTCATTTTGATGTATACCTCCACCAAATTCACATATTTCGCTGCCGATATTTCTGAGGTTGTTTTGGCCAGACACAAAGAGAGAGTTAATCAGTTATGCCTTGGTATATTAAATGAGGTTAATGTTTATGTTTAACCCCTTCATGCAGACCTCCTAATGGCCTTGGCACTGGTGCCAAGATTTTGCTCACCTCAGACATTCATTGGTCCTGCAACCAAACTATGAATGCTGCAACCAAACTATAAGTGGAAACAACAAAACCTGTGTTTTAGCTTTATTAGTACATGATTCGTGACAACTCTGCCGAATACGGATTTTGTAAGTGCCACCATATAACAAGCAACCCCCCCACCCAGTCTCACCTGCAACTATACCAACCCATGCGTGACACAATGGACAATAGCGTCTATCTGTGAGTTCATAAAAATATTTTTTTACCACCAAATATTTATAACCTGTCATAGCAACAAGATAAAGCCAACAATAGCCTGAACATATGCCAAACAGCCGTGAAAAGCTCACTCAACAGCAAAATAAACAAGTTAATAACTTGAAGGGTTTCATCTCTTGACTTATTTTTCCATAGAGTTCAATAGGAAAATTTGTCAGGAGAAACAACCCTTAAAGTGATCCATCCATATCTACTCCATATCTACTGCATATCTACAGCAGAGTGATGGTTTGAAGCTTATTTGATACCTCAGACCCTTGATGACTTACAGTCATTTTACCAACCCTGTATTCCATACGTTTCCAGCATAATTTACAGCTAAATCTAGTCCCACCCCCCAATTCCCATAGAGATCCATTCAAATACAGAGACGTTATAGTATCGCTTGTAAGAGTACCAGAAAATAAGATATCAAGAGTCTTTTGATGTTGTTGGGTCACAGACATCAGGAAGTCATGGCATGCAAAAGATATGCATCTGAATATTAAAAATTATTACTTTATTCTATATATATAAATGCAGGGGTGCCAATAATTGTGGCACACGTGGTTTTGTTTAAAATGATAATTTCTTGATGAGGGATTTTTTTTTCTCATTATAAATTTACTTCAATTAAAGGTTGAATTTTTCTCATTTTTTCAGTGTGAGATTAAGGTAAGTCACCAAACGGTGAATTTTTTATAACCCTTTTTGCTCATCTTTACCAGTGGTGCCAATAATAGTGGAGGGCACTGTATATATAATTCTAGTGTACACATCCTAAAGCAGCTTCACCATATAATGCTCCCAAGTTACAGTACATATAATCTTCCTTCCCAAGATTTTTCCTCTCCTTATTAAAAAGATGACACATCTGAAGAAAAAACATTAAGACATGGATACACACAGCATACTTGCACAACCTAAGCAGTAACGGAATCAGGCTAGATCATCTCATGCTACCAGTAAAATGGAATAGTAATATGCCTTAAACAAAATACAGATGTGTTATATTTATACTGCTTAGGTCATGCTGTCAGTAATTGTCACAAGCTGACCTTACATTTTCCTCTGAGAAATTTCAGTTTATTTAACTATGGAGCTGGTAGATGCCGCAAATTTCGGTCACTGTGCTTCACATTTTTAAATGAGCAAAGAAATGCCTGTCTTGCTAGAGAGCTCATGAGCTGCAGTTGTTAGGCTACATGTTAAGTATTCTTTGAACGTTCAATCGAAAAATTCCTACCATAACATTGTCAGAACCTGTTGGTAATGTTATTTAATGTTATGGGAACGTTTCCAGGTAGCTGGGAAATTAAATAAACCAAAGGGCATGAATTTAGCGTTTTAAAATTCTATGAAATGCTTAAAAACTTCACAGTGGAATTTTCCAGATAATCAAAGCAATTTTTAGATCACGAAATACAATAACAAAATAGTGGCAACTCTGTCAACACTGTCACCTAGAAAAGCAATTATAAGGTATTTTCCGAAATATTAGCATTGAGGTGGGCTTGTACCAAACCTCGTTCACACAGAACTGCTCATCCTTTGATAACGTGAGATTTTCACATGCTGCTCTAAATTAAACAGAAACCCTCTAGATCAGGGGCGGGCAACTCCAGTCCTGGGGGGCCAGTGTGTATGCAGGTTTTTGCTTACACCAATGACTAATTATTTAATTAGCCCAGTCATTTACTTAATCTGATATTTTAGCTACATTCCGCGATATAAACAGAGGCTGATGAATGTTCCTGTGCCTGTATGCATGTATTGTTGCGTTGTACCGTGGTCTAATATTCAAGTAAATCAATGTTGGTGTGTGTCACTAATTAGCAAAAACCTGCATACACACCGGCCCCTCAGGACTGGAGTTGCCCACCCCTGCTCTAGATGCTGCAAGTATTTGATCATGTTTGGTGATCTTAGTTTGATATGAAGGGCAACATTAATATCCTCCTAAGACCTTCAAATTCATTTTTATCCCCTGTAGGGGACATGAGTATCTGGTCTTCATCCCAAGAAGCATATTCTACTATGCTGAAAACCTACATTAGAATGGACATTCAATAAAAATAAAATTTATAATGTTTTTGAAAATATTTTCCCTGCAACATGTTTTTGTCATCCAAGACACTTGTATCATGTCAAACAACACTTGTGAAGATATAGATCCTAAATAAGTGTAGTTAAAATGCTTTATAAAATTATTGCTCTATTGTGTCCTATGGCACAAGTACAAAATAATAATGATATTTCTCCTCAATTTTGAATCTTTTGTGGGACCAGAAAAGGTTGTTGCCATATCAGCCCCGTTGTTTGCTTTGGCGATAAAGCTTCTCTCTATTACTATTATGTCATGTCACATTAATCAAGCAAAGGTACTTTATATGTATTGGTAAGATCACCCAGGAAAAAATATTTGTATGCGGCTTATATCTAACTGTATTTATCAGATCCTGATATTTCAGTTCCTGCCCTGGGCAAAACCTTAACAGTGTATGGGTCCATCGGATCTGCAGTACAGAGTTTTAGTGGAACACAAACAACTGAACTTACTTGAGTCCCAATAAGCTGAATACAATATTTCACCTTAATTATACCCATTTGGTTTGGAAAACTAAGATTTGAAGATTGTAACAAAAGGAAGGATTTACCATTAACATTTAGTGGTCAGTTGGCTCATCTTAAACTAATACATAGAGTGAAACACACCCCAGAGAGAATGCACAGAATAAGTGATAATTCTCAATAGTCCAAGATGCAAAACTGAGGTAGGAACACTCTTACGTACGTTCTCATCTCAAAGCCTTGCTGGAGTAATGATTTAATGGCTCTGGTCCAAATAACTGAAACAGACATTCCCAGTGAACCAAGACTGACTCTACTGGGGGATGTATCCCTGTTAACACTCTAGGGGAGTAAGGTTAGTTTCATTAGGATTGCCTTGGTGACTGTTACGGTGCTGGAAAGATATGACTCCACTCTCTGCCTCGGTTTTGCTTAGAGAACTAACCTCTTGTGTTCCACTTGAGAGATTAATGTATCATTTGAAACAGAACCCTGAGAGGTTTAACAAAATTTGAGGGGAGTTCATAGCTTTTGCTGAATCTGCAGAACGAGTGCAGACCTACTTGACCTATTGCTATAAATAATGTCATGGTATCAATCTCAACGTTTTAACACCTTTGATTAATTAAATTAAGTACCATTTTATATTTTATTTTATTATTTACCTTTTTATTGATTGGTTTTTAGTTGATTGGCATTATTGTTTTTTAAAATAATAAATACACAATCTACTCTTGTTACCAGGGTTACTCACACCAATCCCAATGTGGAGGTGGTGTGGGGTGAGGTTGTAGGTCATAAGATGGCTGGGCAGGTTTGGAGGAGCTAGTATATCACCATGTAGACTAATTCTGTATTTGGACCCTCTTTTCTGTTACTGCATATGTATGTGGGAAAAAAACCTCAATAAAAACAAGTTTACCAGCAACAAAACTGCAATTTTTAATTGAGATAGTATTAGCAGGCGCAATCCGCCTTTAATCAATAAGCATTGCCACTTACAGTGCATCCGGAAAGTATTCACAGCGCTTCACTTTTTCCACATTTTGTTCTGTTACAGCCTTATTCCAAAATTGATTAAATTCATTTTTCCCCTCAAAATTCTACACACAACGCCCCATAATGACAATGTGAAAAAAGTATTTTTGAGATTTTTGCAAATTTATTAAAAATAAAAAAAACGAGCCCCAAACCATCACTCTGTTGCCAGATATGGAGTAGATGTGGATGGATCACTTTAAGCCTTAAAGTGATCCATCCACATCTACTCCATATCTGGCAACAGAGTGATGGTTTGGGGCTCGTTTGATAGCTCAGACCCTTGATAACTTACAGCCATTTAGCCAGCCATGTGTTCCATACTGTACCAGTGTAATTTACAGCTGAATCTAGTCTCACCCCCCAATTTCCATAGAGATCCATTCAAATGCAGAGAGGGTATTGTATCGCTTGTAACAGTACCTGAAAATAAGATATCGACAGTTTTTTGATGTTGATGGTCACAGACTTCAGGAAGTAACAGCATGTAAAGGATATGCGACCAAATATGAAATATGATACTTTAAAAATATGTTAAAGCAAAGGGTATGAATACTTATGTAAATGAGAAATTTTATTTTTTTATTTTTAATAAATTTGCAAAAATCTCAAAAATACTTTTTTCACATTGTCATTATGGGGTGTTGTGTGTAGAATTTTGAGGGAAAAAATGAATTTAATCAATTTTGGAATAAGGCTGTAACAGAACAAAATGTGGAAAAAGTGAAGCGCTGTGAATACTTTCCGGATGCACTGTATGCCTTTGCATAGAAATCGAAATAGAAAGGTGCCGTATTCAGCTCTGATACAGAAATAAGACATTATTCAAAATATCATACGATGGGCTAATACTATATTGTCTGATTACACAGAAATGTATCTTGCATCGTAAAGTGACAGTTTCATATATTTGCACACATGAAAGACAGATACATCCAAATAAATATCTCCCCAATTAAACCCATAGCTATCAAATTGATATCCCATTGTTGGACCTTGCATTCAGCATTCAAATGTATTCTGGGATAAAAGAGCTTTTGAAAGAGTGAATATCAAATTGCAGGTACATTTGAAATTTGTAAAAGAGTGGGAAAAAATGTAAGGTTTTCTTGAAATCAATGTTTTATCCTTATAACCGACCCTTCAAATATAAACATATTTACTACTTGCCAAGAATAAACCATAATGGTTTCAGATATATATTTGAAAAATAGACACATTAACTGATTAAGTTGTCAACTATGTTACTGGCAAAAAGTGTACAATTTGAAACTCTAAATAAATGTCAAACATTAATGCAATTATCACTCCTGACAGTTCAGGTGCCCTTTTGTCAACATCTGTAATTGTGAATGTCTGCCCAGTTTTTAAAATATATTTTGAGCTATACAATTTTAGCTCTAATTTCACAGAATGTAATTGATGTTCTGGACATTTTCCCCATTACGACTCAAATTCATTAAGATGTTTGTAATCAAATGATACTGAGTAACAGTACTATACAGCAAAAAACATCTCAACAATTTGCTTGCAGTTTAAGAAACATTTAAGTATTTTTTCAGAAAGAAACTTAATGGTAACATAGTTGACACATGGGTAACAGAGTTGACTGGACATCAACAAGCAGAACAATTTATTGAAGTAATACATTTGTTTAATCTAATTTACCATTCTGTTTCATATAAAACTATTATATTTCATATTACATGTATAAATGCATAAATAATTGGACTTTGGTATCTTAAAAAAACAAATAACTTATCTGTGAAAATGTGGGCTTAAACACAGAAGGTCCAAAAGTTGGACTGATTGTCATTAACATTTGTTTACATTTGTTTCTCTCTGTGTACAAAATAAAACTGCTGCAAGGACAAAAGGACCAACAAGGCTAGCTAAGAAATGGCACAAAACAAAGACTTATCAAGGCAAATTTTAAATGTTGATCAAACAAACAGGGCTTCTGAGAGCAAACAATAAATCAGGCAAAACAAATACTGGTGAGGCAGTCTCACAGTTAAATTCAGGAGCACCGAGAAAATTTCAGGCGCTGGAGAACACAACCAAACCGCAGAATTGAGCACAGATTGAGGTGAGAGCATGGCATTTGAGAGCAGAGTCACAGGTGAATTGAATGATTACTGAGTTTGCCGCCTCTCCGGCAATGGAGCGGGGCCAGGCCTGTCATCAGGACTGTCAAGTCAATCATGCATTGCAGATTTCTGCCCATATGTCCCTGTAGATTTCGACATGACGTGTTGTCACTGTCTTGGGGGCAGGAATCAATCTGAGGATGTCGATAAACAGATACCTTCTCTCATAGGCCAGAAGAACCGATTATCTCGAAAGCGGTGCATGCATTTCACCTTGGCGTGTCTCATTGACGTCGAGAATGGTTCCAGGATACAGATCCTCATCATACCATTGCACCATTGACCGATGATGTCTCCATCCCACTGAATGTCAGAATGTCGGCTCTCTTTTGTGGCAGATTTAACATCAAAGTCGAACATTTGTGTGTGGTAACATTCACATCCAATCCCTATACCCTATAAGGCAACAGACACCACGGTTTGTAAGCTTGCCTGGCTGGCATGTGATCAGCTGGTGGATGCGCATGGTGGAAGGCACAACAGGGAGACCTTGAGGCATTTCCTTGATGGCTTTGTCCACCACTGCCTCCTCAACGTAGAACAGCTTCACTGCTGTGTTAGTGTCTACCAAGGCTTTGAACAAATGCTCAACATTTGGAATGTCCTTCCCTTGGCAGACCAGTCTGTCCGCTGTTCTCTTCAGGAGGCCGTCTACTCCATCAGGTGCACCCTTGCCGTGGCTGGCCTCAAAAAGGTTCCACGTGCCAGCTGTGAAACCCCGCTTATCGACAGCCTCATAACAAAAGTGCTTAAGTCATTTTTTGTAGTTTTGAGAAAAAGGCAAAAAAACTGCTGCAATTCTACGTCAATGAGTATTTATTAACTCTTTCTTTTACAAACACATATCAATGGCTGCGAAATGAAATACAGATCATGTGACTTTGTATTATGATTACATAATGGCTAATGATGACTTAGGCAAAAATATTGAAAACTGAGTGGGACTTAGGCATTTATATACATGACTTCATCAATGTATATAAACAAAAGTCGAGAATCCACTGATGACTTAGGCAAATGTCAAGTATCTACTGGTACAGAGAAAGTATCAAATTTGACACTTCCTAGGCAGATTTATGCTTCCAAATGGGGTAAGCTGCCAAAATAATGGTGACAGTGTTGAGGCAAGACGTGCTTCATTGACTGCAAATCATTGAACTTGCGGCGCGTAATCGGTTTAGATCGGTTAAACAGTCGGACCCATCCAAAGGGCACTTCTGGGATACGAATTCGCTGTGGCAGGATTTCCCATTGAGACTCTGGTGAAAACTGAAGTTTGAATCGTATTTGCCCGTCGAGGTTGTACTCCAATGCCCTCAGCTGGTGTACGGTTGGGTCGCCAGCTTTTTTACCTGGCCTAATGCTTGTCAGGTAACTCCCTGTCATCTCCAAGAAATCAGTGTGGTAGACGTATTTCACCTAAGGTGTTGGATGAACTCGTGAAGTTTCCATGATTACAATGTAATCTCTGGGAGTGAATATGTCAGACACAATCTTTCTTTCGATGCATGCATGCATGCTATCCACTTCCATCTGCGTATGGCCAGCGAAACGGTTGTGTTGTGGTTTTGATACCCGCAACCGTCACTCCAGATTATTATTTCTTTCACCTGTGGATTTTCCTGAATGTAGCGCTCAAAGTGCCAATACTGAAGAGATGCAAACGCTTCACTACTGAGATCACCTTCAGTTTCTTCCCAGATGTAACAGAATCCTTCCTTGGTCTTGAGATTGTATAGGGTAAAGTTATGAACCTGTAATTTGGTTTTGTAGTAGAGTGCGCTTGCCTTCGTTTTGGGACATAAGAGGACAGCTTGTAGATCCATGGTCCACACTGATTTCTCTGGACTGGCTGTATCCTTGTCAGTTGCCTTTTCTGCTCTTGCTTGATTTTTTGCCAAGATGTGAACCTGATGGGTTGCGTCTTCGATGTTTCCATGTTTAGCATTCACACATACGCACTGGTCCTTCCGTGGTATAAACACCGAGTAATTTTCCTCGTGGAAGAGTTCACTGAATTTGGTTCGGCAAACTACTCGATTTCCAGCGGTCTCTGCAGCAGCCTGGTACTCTTCGTGAAGATTGACGATTGTAGTACCCGGATATAGGAATTTTTTGTCCTTGTATGCACTTCGGCAGTAGTGGGATGGTAGTGATGGTAAGCCGGATAGCCATTGCTTGAGGAAGTCGGTGTCCTTCTCTTCCACATACGCAGTTATACCTGGATAAAAGAAATGAAACATGAAAGGTAATGTAAAAATTATTTGGTCTAAGATCAGGTTTTTTTAACCTGCTTTCTGCCCTACATGCCCTACATGTTGTACAAAAGAAAGGAACCATTGTCTTTGGTTTCTGAAATTGCGTTCAGATCCCTTTCAGAATCTGAGGATAATAACTGTCCATCCCCTTCTGAGTACAAACATGCAACTTATTCTTGCATTAATTTACATCTGGGCTAAATAATGGCAATAAAAATTGGAATGCATCCAGCTGATCGATGACAGAATTGCATGGCTAAATATTCAGTCTAACTCTTGACCAAAAAATGTGATTGCCAGTATTATTACCTACTTACCTTTACGAGGTCAATGTGGATTGTTGTTCCGTTCTGCAGGTTCTGGTTCTGCAGGGTCTGCAGGAGCATTGATGAAGACTGCCACCCAGGATGCAACTGTCCTTTGAGAGAGGCCAAGGGTCGAGGCAAAGAGTGACTTGCAAACGCTCACAGATGTTCCGTCTTCCAGCTTCAACTTGTACACGAAGGAAGTTGTTCATCTTGAATCACCGGCAGCTTTCTTCTGCTTAATTGCAACCTGCAAAAAAGACAGTCATACAATTTATCTGGCCCAAAGGTTTTGCTAGCCCATCCCCCTGTCCCCTATCCCCCTATTATTACCCCATAGGCTATAGTTCATTTTTTGCGCAGATTTGTGTCTTGTTACCAAACTAATGGTTGGGTACATGCTTATAAATGGCCTGTTCCACCTTCTCGAAGCTCATCATCTCCTTTCCCAGCTCAGGCTATGGAACTATTTAGGAATAAATTAAGCATTACTTAGCCATTGGCCACTTAAGTTTTTAATGCTTATTTGAAATTACCTTGGAAACTAAAGCTTGAACATATAAACAACGTTCGTCCCAGGTTCCAAGTTCCCAGAAATGATGAAAGATCCAGTTTCGTTTTTCTTCATCCAATGACTCGCAATCTCTCAAGTTGGATTTTTGACAGAAAGCAGAATTGCATGATGTACCAATTTTCTTCGCTGGTTTTTCCTGGCCTTTCCTGTTTCTGTAAGCTTTTCCTTCCAGGCGCCCCCTTTTGCAGACATTTTGGTTCCATGTTTCAGTTGCTTGACGTTTATTGCGCTTCACAGTGGCTTCCTGAAAGGACATAAAATGATTGAAGTATTAGAGGATCACGAAAATCATATTCTTTTCAATGAGAAACAATTCAAAGAAAAATAAAAGTGAGTAACTTACATTATTATTAGCATCCACTCCATCTTGGTCAGGTTGTTGTGGCTGATCCTCAGAGTCTGTAGAATGATCGTCAGGACCAGGAATGAAGTCCTTTCCATTTCTCTCCATTTCTTTCTTCACTGTAACTTTCACAGGCACTTTTTCCTTCATGTTGTCGTTGTTTTTTATTTCTCTCAGGAGGGTCTCCGTTGTCCACTGCACACACAAAACACGGGCTTCATGATCGTAGTCAGCTGGAATCTCACAGATTTGGTGTTTGCAAACGTTACATTCTCTGTACATGCCTGCTTTTGGTGGTGGATTACAACAGGTTGCCTCCTCAAGGGTCTCCAAGTCAGTGCTCCCAATGAGTGCATGAAGCTTCTCTGCAACAAATGATAAGTTCTCATGTACTTTACAGAGACATGTTTCCCGATCTGCAATGGATGGGTGGACAACCCAGAATGGACATAGTTGGCAGAACAGGGTATATGACAATTTGCTTGATGGATTTTCAAGCAGGAATCTCCGATGGAGATTTTTCATGGTGTCATTTAAAAAACGCTTTTGCATTTTGCGCTTCCCTTTTGTAAGGGTCTGGTTTGCACTTGCCATTAAACGACTTGTTTCTCATCTCTTGTGAAAAAGCAGACAACTCTCTCAAACAATTTGGATCCTGTGGAGTTAGGACGACGAAACGTTGTTTCTGAGACTTCCGGTTTTTAATTGTGGCTTCCTGGTCTAGGTTTGCGTTTCTCTCTTTACGAATGCCAAATTACGGTTACAGTTCTATTTTGGTGCCAACCATACTGACAAAACGCAGGTATGTAGAGAATAGAACGCACACTCCTATAATGAGGTCCGCATGTACAGATAAAAAACATTACGTACACAAATCAGGTTTTACATTTACACTTCAATCAATTTTAGTTACAAATTTAGATTTTACATTACAATTTGACTTACATTTGCGAATCTCAATTTACGATTTTAAGTTTACATTTGCAATTTGAGTTACATTTGCGAATCTCAATTTACGTTTATGAAATGTTTTGGCAGCTATCTAACTCCATATATAATTTGCTGTTCTGTCGTTTTATTCTCCTTCTTCCTGCTTTCTGCTGGCTGAAATAATAATAAATAAAATTTAATTTATGTTTAGATTTATATTTTCCTTACTTAAGATTGCTACCTTAAACCTATTACCATATAGGTATTAAAGTCTCTGCTAATACTGCTATTTTCTGTGTATACTTTCCTATAACTTATTGTTTTGCCTCTCATCTAACCTTGATGTCTCTGGCTGCAGACCGGCCTCAGGACTGTGGGGTGGGGTGTCAAGAGTTTCTTTCTATGCCTGCTCTGTTCCTGAGAATTCCTCCAGAATTTTCTCTGACTTCTTTTTTCTCTTTCTTTTAGATCCTTAACTGTCTTCACTTTTCCTTTCTCTCTCATCCCCCTCCACTTTTTTCTGCCTTTCTGTAAGTACGCCTCCCTTTTCACAGGGTCAGTGTCACGCCGTGCCCGATATTGGGCCTGCTTTTCTGCCGCTGACAGCTTAATCTCTCTGAAATACAAATTAATCCCTTGCTTACATTTAAATTAATAAAATTATGATATTAACAATGATATGATGAGTTAATACAATACATGTGCCTAAATGTGCATATCAAACTTTCACATTGGACTTAAAGGAGCTATATGTAACAAATGTACTGTACTAAATCATAAAATGACCATGATATGTCATCAGAGATTAAGGAAACATGCTAAGTCAAAATACTGGCTTCTCCGACAACAATGCTACAGCTAGTATGTTCTCCTTTGAAATTTCCATTCCAAGTCGGAACGTCTGTATTGGTTTTGGCCTGTGTGATTCACTATTCTCCGAGTTGACTGAGTCCACTGCCCATTACGAACAACCAGATGTACTCCAGCACTCCGACAGCCGATTTAGGAATGCCTAAACTAAGTTCAACATTGTTTCCATTTAGCTAGCTAGCTAAAGATTTAAATATATATATGTATATAGTTACTCGCTAAACATACCACTAACATTAGCTTATATCTGTGTGACCGTAAACATAGCCAGCCATGCATCTAGCTAACATTGACAGAGTTATAAAAAATCCACATGAGCTGGTTTATAATTGGCAAACAATAAATAATAAACAAATTGCAAACGTATACATTAGCTGATCAACTTACAGTGTAGGACTCGTCGTCGCTTGTCATTGTCAAAATAGAATAAGCTCGTCTCAAAATATAATGTTGTGCTCGGCTCGTCTTGCGCTCGTGTTCATTCAGTGTCTCGACTCTCTCCAATATTGTGAATTTGGATTGCAGTACCCATTTTAAACGCTCAGTGTCAATGTTACATATAGCTCCTTTAAAGGTGCAATATGCAACTTTTTGGAGCATCAATTATGGTTACATAGTCCTATATTCTGGAAGACTATAAATAGATATCTAGATGACAATGTACTTTTTGAATCCTTCTCACACTACCGTAAATCAAAATACAAACTATCTGTATTACAAAATACAATTCCTTGTATCAAGAGCTGTGTCAAAGCTAAACAGAGCAAAACATGCATGTATTCTGAGTTATAGTGGGTGAGAACAATTCAGAAAGCACATTGTCCATTTAGAAGTCCTACTCTTCAAGAATATAGCATTATATTACCATAATTGACATACTCAAAAAAAGTTGCAGAAATATCACAGTGCATCTTTTGCTTGTGTCAACACTTTCCAGATTTTTTTCCTGCCTGCTTCCTGCCTGTTCCGAGTTCCTGTTTCCAGTCCTGTGTCTACCCGTCCAGTTAATGTTCTCCTGCCTGTCTTGCCTGTTCCTGTCCAGCCCTGTTCCAGTCCTCCTGCCCACCTGCCCTTCCCCATCCTTGCCCTGCTCTTGCCCTTCGCCCTCCTATTCTCCAGCCTCTGACGGACTTCCCGGTTCTGACCCCTGCCTGTTCTGGACTTCATTTCTGCCCATTCTGCATTGCCCTGTTTGCTGGACTCTGACCCCTGCCTGGAACTCTGACCCTTGTTCTGTCGACCCTGAATAAAGCCTTATTCTTACTATTCTTTGGTGTGTGCGAGTGGTTCTGCTCAGTTCTTATAACAACTTCTGAAATGTACTCTGGGGCTTGGCCAAAATGTTTTAAAGGTTATGAATAAAATCTTAAATCTGGTAGCCAAGATTGTGTATGTGCTATCTCACTCTGTTGTGTGATGTGATGAAATCAAAAGACTTATTGTAAATCCACACTTAACACACATTTCAAACAAAATGTAAAAGTTAAATGAATTCTCAGAAAATACAGTACAAATAGCAACATTGTGTCCCCCCAAAGACTGTCCCCACTACTGTGTATTGTGCAATGTAAAATATATTAAACAAAAAATATTGCGGCATGATTGTGGCGAAGAAGACATGTACATGTAGCTATTGTACCGACTGGTAGTTGAGACTGGGTTCATACAGGATATAATAGGCAGGTCTGGCTGCCCATAGAGTAGCCTATGCGCTGCAGCACAGCTGAAATTGAAGTCTACCTTAAATTTTGTATGTGTAAGCTGTATGTCTTCTGTGTTAACGGAGGGCGGTTTTCACAACTAGCAGCTCAGTATAGCTTGTAGCTGCCTGACAGCCTGAGGGAACAGCGACCCATGTATTTTAAACACTATAACCACCTTTTATTGGGTATTATGGCAGTATTTTTTTGTTTTATACCACTTAGTTATATACACTTTATAAGCTTATGTTTGCCTTGGCTTTCATAATTATTGATCCTTATTTTTCCTAGTAGCCTTATTTCTTATTTTTTTAGTAGCCTACTTTAGTACTTTTGTAACATCGGTGTGTGTGTGTGTGTGTGTGTGTGTGTGTGTGTGTGTGTGTGTGTGTGTGTGTGTGTGTGTTGCCAAATGGACGAAACAAATTAAATTGATATATATATATATATATATATATATATATATATATATATATAGGGGGAGGGCATACAGTGGTAAAGGACAACTATACTCCGTAATTCCTAATGAATATTGGAAAAGATAAGCCAGAGATCAAGGCGAAAGAAATTTAAGATGGCAGGAATGCTGCCTGCGCCGGCGCAGTTTATTTACAGCTGATATCAATACAGTATGTGAAAGCAAGAGGCTGCAACTCACAAGTGCAGACAACGAGGATGCGGGATGTGTTTTCTCAAGCCACATTGGAAAAACGGATGTTATGTGCTTAACCTTATCTGGAGTACATTTCTTTTTAAGGCATTGGGAACGAAATCGGAGCGTGAAGAGAAGACAACCTGTCGGATGTTGTCGTCAAGATAGGTTGAAAATCTTGGCTGAATTATAACATATCTGCATTCATATTTGAACGAGCAAGCCATCGGTTATAGGTTACTTTAAGATACGATAAAATTACGATTACACATGAGTACAACCTAATTTGGGTCCATATTTAGGTATGTTAATGCAACGTGTTTAAAATAATACCAGGATAGTTTGCAAATTATGACAAGATTGCGGGAAGCTATGAACGAGTGGTTAAATGTAACTAAGAGAACATTGCGATGTATTTATTATTTTGATGTTCTTTTAATTTTCTTTTGATAATTTACAAGTTTGTGGTGAAATTATATTATTTAATGTAACAACAATGCAAGAAGTATTTCCGGTTGGTATTCTGAGGAATTAATGCCTCACTCATGGCGAGGATTGGAAACAGAGAGTGCGAAGTCATTGATTTATAGAACTGTTTTTATAGGAACTGATAAAACTAAACGCTACGCAACTAACAAAAACGCCTCCTTAATGATTATCTTTTCAAAGCTCGTTCATTTCTGGACGCATAGCTAAAAAAAACTTTTTTTTTCTAATTTAATATTATTGTATTGTCAGTCTTAGTAACAACCTGCACCTTATTACCCAGAGAATATAAAATAATAAATGATCGCATTGTTTCTTGTACTCAATGTTCTTAGTCTGTTGGAGATTTTACCATGGAAACAGAGAAGCGAAGCTGGTGACTCCTATGGTAGGCTACATGACTTCTGAGGGTGTCTCTAATAGCTATATAAATACAGTTTAGAAAATATCCTTAATCACAAAGTTTTCAAAATTGACAATTGCAACAATAAAACTTTTTAGATGACAACCTGTTTAATATTTAATTGAGTAGTTTATATAAATACATCCAAAATCTCCTGGTAGAAATTACAGATTCGTTTATTTATGTATTTATTATCTAACAAGAAAGCATTAGTATTTCATCAACTGTAACTTACACCCCTTGGCCTCTTTTAAATTTATAAAAAATTTAATTATATTAAGTTGGCAAATTATAAAGTGGGTTTTATGAGAGACATTAGAGGGCATTCCTGTTTGAAAATGTAAATATGTTACAAAGCACATGTGTTGAACTGGTTGAAAGCTGTCTAACATAATATATGGATTGAAAGACTCTGCAAAGCTGGAGTGAGGGTAATTGACTTATTGTCGGCAGAAGGCTTGGTCTACTCGAGGAAGAGAAAAAGGATTATTTTTTAAAGAAGAGTTTTATAAGTGCACGAGAGCCCTAACTAGGTCCACTTTTTTTGAGGGGGGGCGGGGGGGTAAAAGGAAGAACGTTGGCAATGACTCAGAACCAGGCTTTCTCAGAGCCGGAGCATTCCGCGGACTGCTCGGTGACGCTGCCCTCAGACCCGGAACAGGCGGAGGGGCGCACGAATGAGGTGACGGTGCGCAGCTCCGGCTACTGCTTGTGCCTGCCACGCTTCCTGCGGCTCACCTTCACACCCGAATCACTTGAGAAACTCTACCAGACATACTTCAAGCGGCAACGGCATGACACCATGCTGATCCTAGTGGTCTTTGCGGCGCTGTTCGACTGCTATGTCATTATCATGTGCGCGGTGGTGTACACACATGACAAGCTGGCCACCACGGTGTTGGGAGCACTGGGGTTTGTGGCTCAGATCCTTCTCTATGTGCTGTGCCACTTCGGCCTGCTCCCCGACCACTTGGCCCGCAGGGGGGTGCCCTACGTCCTCTGGGTGCTCATCGTTGCTCAGATCTTGTGCTACCAGGGCCTGAACTTTTCTCGCTTCCACCAGGCCAGCGATACAGTTGGCTGGCAGGCCTTCTTCATCTTCTCCTTCTTTCTGACGCTGCCGCTCCGGCTCCTGCCCATTGTCATCCTCGCTGGGCTGTCTTGTGGCATGTATACCCTGGTGCTGGGGGTCACTGTTGCTGAGCAGCAGCAGGGGCGGCTGCATGGGGCACTCCTGTGCAGACAGGTAAGGTGCTAAGGGGACACTCAAAGTATTGGGAGACAGGTGAGGGGTATTGTGAGATAGGTGGCAGTGGGGAAATTAAACCATTGAGAGACAGTTGAGGGCCCTAATGGATTTTATCTGACTAAAACCCCCTGGGAACAGTCCCTGCCTGACCCAACTTAAGACTTTGAAAAGGTTGAGAAGTTCAAGTTTGCCTATGGCGATAAGACTGATCCACTAAAGGCTTATAAATAAACAGTACATAATACTTTGTGAGTTGTGTTGGGGTCGAGTGAATCTGAACTGCACTAGGTTGTAGGGAATTGGTTTTGTAAGCTCAGGTAATTTAAATTCCAGCAGGCACAACTGCTTTACCTATAACAAGGTACTCAAGCTGAATAGCTGTTATAATGTAAGAAGTGATTTTAGATGAAGATCGCAAATGGGCATTGGGATGTTTGATCTGATGGTGAGACGTTTGTTAGGGGCCTACCACACTGAGACAGTAGAAATTGACCTCAGAGATCCAAAACTTCCCCCTGACTCTGCAAGGTATTTTTGGCAACTCCAGCAAAGCCCTCTTGGAAGCTGTTGCATAGCAACTCAAAGCAGCAGCCTCACCTCTAACAAACTTGTGTTTGTTTTTTGAATTGCGTTGTTATGAGTCCCCAACCTGAGAGCGCTGTTCCTCTGTGCGTCTGTGGGTGTGTGTGGGTGTGCGTGACTGTGACTATGTGTGCTTCTGATTCTGTGTATGTGTATGTGTGTCCTTTTGTGTATGGTCACAGCTAAAAGAACAATTCAGTGTGCATTCATGTGTTTGCTCAGTACTGTCTCTGTCTCCTGTCACATGACTGATCATAGACATGTGTATCCCACAGGTGGGAAAGCTCCTCTGGCTTAAACAGTCACAGAGCATATGCACATACACACAAAGATACACACATATACTCCCTCATCTATACACACACACACACACACACACACACACAGTTTGGTGATTAGCAGCATATAGACATGTCTTTGTTTCCATGAGTATAGGGGAAAATGCATTCTTCCCCTTATCTATTAATACCATACTCTCCAGCGGCTTATCCAGCATAAACCCTTACAAACCCTTAAAAGTTGGGACAGTATGTAAAATGCAAATAAAAAGCAGAAAACGGTGATTCATAAATTCTCTTTTATATATATTTAATTGAAAACAGTACAATGAAAAGATAATGTTTTACCTTATTGATTTTTTTAAATATATGCTAAATGTCTGGAAGTCGTCAAGGGTCTGAGGTATCAAACTAGCCTAAACCATCACTCTGCTGCCAGATATGCAAGTAAATATGTTTGGATCACTTGAAGGGCTGTTTCTCCTGATTTATTCTTCCATAGACAACCCTTAAAGTGATCCATCCATATCTACTGCATATCTGGCAGCAGAGTGATGATTTAAGGCTCGTTTGATACCTCAGACCCTTGATGACTTCCAGACATTTAGCATATATTTAAAAAAATCAATAAACATTTAGCCAACCATGGGTTCCATACTATTCCTGTGTAATTTACAGCTTAATCTAGTCCCACCCCCCAATTCCCATAGAGATCCATTGAAATGCTTGTCACAATTCACTTTTCTTTCTACTGTTTAAATTAAATATATGTAAAAGATAATTTACAGATCACTGCTTTCTGCTTTTATGTACATTTTGTTTACTGTCCCAACTTTTTTGGAATTGGGGTTTGTAATATAATGATAATTTCTATTTATAATTATAATTATTTATATATAATTTATAATTATAATTATATATAAAATGTAATAGTACTACTAACATATATTTATATATCACAGAAGAGTGCATGAAAGGCTATCTCTTAACTGTCTTGTCCACTGTGATTCAGCTTGTGGCCAACATAGTGATATACCTGTGTGCTATCACCGTGGGTATCATATCCTACTACATGGCAGACCGCAAGCACCGCAAGGCTTTTCTGGAAGCACGGCAGTCTCTGGAAGTGAAGATAAATCTGCAGGAGCAGAGCCAACAGCAGGTGAGGGAGAGACTTTGCTCAGACAACTGTTAATTTCTGCAGAACTGGCAAACACAGTAAGCCCAAGAGCAGAATGCCATTTTTAAAAACCCTTAAATTATCTTTTGAGTCCCAATGTAATTACAGTTCATGCTCTTCACCAGAACAAAACAGAAAGGACAGTATGGAATTATTGTTTTATTGTATGGAATTATTGTTTTATTGTTTTCAAACACTTTGACCACATCATGCCACACTATTATATTTTATACTATTAAAAAATCACTTACTAAATACCTGTTGCTGCTATGACATACATTGTATATAATAACAGCAGTAGAAGAGCTACTAATGAAGTTGCATTGATTGTTTTCCAATCGATGCACAGTTGTGTTTCCAGCTGGTAACACAGCCTGAAGAATGTTACTCTGCCAGACCTCGAACAGAATTTGAGCCAGGTTACAGGCAGTCTTTTGTCAGTACCAGTAATTTTCCCATATAGAGTAACTGAATACAGAAATAATAATATGCATTATTTCTGTATTCAGAAATATAAAAATAATGCATTGTAAAATTTTCTTTCCGACCAAATATATTCAGAATATTTTCTCTTTTGGTAAATTGTATGAATCCCAACTTGCACTTGCCAATGATAAAAAAACTGGAAGCACACATCTCTCGATGACTCTGCATCATCTCTCTCTATGACTAAAATCAGCTAGTTCCAAAGAAAAATTTTAATGAAAAGAAAAGACCAGTAAATTCTTGCAGGTTGTCAGATCGGGTTTTCAGAAGCTGCCTTCGCATCCACACTGCTGCTCACCTTTCAGTGTCCCCTCACTGAGATTGTGTCTTTTATGGCATGGAAAGAACCTTTCCTTGTTTCTATTGAGCTTGCAGTTGTTAAATCAGCATTAAATCATGTGCTTGGTGCAGTGAAAACACAATAATTGCTGTGTCAATGTACATTAGGCTGGAACTGTGTTTCTAAATCACTGTACCGTGGCACTGGTGTGATAATGTTAAATTGTGTTATGTTAGCTGTAGTTAACATTTCTGCTGCCATGTTTGGCACTATTAATCACTACAATATCAACTAGAATGCCACTCAGAGAGATGCTACACCTGCGCTTGTGCTAATCTCGACCCTGAACTTAATGTACATGGGGCTATAACTTTGATCTTGCACTGTGAAATCGCCCGATTGACCGATTGGGAAATAAATGAAAGATTCCGGTCAATGCCCAACTGTCAACATTTACACAAAGTGTCATCACAATCGGAGTAGAATTGTTCGAGTTATGGATGATAGGGACACAAACACAGACAGACAGACAGACACACACAGACAGGAGTGAAAACAATACAACCTGCTTGCGCTATGCGTGCGCGGGTGTAACAAGTGTCATGTTGTAATTAATATGAAGCAATCTGGATACAAAATTGTCAACAGACACAGAATACAGTTCATAACACAGAGGTATGATATGAGGCAAGGCTGTGGGAGTCTGAAATTGTTCAATATTTACGTGAATGATTTTGCTGTGCTGTTTAAATAGTTAGCAGCATGGCAGCCTGGGGCCACATTTTGCACAATATGCTCTGTGCAACCTGTTTCTTCACTGTAAACCAAAACGTTACGGTTGCCTTGATTGAGAAAGAGAGGAATACCTACTTCTTGAACAGTTCTTCAGTTAATTTGTGCATGGGTGGGGGAGGGAGACGGGTAATTAGGCCCAAGAAGTGCATAGCCCAGGTGTCCTGTTACCTCCAGTGGAGCAGAGCAGGAACACCAGGTGCTGCTGTGATTAGCCTTGTTTTCACCTCCTGAAGCCGATGTTGTTATCAAACAGGTGTTGTTATTATGGAATACAATGTTAAACAATTATTGTGGAATGCATAGCAAAACAATTTTACAAAAGATCTCAGCACTTAGGCAACATTATAATAGAGTATGTATATATAAATATATGTATAATTACAAGTCACCATCAAGTAATGCTTATGTTTTAGGTAACAGTCTAGAAATATAATTCTGGATAATAATATTATTATTATAGATCACATTGTGATCACAACACAGACATTGTTGTCTATCTTGTTCATTCCAGTTAGTGTTGTGCGTAGTTCTCAGATAGTTCAATGTGACTGCTTGTTATGATGCTCAGGCCATTCCCTTTTCTGCTCAGCTCTAAGATTAGCAGCTTCCTTAGAAAGTTTACTCTGTGTCTCCCACTCATTCCCTTGTCTTATTTCTCTACCTTCTACCTTACTCTCCTTCCATTTCTCTCTTTCTTTATCTCATTCTGTACCCTCACTACTTTATATCACCTTTTTGCCTACTCTTCTCTCTCACACTACTTTATTATTTCATGCCTACTGTCACATTTTTCTCTGTGTCTTGTACCTCCCTCTTTTTCTCCCTTGTTCTGTTCCCCCCTTTTCTCCCCCTCTCCTTATCTCTGACTTTTCCATCCCTCTCTCTCCAGACTCCTCGCTTAGAACAGCTCAGTGCACTGGGCTTCATTTGTTGCAGCTGATGAGCCAATTATCCTGCAGCTCTCAAGCAAATGAAGTATGATTTGTCCTTTTGACGCAGTAATTCTGTCTCTTGAGCATTTCGGTGTCACATAAAGACAGGTTCTCAGCTACACCAACTCATCACTGCCAGCTTCAGTGATTTTTCCCTCAACTGTCTACTGAACACTGTCCAACTTATCATTGTTCACCTCAACATACTGTTAACTTCTCAGTCTACTGCTCAGCAGGATTCTCCTCAGCACTGCATTCCATGTGTCCACTTCTGTTCCGTTCAGTACTGTTCCAATTCAAACTATCTATACTGTCAAACTCAACTGGACAGTATGGGAACTGTTCCTGCCTGAACACGTCTTCCTCTGCTTGCTTTATGCTCTGTGTTAGTAGTGATTTTGCACCTTTATTGGTGTTGTTTGTTAGTCACTTTGCAACAGTCATTGATTTTACTGTATAATGTTTGAATATTGTACAAACCCCAATTCCAAAAAAGTTGGGACAGTAGGTAAAATGCACGTAAAAGCAGAAAGCAGTGATTTGTAAATTCTCTTTTACATATACTTTATTGAAAACAGTACAAAGAAAAGATATTTAATGTTTTACCTTATCAACTTTATTGATTTTTGTAAATATACGCTAATTCCGAATTTCAAGCCTGCAACACGTTCAAAATATTTGGAACAGGGGCAAAAAAAAGACTGGGAAGTTAAAAAAACACCTGTTTTGAACATTCCACAGGTAAACAGGTGATGGTATCATGACTGGGTATAAAAAGATATCAAAAGACTCTTGATCTTATCTTATTTCCACGTCGCCGCCTCACAAATTTCTTTAAGAGGTACGCCTTCCAGGGCTGTCCATGAGGTAGACATACTTCTTGTCGATCTGCCCTGGATATCAATAGGCGAGGGCTTAGCTACCCATCGGGAGAGGCTCTGAGCCAAGAGCGCTGTCCCTTTGGTCTTGCCGTAGTAAACAAAGAGTTGCCCTGTACGTCTGATGGAAGCAGTAGCTTCGACGTACCGTCGCAGTGCACGCACTGGACATATCAGGTGTGCGTCCCGCAGGTCCTTGTTTGGCGGGGGCGAAGCGCAGCATGGTAGATCGGCAGAAACGATGAATTAGGCCGCAGTGTGACTCCTCGGCAGGCCTCCACCTTAGACACTCTGCGCTGATGGAGAGAGTGCAGAGCTCACTAAGGCGTCTTGCTGACGCCATCGCTAGAAGAAATTCTGCCTTAAAAGAAAGCCGCTTAAGGCTGATCATCTCGAGAGGCTCATAGGGCTGAACCGTGAGCGCTCTCAACACCAAGGGGAGATCCCCCGGAGGGAGCTACCAGTGACCTCGCAGGTCTCAGCCGCCGGGCACCCTTCAGGAACCGGCTGACAAGGTAATGGCTCCCTGCAGGCTTGTTATGTACCCAGACATGCCTGCTGGATATGGCAGCCGCATAGGTTTTCAGTGTGCTGGCTGCTTTCCCGTTATCAAGTGAGGACTGTAAAAAGTCCAACAGTACAGGAATCGGACAGTGTACGAGGTCCACACCTTCCCGTAAGCACCATGTGCTAAATAGCTGCCACATATACCCATAGGCCTTCCTTGTAGAGGGGGCTCTGGAATTAAGTAGCGTCCACTGGACGGGGGAGCCGCATTTCATTACTGAAGCGTCGGGCTCCTCAGTGGTCATACTCAGAGATTCATTATGTTTGGACGAGGGTGCCAAACAGTGCCACTTTGTTGTGATAATAGATCATGACGAATTGGGATTTCCCAGGGCGGATCGTAAACAAGGCAGGGGACCATGGGAAACTAGGGTTTCATCGGCCATCTGGGGCCACCAGCAGGAGCTTGTGGTGGCTCATGCTTACCCTGTGCAGAGTCGCATTGATCAGCGACTCAGGTGGAAAAGCGTATAGTAGGCCATCTGGTCACTCATGCGCTAATGCGTCTATCCCCAGGGGACTCAAATGCTGGTTCAGCGAGAACCACTGGGGGCTATAAGTAAACTCTTGAGAGTCGAACGAGTCCGTCTGAGCATGACTGAAGCGTCCCCATATCTCCTCCACCACCTCGGGGTGGAGACGCCATTCGCCGGGATGAATCTCCTGGCGAGATAGAACATCTGCTGTACCATTCCGAATACCTGGTAGGTGTACGGCACACAGAGAGGTCAGGGACGTCTGGGAAGTGCCCACGTTAGCAGACGGGGGTGTCAATGATGCCTTTATGCGTTTTGAATCTAGCAGCAGACCGATGTATTCGATTGACTGTATCTGAATCAGCTGGCTCTTGCCATAATTGACGTTGATGCCCAACCTGGCAACATGCTCTAACGTCTTGGCAGTGTGTAAGAGTGTCATACCGTATGACTCTGCGCATATCAGCCAATCGTCTAGGTATGGTATGATTCTCAGCCCCCTCAGCCTGAACGGTGATAGAAACACGCTCATGCAGCGAGTAAGCACACATGGGGCTAGAGACAAACCGAACGGGAGGGCATTGAACTCATATGACCGACCTCGGAATGCATATCGTAGGAAACGATGATGCTCCACCCTGATAGGGATGTGGAAGTATGCATCTTTTAAATCCACAGCCATGAACTAATCTCCTGTTCGTATGGTGTGTATAACGTTCAAACGTCCGGAGCATCCAAAAAGTGTATCGTTTTAGACACATATGTAGGTCTCTCAGATCCAGTACCTTGCTCTTGTGAGAGCCTTCCAATTCACCAGCTGGTGTCGGCGGCCTGACCGCCAGATGGACCTACAGTGTTATGTCATCAGTCCGATGCCGGTACACGGGCGGATGGACGATGAAAAACTCCCCTGCCATACGCGGGTTGTGCGTCCCTTCTGACCATTGGTTGAGACCAGCGCACACCAGAATGTTGGGGGGGGGGGGGGGGGGTGGGCGGGGGCATCTGCGTCTTAATGCCTCTACAGACAGTTTCAGTGCCTGTCTGGCTGCTTCAGTGAAAACCTGGTCGGGAACAACCGGCAGGTCCCGGATTGTTCTTTTTGTGGTGTCAGGGAGGGCGACTGAACCAACCACACTTGACGCCGAGTCACCGTGAGAAGGGACATTACTCTGCCTAATTCATGGGTCATAAACGCAAACGCTTGTAGCAACGCATCGCTCATTGAGGTGTCGACCTCTGCATCAAGCATTGTCTGCGACTGCGCAAGCATTAGCCATGACAGCGAATTACCAATTCGCACTGCTCTGGCAGCCGCTCTATAAGCCTTACAGAGTAGATTGTCCGTTGCACTGCATTGTGGCCTAGAGCAATGGGCGTCTGCCTGGACCGCCTGTTCTGGGAACACCACTAATGCCACAATGGCAGGTTCCACAGAAGGCATTCGGTCCAGCCCATGGACCGCCGTGTCTGACATGGATGCAAACGTCCTACAATCTCTGGCCATCCAAAACATACCAGGGCATGGCCAGCCTTTATTTAGCTCTGCCACAAAATCATTTGATGCTGGCATGGAAAATCGTGCCCCCTGAGGGGCCAGTCGGTGAAACCTTAGACGTCCCCAAAGTGCTAGCCTGAGGCATATTGCAACCCATGCGTGCCAAGGCCGCACAGAGAATGGTTTCTAGAGAGGCCGAGTAACCCACTGAACTGTTGGTGGAACTCGAGCCTCCTATCGATCTTATGTCTGATTGATCTGCTGTCTCGGACTGACTGACTAAAGTAGGTGTTTGACACTGCTGTAGAAAGGGCATCAAAACCGTCACCGTCTGGATCCCTGCATGGATCCTCACCCGTGGGTACCCCATGCTGGGGAGCCGTTTCCACCTTTTCGTCGTTTCCCAGCATTTCAGTGAGCTGTTGTGCTGCGTAACGTGTAGCTGCGTAACGTCCATGGACAGGTTGCCGCCCTTGCCAGTTTTGCCCTTTTCCTGTGCAGGGGCCTCAGTGGCGGGAGTACCCTTACGTTTAGGTGCAACCTCTACTGCCGCTGGCGAGGGAGGCATGTGGGCCATGAACGCATTCAATCGGGCCTGCTTATTCTCCAGCAATATATCCATACAGCATGGGCAGGGGTCTGAACGCTTCCTGCAGATGCCCTAGGCAGAGGCACAGATAGCACTGGGTGTGCCCATCGGTTATATCCATGGCTCCCCCACATTCAGTGCAGAAGGCGCTCATGCCTTAGAGCACTCTCAGATGATAAAACGTGGCGGTGGTCCTTAGTAGGGGAAGCCGAGGCAGATAACGTAGCGAATCATGCATACTTCTGCCTTATAAACTAATCGATGTAGCACCGCGTTCACCGATTGGAAAAGTCTTACTGGGGTGCAGCTATGGCCAGTACAGACTTAAAATCAGTCACCTGAGCCGTAGCTCATAGATTGTAAGAAATTAGATCTCACTGGGGTACACGCAGTCTCAGAATCGGTACAACATGCAATAGTCCAGTAACCAGAGTAGCTGTCAGTGGGGCAGAAGTACAGGCGGACGGTAGGCAGGCTCGGGGTCGAAGACGATGCAAGAGTCAAGACTGGAGTCCGCTCTGCGGGGCAAAAGTACAAAAGACAGCAGGCAAAAACTTGTGGTACAGACAGGCAGTGGTTAACAAAACAGAGGTCAATAACAATGGTCAATAAACAGGCTTGGATCGTAACAAAAAGGCAGGCTTGGAAAAAACGGACAAACAGGAGGCAACAATTTTGCGAAGACAAGACATGAACACTGAGCTTAGACAGGTGCAGACAGTTAGCTTGAGAGCAGCATGTGAATGGAAATCAGGTGTGGAAGGCTGACAAGGTAACAAGATAATTAGTAATCGTTAGTAATAAACCTATCCTGACCTAGCGTTAGTAAATTAGTAAATGAGATGCACGAGAAACGTAAGGTAAACATGAACACATGGTTAGAGAGTTAGTATTACCCAATCCTGATCTAATATTAGTAGATTAGTAAATAGACACGGGAGAATGAAACAATTAGGGAAGCGTGAGCGACAGCAAGAGAGAGAAGGCTGCGGAAAAACACGGAAATGTGTATATTACATTACATTACATTACATTATAGGCATTTAGCAGACACTCTTATCCAGAGCGACTTACACAACTTTTTAGCATTTTTTACATATTATCCATTTATACAGCTGGATATATACTGAAGCGATTCAGTTTAGGTACCTTGCTCAAGGGTACAACAGCAGTGTCCCACCTGGGAATCGAACCTGCAACCTTGCAGTTACAAGGCTAGTTCCTTAACCATTATACTACACTATGCTAAACAGTGAACGGGAAACGTAACATGAATCATATATAAAACGTGACATGACAAGAAAATAAATCATAATAATCAAACAAGAAACGTGACATGACATGAAAATGAAACGTAACAAGAATTAAACATAAAACGTGGCGTGACTAAACTAAACACAATACGTGACATTAACAAGAAATCTAACTAAGACAAGAAATGAAACATAAAACATGACAAGACAGGCTAGAATCGTGACAGGACCCCCCCCTAACGACCGACTCCTGGCAGTCTCATGAGCTTCTCAGGGTGGTCACGGTGAAAGTCTTTGATCAAAGATTTGTCAATAATAAGACTGGGAGCGATCCAGGAACGCTCCTCTGGGCTATAACCCTCCCAGTCAACCAGGTACTGGTAACCACGACCCCTCTTACGAATGTTCAACAGTTTCTTGACAGTGTATGCAGGATGGTTATCAATGATGCGGGGAGGAGGGGGTGGGGGGTCAGGGGGACATAGGGGGTGAGAGGATACGGGCTTGATACAGGAAACATGGAACGTGGGGTGAACCTTGAGTGAAACAGGGAGTGACAACTTAACAGATGAGGGGTTGATAACACAAAGAATATTAAAGGGGCCAATGAAACGGGTTGCAGTTTGTGTGAAGTAGACTGAAGGGTAATGTCCTTAGTGGAAAGCCAAACGGAATCACCTGGCTTGTAAACTGGGGCTGGTGTGCGGTGGCGATCAGCGAAGCGTCGATTGCGGTCTGCCGTGCGTAACAGCGCGGCCCTGGCGTCCCTCCAAATCTTAACACAACGCCTCATGTGGGTGGCGAGGGAGGGAACAGCGATCTCGGCTTCCTGGTCGGGAAACATTGGAGGTTGGTAGCCAAGGGTGATCTCAAATGGAGACTTTCCGGTGGCGGAGCAGGGTAGGGCGTTGTGCGCATATTCCACCCAGGTGAGCATCTTGCTCCATGAAGCCGGGTTCTAGGCCGAAACGCAACATAGAACGGCTCCCAAATCCTGGTTGGCCCTCTCGATTTGCCCATTGGACTGGGGGTGGTAGCCAGATGAGAGGCTAGCAGTGACACCGAGGGCCAGGCAGAAGGCTTTCCAAACCTGTGAGATGAATTGAGGCCCTCGGTCGGATACGATGTCCGCGGGGATGCCATGGATGCGGAACACCTCCTTAACTAGCACCTCAGCGGTCTCTTGGGCAGTGGATAGTCCGGGCAGGGGGATGAAGTGGGTCGCCTTGCTGAACCTGTCCACGATGGTGAGGATGGTGGTGTTCCCTTCGGAAGGGGGAAGTCCGGTAATGAAATCCACCCCGATGTGGCTCCAGGGTCGGCTGGGCACAGGCAGAGGTTGGAGCAGTCCAGCTGGAGCCTAGTGGGAGGCCTTGCTTCTGGCGCAGGTGGTGCAAGCCTTGATGAAGCGCCTGGTGTCAGGGATCATGGAGCTCCACCAGAACTTAAGCTTCAACACTGCCAAGGTGCGGGTAAAGCCGGGATGGCAGGACAGGAGAGATGAATGAGCCCACTAAAGCACCTGTGTCCGAGCAGCTGAGGGGATGTAAAGGCGTGTGCCGGGGTTGGACCTGGGATCGGGCTCCTCACGTAGAGCCCTCTGGATCACCGCCTCAATCTTCCAGGTTACAGAAGCAACAGTGCAGGAAACAGGGAGGATGTTCTCAGGCATCTCTCGCTCGGAGCAGGTGTTGAATTGTCGGGACAGGGCATCTGGCTTGACGTTCTTGGAACCCGGGCGGTAGGTGAGTGCGAAGTTGAACCTTCCAAAGAATAGCGCCCATCTGCCTTGGCGTGAGTTCAGTCTTTTAGCTGTCTGGAGGTACGCCAAGTTCTTGTGGTCTGTCCAGACGACAAAAGGTTTCTCGGACCCCTCCAGCCAATGCCTCCACTCCTCCATTGCCAGTTTGACAGCGAGGAGTTCTCGGTTCCCCACGTCATAATTCCTCACCGCCAGTGAAAGCTTCTTGGAGAGGAAGGCACATGGGTGCAGCCGATTGTCGGAGGAAGAAACTTGCGAAAGCACGGCTCCCACCCCAGTGTCGGATGCATCTGTCTCCACAACAAACTGGCGGGTGGGGTCGGGGTGCACCAGGATAGGAGCGGAGGAAAACAGTTTCTTGATCTTGATAAATGCTCCCTCCGCTTCGGAACCCCAACGGAATGGCATGGCAGTGGATGTGAGTTTGGTGAGGGGGGAGACAACTTGGCTGTAAGACCTGATGAACCTTCTGTAGAAATTGGCGAATCCCAAGAAGCGTTGGAGGTGTTTCCGAGAGGAAGGCATGGGCCAGTCAGTGACCGCCTGAACTTTCTTGAGATCCGCCCGGATCTGTCCCTTCTCCACAATGAAGCCCAGGAACTCGACAGTGTCGGCGTGGAAGACACATTTCTCCGCTTTGACAAACAGTTTGTTCTCCAACAGTCTCTGGAGAAATTGCCTGACGTGGATCTCATGTTCCTTGGCATTGGTGGAGTAGATTAGGTTGTCGTCGAGGTAGACGAATACGTGTCATCCCAGTAAGTCCCGAAGGACGTCGTTGACGAGCACCTGGAATACGGCGGGTGCGTTAGTGAGGCCGAATGGCATGACCAGGTACTCAAAGTCTCCGAGGGAGGTATTGAAGGCGGTCTTCCACTCGTCACCCTCTCGAATACGAACCAGGTGGTAGGCGTTGCATAGATCTAACTTGGTAAAGATGGTGGCATTGTGTAGAAGGTTAAAGGCGGAGTCCATCAATGGCAGCGGGTACTTGTTCTTAACCGTGATGTTGTTGAGTTATCTGAAGTCGATGCAGGGATGCAATGAGCCATCTTTCTTCTGAACAAAGAAGAATCCGGCGCCCATGGGTGAAGAGGATGGGCGAATCAGTCCACTGGCTAGGCAGTCCCGGATATATTTCTCCATGGCCTCCCTTTCAGGTCTGGAGACATTGTAGAGGTGGCTTGAGGGGAGTGTGGAACCGGGTAGCAGCTCGATGACGCAGTCGTAGGGTCGATGAGGAGGGAGCGTCTGTGCCAGCGTCTTGGAGAAGACCGTGCCCAGGTCATGGTAAGGGGTGGGCACCTTCTCAAGAGAGGGATTGGGAACTTGCGGTGGAGTGGGTGCGCCCTTTGCTGGTGCAGGGGCGGATTGCAGGCAGGAGTGGTGACACTCACGACTCCAGGCTTGAATCTGGCTTGAACTCCAGTCGATGGTAGGGTTGTGTCTCTGGAGCCAGGGTAATCCCGGAACGAGCGTATCGTTAGGGGACCAGATGACGCGGAACTGGATCATCTCATGGTGGTTTCCGGAAATTATTAGCTGGATGGGTTTGGTGATGTGGGTCATGCGGCAAAATGTCTTGCCATCCAATGACCGAGCATTCTCGGGGTGGGGCAGTGGGAGGGTGAGAATGTCCAGTTCCTTGACCATCACATCATCAATGAGGTTTGCATCCGCTCCGGAGTCCACCAACGCGTTCACCTGGACCATTTTATCGGGAAGCATCAACATGGCGGTAAGGGTGGGACGATAGTCATTCCTAGCAGACCCCTCCTGGTTGTTGAGCGCTCTCACCTCATCGGATGGGCCTGACTTCTTGGAACGGAGGGTACACTGCTCTTGGGTATGTGCCAGCCTCCCACAATAGAAGCAGGAACCGGTAGCTCTCCGACGTCTCCGTTCCTCGGGCGAGATCTTCATACCCGCACAGGAAATATCCATGGGTTCGACTCCCTCAGCTTGCATCTCCTCGGGACGTGAACTAGATCCTCGCCTGGGGTACGGCTGGCCGGGTACGACCTGTCTTTCAGTCCGGCGTTGTCTGGCCCGGTTGTCCAAACGAATGGCGGCACGGACGAATGGGTCGAACTGGGTGATAGGTTCGAGACGCGCCAACTCGTCCTGGAGTGCCTCACTCAGACTGGCCAGGAACAGGTTCGCTAGAGCCGCATCATTCCAGTTAGTCACAGCTGCGAGGGTGCGGAAGCCGATCGAATGATCCGCCGCGGTCTTCCGGCCTTGATGAAGGGCGATCAGGTGCTGGGAAGCTTCTTAGTCACTGGAAGCGTGCTGGAAGACTTTACGGATCTCCTCGGCAAAGGCCGGGTACCGGGGAGGGAATGAACCCCCGGACCACACAGCTGTAGCCCAGTCCAATGCTCTCCCCTTGAGTAGCCCCATCACGTAGCCGATCCAGCGGTCGTCACTGTTGTAGGTCTGTGGTTTCTGCCGGAACACAAAGTCGCACTGGAGCAGGAACGCCTTGCATCTCTCCGGTTCTCCGTCGAACTCGAACCTCTCCGGGGGGGGGTTGTTGTGGCTCCCGGAATTGCCAGGTTCCCATGGGGCTGGTAGGTGGAGGTGCAGGCGGTTTAGCAGGTTGTTCCAAGGTGTGTGGCTGAACAGTGACGGCAAGTCTCCTCATCTCCGCACACAGCTCTCGAATCTCCTGACGATGTTCGGAGATCCCTTGAGAGTGTTGCAGAACCAGGGCGCCTTGTTGCTGGAGGGCGTGGAACATGACCGTTGAGTCAGCGGGGTCCATGCTGGCGAAATTGTTCTGAGATGGGTGTGTGAGGGTTGGACCCAAAATGCACGACTCAGAAACAGTGGTTGAATGATAAAGTCCTGTCAGGGCTTTATTAAAGGAATGTCCAATGAGCGTAGTCAAAAAGCAAGCAAAGTTCATACACAAAAAGTCCAGCCAAAACCAATGTACAGTACCGAGGGAGAAGGCAGTCTCAGAATCGGTACACCATGCAATAGTCCAGTAACCAGAGTAGCTGTCAGCGGGGCAGAAGTACAGGCAGACGGTAGGCAGGCTCTGGGTCGAAGACGATGCAAGAGTCAAGACTGGAGTCCGCTCTGCAGGGCAAAAGTACAAAAGACAGCAGGCAAAAACTTGTGGTACAGGCAGGCAGTGGTTAACAAAACAGAGGTCAATAACAATAGTCAATAAACAGGCTTGGATCGTAACAAAAAGGCAGGCTTGGAAAAATGCTCAAAAGTGCACTGACAAACAGGAGGCAACAATTTTGCGAAGACAAGACATGAACACTGAGCTTAAATGCAGGTGTAGACAGGTGCAGACAGTTAGCTTGAGAGCAGCATGTGAATGGAAATCAGGTGTGGAAGGCTGACAAGGTAACAAGATAATTAGTAATCATTAGTAATAAACCTATCCTGACCTAGCGTTAGTAAATTAGTAAATGAGATGCACGAGAAACGTAAGGTAAACATGAACACATGGTTAGAGAGTTAGTATTACCCAATCCTGATCTAATGTTAGTAGATTAGTAAATAGACACGGGAGAATGAAACTATTAGGGAAGCGTGAGCGACAGCAAGAGAGAGAAGGCTGCGGAAAAACACGGAAATGTGTATATTACATTACATTACATTACATTATAGGCATTTAGCAGACGCTCTTATCCAGAGCGACTTACACAACTTTTTAGCATTTTTTACATATTATCCATTTATACAGCTGGATATATACTGAAGCGATTCAGTTTAGGTACCTTGCTCAAGGGTACAACAGCAGTGTCCCACCTGGGAATCGAACCTGCAACCTTGCAGTTACAAGGCTAGTTCCTTAACCATTATACTACACTATGCTAAACAGTGAACGGGAAACGTAACATGAATCATATATAAAATGTGACATGACAAGAAAATAAATCATAACAATAATCAAACAAGAAACGTGACATGACATGAAAATGAAACGTAACAAGAATTAAACATAAAACGTGGCGTGACTAAACTAAACACAATACGTGACATTAACAAGAAATGAAACATAAAACGTGACACAAAGGCTACTTTCCAAAACATTTAAAAAGACAATTATAGGTCAAATGAGCCACAATATTGTAATACGTGTAAGCTTAAAAACATGAACCCTTCTAGTATGTGGGCCCCAGCCAGGTATCTGATCCAGTCCCAGTGAAAACTTCTCAGCAGCCCACAAGTATGTCTGCCCTAATAATAATAATAATAAATATAGCTGCAAGCAGCGATTCCGGGGACCAAGCAAGCAGTGCAACATGACACCATGGCCAGCTATGATCAGCCGTATCCACGCGTGTTCAACTTAAAAACATGCCTTTCCCAAATAAGTAAGTGAAGCATCCAGAGAAGTTATGAACCAACTTTCATGGCAATTGGACTTACGACCTTGAATTAAGCTTTAAGTATGATTTGTTTTCAATAGAGAAATGGCTTCATGCCAACAAGGTTTAAGTATCACTTCTTTGCATGCAATAATGGCGAAGAATGCTAAAAAGGATATTTTTTATAACGGGCCTGTTTTTCAAGATGTCGACACCATTCAAATGTTGTCATGTTCAGACCGACTTGCACTTTGATCTGGCACATGGGGTAAAGCTGTAGACTAAGACTAGAATTCATCACACCCTGAATTTAATTTTCACTTAGCATTGTTTGCTAGTTTTCATTCACCAAAATATGATTGGCTGTCATTTTGCCATCTTTGAACACAGAAACTTTTCCTTCACAATTTAGTTAGGCAGTTGAACAAAGTGTTCTTGTTCCAAAGAGCATTTTGATCAGACTTATGCTTCCTGAGAAGAAGATTTTTAAGTTATATTTTTTCAGATGGA
Organism: Synaphobranchus kaupii; assembly: GCA_029718625.1. Lineage (NCBI taxonomy): Eukaryota > Metazoa > Chordata > Actinopteri > Anguilliformes > Synaphobranchidae > Synaphobranchus > Synaphobranchus kaupii. The sequence continues at coordinate 56,594,748 of CM056381.1, forward strand.
ACAATGGCAGCCACATTTTTCAAGCTATCTACACCATTCAAGTTTTGTTTAGTTCAGAAAGATGTTTGCTTCGATTTCGACCATGATACATGTCTGGAATTGTTTACAGTGATTTTAATGGACACGCCTAAATTGGCCATTTTATTGGCTTGTCATTTTCACTTAGCATTGTTTGCTAGTTTTCATTCACCAAAATATGATTGGCTGTCATTTTGCCATCTTTGAACACAGAAACTTTTCCTTCACAATTTAGTTAGGCAGTTGAACAAAGTGTTCTTGTTCCAAAGAGCATTTTGATCAGACTTATGCTTCCTGAGAAGAAGATTTTTAAGTTATATTTTTTCAGATGGAACAATGGCAGCCACATTTTTCAAGCTATCTACACCATTCAAGTTTTGTTTAGTTCAGAAAGATGTTTGCTTCGATTTCGACCATGATACATGTCTGGAATTGTTTACAGTGATTTTAATGGACACGCCTAAATTGGCCATTTTATTGGCTTGTCATTCAGGCAATTTTCAACATATCAACTATTGATTCGCAATTTAGTTAGAGATTAGGAGAAAGATGATTCCCTCCAAATCTGAAAAGAACTGTATATACGGTTCATGAGAAGAAGAATTTTGTGTGTTTTTCAGAAAATTTGAAATAGTGGAAAATCTAGTCAGCCCGTTTTGTTGGCCCAAGAATATTATTTGGTCCTTGTGACGAGGGGCATCTAACAGTGTTGGTTGCATGTCTCTAGGTCGAACGTTTTAAAAGTTATGACGTGGCAAACTAGGAAATTTATCAACGTGCACTATAGCGCCACCACGTCAGGGTCAGTTGCCTGCAATTTCAGGCATCGCGAACATGCCTAGCAAGTTTCAAGAGTTTTCACCATACCATCTGGGAGATATTAAGTGTTTTCCCTGGAGAAAAAAAAAAGACTAATAATAATAATAAAAAACCTTACAATAACAATAGGGTACCACCAGCTTTGCTGCTTGGTCACCTAATAGGGGCATCTAACAGTGTTGGTTCCATGTCTCTAGGTCAAACGGTTCAAAAGTTATGCAGTGGCAAAGTTGGGAATATTTCAACGTGCTCTATAGCGCCATATTCCTGTAGACTTGATCACTTGTATTTACGTGGTCAATTGGTACCATATTCGAATAGATTGCAATGTCACGCTACGTGAACATGCCTAGCAAGTTTCAAGAGTTTTCACCATACCGTCTGGGAGAAATCATGACCTGAATGAAAATTTCACTTAACATTGTACACAAGAATATTATTTGTTCCTTGTGACGAGGGGCATCTAACAGTGTTGGTTGCATGTCTCTAGGTCGAACGGTTCAAAAGTTATGAAGTGGCAAAGTTGGAAACGTTTCAACATGCTCTATAGCGCCACCACAAGGTCAAATTTAGCCATATTCTAAGTGTTTGCAAGTTCACGCTACGCGAACATGCCTAGCAAGTTTCAAGAGTTTTCACCATACCGTCTGGCAGAAATCACAACCTGAATGAAAATTTCACTTAGCATTGTATGCTAGTTTTCATTCACCAAAATATGATTGGCTGTCATTGTGCCATCTTTGAACACAGAACCTTTCCTTCGCAATTTTGTTAGGCAGTGGAACAAAGTGTTCTTCTTCCAAAGGGCATTTTGATCAGACCTATGCTTCATGAGAAGATTTTTAAGTATTATGTTTTCGCATTCAAAAATGGATAAGAATGCAAAAAAATATTAATTTTTTATAGCAGCCATATTTTTCAAGCGATCGAAACCATTCAAATTTTGTCTTGTTCAGAACGACTTGCCCTTCTATCCAGAATATGTTCAAAGGCTGTAGAGTAAAACTGGAATTAATCACACCCTGAAATTAAATTTCACTTTGCATTGTATGCTAGTTTTCATATACCAAAATATGAGTGGCTGTCATTATGTCATTTTTGAACACAGAAGCTTTTCCTTCGCAATTTAGTTAGGCAGTTGCACAAAGTGTTCCTGTTCCAAAGGGCATCTTCATGAGATTTATGCTTCATGAGAAGAAGATTTTTAAGTAATATTTTTTTTTTTATGGTCCAAGGCCGAAGACCATGTCTGGAATTATTTACAGTGATTTTAATGGACACGCCCCAATTGGGCATTTTCATTGGCTTGTCATTTAGGCTATTTTTTACATATCAATTATTGCTTCGCAGTTTAGTTAGAGATTAGGAGAAAGACGATTCCCTCCGAATCTGAAAAGAACTGGAAGTACAGTTCATGAGAAGAAGATTTTTGTGTGTTTTTCAGAAAATTCTAAATTGTGGAAAATCTAGTCAGCCTGTGTTGTTGGCATATGAATATTATTTGTTCCTTGTGACGAGCGGCATCTAACAGTGTTGGTTGCATGTCTCTAGGTCGAACAGTTCAAAAGTTATGAAGTGGCAAAGTTGGAAACATTTCAACGTGCTCTATAGCGCCAACACAAGGTCAAATTTTGCCATATTCTTATAGATTGCAAGTTCACGCATCCCGAACATACCTAGCAAGTTTCAAGAGTTTTCACCATAACGTCTGGGAGATATAAGCGTTTTCCCTGGAGAAAAAAAAAATATATATAATAATAATAATAAAGAAACTTACAATAACGATAGGGTACCACCAGCTTCCCTGCGTGGGCCCCTAATAGGGGCATCTAACAGTGTTGGTTGCATGTCTCTAGGTCGAACAGTTCAAAAGTTATGAAGTGGCAAAGTTGGAAACGTTTCAACGTGCTCTATAGCGCCAACACAAGGTCAAATTTTGCCATATTCTTATAGATTGCAAGTTCACGCATCCCGAACATACCTAGCAAGTTTCAAGAGTTTTCACCATAACGTCTGGGAGATATAAGCGTTTTCCCTGGAGAAAAAAAAATAAAATATAATAATAATAATAAAGAAACTTACAATAACAATAGGGTACCACCAGCTTCCCTGCGTGGGCCCCTAATAGGGGCATCTAACAGTGTTGGTTGCATGTCTCTAGGTCGAATGGTTCAAAAGTTACGAAGTGGCAAAGTTTGAAATTTTTCAATGTGCTCTATAGCGCCACCACGAGGTCAATTGGTACCATATTCAAATACACGCATCACAAGTTCACGCATCCCGAACATGCCTAGCAAGTTTCAAGAGTTTTGACCATACCGTCTGGGAGATATAAGCTTTTCTGCTGGAGAAAAAAAATAATAATAAAAGACGGAACAATAACAATAGGGTACCACCAGCTTCGCTGCTTGGTCCCCTAATAATAATAATAATAATAATAAAAAACGGAACAATAACAATCGGGTACCACCAGTTTCGCTGCTTGGTCCCCTAATAATAATATGATACTGTACAGCCGTGGCCAAAAGTTTTGAGAATGACACAAATATACATTTTCACAAAGTCTGCTGCCTCAGTTTTTATGATGGCAATTTGCATATACTCCAGAATGTTATGAAGAGTGATCAGATGAATAGCAATTAATTGCAAAGTCCCTCTTTGCCAAGAAAATGAACTTAATCCCAAAAAAAATGTTTACACTGCATTTCAGCCCTGCCACAAAAGGAATAGCTGACATCATGGCAGTGATTCTCTCGTTAAGACAGGTGAGAGTGTTGACGAGGACAAGGCTGGAGATCACTCTGTCATGCTGATTGAGTTAGAATAACAGACTGGAAGCTTTAAAAGGAGGGTGGTGCTTGAAATCATTGTTCTTCCTCTGTTAACCATGGTTACCTGCAAGGAAACACGTGCAGTCATCATTGCTTTGCACAAAAAGGGCTTCACAGACAAGGATATTGCTGCTAGTAAGATTGCACCTAAATCAAACATTTATCGGATCATCAAGAACTTCAAGGAGAGAGGTTCAATTGTTGTGAAGAAGGCTTCAGGGCGCCCAAGAAAGTCCAGCAAGCGCCAGGACCGTCTCCTAAAGTTGATTCAGCTGCGGGATCGGGGCACCACCAGTGCAGAGCTTGCTCAGGAATGGCAGCAGGCAGGTGTGAGTGCATCTGCACGCACAGTGAGGCGAATACTTTTGGAGGATGGCCTGGTGTCAAGAAGGGCAGCAAAGAAGCCACTTCTGTCCAGGAAAAACATCAGGGACAGACTAATATTCTGCAAGGGGTACAGGGATTGGACTGGCGTGAAGTCATTTTCTCTGATGAATCCCCTTTCCGATTATTTGGGGCATCCGGAAAAAAGCTTGTCCGGAGAAGAAAAGGTGAGCGCTACCATCAGTCCTGTGTCATGCCAACAGTAAAGCATCCGGAGACCATTCACGTGTGGGGTTGCTTCTCAGCCAAGGGAGTGGGCTCTCTCACAATTTTGCCTAAGAACACAGCCATGAATAAAGAATGGTACCAAAACATCCTCCACAACTTCTCCCAACCATCCAAGAACAGTTTGGTGACGAACAATGCCTTTTCCAGCATGATGGAGCACCTTGCCATAAGGCAAAAGTGATAACTAAGTGGCTCGGGGAACAAAACATCTAAATTTTGGGTCCATGGCCAGGAAACTCCCCAGACCTTAATCCCATTGAGAACTTGTGGTCAATCCTCAAGTGGCGGGTGGACAAACAAAAACCCACAAATTCTGACAAACTCCAAGCATTGATTATGCAAGAATGGTCTGCCATCAGTCAGGATGTGGCCCAGAAGTTAATTGACAGCATGCCAGGGCGAATTGCAGAGGTCTTGAAAAAGAAGGGTCAACACTGCAAATATTGACTCTTTGCATAAACTTAATGTAATTGTCAATAAAAGCCTTTGACACTTGTGAAATGCTTGTAATTATACTTCAGTATACCATAGTAACATCTGACAAAAAGATCTAAAAACACTGAAGCAGCAAACTTTGTGAAAACCAATACTTGTGTCATTCTCAAAACTTTTGGCCACGGCTGTATATGCAAGGGCACAAAAAGGGGAAAAGGGTATATACAAGATGGCAGTGGTACAGTAATATTTTTGCACAATGTCTAAACAATAAAAATAACTTAAGTACAACTCTAACTTACCAAGTGCCGTTTGGTTTTTAAATAAAATTTTCCCCTTAAATTATAACCCCCTTCTCGATCACAGAAAACTCTTTGAATATTTGCTGGAAGTGAATTCTTTTTAGCTTTGAACATTATTTTGCTGTTTGAAATTCCACTAGATCCCTAAATTTTAATAATTATGACTTTAAAAATAATGTGTTTGTGTGATCCAGATATCCGACATTGTGAATGATTCTTATTGCTCTTTTTTGAAGAATGACAGTGAACTTTTGTAGTTGCTGCCCCAGACCTCTGCACAGTAATTTAAATATGGTAATACAAGAGAACAGTAAAGAATGTGGAGTGATTTGTGATGCAGAAAATGCTTTGCTTTATTTAATACTGAAATACTTCTTGAAAGTTTATTTTGTACATGTTTTATGTGAGATTTCCAACTGATTTTTTCATCTATTGTGACACCCAGGAATTTAATTTCATGAACCCTTTCAATATTAACCCCACATATCTGAACCTGCACTTGTGTATTAACCCTACATTTACCAAATAACATTATTTTAGTTTTGTTCAAATTTTATGATAATTTGTTACTATCAAACCATATGTTTAGTTTGCTCAATTCGGAATTGATCTCCTCTAATAGTAGGTCATTTTTATACCCTCTTCCCTCTGTTTCTCACTTTCTTTTACATGGTTTCTGGCCATCATCGCCTGTCCCTCTGGCCTCTCTATTCCTCTCCCTATGTGTTTTCCTCTCTATCTCTAAACCCCTGTGGCCTGTCTGTCAATGTTCTGCTTTTCATCCCACTGGCTCTCTGCTGCTATTTATAAAAGAGAGAGAGAGAGAGAGAGAGAGAGAGAGAGAGAGAATACAAATGGAAAAGCGAGGGCTGCTGGGAAATGGGTGAAAATGCTACAGGTTACCATGGTGACCCAACCTCCAGAGACCATGCTGTTTGTAATCATGCTCGCAACTCTTATTTAATACCAAACTCTTCATCCTCTCGCTCTTCTCTCACACTTACCTGCTTTGTTTGGAACTTGAATTGCTGTGAGAGGGAGGGGGAGGGAGAGTTCTTTATGTGGAACCCAGGACTGGGTTCCTTTGAACCTGGATTCTCAGTGCGTGAAATATACTTTTTCTAGAAATATTATTACTGTCTCATACTGCAAAGAGTTTGCTTCAAATTGGAGTCTAAAGCTGATTGATATTTGATATTATTAATATGGAATGATAGATAACAAGCATGGCTAATGTGACAGCATGCTTGGCTTTACCATATGCTGTAGTTCCATAACATTTTGTTTCAAGAAATACATAATGGATTATAAATAAAGTTCAAACTATATGAATATGATATATAAATGATATAGACAATAAATTACTGAATGTCTATTGCATTATCATATCTAAAAATATACCTCCACTCATTTAACAGCATAACATAAATGGGAAATACTGAAACTTTGTGCCTCCACATCATAGTCACACACTCACCGAGGGGAGGGCTCTCCCTGTTCCACAGGAGGAGCTGTTACTGTCCATCCTGCCCAAACACATTGCAGATGAGATGCTCCAGGGAATGAAGAAAGAGGAGAACCAGAATGAGATGCAGCAGTTTAACACCATGTACATGTACCGCCACGAGAACGTGAGGTAAACGCCATGACAACGTGAGGTAAACACTATGACACTGTCAGGTAAAGAGAGCAACAATGTGAAGAAAGTGCCCTATCAGCTAAAGCCACAAAGATTCCAGGTAAACACTGATAATGTCAGGTGAATTCTTCATGGACATTACATAGATGCAAGAGTATATGATAAATGTGACAACACAGTGTCTGATGAAGGATAGGCTTTCAGTCAGATGAGACTGCAGGCAGTGTAGTGAGACAGTATGTATTCTGTATCAAGTAAGATGGCATTTACTTGATACAGAATACATACTGTCTCACTACACTGCCTGCAGTGTAGTGAGACAGTATGTATTCTGTATCAAGTAAATGCCATCTTACTTGAGACAGTATGTATTCTGTATCAAGTAAGATGGCATTTACATGGTAAAGTATTGTGTGAATTTCCTGGACCCAAGAGCATGGCCTTTAACTCTCATATTATCTTCGAGGTCAATATGACCCAGTTCAGTGTTTGACGTCCGTTAACAAACAGTTAACCTTATTTTTTCATCTTGACACAATATGACTTTTCCTAAAAAGTTGGGATTAAGTAGTAACCATACAATACATATAATGTTTTCAAATGTCCTGTACCAAGTTTGTATACAAAGGTATTGTGTGGGGTCATTTGCAGGGGTAGCTGTTTATATTAAAATAAAATATACAACCATTTTTATTTTTTATCTCTGATTTTTTGTGGGCGATTCTGGTGGAACCTTCCCATACAGGTTTTAAACACATTTAAACTTTCTCTTACCTTCAGGCTCTAAAATAAGATGTATCATCACAGATTTTTAATATTTATGGATAAAAGGCTAGTCACTTGGGAAACACACAAAAGGTGAAACAGGAAGTGTCAAGATTTTTCTATTACAATAGTTCTGTGTCAGTTTAAACTTTTGGGGACAATTTGACCCCAAACAGGCGTCATAAAATGTCAAGATAATATGAGGGTTAAAAATTGTTCCAGTGGTCTGTATTGTTTGGAAAAGCATGCAGAAGAAACTTTTTTAGTGATTGTTCCAGCACACTACCAGTACAAAACCATTCCTAATTTATCAGGAATTGTACTGATTTCCATCAGAATTTGATAACTTTCAGGATTGGTGGAGTGCGAAGGCATTCAGTAGGACTATATGAATGACAAAAGAAAGTGACCATTACGATGATGTAATTTCTGTGACAATTAATTTTGATCAATCAATGTAACTATTAATCCAATCAATGGAACTACAGTGTTGATAGCTCCAACTGTTGGGTTTCTGTTGGGTTCTCTGGGTACCTGACCGGGGGTACAGACTAAATTTGGTTCCTGGAAATAGGTACTAGATGGTTCTGTTGATAATGGAATGCTTAAAAGATCCTGGTATCTTGGTTTTTGGTTACAGTGGGATATAATATGGAAAATATTATTTAAAGTCTCCAGAAGAAACAAGACATAATTCACACATTCAAATTTTTAACCTTTTATTAAGGCAGTTCTTCCCCCCTCCTCTTTTATCACAATTCCCCTTCCTCTGTCCTCCCCTTCCTTTCCCCTTCTGTCTCTCTCTTTTTACCCTCTCTCATCTGCAGTATCCTGTTTGCTGACATTGTGGGATTCACACAGCTCTCTTCAACCTGTAGTGCACAGGAGTTGGTCAAACTGCTCAACGAGTTGTTCGCTCGCTTTGACAAGCTGGCTGATGTGAGTCTCTATCTCTCTCTCTCTCTCTCTCTCTCTCTCTCTCATTAATGCTTCATCAGCATGACTGCATTGTAACAACGCATAAGTGATTTAGTACAGTTGCAAAAGAAAAATGATCCCTCCCTCCCTGTCTCTCTTGCTCTATCCGACTCACACACAACATACAGACACACAGGCGTAAAATCCAGGTTCAGAAAGTAAAAGTCCACCCCAGTATTTTGTTCCAATCCCCTGGATTTGCTAATTAGCACAATTCTTCGGAGATTGAACTAATTACTGAAATCAGCTGGCAGTTCACGGGTGGAAGAAAAACATGGCAGGAGTTTTACTTTCTACTTTCTCTACACCTCACACTACACACACACACACACACACACACACACACACACACACACACACACACACACACACAAGTAAATACCTAGCTACTGCATCTACCACAAACACAGTATAAAATATTTCTGAAGCATAAATACTGGCCTGTCTGGTTCTGGAGATATCTTGATTGAAGCACTGCATACATAAAAATGTCCAGTTTCTCTTTCATTTCAGAATTGACTGCCAGGGGGTAGGATATAAGGGACAATAAATAAAAATAAGCCTTATGTTATAATATGTTGTAAGCTACACCTTTCTTGTTCCTTGGATACTGAACTGTAAATGTGCACCATACTTCTGGCCATGCACCTATATTTGACAACCATGCCAGCCAAGCTGCCTCCAGAGGACCAATACCTTATTTGCCTTTGCCTTTGCCTTGCCTTGGGGGGATCCAACATGGAAATGAAGCTGAATAACAGGCTTCTTCCTCTTATCATAGTTCATGCTAGTGTATGGGATGAATTTCATAAACAGTTGCACAAACAAGTTTGAATCGCGGGAGATATCTATTGGGTTGCGGAATCGTGTAGGCTACAGCAACATTCCAATGCGATTAGGTCTATATGAACAAAGTATTAGTATTCAGTAATGTTACTCTGCATTTGTACAATTAAATAATGAAACTACTTAAGCCACATTTTTACTGCTTACATTTGACCGTGTTTCATATGATCACGGAAATGCCTACTTTATTTAATCTTGACCTTGACGCGTCATTACTCCTCACTGCACTCCACGAGAGATAGTGCCGATTCGCCAAAATGCTGAGAACAGTTACTCTTAATGCTCTTTGTTACTAGCTAGCTGAGCCTGTAGCTAATTGCTTTTATTTCAACATAAGATAATTACCTGCTTTAGCTAATCATCGCAATCCAGTCTTTTTGTAAAAAATCTGTAGGTTATTGAAATATTTGCTGTATTGAAATATTAGCTAGCTAATTTGTGTTTAAGTTTCCTATACTGGGAAAAGGAGAAGTGGCTAATAGGCTACATCCCAGCAAAAAGAGACACACCGACGATGAGTGTAACATTTTAATATGTGTAGCCTAATATTTTATCCTACGGTTGTCTGTCTGGCAGCTTTGAGCACTTTACCCTTAGCCTACTATGTTTCATTGATAAAGCCTAATGCCCTATTTGCACTGGACTAGCTTTACCTGGGGACCTTTGTGATTTGTAGGCTAATAATTGCAGTTGTCTGTGATCTTAATCCAGTGCAAATCTTCCAAGTTCATAATTTGTAATATAAAAATTCCACTGCAAATTAGGCTACCATATTTCGCAAAACACAGAGGTCATCTGATAGTAGCCTATTAGTCCCGTGTGAATCGGCATCTCAGTAATTTGGGGTGATATTTTTTTCTCCCGCAACGATAGGTCTACGTTGTTTTTTCCACGTCTTTTTCTGCATCTTTCTGGTTTGACAATTATGGATGCTGTGGTGGAAAATATAAATTTTGACAACATTTTTGGTGAGGTTTTTATGCCAAAAGTTTTTAAATGTAGGCTAGGCCTACTCTGGAATTGACTGAATTGAAAGTGAATTGTATCCAAGCCTATAGCCAACGTCAATGCACCAATCTGCATACCCTGCCTAGTAGGTAAGCTGCAGTAGGCAAGTTTGAAAATATACAAGGCAAAAAGACTTCCCCCTTTTTCACTCCTCCCTCCTATCTCTCTCCTAAGCCCCTCCCACCAAATTATGCTCCAGTGCATGCGCGGAGACAGGCAGACAGAGAGGGGTTTATTCTACCGGGAGGATCTTTTGCTTGTAGTTGCCCTGATTGGTAGCTACATAGCTACCCCTGATTGGTTGGTTTTTGGAAGACCGGCTTGAGATTTTTTGACAGCCTAGTACAGAGCCCAGGACATTCACAGAAACCAGATTTTTTCTCAGAACACTTGATTTCTTGATAGCTGCTGGAATGTAATGAGCAAAGTTAGTAATTTCACCAAAATTATATCGAAAAAATCTTGCCTACTGCACCTTTAAATGTGCAGAAATAACTCTTAGCGAACTGACAATGTGGAAGTAATGTTACGTTTCAATCATATCCGGTGAAAATCCTTGGGATTTGATCAGTAGGCTACATTCGAGTGAAATACAGACATCGTTTATCCCGTGCAAATGCTCTGCACGAAACACAGCCGGGGGGGGTTCTTAACTCTATAAACTTCACCCCTAGTGGTTGAGACGTATCATCTCAATTACAGTATTCATATTCATCTGAAATTATAAACTAGAGCTTAAAGAAAACCCCGTAAATTTTGACACAGTATTTTTTAAAAGGGTAGCCTCTTGCGAAAACCGCAGTTTCTCCAGTTACACTGCTGTGCAATAAATTAGGAGGGTGCTATTAGTAGCCCACAGCACTTACGACCTTCCTCTGACTACAGCCACAGACTGTAAAATGCATCAAATGCACCGTTTATACACGCTAAGAAAATCATGTTGACGTATAGAAACAATAATATTTTTTTAAAACGTTGTACAAATGAGTATTTGCCGTTTTCCCTTGCTTACTGTACTATATACAGTACCTGATCCACTTTCGGTTTAGAAGACACCTCATTTTTTGCTCCAAAATCTCTCGTATAAATATGTTTAAGAAACCAAGTACTTACCAGTATATTCAGCTACAGCTGTTTTCTCATGAACCCTGAAGAGTTTATCTTGTTATATTTCGCCAAAGTCCCGTACAGTCGACATTTCCGCAGTGACCACCCCTCGCACTGAGGGCTGAAATACGTTGCTGTACTTGTGTGAATACACACGCGCTTTCGTACGTTCTTTTTTAAACGTATTTAAATACATTAGGCGACGTATGTTATGGTTATTATATATATATACTGTATGTGACTATTCTGAAATAAATGTATTCTGTAGCAAATTTCTGAATGATACAGCTTCTTCTTCAGTTCAAACTTAAAACCATGGATTTTGCAGGGAATATTTTTTTAGATATTGACATTTAAATAAAACTAGTAGAAACCAGGAGGACATTGCCTCAAAAGGGCCAAAGTAAATAGGGTTAATTTCACTATGCTTTTTGTGATTAATTGGCTGCTAATTTCAGTATTTTGTCCCATCATTTAGCTTTTATAAAAACATGACATTATTATGCATTTGTTCATAATCATGTTAAAGCCACATTGCATTATTTAGAAAAAATTAAATAATGGAAGTCACTATGGAGTGTGTGCTAAATATATACAGTGCCCTCCACTATTATTGGCACCCCTGGTAAAGATGAGTGAAAAGGGTTATAAAAAATTTACCGTTTGGTGAATTTAGCTTAATCTCACACTGAAAAAATTAGAAAAACCCAACCTTAAATGAAGTAAATTTATTATGAGAAAAGAAAATCCCTCATTAAGAAATATTTATTTTTAACAAAACCACGTGTGCCACAATTATTGGCATTTATATATAGAATAAAGTAATCTTTTTAAATATTTGGTCGCATATCCTTTGCATGCCATGACTTCCTGATGTCTGTGACCCAACAACATCAAAATATTCTTGATATCATTTTCTGGTACTCTTACAAGTGATACTATAACGTCTCTACATTTGAATGGATCTCTATGGGAATTGGGGGTGGGACTAGATTTAGCGGTAAATTACACTGGAACAGTATGGTGGCAACACATGGTTGGCTAAATGGCTCTAAGTCATCAAGGGTCTGACGTATCAAACAAGCCTTAAACCATCACTCTGCTGCCAGAAATAGGAAATAGGAAAATTTGTCAGGAGAAACAACCCTTAAAGTCATCCATCCATATCTACTGCATATCTGACAGCAGAGGGATGGTTTGAGGCTCGTTTGATACCTCAGACCCTTGATGACTTACAGCCATTTTACCAACCATGTATTCCATACTGTTCCAGCATAGTTTACAGCTAAATCTAGTCCCACCCCCCAATTCCCATAGAGATCCATTCAAATGCAGAGACGTTATAGTATCGCTTGTAAGAGTACCAGAAAATAAGATATCAAGAGTCTTTTGATGTTGTTGGGTCACAGACATCAGGAAGTCATGGCATGCAAATGACATGCGACAAAATATTTTAAATGATTACTTTATTCTATATATATATAAATGCAGGGGTGCCAATAATTGTGGCACACATGGTTTTGTTAAAAATAATTATTTCTTGATGAGGGATTTTATTTTCTCATAATAAATTTACTTCAATTAAAGGTTGGATTTTTCTCATTTTTTCAGTGTGACATTAAGCTAATTCACCAAATTATAACCCTTTTTACTCATCTTTTTACTAATCTTTACCAGGGGTGCCAATAATAGAGTGTTCTGTAAATATTTACCACACACTCCAGAGTGACTTACGTTTTTTTTTTATACACACAATCCTTTTAACCCTCGTGTTGCAAATGACCCAGCAGTGAAAACCAGTAAATTAAAATTTTTCAGTATGAAATTCGATGACTTGTCCTGGAGTCACCCAACCATTAGAAAAAAGTTAAAAATGGCCCTTTTTTACTTTTTATAAAAGCGGTACACCATCAAGGTACTAAGATTTTCTTGGGTCTTTTTAAACCCTGCAGTTATGGAATGAGAAGTCATAATCAAAATTACGCACCGTACATCTATTACAGTAAAAGAATACTGGTCATAAATAGTGGTCACTTCACTAACAATGGTCAACACATTGTGCAAACACATTGTGTTCACTCTTTTGTATCTGGTACAGTGGCTCTTTGACACTCTTTCATCCATTCTCATGTATGTATCTTTCTCTTCAGAAATACCACCAACTGAGGATTAAGATCCTGGGAGACTGTTACTACTGCATCTGTGGCCTGCCAGATTACCGTGAGGATCACGCAGCCTGCTCCATCATGATGGGTCTGGCCATGGTGGAGGCCATCTCGTGAGTGCAGGGTGGTATGAATGTGGCCAGGGTGGGCCTGGGAGGGGCACTGTATTTTTGATAGATTAAATTACATTACGTGCATTTAGCAGATGGTCCAGAGTGACTTACACAACTTTTTTATCGTATCCATTTATACAACTGGATATATACTGACGCAATTCACGCTAAGTACCTTGCTCAAGGGTACAACGGCCGTGTCCTACCTGGGAATTGAACCTGCAACCTTTATTCAATAAAGAAGTGTGCCTCTGGCACCAGTTACTCCCCGTCCCTATCAGCTGCTTCATCCTCCGACCGCCTCCCACCTTTAGGGTACTTTTTTTAGTTACAAACCCTGTTCTCCATCCATTACACTACACTGGCGCTTTAATTGTTTCAGAGGTTATTGAAAATATGACATTCACAATTTTTCTTTTTTTCCTCCACAATTTGGAATATACAACAATATTCCCAGGCCTGTCCCATTGCTGTACCATCCAGACTATCATGCACATGCCTTGAGACAGGTGGCCAGCTGCTTGTTCTTTTTTGCAGTGTAGTCTACTATGTACAGCCGTGGCCAAAAGTTTTGAGAATGACACAAGTATTGGTTTTCACAAAGTTTGCTGCTTCAGTGTTTTTAGATCTTTTTGTCAGATGTTACTATGGTATACTGAAGTATAATTACAAGCATTTCACAAGTGTCAAAGGCTTTTATTGACAATTACATTAAGTTTATGCAAAGAGTCAATATTTGCAGTGTTGACCCTTCTTTTTCAAGACCTCTGCAATTCGCCCTGGCATGCTGTCAATTAACTTCTGGGCCACATCCTGACTGATGGCAGACCATTCTTGCATAATCAATGCTTGGAGTTTGTCAGAATTTGTGGGTTTTTGTTTGTCCACCCGCCACTTGAGGATTGACCACAAGTTCTCAATGGGATTAAGGTCTGGGGAGTTTCCTGGCCATGGACCCAAAATTTAGATGTTTTGTTCCCCGAGCCACTTAGTTATCACTTTTGCCTTATGGCAAGGTGCTCCATCATGCTGGAAAAGGCATTGTTCGTCACCAAACTGTTCTTGGATGGTTGGGAGAAGTTGTGGAGGATGTTTTGGTACCATTCTTTATTCATGGCTGTGTTCTTAGGCAAAATTGTGAGAGAGCCCACTCCCTTGGCTGAGAAGCAACCCCACACATGAATGGTCTCCGGATGCTTTACTGTTGGCATGACACAGGACTGATGGTAGCGCTCACCTTTTCTTCTCCGGACAAGCTTTTTTCCGGATGCCCCAAATAATCGGAAAGGGGATTCATCAGAGAAAATGACTTCACGCCAGTCCAATCCCTGTACCTCTTGCAGAATATCAGTCTGTCCCTGATGTTTTTCCTGGACAGATGTGGCTTCTTTGCTGCCCTTCTTGACACCAGGCCATCCTCCAAAAGTCTTCGCCTCACTGTGCGTGCAGATGCACTCACACCTGCCTGCTGCCATTTCTGAGCAAGCTCTGCACTGGTGGTGCCCCGATCCCGCAGCTGAATCAACTTTAGGAGACGGTCCTGGCGCTTGCTGGACTTTCTTGGGCGCCCTGAAGCCTTCTTCACAACAATTGAACCTCTCTCCTTGAAGTTCTTGATGATCCGATAAATGTTTGATTTAGGTGCAATCTTACTAGCAGCAATATCCTTGTCTGTGAAGCCCTTTTTGTGCAAAGCAATGATGACTGCACGTGTTTCCTTGCAGGTAACCATGGTTAACAGAGGAAGAACAATGATTTCAAGCACCACCCTCCTTTTAAAGCTTCCAGTCTGTTATTCTAACTCAATCAGCATGACAGAGTGATCTCCAGCCTTGTCCTCGTCAACACTCTCACCTGTGTTAACGAGAGAATCACTGACATGATGTCAGCTATTCCTTTTGTGGCAGGGCTGAAATGCAGTGTAAACATTTTTTTTGGGATTAAGTTCATTTTCTTGGCAAAGAGGGACTGATAGCAATTAATTGCTATTCATCTGATCACTCTTCATAACATTCTGGAGTATATGCAAATTGCCATCATAAAAACTGAGGCAGCAGACTTTGTGAAAATGTATATTTGTGTCATTCTCAAAACTTTTGGCCACGGCTGTACTATGCAGCACTATGTAGTCATTGCACCAGTGGCAGCACTATTTTGCTTGCAAAGGCAGACAGCACACACCCAGCTAACCATATGAGTCACTCGTAGATGTAGGAAATACCTTGCTGATCAAATCCATTCCTCCCTGGTTAATGCTATGGCCAAGTATGCAGTGCCCTGTAAGGCTGCAAGCCACAGTCTGACAGTCAGGATTTGATTCCAAACCAGGGGCACACCACTGCACTGAGGTTCAAATGCTGTAGCAGGATTCACATGTGATAGCCCCTATCAGTCACATTTTGAGTGAGTGCTTGGAAAATATTGGGACTATGTTTTGGTACCTGACTGTGATAATCCATCAAGTCTAAAATCTGCAAAAAGACTGTCTTCTCCTGCAGTACTGCTTACACTCTTCTGCATTGCTCTGGTGCTGGCTGTGTTGCTTTAATGCTGACTGTGCTGGGTCTACACTGTTCTGATGATGCATCAGCATTCGCTCTGATGCTGGCTGCTTTACTCTGAATCTGGCTGTGTTGCTTCTGATGCTATCCTGGCTGTCCTCAGGTACGTACGTGAGAAGACTAAGACGGAGGTGGACATGCGTGTGGGGGTGCACACGGGTACCGTGCTGGGAGGAGTCCTGGGGCAGAAGCGCTGGCAGTACGATGTGTGGTCCACTGATGTCAGCGTGGCAAACAAGATGGAGGCAGGGGGGATCCCAGGGTAGGAGGGGGTACTGACAATACCCTTCAGAATGGAACAGTCTGTGTACTCCATTATACTTCTACACCTATAACATACCTGAGCTACTGTTGTGGGTGGCTGGATCATCTGGGCGGAGAATATATAGGTCAGGATGAACAGCATACTAAGAGTATACTTAATGAACACTGAGGATATACTTGGGGAACCCTTTTAATATACTGAGGGAGCACTTGCACTTAGGGTATGTGTAGTCACCTCACAATATTCTGGTTTTGTTTTCCTTACCAGCTTTGAAACAATATATGCTAACTGTGTGCATGGCCCTCCAATGACTCAATCTTAGGCTGTTAATAGGTACACCGCAATTCACTTCACAAATGGCTAATAAAAAGCACTTAAGGTGGGGAACTCACCTCAACCACTACCAATTGTGAGGCACTAGTGCAACACACATCACCCTGAATGCTTCATGCTGCTGAAATGGGTGGCATGATAAAGCAATGGACCTATTCTGGCTTAAGACGAGATCATCTTCAGTGAAAAGAAATAATAAAACTACCATATTATTTTTGATTGGGGAAATGGCACCATCTGGTGGATGAATGGAAGTGTACTTAAGTTTACACTACAGCAGACACTGCCTGAGCTAGATCAAGTATTTCTGAACTTTATCCACAATATTTTAACAACATTTCTTCTGCCTCAGCCTCTTCCAAAGTTACTAGTACAGTACCCATAGCAGAACTACATCCACAGTTTCTGAATTTGTTCTGAATTATGGGTGTTGTGTGTGTGTGTCCGAGGCGCGAGTTTACGAGATTCGACTCACAAAGGTAGGTCCCGCGTGGAAAGCCACACTCATTGACCCACCCGTTAGGAAGGGGCCGGACAACGATGCCTGTCGGCCACCGCCTTCTGTTTGGTCGAAGCGCGTAATAGGGAGGAACGTACACGCTTCCAAACCGCTTGACACCTGCGAACGAAGGAAGCGGTGGAAGGAACTTCCGCATCTCTCTCCAGCTCAGGAAACAAGGGAGGCAAATAACCCAAATGAGCCTCAAAAGGAGAGAGGCCGGTAGAAGCGTTGCGCAAAGTGTTATGAGCGTATTCGGCCCAGGCGAGGTGACGACTCCAGGATGTGGGATTGGATGCAGCCAGACACTGAAGTGTGTTCTCCATGCTTTGGTTGATGCTTTCAGTCTGTCCATTGGTTTCGGGATGAAACCCGGATGAGAGACTGACAGATGCCCCCAACTAGGTACAAAAAGAGCGGCAGAATTTGGTGGCGAACTGAGGACCGCGATCTGACACCACATCCAGGGGGAGACCGTGCACCCTAAAGATGTGGTCTACCATTAACTGCGCCGTCTCGGGTGCGGACGGCAGTTTGGGGAGAGCGATGAAGTGAGCCGCCCTCGAGAACCGGTCAACCACCACCAAGATAAGGGTGTTCCTATGGGACGGCGGCAGACCGGTTACGAAATTGAGGGCGATGTGACTCCAGGGATGACTGGGAACGGTAAGTGGACGTAAGAGACCCGAGGGAGAAAGCCGTGAACCCTTGTTTTACGGGCTCAAGTAGAACATGCGGTGACAAATTCCCATGCATCGCTTTTGAGTTTGGGCCACCAAAACCGACGAGAAATAAAATCCTTAGTCCGGTGAACGCCCGGATGAGCCACCAATTGCGAAGCGTGACTCCACTGGAGAACCCGTGACTGCAACTGATAAGGTACAAACAGACAATGGGGCGGACCCCCACCTGGGCCGGGCTCGGAACGTATAGCCTTCCGCACAGCCCTTTCAATAGCCCACCTGACTGGGGTCACAATTTGAGAGCTAGGGACCACAGGCTCGGGACCTGATTCCTTGTCGGACCGGTCGAAAATGCATGACAACGCATCAGGTTTAATATTCTTAGAGCCCGGGCGATAGGTCAGAATGAAATTAAACCTGGTAAAAAATAAGGACCAACGGTCTTGTCTCGAGTCTTAGCCTGTTGGATATATTCCAAATTTTTATGGTCCGTCCAGACCATAAAGTGGTGCTCCACTCCCTCTAACCAATGGCGCCACTCTTCCAATACCCGAAACAGGTGCAAGGATAATTGCCGGGTGAGATACAAACACCGGGACGGAGGCGAAAAAAATCCAATAGAGCTTCCCGACGACGCCAAAAGGAAAACCAAACGGCGAAACAGCAAAGGCTGTTAATAACCATGACAATACCCTCAAATTCTGCATTCTAAAACCAGCAATTCGCTCCGAATTTTGTTTTCAAAACAGTGGCTTAACCATGACCACATCGCGGACTAATCAGCTGTGAGATTGACCTTGCCAGTAGCCAATTCACCAGCTGGACATTTCACAGTGACCTGTTACACCGGCGCTATTTCACGGAAAGAAAAATAAAAGGGAATTGGATAAACATCGTTCGAAAACTGGAGTAAACATAGGTGCTAATTTCAGAAGGTGGTGAGATTTTCGGAACAAATTGGTTTAAAGACAGACTGGACAGGTAGGTCAAAAGTAAAGAAAATGTACTGAACGCCATCCCAAACAATGATGTCACCAAAGTATAATGACTGCCCTCTCCTGCATTACAGAACAGCTGCAGTTCATTCAGATTAAAATAAAACAAGACTTCAAACCTTCACAAACCTTCACTCACTATTGTGAGTGTCACTTTATAAATACAGTGAGCACCATAATTAATTGGACAGTGACACATTTATTGTTATTTTGGTTTTGTACTCTAGCACTTTGAGTTTGAATTGATACAATGAGGTTGAAGTGCGGACTGCCCCCCCCCCCCCCCCCCCATTTTCAGGCATCAAAAAATATTGGACAGTTTAACATAATGTACAATAAAGTCATCATTTATTATATTTGGTCACATATCCTTTGCATGCCATGACTTTCTGATGTCTATGACCCAACAATATCAAAAGACTTTTGATATCTTATTTTCTGGTACTCTTACAAGTGATACTATAGCTTCTCTGCATTTGAATGTACTCCCTGGTGGAGTTTTCCCCTGAGCCGTCTCTGAGTCTTGCATTTGGGTCCGGTCCCCCCTGCGGGAACCTTAACATGAACCGTTTAGAAATTATCGAACCTTTTGTACATAGTCTCCCCCATTTTTAGGCATCAAAAAATATTGGACAGTTTAACATAATTTAGAATAAAGTAATGATTTTTAACATTTGGTCGCATATCCTTTGCATGCCATGACTTCCTGATGTCTGTGAATATCAAAAGACTTTTCATATCTTATCAAGGCAGGAACAAGACAGCAGGAACAAGGCGTGGCAGGAACATGGAGGGGTCTATGACTAGGAGGGGTCAGGAACAGGGAAGGGTCAGGAACTATGGAGGGTCAGGAACTGGGAAGGGTAAGGAACCAGGCTGAACGGCACTCC
This sequence comes from Synaphobranchus kaupii, assembly GCA_029718625.1. Classification (NCBI taxonomy): domain Eukaryota; kingdom Metazoa; phylum Chordata; class Actinopteri; order Anguilliformes; family Synaphobranchidae; genus Synaphobranchus; species Synaphobranchus kaupii. The sequence goes on from CM056381.1 coordinate 56,614,612, forward strand.
GGCCGTGGGGGTCAGGAAACATGGCGGCACTCCGGCCGTGGGGTCAGGAAACATGGCGGCACTCCGGCCGTGGAGGTCAGGAAACATGGCGACACTCTGGCCGTGGGATCAGGAAACAGTCAGGAAACATGGCGGCACTCCGGCCGTGGGGTCAGGAAACATGGCGGCACTCCGGCCGTGGGGGTCAGGAAACATGGCGACACTCCGGCCGTGGGGGTCAGGAACGAGGGCGGCACTCCGGCCGTGGGGGTCAGGAAACATGGCGGCACTCCGGCCGTGGAGGTCAGGAAACATGGCGACACTCCGGCCGTGGGGGTCAGGAACGAGGCGACACTCCGGCCGTGGGGTTAGGAAACAGTCAGGAAACATGGCGGCACTCCGGCCGTGGGGTCAGGAAACATGGCGGCACTCTGGCCGTGGGGGTCAGGAAACATGGCGACACTCTGGCCGTGGGGTCAGGAAACATGGCGACACTCTGGCCGTGGGGGTCAGGAACGAGGACGGCACTCAGGCTGTGGGGGTCAGGAACGGGTGCGGGGTTCCCGCGGATAGCGCGGGGGCCCGCGGTCTGGGCCAAGCGCGCAGCCAAGGGCTCAGGCGCTCAGCCTGGGGTTCAGGAACTCAGCCTGGAGGGGACGAGGGAGCCTGGAGGGAAACGAGGGAGCCTGGAGGGAAACAACAGGACTAGTAGGAACTAAAACATGAAACAAGACTAAACTAAGAAACAAGACATGACTATGGAGGAACATAACGAGAGGGAACATAACGAGAGGGTACATAACAAGACGGAACATGGCGAGACAGAACAAGACAAGACCAAACACGGGAAACCCAGCTCACGCGCAAACATAAGACGAGCACACAAGACAGTCCGTCCCCGAACAAAGTGACGGGGCAGACTATATACAAGACATGACGAGGACAAAACGAGCAACAGGTGGGAGAAGGCTAACGAAGACATGAGAGGAAAACACAATGCAGGTGTGGGGAGTGCAAGACACAAGTTGGAGGGTGAGAGAGAAAACACGGGGTGGACTATGAGACAATAGGAAAACCGGGGACGGAACCCGGGGGCCTCATAGTTCATCCAATATGGATGAAAATACCCTCAGATTAAAGCTGACAGTCTGCACTTCAACCTCATTGTCATTGGGTACGTTTACATGCACACTAATACTCGATCTGAACCCAGTTATGGCAATACTCTGGTTACTGAAATGGTCATGTAAACACCTATAATGTAAGGTCATAATCCGTGTTTTCGAAACCCGATTAACAGCCCTGGTTTTTTGAACAAACACCTTTCTCCGGTTTCTTTCGGCTTTTCTAAACTATGCATGTCAGGCAGAAGAGGCGGTGTAACGTCAAAGTTATTCCACCCGTCAACATTTGCTATGCCTGGGGTTCCTTCAGCATCTCACTTCCAGAATTTTATTATTAAATTAGCATTTCACTGGTGAAAATATATTGTTCAGTGTTACGTGCTTGTGTTTGTACTAGCTAGTTTGTGGCTAGCACATTAAATAACTGAAATTATCAGGAAATTGGCCAGATTTAGAGATCAGTAAAGCTAGCTAGTACAATAATATAAATCAACCACTAGTAGCAATTAGCTATAAATAACTAGCTATAATAATATTAATAGCCTACTTACGTAAATTTTTGACGGGCGGATCATTTTTGTCCTTACAACGGGAAGCAGTTAGTAGCTACGTTTTCCACAGAGCCGATTATGGAGAGAATCATGTAAATGCAGCTTTTGGAGTAATCACATTTCTTACATCCATGTGAGTGCAATAAGTTAACTACTGGCGTAAGCTGTATGCATGTAAACGTACTCATTGTATCCTTTCAAACTCAAAGTGCTAGAGTACAGGACCAAAATAACAAAAAATGTGTCACTGTCCAATGAATTATGGTGCTCACTGTGTATAGGAAGCAATAGATTCATTGCCAGTAGATATTCATCAATTCATATTCACTTAAATTAGAAGAAGAGGAGGAGTTATATCTCAGCAACATCATTTCCTATAATTTTTTCTACATGCAGAAAAAAATTTGGTTTTGACACATGAAATACAGGTCATACTAATTAATCTGAGAGTAAGCCGGAAGATACCAGATTATGATTTTTTTTTTACAATCTTTTGGTCTGTATCACAGGCGGGTCCACATCTCTCAGAACACGATGGATTGCCTGCATGGGGAGTTTGAAGTGGAGCCGGGTAATGGGGGAGAGCGCTGTGACTACTTGATGGAGAAGGGCTATGAGACCTTCCTGGTGGTTGTTCCCAAGGGACCTGATGGCAAGAATGGACTCAAGGGTCTGGTGAGCAGCATCTCTTAACAAATCTGTCACACCTCTATGTGTGTGTATGTGGAGGGGAGGGTGATTATATAGAGCTCTGTTGTGTTGTGGATGTGGAGGATTGTGCATTTGCCTCTCAACTGAATAATGCACTATTATCTATCCATCTATCAATCCATCCATCCACCATTTGTTCAAGAAGCTGTCTGTTGACTCACCCACTGGAAACTCTCCGGCATTGATAAACACGACAGAAAGCAATGGGAGCATCCGTACAGCCTGCGCGACACCAGTGGATCCTGAGGAACTGGACACACAGGTACAAAATACCCCATGCTAAACACAGATTTTAGCCCCTACCTTAATACTAAACCCAGATTCTAACCACTTACATTAATACTAAACCAGGAATCTAACCCCCATCTTAATGCGAAGCCCAGATTCTAACCCCCTACATTAATACTATTAATAACAGAAAACCAGGTTTTAAGTGAGAAGTTTGGCTTGGTCAAAAGCAACAAAATACAGGAAATTGAAATGATCACCGCTAGCCATAGCTACTTCAGCTGTCTACACTATCATGGATTTCAGGTACTCAGTTTTTTATAGTTCTGAAAAGGCTTTGTATTTGGCTACTGCAGTTTTGTGTAGGCTATTTATCTTATGCCTTATACCAGTCTTGATACCAGCTAACTTTTGATAATATTGATAGATAGCGTGGATCGAAATCTTTTGGTCTGTTTACATTTCAAATCCTTTTTAAAATACTAAAGCTATGGGTAGACATAATTGTATGCCGTGATTGCATTCACCTATTCAATGTGTACTTTCACCTATTGTTTTTACCCTTTTAACAGTACTATGTATGACATATCAGGAGAACTAGGCCTACATATTATATATACATGCTATGAGTGAAATTTTATCGGCTACTACTCTGTAAGTCAACAGTGTATGGTGTTATATATTTGATACTATTTAGGTGCACAAGTGATTTTCATTGGTGGTGGTATAAGCCTAGGCCACATGTCCAGTATAGGCTACTCCTTGTATGGATGGTTCTAATCTGCAAATTAAGAGTAGAATCTACGATGGTGTAAATCACAATGAAAAACTGCTGTATTTATGCACTCGCGGTGCATAAAGAACAGGTGATATTTAGTACACTCTGCTGCATAAAATAATCAGCATCACATACACAAATGCCACCCTTAGGGCTCTATTTTAATAAACCAAACGCAATGGTGAACACAAGAGTAAGCGCTTGGCGGTATCGCTCTGAGGGCGTGTCGGCGAGAAATTTGGTAATTTCATGACGGCAATCTTGGCGCATCTGATGGCGGTATTGCTAAAAGGCTGGGTTTAAATGTCCAAGGTGTGTCTCTATGGTAGCCAATCAAATTGTTGTTCTCATGCTTTAAAAAAAAGCCAGTTGGAACACAATCGCTCCATGCAATTTCATAATGAGCAACCCAAACGCACTGGACCGTCAACGACAAGAGCGATTTTCCGCACAGGAATCAGACATACTTGCAACAGAAGTACAGGCTAGGACTGTAGTAATTTATGGATCACAATCCACACCACCTCGTCTCCCAGAAGTTCGGAAGGCACGGGAGGAGGTGGCGAATGCATTAATTAGCCTACATTAGGTGATGTAGGCATAATTATGATTCAAATGGTAGGCTTATGATTCAACTGTGTCAATGTGTAATTTATATATTATAGGCTATTGGCCTACATGATCGCAAGTTTCTTGTAAGCTGTCCTGTTTTATTCTAGTAGTTTAAATTAAAATTAATTAATTAATAATAATTATAGGCTATTTGTTCATTAAATGGAAGTGTAATGTTGGCATCACCTATAGACACTACATAGAACTACATGACTAATAAGTTGCCAAATTGCCAGAGTCTATTGCGTTGCCGCTAAGAGGTGGTTCCAGCTGATCATAACGCAATGGGTTTTCGTTGGTTCAAATTGTCACTGAGCCAAAAGTATTTTAGAACACGCCCCAGACAGCGCCACCCATCCCACTGCAGCGCAAGCGAAAGGATGTTATGTTGAGAATTTGTTGATCCTAGCGGTATTGCTGAGAAACGCCATAGCGCCAGTTTTAAGACGTTGATGCTGTCAACAAGCTTGCGTTTGACTATACCGTCCCCTTGCGCTGGTTTGCGCCGGTTTGAAAATAGAGCCCTTAATGTACTAAAGTGCATTGTAGATGCATAGCCTATGTCTAAACCTACTCAATTTAATTCAGTTTTATTTGTATAGCACTTTCTAAAGAGGATTGTTACATATGCTGTACAAAAGGAAAATTGGGCAAAAACCAGGCCTGAACCCCCATACACCAAATAGGGTAAAAATTACCCAGTGGGAAGAAAACACTGAAACGGTGGCAAGATAATACTCTTGTGGGACTTCTATAATGCAGCAGTTGTAGGTCACTTACCACTCTGAAAACTATGAATTAGGCTCTTTGCGAGAGGTTTTGAACCAATCTGCTCAGTGATGAGTAAAGGTGTTTAAAATATAGTAGTCCGACATAGCTACAGAACTGTATAGCAGTCATTTAAAAAATAGAATACTTGAAATGCCTGAGAGTGTAGAGAGCCGAAGTATGACTTGGTGGTCCACATTTGAATTTCTGTTATAACAACTAAATTTTGGAAAAAGCCAGCACCCATGTAAATTATAGTTTTGGGCTGCGACTGTGTCTTTATTAAACTGGCCCAAGTGTTTTTTACAGAATATGCAATGAAGTAGGCCTAGGCTACAATGCAATATGCGTTTTGTTCTTAATTATAGTGTGATAAATTCACAGCATTATGTAAGAGCAAGCGGAGATATGTGTTACAGATGTGTCGCTATTGATTGCATTGAATATTGTCACTGAAATTTTTCATATCAGGAAGGGTGCTAGCACTTTCAATAATGCTTCAAACTCGCCCAGTATAATATCTAAAGTAGCCTCTCGGTGAACAAAGGTCATTGTATAACTTGAGCTCTTGAATGATGGAACTCATGTTCTTGTCTTTTTTTAAGAATGGGAAGACTCGTCATCGCTTGTCATTGTCAAAATAGAATAAGCTTTTCTCAAAATATAATGTTGCGCTTGGCTCGTCTTGCGCTCGTGTTCCTTCAGTGTCTCGACTCTCTCCAATATTGTGAATTTGGATTGCAGTACCCATTTTAAACGCTCGGTGTCAATGTTACATATAGCTCCTTTAAGTCATGTTGCAGTTGTTTCAATGTTATTTTAACAGAACAATATTAAGATAGTAATATGCGTGTACATAGGCATGTGCACAACACACATACACCCTCCTCCTGTTTGTTATAAACAGGGGTGAACACAAAACCTACATAAAAATATCAAGATTAGGCTACAATGTGAAATATTATCATTATGTATATCAAAAAATGCATAATAATAAAAGGGTCCATCGGTCAAGGACAACATTCCTGTCTCTCAGCGAACCTTAAATTGCGTTTATCCCGGAAACTTCTATCATCTTCTGGCAGCTGAGTTGGAGACAAATTCCTGGTGTCCCTATATGCACTCCTATATGCAATGAATAGCCTACATTCAAGTCCCCATCACACCTATCATTCAAAATGGGTAAAATAGAAGTTTGCGATGAACGGTGAAAAAATAAATGTCTCAGTGATTACCAAACTTTTGAATGCTAGTGTATGTGAAATGTAAGGGAGCCCACTCCATGTAGATATGCGATGCTACATGTGAGGTTACACATGTATTCGCAAATTATCCTGGATCAAGCTACGACTCTATATTGGCCAATAGTTTCTTCAGTCTTCAGGGGGGACAATCTTCTGTTAGGCGACAATGCATATCTATCAAAAACTTTGCTGATAACAACTATATCATGCCTATAGCCTGTCAATGCATGAATTGTCATTCAATCTAAAGCTCATGAAAGACATCTGGAGTGCTGAAAATGCGCTTCAGATGTCTGGATCATAAGACAGGTGGAACATTACAATACAGCCCTCTTCATCTACAGCCTGTAAGTAAATGGAATGGTTTTGATTGAAAAAGGTTCTAAACTTCTAATCATTTTAACCATATTCTTCATATTTTTCTAATTACAATGACCAACAACAACAGGATTTTTAAAGAGAACTGAAAGTCTAATTAAGGAAAATAAACATTTTCAACAATTAGAAACAAAAACAAATTTGAAGCACATTATACAATTAATTCAGAGAATTTTAATGCCATATATTCTCTGCATGCATGCTTTAACTTTGTGCATGAGCAGGTCTGTTTCGCCAGCTGTAAATCCCTCTTCTCACTGTCTTACAAAATCCGTCATTATATTAGCAATCCGCCAAGGTATAAATGCAGGTGGCTTTTAAAGAGAATGGGAGATGACACTCTGATTGGTTTATAAGACACACCTATAGTTAATGAAGAGACTAAATTGAGCTCATTTGAACCTTGTGCCTTAATTTTTGCTCAAATTATCCGCTGTCTAACTAGCAAAAGTGGCCCTGGACATGTCCTAAATGCACTTGCGCCATGCATTTTAGACCATGTGCTAAGAACGTAAATATAGAACCCCAGCTCTCATTTCTTCTGTCATACACAGCTTGGGAGGCTATTAGTATTGTAATGCAAAATGTCTACATCTTATGTCTGCAAAAGATATGACCATGTGTGACCCCTTTCCTGTCTCAGGTGGTAAACCCCTCCTTTCCGAACCCACGCCGTCGGCTTCGGCTGAATAACCTAGCGGAGAGGGTGGCTAATGCTCAGGAGGACGAGCAGGAGCTGAACAAACTGCTGAACGAGGCCCTGCTGGAGCGGGAGACAGTGAATACGTAAGTGCACTAACCACAAGATACTAGCTATTAACAATGACCACACAGTCAGTGCCCTCCAAACATATTGGCACTCTTGATAATGATGAGCAACATCACAGGTAATAAATTATATTATATTCCTAGAAAGTTATATTATTTTTAAATCTATTGCTCATAGAAAAAAACGTTTTAACAAGTAATATTTTTACCTCACAAAAACATAGATGTGAGTATGATTGGCACCCCTGTTTCAGTACTTTGTGCATTCACCCACTACTGAGTGGCTTTCTGTAGTGTTTTAATAGATTGTTGACCATATTATTATTTTATTTTTTTTTACCATTCCTCCAAAAAGAATCTGGATTTTTCAAGAGATTACATTTTATGGATGGATCTTAGGACATACCTGGTCATTGAAAATATGTCACTCTCATGTTCCTGGTTAAAATTAGCAGTAGCGTCCAATAGAGTGGGAGGAGGGCAAGGACTGGTTCTGCATAAGACACCAACAATAACGTAGTTACCATTATTGTACAACTAAATATTTACATGAATTTATCCCCCTTTCTTCTGCATTTACTCCCTCCTCTCTCCCCTCCCCTACCCTCTTTCCTTTCCTTCCCTCCCCATTTCCCCTCTTTCCTTCCTTTCTCTAATCCCTCTCCCTCCCCTCTCCCTTACCATTCTGCCCTCCTTTCCCCCCTCCCCCTCTCTCCCCGCTATCAGTCTCAAAGAGAAGAACACAGACATGCTGTCCTTGCGTTTTGTGGATCCAGAGCTGGAGATGCGCTACTCAGTGGATAAGGAGAAGCAGACTGGAGCTGCGTTCAGCTGCTCCTGTGTGGTCCTGCTGTTCACCGCGGCCATGGAGACCCTCATTGATCCACAGTATGTGCAGTATATCCTGCCATCTCAACTAACCAAAGGATGGTTTTAAAATGTGCTTTTAAAGGATGCTTTTTTAAAAGGATGGTTTCAAAACATTTTATGGTGGAAAGTCATGATGTTCTCCCTTTTTCTTTCCCTTTCCTAATATCTCTCTCTCCATCTTTCTGTCTCTCTCTCTCTCACACACTCTAACTCTTCTCTGTCTTTCTTAGGCTGACTGTGAACTATGTGACACTTGTTGTTGGGGAGGTCTTGCTACTTATTCTCACCATTTGCTCACTGGCAGCCATCTTCCCCAAGGTAATTGCCCTGCTCTTTCAACCTGTACACCTCTTTCCATCTATTATTGCCATTGTAGGGTCTTGCTATCCAAAAATGATGGTGTTGATGATAAAAGTAACAGATGACAAAGAGGAATTCCCATCTATTATATTTAATAAACACAACCAGTTGTGGGAAGCATTACAGATGCATTCTTCAAGCAAATATTCTATTACATCAGCTTATATAGGTTTCCAGAGCCAAAGAGCTGTGGTTTTATCCTATAAGATCTGTGTATTGTACATTTCCACTTATATGGTAATCAGACACAGACCCGTGAGATTCTTGTGGGTCTGCAAGAAGTACCAGGACTGAGAGAGGGGAAAAGGACCAGAGCACTTCTTTGTCTAACCTACTTCACATACAATGGATAGAGAGGAATATAAGCAATTCTTAATTTCTGCTGAATAATTGGAAAATATGTTTATCAATATTCATATTGGGGCTTATATTACTGATTATATGAGTAAACATTTTCATTTTTTCACTTTAACCCATCACCATTCATCTAGGAAGAGAAATACAGATAGATATTGAATGAATGAGACAATAGTGGTAGTCATGCTGATTATGTTGGTGTTAACCCTTTCATGCATGGAGTCCACTACAGTGGACAGGCTTTTCAAAGTCTATTTTAACATAGTCAAAAACATTTGTGATCTCCAACAAATATCAGAGCAGATTCCTTGCACCTTTGCCTAAATTTTGATATGCTCCATCTTGTTACATTTTATTGGCTTTTCTAGTTTTGATACAGTGAAGGTCAAAATGGCAGGTGGAGGTGGAAACATACAAATTTCCTCTGGTGTAGCTGTGAAAACCTTCTATTCCTAGAGAACAGAGCATGTTAAAAAAATATATTCTTATTAGGGAAGATGCAAGGAGCAGAATTAGTTATATTTGTAACAAAAAATTACTGTAGTTCTTGTATTGTATACGAAAAACATGTATTAAGAGTTGTAATCTGCATGTGTGGTCTATGTTTTCAAGGGGCCATTTGGGGCACATTTCTGTGACCTAGGCGGGTGAAACACATGCGGAGTTTGATGTGAAAAAAATATTGCTCTGTTTTGTAATAATTCATACATGAAAGGGTTAATGAATTTCTGCAAATTGATCTGTTTATTAAGAAATAATTAATGAATATCTGTGTAATAGATGTTCCCTAAGAAGCTGGTTTCCTTCTCTATTTGGATCGACCAAACACGCTGGGCCCGCAATACATGGGCCATGGCGGCCATCTTTGTCCTCACCATGGCTGACATTGTGGACATGGTGAGCAACACCATCCTGTTTTCATACAATTAATGTAATATAATCAAAGAAGGAAGTTGTCAAATAATTGGCAATGTGTGTGTGCTGGTCCATCAGGATCTGACATTGAAGGAAGCATCTCTGCCCTCATCACTTCACAGACACTGTGAAACACCAGCTGTCAGCAATGCTATAATATATGACGTTTCTCTTATGTTGTCATATTGTTGATTTTGTGCAGATGTTACTGTGATGTTGTTCTGTTGTTAATCTGATATTACCCTTCTGATTCTGATGTAGTGCTGATTTTGCTCTGATTTTAGTCTTATGTTGCTCTGATGTTGTAGCTAAGCTGCCTGCAGCCCCCTTTCTTGCTGAAGAACAGCAGTAGCAATATGGAGCTTTTTGTGGGACCACCAGAAGGAGAGGGGGGCTGTGTGGATAACCCCAAATACTACAGCTACATAACTGTGCTGGCGCTCGTGGCAACGACCATGCTGGTGCAGGTCAGTCACATGGTCAAGCTCACCCTCATGCTGCTCATCACCCTGTCTATCGGTGTGATCAACATCTACAGCTGGCGGGACATCTTTGGCCAGTACGACCGTATCCGCTTTAAGGAATACACGTGAGTATTATTCCTCGTTATTTACATAATAGGGCTGTAAACCACAAGAAAATATTTTAATATTTTTTCCCATTAGCTGAATTAAATTTGCCGTTTCATGTTTTTAATTGATTTCTAATTGTGTCTGTGAATTTATCCATAAGATTTTTTTCCATAAACTGAAATTACATCAATCACATATAGTGCTCGTTGCTTCTTAGTGGGAGTGACAACACAGCAGCTGTGTTTAATATAATGTTGTTACCTCATTGCACTTAGTTAAAAACTCCTGATGTTGTATCTAGAAATCGCTAGTCCTAACTACACTAAGGAACAATGGCAAATTAACAATAGCAAATTATATACATTTTTTCTCAAAAAGATTTTGATAATTCCAGGGGGAAATGGCTCCTTTTCAATCTTGACCTCTCAGATCTTTCAGATATTTGACACCCATAATGTAACCTTGGCATAATGACCATTGGTATACTTTTAAGAAAATTAGGGACAAAGTGTCAAAACAAAATTTGATCATTTATCAGTATTTTAGGGTGACATGTTCCTTTAATGATGGTTTGTGGGTTTTTTTTTTTCAAAAGTATACCAGTGGTCAATACTCCAAGGTTATATTATTGGTGTCAAATATCAGAAATATCTGATAGGTCAAGATTGAAAAGGAGCCATTTCCCCCTGGAATTATGTCCATTTCAACATATACAGTGTAAGTGATTTCTAGTGGTACTAGTGGTTGTTATGATTGAGCAGTAGCATTAAAAACAGTATGTGCAGCAGTAGCTTCAGTGGTAATTAGTTAATATTTCTGTTCACAGGCCTTATATAGTTCCTTCCATGTACTCCATGACTGTAATGATCATCATTATGATGTTGGGCTTCTACTATTTTGCACGCCACGTATGTATCTTCGCCCTCATTCTGCTTATTGCTCCCTTTTCCCTGTATGGAACTCACTTCATGTTATAGACAATATGAATGCACCTTGTGTATAATATTACAAATATAGTGATAATGTTTTTTTTTTCAACTTTAGACAGGGTGATCTCTTCTTTTGTACAATGCACAAAATGTGGACTACGGTACCAGTCTTACAGTGACTCTGTAGTACACCACTTGATAGCTATGCATGGAAAGAGGGTGGACTGCCCGCTTTCCCTTTTTTTTTTTAAAAAGAGAAAAAGTTTCAATCAAAGGTTGCAAACAATATCTAAAGACAGTTCTCTCCACTGTCCCCCAGATGGAGAAGCTAGCACGCACTCTTTTTTTGTGGAAGATTGAAGTGCATGACCAGAAGGAGAAGGTTTATGAGATGAGGCGCAGGAATGAGGCACTGGTCACTAACATGCTGCCGGAACATGTTGCTCGACATTTTCTGGGATCAAAAAAAAGGGATGAGGTGAGACAGTTAGCTAAGAAGGAAGAGAGTGGAAAGAGAGAAGCATTATAACCATTGTAAGTGTTGCTTTATGTTGCTATCTATAATGATCAAGAATAATAAGAAACAGTATAATGTATAAGAAACAGTATAGTACAGCTTAAATTCATTATTCAAAATCTAGGACATTGTAACTAGATTGAGTCTTTACCAGAGTCTGCAAAATATAATTATCTTTCCTCAGTTTTCTGAATTTGTACAGTTGCTTCTGTCTTTTTTAAGTTTTAATGTAAGTTTATACATATTTGGAAAGTTGAATCAAATGCATTTGTCATAGAGATCTACGACAGCAACATAGGCCCACTGATGTATCCAGATGGGGTTCACAAGGTTTACATGAATCCCCGGTTCTCCGGTGAAAGCCATCCTCCCCTCCAAACAGTTCCATTGAGTGGATTTATCCTGCACATGTTAGACAGCAAGTTTAGCACAAACTAATTTGAAAGCAAAAGCAGCCAAAATTTTTGTATTTTTCAGCCCCCATATCCCGCCCCCCGGTCTACAGTTTACAGAATTGTCTACACAGATTACAGTTTGTAGAAAAACTGTAGTCTGTTTAAATCTCTGAATAGGTTTCCTGTAAATGCCAAAATATAAACATTCTTACATCTTATTATTCTGGAAGACATTATTATTGAGTTTTCCTGAATGATGATGAACTTGTGCCCACTTGTAACCAGACTTTCAGCTTGGAAATGTTCATAGATAGAAAAGATAAAAAAGATCAATTTCAGCTTGATAAGTCTGTCATGGATCAAGGGGTATGACTGAGTTGGATCCTGGCTTCTTGCAGGAACTCTACAGCCAGTCCTATGATGAGATTGGGGTGATGTTTGCCTCCATACCAAACTTTGCCGACTTTTACACAGAGGAGACGGTCAACAATGGAGGCATCGAATGCCTCAGGTTTCTTAATGAGATCATCTCCGACTTTGACCGCGTGAGTAACTGTGTACTTCAGTTCACTGTACCTTCCCAGCCTACTGTACCAGACAAGCTTTGCACTTGGTAAAACGTCACAGTCACTTGACCCACATGAGTGCATTTTTTCAAACACCATTGACCCCTGACAGCAGCTGGATGTGCCCCAGTTCCGCTGCATCACCAAGATCAAAACCATCGGAAGCACCTATATGGCAGCATCAGGTGTCACACCCGAAGTGAACACCAATGGATTCCCCTGTCTTAAGGTGAGTCGCACCTAAATCAGGGCTGCACCTGTGTACTTTACACCTAACCCTAGTGTGGCCAACGTGCGGAGTTTTGTGTGTGGTGGTGCAACTGATGTTGTTGCTGGAGATGGTAATGATAATGATTAAGGCTATACTGTATCAAACAAAAAATGAACTTCCAGGGGAGTGTATGAGTTGGTGGTGGTGATGATGATGTTGATGGCAATTAAAATGTAGATGGTGATGATTATGATGATGATGGCTGTATTGCGGTCTACAGAAAGATGAGATGTCAGATCGGGAGAGATGGCAGCACCTTGCAGACCTGGCTGACTTCGCCCTGGCGATGAAGGTCACTCTCATGCACATCAACTGCCAGTCCTTTAACAACTTCATGCTCCGCATTGGTCAGTGTACTGCGTGTGTGTGTGTGTGTGTATGCGTGCATCATTGTGCGTGCATGCGCATGCATATGTGCACATGTGTAACTTTTGTTGCCCAACATTTATTTTTGAATAATTTTTTTCTTCAGGCCTGAACAAGGGCGCAGTGTTAGCTGGAGTGATTGGGGCACGGAAACCTCACTATGACATCTGGGGAAACAGTGTCAATGTGGCCAGTCGTATGGAGTCAACAGGAGTCATGGGCAACATCCAGGTATATCACACCTGTACAATAATAAAATAAACAGAGGAGTAAAACTGCAGCAGTGCTTCATAGTTAATACTGTGCAGTTCTCCTACACCAGATGTGGCCAACCCTGGTCCTGGAGAGCTGCAGGGTCTCCTGGTTTTTGTTTTCACCTTAGATACAACAACCACTTGAGACCAAAGAAACCAGGTGAAGTGAGTTAACTGTGTAATCAACTGCTTTATTTGATCAATTAAATGCTGAGTAACAACAAAAACCAGCAGACCCTGCAGGCTTGAATCATGGTCATCTTAATTTTACTAAGATATTACAGACACAGTACATTTAAGCCAGTTAAATGTTTACCAACTCAAATGCACTGCCTCAGTAAAAGTGACTAGGACAAGGAATTACAGTTTATTTCACATTAATTGTTTATTGTTGCCATGTATACTTCCTGAAGTATCCCAAACTGTCCACATGATTCTAATATCCTCAGGTGGTGGAGGACTGCTACGTCATCCTGAAGGAGTATGGATTTAATTTTGTGCGACGAGGGCCCATCTTTGTGAAGGGAAAAGGGGAGCTACTGACGTTCTTCCTGAAGGGGCGGGACAAACAGGGCTCTTTCAACAATGGCTCCTCTGTCAACCTGCCCCACCAGGTGGCTGACAGTTCCTGAACCTCACACTCTGGCACATCCTCTTTCACACACTGATATGCCTTCTTTCACAGACTGACACCCTCTGTCACATACTGACATGCCCTCTTTCACACACTGACATGCCTTGTTTCACAGACTGATACCCTCTGTCACATACTGACACACCTTCTTTGACAAACTGAAACACTGCCATTGACACACTGGCATGTCCTCTTTCACACACTGACACACTGTCATTCACACACTGACATGCTCTCTTTCACAAACTGACATGTCCTCTTTCACACACTGACACACTGTCATTCACATACTGACACAGTCTCTTCCACACACTGACGCACTGCCATTCACACACTGATATGCTCTCTTTCACACACTGACACATTCTCTTTCCCACACTGACACACTGTCATACACACACTGACATGCTCTTTCACACACTGACACACTGCCATTCACACACTGACATGGCCTCTTTCACACACTTAGACACCCTCTGTCGCACACTGACACTCCCTCTTTCATACCCACTCAAACACAAACTCACACACCCATATTCTCTTGCTTTCGTGCACCCTGGCACACATATGCTGTATACACACACATAATGAGCACACTTGAAAAAGCAAAGATGTAAAAATGTACAAGACAAACTATACATTAGTTTCAGTACTACACTTCCATACAGAAACATCTTTCACTGCTTTTCTCAGATTCTGTTTAGTACAAAGGCTGTCTGGGAAATCATAGCAAAAAGCCTGCAGGTTGCCTCAGTTATCCGTGTGAAATTATATAAACTGCACCCTATAGGCTTATGTGTGTCTGTGTGCATGTTTATGTGTGTGCGTGTGCGTGTGTCTGAATGTCTGGGTCTAGTGTGTTGATTATTGCGGCAGTGTTTGGCATGTGTGTGTGTGTGTGTGTGTATAGGTGTAATCTGTGTGTGCACAAATGAGGTATGTTAAGCTGTGGGGTGGCGTTGCAGGTGTTTAGACATGTCTGACACCTCTTCCTCAGTGCCTTTCCTCTGTGACATGGATGAAAGTGTAATATTTAATTCCTTCTCTGTAAACCCTCACCCCCACCTTTCTGCCTCCTGCCC
The DNA here is from genome assembly GCA_029718625.1 of Synaphobranchus kaupii. NCBI lineage: Eukaryota > Metazoa > Chordata > Actinopteri > Anguilliformes > Synaphobranchidae > Synaphobranchus > Synaphobranchus kaupii. Next base: position 56,629,841 of record CM056381.1, read on the forward strand.
TCCTTACAAAGTACTAAAGCACACTTTGCCTACAAGGCATATTTTTATATTCTCATTGTAACACTTTTTGTTCAAGTAGAAAAACGTTCTGAAATAATGTATAAAGGTCCAATAAATAACTATACATGTGTGTACCATTTTGCATCACATTCATTCAGCTAACTTCAGGGATAGTAGAGAAACTATAAGAATAGCTAAGTTATACAATATTTTAGACCAGGACCAGTGTCAAGAGCACTGGAATCAGAAAGTAGACATTTTTGGCGCTCTTTTTGCACCCAATTTGAATGGTGAAATCGGGTATCCAGTAGAGTCACACAGCCTTCATTATGTTGATCCAGACTATTTTATTCCGTTTGGTCTGTGCTGTATTAGGACAGATGTGATCTCACACCATACTGTCTCTCCCCCTCTGTATGCCGCCTTGAATCAGGATGTAGATATGTGGACAGAGGACAATGTTAATTTTCCAGCCCTTAAACTCGGGATTGGGAACTGTGAATAATGTTGTTCCATTTTTATTTATTTGTACTTTGAATTCAAATTGATTAAAAAATGTTTTTATGTGATGCACAATCTCTGTAGTGCGGTTCAGTCTTACTTGTTTATGAATCTTATTGGTGGTCAACTCATTCCTATAAAAAACAGTACCCAAGTGCCAGGTTTGAAAGATATTCCTCTTTTGCCTTTTACTAAGGCACACCCTGAATGATTTCACTTTTAATGTAGCAGGCGGTTTGAGCACTGCCAGGGCATCTTTAATAGGGTCTGATAATGCGTTAATAAACAGCGAAATTAAATTAAAGGACCTTCAGACCACCCTGTCTCTCCGGCCAGTGCTCGGAACCTGATGGAAAAACCTGCTATGGTATCGTTACCCTGGCGGAGATGGGTTAATCGCATGGCGGACTCTTGCCCAGAGATGTCAAGATCAAAGACTAACTCCATCTCGTCCATCAATCTCTCTGCATCGTTCATAATAGGGCTATTAAACCCGAATCAAGGGACTAGCCCAGTCAAGAGCGGGTACCGGTAAGCAGTGAGAGAATAAGGGCTAATTTTGGGAATTTTGAGAATTAAAACACAAGGGCTGAGCCTTAAAAAAGATAAGGCATTGTGTTAAAAAGGCCCTGCACTTCCCTGACTGCCCGTCATAGCGGAGAGGCATTTGGAGTTTGGGCTCTTTCGCTGTGGATTGGACGGGCGGAAAGGGAGGGGTACCCTCAAGAGCGGATGCTTGTGCACTGGGTGTTGGGTGGCAAGGGTAAGTTGGCGAACACTCTCCGCCAACTCGCGGAACCAGCCCTCCTGTACCCGAAGCTGGGTCAGTAATTGGCCCTGCTGAACCGACAGGTTCTGCTGCTGAATCTGGAGAGCCCGAAGGCCCTCCTCATGAGCACTACAGTTTGCAGGGTAGCCCCGACCTGGTCAGCTGCTACATGTGTTGCTGGTACCTCCATATGGCTTGGTTGTTTTGTAAGGGGGAGGCGAATGGTTCGGAGGACCAGATACAACAAAAGGAAATCTTAAAGTGTCCAAATAAGAACACCAATGAAGCACAGAATCCGTGAATAGGGAAGAAAACAGAGAACGAAAAAACAGGTCCTACTCTCAAAACCGGAGAGCAATACAGAGGAGACTGAAAAAAGGGAGAAATAATAGCGACCCAAAAATAATCGGGCGAACGAGTCTCGTAGGCTCGAGAAATAAAAGTAAAAGGAAAATACCTCTCACTCTCGATTAGAGAAAAAACAAAGAAATAAAGAGAGGTAGAGAGAAACGGAAAAGAAAGCTGTCTCCGAGAGACTAGAAAGGTAACTGGAGCGAGGGACAGAAAATGCAAAGGAAAGCATGTATCCTATGTGTGTCGAAAGCACAAGAAGGAAAGTCCCTCGTAACTCCAAAGCAAGGCGATGGAGGAAAGAGGTCTCCTTAGAGTGCCTACCTATACCTTACCAGCTTAGTGTCAGAATGAGCGAATAACAACTAAGCACCGGAAGAAGGAAATCCTGGGCTTAAATAGAGACAGGAAATCTAAAGCAGGTGCAATCACTAAGTGCCGGAAAGAAAGGAAACTTGGAACATGGAAAATCCGATAGATTGCCCTGTCGAAAAGAAAAGAACGAACGACCGCAGAACTAAGGAAAGGCAGGCGCAACCCATGACAAATGGCTGAGCTAAACAGGTGTGGGCTTGGTTAGTACTTGGATGGGAGACCACCTGGGCTAAACTAAGTTGCTGCTGGAAGTGGTGTTGGTGAGCCAGTGGGCCCTCTGGTCAAATAAACCCCAGTGAAGTTAAGGGGACACTGTGCTGTAGGAGATACAATCTATTGCATGAGACGTTAAACTAAGGTCCTGACTCACTGTGGCCATTAAAGTTCCCACAACACTTCTACACTTATAACTAAATCACGAGTAGGGGGTCCCTGGTGTCTTGGTTAAATTCCCAACCTGACTCTGTCAACCTGCCATGTAATCACCCCCCAATTTAATTGGCTAAAAACTGTTTTCTTCCTCTCCAACTCCAGCTGATGTGTGGTGAGCATTCTGGTGCTGCCATGCATAAACCGCAAACCTGAAAATGGCCCTATACCAACCTAATATTTTACAAACAGGCCACTACAATCAAAAAGAACACTACAAACACAACATACCTTATTAAACAAACACTCACTGTCAACACATATAACTGCATATATGTCATAAAGCATAAAGTGTAAAAACTGTGACATAAAATATGTAGGAGAGACAGGGAATATAATTATGACCAGATTAGTACAACACATATATAACTAATAAAAAAATCATAGAAACATGGACACACACCTAGTGGCTCATTTCCTTCACCATGGACTTGAGGCAGTAGAAGCATCGGGCCTCCATTCTAATATTAACTGGACACCAGAAGACAGACGTAGAACGGAAAGATACTGGATTAGAAAACTTGTCATGACATTTGTGAAAGACAAACCAGAGGAAAGCACAGATCGAACAAGAAAGTTGTTTACCGTTGTTGCCTGCTATAGCGTCCCTCGCTGCAACGCTCTGGCTTGTCTTTCAAAAATGTCATGACAAAAGAAAAACTGTTTGCATAGCTCGAAGCGTCCATGTTCACGTATTTGCGTGAGGTATGTTTCAGCCCTAAATGTCTAAATTGTACTTACGTGCGTACGTAAAGGTAAGTAGCCTAAGCTAAAATTGGGATGGCAGGTATGCCATCCGCCAAGTTACGGCTTGGCGGGGCATGCCCCATACCTATACAGCACCGAGAGTTTGGCACTTTTCAGGGTTTCCTACAGAAGTAACCACAATGACCATAGACTCTCAGCCCTTAAAGACATTAACTTCTGTATGTTCTGACCACATGTAACCACACAGCATTCAGATACAACTTCACACATCCACACAATAAACCCCCAAACTTGGGTTATTTTGCCGTTTTTCTCCTTCTTCCTATTTTTCCTGCCAAACTGCCTGCCTCCGTCGCGATGTTATCCAATGGGGAGAATTATTCTTTGAGGGTATGGTCCGTATACCTGCTCATCAAGCTTATCGCTCAATAAAAACGCTTCATACTAATGTTTTTTAATGTTAATATAGCTAATGGCTTCATGCTTTCCAAGGAGCTACTGTGGCTTAATGGCTAGAGTTGCGGTCTCTCACACACAGGATTGTAGGTTTGAGCCCAGCAGGGCACATACTTATTTTCCACAAAAACAATGTGCAACTGTTAAGTACTTTTCATTTATTAGACTGTTATTATTTTCACATTAACACATGAACATATTTTTATTGCAAAGGCAAAAGAGGTTTCCAATATTAACTGTTCAATGTTTCACTTGTATTTCACTTGTACTATATCACACCCTCCCCAAACCGGACGCTGGCTCTTGTCTGGTTTGAGGAGGGTGTTAAGCTCTGCTCTTGCGGTCATGACTGACTGACTGTGGAAACCGAACCTCAACGTACCCTTGCCTCGGCCAACAATTCTTTATTCATTAATTTCTTCACTTCAGCTCTGTTCACTTTATCCTTTTCACACATAACACAAATGTCACCATAAAATTTACTACTAGGAAAATTAAGAGTTTACGATAATAGCCTACATTAAGAATTGATAATAGCCTCCTATAAGCTGCAATCCTTTAAGAGATCGGATTTATAAACCGGCAATTCCCCAAACATATCTGATTCATGGTTAGTCATTTTTAAAAAAACAGTAGCCTCCAAATGTGGCTCTAGTCTACGCTACTCTGCAGATAATGTAGCTTACTGCAAACACTCTTAATAATAATAATAATAATAATAATAATAATAAGAAGAATAATCTCTGGCATGTACTTTCTTAGTAGTATCTATTGTTTTCTTTGTGGCTAAGATTCCTAGGAAATATGCATTGTCCAGTTAAGCTTGTTAGCCAACGTTAGTCTGCTTCTAGTCAGGAAGCAGATACAAGCTAGGCTAATACAAAGTGAATCAACATGCCTTATAGTCTACATTCATTGCACTACAGAAAACTAAACTAAACCTAGCTGTCCGGTACCAAAACATTTCCCGCAGGTAACGTTCTACACTACCGGAAAAAAAGGCAAAAGACGTTTCCAATATTAACTGTTCAATGTTTCACTTGTAGCCTATTTCACTTGTACTACAGCAAAATGGTGAAAGTCAGACTGACACTGACAAATGGCCGATATCACGTGACTATACCCCTTTGGTCTTCTGGGTAGCGTCAAGCCTTAGTATTGCGAGAGACGTGGGTTTATACCTCGCCTGGTTGATATTAAAGTGTAATTTCATTTTGGACTCAAACAGTGTGCACATGTTCTGGTTTTCTCATGCAAGAATGTTTTTTATTGCAAAGGCAAAGACACGTTTACAATATCAACTGTTCACTTGTAGCCTGTTAAACAATTCAGTCACTGGACACCACGACAGGACAGTAATGCAATAGGCTAGCTAAGGTTATGGGAACAGGCATCCCATGGCCATTTGTCAAGCAAAGAAAAAAGTTTCAATGCATCTGGTTAACATTGCGTTCTTGCATTAATGTAAAAACGCCACTGGCTACATGTTTTAATCTCACACAAATGCCGACAAAAATATGCGTCTGTGTGGAGCGTGCTGTCCATTACGTCGCGGTCATGTCTGACTCACTGTGGAAACCGAAGCTTCAACGCCCGCCTTGGCCAACAATTCTTTATTATGTCTTCATTCATTTATTCACTTCAGCTCTGTTCAGTTTAGCCTTTTCACACATAACACAATGTCACCATAAAATTAACTACTAGGAAAATTAAGAATTTACGATAATACATTAAGAATTGATGATAGCCTACTATAATCTGCAATGCCTTGAGAGATCGGGTTTATAAACCTCCAATTCCCTAAACATATCTGATTCATGGTTAGTCACTTTAAAAAAATTACTATAGCCTCCGAACATTGCTCTAGTCTACGCTACTCTGCAGACAATGTATCTTACTGCAAACACTTTTCATTATAATAATAATCAGAAGAATAATCTCTGGTAGTACTTTCTAAGTAGTACCCTATCTATTGTTTTCCTGCTGGCTAAGATTCCTGGGAAATACGCGTTGTCCAATTAAGCTTGTTAGCCACCGTTAGTTTTGCCAGAGAAACGTCAGTCAGCTGCTAGTCAGGAAGCAGGTACAAGCTAGGCTACTACTACTTATACATCCATTGCACTACAGAAAACTAAACTAAACCTAGCTACATGGTCCGGTACCAAAATATTTCCCGCAGACAACGTTAGACTACAATACCGGGAAAAAACTGCGAAGGTATTATGCTGTGATGAAGTTCGGCAGCTCATAGCCCAGACATGGAAGCTTGGAGTTACGCATCCGACAAGCCAGTGTTGAATAGCCTGACGTTATTTCTATAGCATACTAATACGCCTATTTTACAACTGTATTTACATATTTTAGGCTGTATGTATTTCTTTCAGCTACAATGTGTTTGCGTCTAGTCTATTGTGCATGCATGTCTCCATATAGACTTGGTTAATTAATTTACATGCTTCTTCATGATCCATAGTGCTGCTGTTCATTGTATTTCATTAGACATTAAAAACAGCTCATCTACAAACTCTTTTAATGTAATTGTGTGCTATCGGTAATAGGAGAAATGTTATCATTCTCGTCAGTAGAGGGTGTTATGGTTACGCGAATGCATGCATTTATTTGGAATGCATGTACTATTCTGTATGCATGTCTCTCTCGATGTCATTATCTTCATGCATTGTTCATCATTAGTTAGCTACCAAAAATAAGTGATATCACTTTATTGACATGGCCAGGCCATGTCATAATAATTTAGGAAAGTTTGGATAGCATTGCTTTGGAATAGAGCTAGTTTATTTAGTGTGAGCTACGATAAGCAATATTGTTAGTTGTAACTTGGCCACATTTTGATATCAATACTTTTAAAGGCAGGCCTAGTTTTTGCAAGTTGGAATTAAGGACTTATAGACAGCACTCTGTAGGCTATGCGTGAGTACCTTGGCTTTTTTTACGTCGGAGACATTTTTGTTCAGATAAGAGTTTACCTGGAAGCCTGCCCACATGGCCTGGCCATGTCAATCAAATGGGCGGAACCGCCCATTCATGATATTTACACAATTTTAGCTGTCTCTGCCTTTAAAAATGGCGGCAGGATGTCAACAGTGTAGCATTCAAAACATTAACAAAAAAACTCTTTGCGAACGACTTATGTGGTAGGAAATACATTCAACATGTTTATTAGACCACAAGGACACATACAAGTTTTTTGGGGAGGACATTTGAATGTAAACAAAGAACGAGTTGTTTACAATGAAACTACATAGTATACCTTTAAGGAGGAAGTTAAGTGCAAGAATAAGGAGGGATAGTTGCTTTATAAGAATGAGGATATTGCTGATGCCTTAAACAGTTACTTTGTTGAGTTTTACCAGAGAGGAGGTTACTAATAGGCCAGAAGGAATATTCTGACTGTTCTGATCCAGGAAACTATAGGACTGTTAGTTTAACTTGTATCACATGTAAAATATTGGAATGTATCATCAGACAAGTTGGAATTATTTCTTGAAAATAACATCTTAAGAGATAGCCAACAGGGGAGCAGGGGAAGGTCATGCCAGACAAACCTTTTAGCATTCTTTGAGGAAGCTACCAAGGGTTTTTATTGTAACAAGGCATATGATATCATATACTTAGATTTCCAAAAAGCATTTGATAAGGTACCACATGAGAGACTCACTATCAAAAGTAGGAATTATAGGAAGCATTTCAGAATGTGTTTGGAACTGGCTAGAGCAGTGGTTCTCAAACTCAGTCCTGGGGCCCCCCTGTGTATGCTGGTTTTCGTTACAACCACAACTGCGATCCGAGAATTTTAACAAGCTATTCATTTTTCTTCATTGCACTTTTCATGTTTTGATGGATTATTTACCCTCTTTAGCCAAATTATGTCAGAAAATAGCTGTGCATGCCATGTAGAATAAAAGTCCTATGTTCACATTTTGCTTATTGTGATATATTGCAAACAATTTAATTAAAAGAGGTAACAAGACTGAGCAAATGAAAGGCCTAGGTGAATCACCCTAATAGGTGAAAGTGTGGACACGTGGCCACGAAAACTAACCATTTGGTTGATAATGAACAATTCAAATACAGCGCAAATTGATAATGAGCCAAACCAGCATTGTGTTAATAAGTTTAGGGAAATAAAATTATGAAAGAACTTAATCACATGTGTTCAGTGACCTAATTATGAGCATATTGATTCACCTCAGTATTTAATTTGATCAGTTATAACATTTAGTTAACTCTTTTTATGTACTTGTTTGCAATATAGCAAACGTGAACATGGGACATTTATTCTACATGGCACGCATAGGTTCTGCTTTTCCAGCTACCTGTCCATATCCTTTTCTTTTTGCCTATACCCAAGCTTATGAGTGCTGCTCACCCTAAGTTTTAGGGTTACTCTCAGTTATTTTGTTTCCTTTTATTCCTCCTCCGCTTTTGGAGGTCTATAAGCCTATCACTTGTTATTTTTGTTATTTACTCAAAGTTACAAGTTCCTCGTCCTTTTGTCCGGGAGGTCTTTACGTTTCCCTGTCTCTTCCCTTATATCTCTGTCTGAAAGGGAAGGACTATCTTCTGTTCTCGTCTTTTGTTTTTTCTTTGTTCCCTTTCCTCTACAGAATATATTCCGTTTTGTGGTGTCACATGTGGACACTTTTAGAGACCCCGTCTATTGCTCTTGGTCCTCCATAATATTCTCCGTGTCTCAGGACACAGGAAAACCCCTTACATTAATAGGGAAAATAATCCATCAAATCATGAAAAGTGCAATTAAGAAAAATTACAGCTTGTTAAAATTATCGGATCGCAATTGTGGTTGGAACAAATATCAGCATACACAGGGGGGACCCAGGACCAAGTTTGAGAACCACTGGGCTACAGGGTAGAACACAAAGAGTAGTAGTTGAGCCTGGTACTGTAGGATGTGGAGTCCCACAAGGATCTGTGTTGGGACCTCTGCTCATCCTTATTTACATAAAGGTTTAGCTAACACTTTAGAATCTACTAAAGTAATTAAAGAAGATTTTAACAGAATCCAGAAGTGGGTGGAAACCTGGCAAATGAAATTCAACGTAGCTAAATGTAGGGGTTGATTTACTAAGATCCAAAATAAGCTGTGTTATTTTGCAGGCGCAGCCAACATATTTGTATGTGTTATCATTTCACATTTTGCGGGTGATCAATTAAGGGTCATTATGTAAATTACTCCAGCCGCAAACAGCCATATTTAAATGAGAGATTTTACGTGTTTACTGTGGGAAAACAGTGAAAAGACTGGCAGCAATGTTGCAGTTCTTATCATATTTTTTTAGTGTAGGGTATAGGCTACTGTTACACTGAATGAGCTGGCGGTTTATTACGAACTGTTTCACTGGATGTCTCTTAGTTTCTGCCGGGAATTACAGACGTTTGTCAGGACTGAAATGATCATAACTATGCTTACTAGCACTCAGCCTACTTGCGCTGTAAGTGTCACATAAAATCACATTTCCGTTTGATCATGGGTTTTATTTCTATAAAGTTTTGATTTCCTTGTTACTCACTGTTTGTTATAACAGACGTTGTATTGCTTGTTTGATTCAAATACTCGTTACTCTTGTATTCTGTAACAGGAATTGCTTCATGATTAAAAAAGATATATTTTTACTGTTCATAATTTAGCCTATGTAGGCTATCCACAAATTATCTTCTTGTGTATTTTCAGCGTTAGCTAGAATGGGCCAGTTAATTAGCTTCCATTGTTACACAATCATTCAGAACGTTCAGTTATGGATATTCCAAAGTCCAAACACACCTGTACGTGTCTTGCTACAATGACAGCCGTCATCTTATCGATTCTGTCTTTTAATACCTGCTAAAATGCACCCGCAAATACCTTTCCCCAACTTCCTTTTGGGCTTAGTAAATCACTTTACATGTGCTAAAGTAACCTATTTGCATGACCTCCTCCCACTATTTTGCGAATTAACGTAGGGATGCCCAATTTTGCATATTCAGGCTAACCCGCAAACGTATCAACGTACTGTATCTTTCCATTTTAGCATATTGATTCCATTTTGATCACCTTGGATGATTTTTTGCGGGTGGTAACAGTTTTACACATGTTTTTGTACACGCAAAACTTTAGTAAATCGACCCCTCAGAGTACTGTACGCAATTCTGGGCACTGTATTACAAAGAATATATAGAGGCTCTGGAAAAGGTCCAAAGAAGAGCAACTAAATTTGTTCCTGGTATGAAAGATAAAAGTTTAGGAAAGACTTGGGATATTTAATCTCTTTAAGTTTAGTAAAAGGAGACTTAGGGGTGATTTGATTGAGGCTTGAATTCATTAAAGGGATTAACAAAGTGAACAACAATTCTTCAGATTGAGTTCTAATAGTAGAACGAGGGGGGCATAGATGGAAATTATCAAAAGGTAAATTCTGCACAGACATTAGGAAGTATTTCTTCACATAAAGAGTTGTAGCTGTGTGGAATAGCTTGCCAGGTCATGTAGTAGAGGCTGAAACTCTGGGGGCTCTATCTTGACGATCTTAGCGCTTGGTCTAAAATGCATGGCAAATGCATTTAAGGGCGTGTCCAAGTCCACTTTTGCTAGTTAGACGCCATGTTATTTGAGCGATAAGTACGGCACAAGGTGCAAATGGGCTGAACTTAGTCTCTTCATTAATTATAGGTGTGTCTTGGGTGTAACATGCAATAAACCAATCAAAATGTCACATCCCATTCCCTTTTAAAGCCACCTGCGTTTGCACCTTGGCGTATTGCAAATATGTTGGCGGATTTAAGCCTGTGAAAACAGTGATTTACAGCTGGCAAAGGAGACATGCCCGTGCACGTACTTAAAGCGTGCGAGCAAGGAATACGCTATATGGATCATTATTACAATCAATATTAGTCGGACTAACCATCATGACGTGTTTACTAAACCCGAATGGGATGTATAATAACTAGTTACGGATGGATAACTTGAAGGGTTTCTTCTCCTGACTTATTTTTACAGAGAGTTAAATAGGAAAATTTGTCAGGAGAAACAACCCTTAAAGTGATCCATCCATATCTACTGCATATCTGGCAGCAGAGTGATGGTTTGAGGCTCATTTGATACCTCAGACCCTTGATGATTTACAGCCTTTTCACCAACCATGTATTCCTCCAGGGTGCAGTTCATAGGATTCTATAAGGTAAAACTGGTCCACCTCATCTCTCCCAAAGCACGCAGCTTGATCCTTCTACAGGCCCCTTGCCTCTTGAGTACTCAGAGGAGTTGCTCTGCGTGATCAGTGGGTGCGTGTCCCTAGAGTCTCGCTATTCGCCTAACCTGCATGTCTTTGGACTGTCTGTGGGAGGTGTAGCTACCATGCGAAAACTCCACACAGGGAGGTGCTCAGCTGGGTACCTTCTTGCTGTGAGGTGACAGTGCTAACCACTGCACCACCGTGCCCAAGACCAAACCAGATTTGCCAAATGTTCCAGATAGTCATCACATATTACCTTAAATTGACCTGTGAATTCTGCTCCAGTTTTGTAAGACTTCAAAGAGTCTTTCTGTTTTTACAAACAGATCAGATGTGTTTGCAAATCGGGTTGATTATTTTGGCTGAAGCCAATATAATTTGTCCTAAATTTATCTGTGACCTGAAATACAAGCTTATATTGGATGGTTCAGCACCACTGAGTCATAGGATTTTAAAGATGAATATTTTAAGAAATGAGGGTTGGTAGAAACAAATCAGTAGCCAAAATACATTTTTTAAAATAATTGTAACATTTTTACAATGATGTGTGATGACCTGTTTTCTCCCTATACCTCCAGTTATGTAAGCTGACATACACACAGTATAATTACATTATCGAACAATATGATTTATAATTGATATAATTATATTGCTTCAAATCTCTCCTTTCAGCCCCATATTAACAATATCACAAGAATGGCCTTCTTCCACCTGAGGAATATATCTAAATTAAGGAAGATGTTGTCCCTGGAGGATGCTGAAAAAATGGTTCGTGCCTTTGTAACCTCTCGACTAGATTACTGTAATGCATTATTGTCTGGTTTCACTGGCCCAGCCCTGAATCGTCTCCAACTTGTACAGAATGCAGCTGCTAGGGTTCTTACTAGAACCAAGAAATGGGAGCATATCAGCCCAGTGCTCAAAACTCTTCATTGGCTGCCTGTCAAATTCAGAATTGACTACAAGATTTTATTTCTAGCGTTTAAAGCTTTAAATGGTTTGGCCCCAGAATATCTTAGTGACTTACTCATTCCTTACTGTCCTCTTAGATTACTTCGCTCTCAAAGTGCTGGTTATTTGAAAATTCCTATTATATCTAAAATTACAATGGGTGGCAGAGCCTTCTCATATAGAGCTCCTTTCATATGGAATAATCTTCCCATGTATGTTCGGGCTCCAGACACACTTTCTGTCTTTAAGTGTAGGCTAAAACGTACCTCTTTAGTCAATCCTATAGTTAAGGATGTCTCTGTAAAAAGCGTTATACAAATAAAATTGAATTGAATTGAAGCAGTGTTGGGATCATAAGAAGGACCAACAGTAATGCAGTCTTAAAATGATAATAGTCAAGACAATGCTTTATTAAATGAATGTTCACAGCTGATAGCTAGAGATGAATTTAGTTGTTTATGACTTCAGTGTAAGCATAGTGTTATTTATTCTATCTTTGATTTAGCTGCTGTATTAAAACTGAAAGGGTAACCTGATCATGCAATCTGACCACGTCAGAAGAATCCCTGGTGCACTTGCCATGCATTTTAGATATGCAGGTTCTGAGCATATGATCAAAAATGCTTGGTGTAAGTAACATATGGGACATGCCCCGCCAAGCTGTAACTTGACGGATGGCATACCTGTCATCCCAATAGCAAGGATACCACATATAAACTAGTTAAATTCAGTTTGACAGGGTACTAGATACCATTACAATTTGTATTATTACTCTAGGTTAAACAAAACGTTTATAACACTGAGGCATGCTAGTAACACCAAGACACTTGTTTTAGCTGAACTCATCCAATGAGCAATAAGATCTAGCCTATGCCTACTTCATGCCCCATCCTCAGCGTGCTTAATTGCGTGGACAAAAACAGGTCCATATTTTATGTAGCTATGTCATGCAGTGTCTTAGTCACTGAAACAATGTCGTACGTTCTTATTGTGATTGGATCATAATTTTGAAAACTTTGAAAAGAACATGCAAAATATGTTTATATGCGCCGCCTATTGATTATATAATTCGATCCCGGAAGCTGGGTAGTGTAGGAATTTCCGGTGACGTCAGTGCGTCTGGACTCCATTAGGGGGTTGCAGCTGTTTTGAGAGAAACAACAACAAAAACGGAGAGAGAGCCGAGACAGGCAAAGGCAGTGCGTTTTCAGCCGGGTTACGATCTCTGAATCCCGGGAACTGACACCTCCTTTCCAACCCCCGGGCATCACAGGCTTCTAACCACGGCCGCTCTCGGTGAGGAAACTCTGGCCTCCGCTTCCTCCTCCTCCGACTCGGACACCGGCGGAGCGTCGCCGCCCCCGCGGAAGAAACACCGAGCCTCGGCGGCGGAGGGAGCAGGAGAGCCCGGGGCTTCAGCAGGGACAGTGGGCCTCTCTGCAGTTGTTTTAGGACTCGCAACTTCTCCACACCCTCCCGGACCCCCTGCCATCCACATTAACCGAACTATCGTACATAACATCAACAGTAATATCATGCAGGCCAACGGGGCAGGACAGGGACAGGACTCGGAGCTTTCTTGCCTGAATAGCGCACAGAATGGGGAGTCATCCTCGGCCAGCGGAGCGCATTCTAACGGGCTGATTTCTAGCACAAACAATGGGAATACCGTCAGTACTAATAATGGGGCTTCGGTCGGCGTAGCCTCCGGGACCTCAGCCGCCTCTGCCTCGGGCTCAGAGGTCGGTTCTACCATGAAAAAGAAGAAACGTCTCTCTCAGTCGGAGGAAGATGTCATCCGACTGATAGGGCAACATTTACATGGATTAGGGCTTAAGTAAGTTAATTCAGTACATATCTAAGACGAATAACTAGAAAACAGTCACTAAAACGATCAGTAGTATGTATTGATCATGACAAGAAAAATATGTAGGTAGTTTCAAAAGTGATAGTGTGGCTTAGACAGAAAAACATGGGGGAGGGGGGTAGCTAGCTAGCTAGCTGGCTGGCTAGAAGAAGGGGTCCATCTTGCACAATACAGTGCAGTGTCAGTAATGCTGTGATCGTTTAGTTATGGCACAGATATAAAAACAACCCACACAGCACTGACTAACCTATACTTGAAGAATAACACAAGTTGTCCAAACAGCAATCGCTAAATCAGGTGGTTTGAATATTTTGCTGGATTGAAAATGCATTAACATTATATGGCATACTAATCAACCCAAATGTGAAATGCGAAATCAATCATTACTTGTACAAAGGACATATTTCATAAACCTCTGACATGAAGACGCCATATCCAAATGGACCTGTTATTTATGTAGACAAAAATGTGTTCATCTAGCAAGCTGTCTCGGCTGTAGTAAATTAGCTTGTATTTGGTGTTTTTTGCGCTAAACCACGTACAATGACAAATGCTGTCATGTTTTTTCGTAACGTCGTTTGTTCTTCATGCAATGTGTTCTTGTTTTCGCCCATTTCTAGTTTCTTTGTGCTTTGGACTTTTTTGTTACCATCCACATGGGTATAAGACGGTATAGAAGGGGTTTCAGGTGAAGCAGGTGAAATAATCTAGAATAAACAAAGCTTGTAGCCACTCGACTGTGTAGCTTAACCACCTAGCCAGGTTTTGAGATGTCGCCTGAACACAAACACCATTTCCATAACAGTTTGATCGCCTCACGGGGATGGTAGCGAAGTAACGTTAGGCGTCTAGCTAGTGTCACTCGGCGCAAAAACAGCGCAACAGTCTCACAATTTGGTGTTTGCATTTAATCTTTTTTTATTACTCGTCTTCTCAAAATCTCAAGTAACGTTTCTGGCTAGGTAACTCGCTTTTATCAACAATTAGCCATTTAGCTAGCTAACGAAAATCCTGACGCACAACCAAGGGACGTGTATTTTTGAAACTAAAATTGCTTTATTTCTAAAACTATGAAATAATTTCTGCTGCTGGTCGTCAGAACGGCTTCCCAATAGCGTCTTGTTTCATAGCAGCAGTGCAATGCGCCCCGAACAGGCTGTTTTACATTTGAAACATTACTGAATCTAATTATAGATTGCGCCTGTTACACCGATTGTAGATCTGCACCAACCGCACTAAGTCTGTAAGATAGCGTTGGACAACCACAGATATGGAAGCTGTAAAGGCTTTGGAAGAGAATAGTATAAAGAATTATGTTGACACAAATCGCGTGGTGGTCCGCTCAACGTTATGTTTTGATTTCTGAATAAGAACCGTGATGGCACGTTGCTGTGGTTGGGCTGTCCTTGTGTTTTGACACTGGGGTTTTGTTCTAGTGCAAATGGCATTTGAACTCAATGGTGTGGATTCTCAGCGGCTATGAAAACGCTACTGCGCCACTCAGATCCTTGGCGATGATGTCATTGTACCGGGGTCTCCCCCACCGCACGCACGCACACACACACACACACACACACACACACACACACACACACACACACACACACACACACACACACACACACACACACACACACACACACACACACACACACACACACACACACACACACACACACACACACACACACAAACAAACAGACCTTTTTAATATGCTAAATTAATCTAAAGATTGTTAAAAGAGATGTGGACTGGCAAACTGTTTGACATAAGGCAATACAATACATAAGTTGCATCTTGTAAATAGTTTTTGAGTAATATGTTTATTTTTAATTTTTTGCCTTTTTCCTGCAGTCAAACTGTGGACCTGTTGATGCAGGAATCTGGCTGCAGGCTGGAGCATCCAGCCGCCACCAAGTTCCGAAACCACGTGATGGAGGGAGAGTGGGACAAGGTGGGACCCGCAACTGCTGTGGTGGGGGAGGGGGCAGGAGTCTGCGGTTACCACACTTAGGAAAAATCATTCTGCTCTGGTGAACGACATAATCATGTTTTATGATCACTCATAATGTTCCAATTATGCTCAACCTGACTACAAGAAGCCTCTCTGATTCTTTTTATTTGATGATCATACTAGAACATTCTTTTTAAGCATTTAATTATGTTTCTCTTTGTTGGGCTAATTTACCTTGCCTGAAATGTGTGTACAATGCAGCGGAGCTTATGCAGCATAGCTAAACTGCTATATGTCTTGTTGCAAGCCAGCTCAGCTAGCCATCAAACCATAGTTATTGCTTTGTTTGTTCAAAACCTAAGTAAATATCAGGCTGGATTGCTTTGTAAACCAAGAATACAGCAGGTTGCTAGGACTCACAATGACAAATATGATGGTATTCTGTAGAATTGTGGAATTTCATTTGACAGTTTTGCTACTGTACTGAGTAATGTACTGAGCAAGGACAAAACATAAATTTTTCATCTGCCCTGAAATGTTCATTTCCTTCTCATTGAAGTGGTTAGTACATACAGGGTCTGGCACAAGTCTTCCCTTCTTTCTTGCCTTGATTACAAGTCATATTCACATTTTTATCCATTTAATATTTTAATAAATTAGTTATATGTCAACAAATATATTAAAGAAAAATAAAACTGAAATATGTTGCTTGCATAAACTTTCACATTAATATTTGGTTGAAGCGCTTTTCCCTGCAATGACAGCTTTGTCTTTTTGAGTAAGTCTACTAACACTGGCTGCGGGTCATTTACACCTGTTCTTATTCGTTTTGCCTCACGTCTCTGGTTGCTTTTAGTTCACTTACGGACCGCAATTTTTAAGTTGTGCCACCGATTTTGTGGTTGAAGTCAGGACTGCGACTTGGCCATTCAAGGACATTCACATTTTTATACTGAAGCCCCTCCAATGTAGCTTTGCTGGCTCTGTGGTTTGAATCGTTTTCCTGCTGAATGGAGAATATTTGCTTGAGCTTTAGGTCCTTTGTGGACTGTGACAGGTTTTCTGCCAGTAATGTATTTGCCTGTATTTTGCACCATCCATTTAAAAAAAAAAATTCTAACATGTTTCCCAGTCCCTGCCAGAGAATCATCCCCATAGCCTAATTCTACCACTGCCATGCACATGGGACAAGTTGATCATGTGCAGTGTTAGGTTTCCCCACATTTTCGTTGGATCACTATAGGGCTCCTAGGATTCAGTTTTAAAAAAAGGCAAATTTAAATCCTTTTTAAGCCATTTTCTGTTTTCCCCATTTTCAACCCTGTTCATTCACAAACTACCTTAAAATATATGTATATAATAATGCAAACTTGTGGCTATTCTGCGAAAATGGAATCCTAGGAGCCCTAGATCAGTCTCATGCTTTCATGTAAACCCCAGGCAGGCTTTGTTTGAGATGGATGATTTTATGCAAAGTAATATCTTAATTTTTTCCACATTTCTATAAAGGCCATGTTTATGTAGTGTTCTTGATATTGATTGATACACATTTACTTCATTCTCAGTCACTGAACTCTGTATCTCTTTTAAAATAGTTTTTGTCCTCTCAGTGGCTTCCCTCACCAATATTCTCCTTGTTTGGTTGTACAGTTTATATGGACATTGGACAGCCTTTTCTAGGCAGGATTTGGGCTGTACGATGCAGCTTCAAGTTCTCGATAATTGAGCCAACAGTGCTCTCTGGAATATCCAGACGTTTTGAATTTTTATCTCTGTCTTTTGATATCTTTATCCCTGACTTGCACAGAAAGCACCATGGTCTTAATTTTTGTGCCTTTTCTTTATAGTCACTAGCTGATCAACAATCCTCACAAAAACATATGTATGGTAGGGCTGTCAACTGGATTAAAACATTACTTTTGAATATTGTATCAAATAACAACATTTATATTATATTTCTATATGTATTGAAAAATATTCACAATTATTGCATTGCCATAACATATATAGGATATTTCTAGGCTCCTCTTGTTATGTTTGCTAAAGTTTGTCATGTTGTTTGGTTTATCTGGTGGCATACGGTGCGTGGGCTTACACCGCTGGCGATCTCTCCACATCGTCAATACTGGTATTTTGTCATTACAATTTAAAAATAAAAGTAAAAAATAAATAAAAGTGTATCTGCAAAGCTTCAACATTGACATTATTAAATTAATATAAGAATGTTATATTCTCATAATACTCCATATACCATCAGATATCGCCAGTTCTCCTTTAGGCTTTGGGCGAGTAATATTCGCAAAATTGTGCACATTGTATCGGCATTATTTAAAATTGTGGATACATGCGCTCTTTGTTCTCCACACTCTGAGAATATTCATGGCAAAGACCTGCAATGTGCAGATTTTGTGCCAGATCTCACAGGCCTACATACGGTAGGCTACCTTGCTGTATTTAACAGTAATGGTAGTTCAGATAGCTGAATATTGGCGTTCCTTACGGTCTGTCCATGGCCAGAGCTACATGATTACTTTCTTTTCTTGTTTCTTTCTTAAATGTTTGTCTGGATATTTTCTCTGGTGTGTGACATGAAATTTTATTGGCTGCACTAGCTGTTATATCAATGGCAACCAGTGCTAAGGTAAACAATTTTCAACCCGGTGTTTATTTGAGACCAACATTTATTTGCAAAAATATGACTTCCCTCCCAGCGTTTATGAGAGACCAGCGCTTATTTGAGACTGCCGTTAATTGGAAGTTTTACAGTAAATGACTGCACATTATTGTTTAAATAATTTATTTTTTAGCCACTTGTATGAATGCTATCAAGTGAAATACTTACTAGCACTTCAAAAAAAAAAAAAAATAGGTGCATATGCAACCATTTTGCAGTCTAGAGCCCTTACATAATCACTTTATTTTGGGTATGTGATTTTTGGGTTTGTGTTCAAAAAAGGAGGTGCTTGAGAAGGGGTTAACTTAGAGCTTGAAGCACTGGCTACAGAACATAGCTCCTGGAGTGCATGGACTATATAAGTAGTTACTATTCATACTCTTTTTGCTCTGATGTTAAAGGTCCTGAATTACTGACAGGACGAGAGCTAAATTTAAGAGTCAGATGTGTGCATGATGAGCGAGTTGGCTATCTAGCTTGCAAGCTACTGTGAGGTTGGAGCATAGACTGTAGAAAAAATATGGACAAAGTGACTCTGATGTCACTCATTGGCTTTCCATGGGTAGACACTGTCCAAAGACACAATGACTGAAGTCGGCACATGGGGAGACATTAGACTAATAAAAAGTACCTAGGAATGTTCTCGTGGGAAAAATCTATTGATTTCGTATTTTGTCCGCATGTGGTACCATTGGACTTGCATTGATAAACAGGACTGAAAGACCTATACTGGAGCCAACCGCACTGGCACCAGAGAGCAATGCTCTCAACAAGATCAGGAAGTGAGCTTCAACAATGAAGCCCGGTGTTGGCCCCTTAGGTTGGTGCCTTTTCTAGCTAGCTAGAAAATAATTAATGTCTTGACAGTCCAGCACAACTCAACATAGTCGGCTGCTAAGGGATTGTCAGATTTCAATCACTTCATCTAGTTTCCTCTAATAGTGAAATAATGCAAATGCGGGGGAATGCTGCAGTTACTGTAAATTCACCTGGACATTTCTAGATGACAGCTGTTGTGATGCGTAGTTTGAGCTAGGCACCGTGGGAAAAAAGGGTGACTCAGCACGTTGAGAGATATACTTGCTATAGGTTGAACTGATATTGATGAAACTTACTCTTTCTTTGAGGTGGTCTAGCAAGCTCAAGTTTAGTTTCATCGTGAAAAATTTACCCTTTGTAGCCGAATGTTGTGGAAATAATTTCAGCACTCTAATGCATAGCAACTGTTGCTAGCCTCTACTTCCTCCAACAACTAACTCTTTGCATGGTTTGTTGACTTGACAAAATCCAGCGTATACTGTCAGCTAGCTTTCGTAATAGTTAAAAGGTGTGCCTGGGGCACATGCAACAGTGATTCTCGCTACGGCTCAATCACGTTTTTTACATTCCCTAAACCTAAAAGTCTATTGGAGTAATGTAAACACAGGCAGTTGAATGTCAACAACATAGTCTAGATAATGTTACCTTAAATGTTATGGTCAACAATATCAGCAGACACGTTTGCTCCAAGGTAGCCTAATTAAGTCATGTTTCATTAACAAAAGTTGTGATAGGCATACTTAATGTTACATGAGTTAGCTAGTTAACTAATTATTACTTAGTAATATTAGTTGCTAAGACCTAACGTTAGCTAGCTAGCCTACTATAAGCCGAGATGTAACGTTAACGTGCACCATAAGCAGGAATGGATCTAAATTGTCAGGAGGTGCAGCTTCTCTCTTCCTCTGAGTTCGGTAACACTTTGCTTCAATGTTGTTGGCGATAACTTGCACCTGGTGTATGTATTCCTCCATGTTATATTGCAGACCTTGCTGTCTGCATCTAGCAGAGATTTGCCCTACCCCTTTTGACCAAAACTGGTCAAGAATAGCAGACAGGAACTGTCATGGCTAACGTTAATCAACTAACGTTAATCAACCTAACCTACTGTAGTCTATACAATGTAGCTTCTAGCTCTAGTAACAGCTAACATTACAGCTACTACAGGAAGTTTTCACAGTGACAGTCAGTGAAGTCTTTCCATTAAACTTGATGTTTTATCAGTTGGCTTAGAAATTAGAAACTACCGGAGAATGCGACGTTTAATGGTGTTATGAACATTAGGTCTCGCTCGAGCTGGTGAGGATGCAGCAAGGAAGGGCACTTTTCAGAGCCAGATGCTTGTTACACTACAAGGTCGTTTCTACGTAGTTCTCATGATCAAATAAAGCACCCAGGGTGGCATAACTGAGGATCTCCTGATTGGCCATTTTGTTTTTTAGTTGATCAATAGGTATAAAAGCTAGAGGAGTTTGAGTTTCCGCTTAGATTGAACGATTCCCTATGGGATGGAACATTCAAAATGTAAAGCTTGTCTTGAGTATACAACAGTAACTAGGGGGCGGGGCTTAGCGAAGGGTCAATTGAGTAGTCTACCGTTGAAATTTAGTTTTGTTCTTTAAGGCTATTATTGCAAGACAAAATAGTTTTTGGGCAAAACTGTTGTGGTAGAAAGTACATACAGAAATAATTGGCCATCATTTGAGCAGGAGAGTTTAACACAATGAAACAATGTGGAATTTTATTTTCTAATTTGAAGGGGGTGTGGGTGATTCATTAAATATTTATTTATCAGTAACATTGTACTCTCTTGTATCAGTAACCATTGGGTCCAAGGGAGATTTCTAGACAAAAATGGAAAATTTGCATTTTTCTCATATATGGAAATCCCTAATCCATGGTTAAACCAAAGATGGTGGAAGATATGATAAGATGGAAATGTTAGTTTGCACATCAATGGAGAACGGTGTCCAGAGGTTTTACTCACATTGTAGTCCATCTGGGAACTGGACATGTGTTGTACCAAACAATTATTAATGTATGAATATTTCATGAATATTCAAGACGCATCTTAATTATAATTATCTAGAGGGCTAACTCAATAGCCATCTATCCAGTCTGTTTGTCATCGTAAGAAAGTATGGCAGAATACCTTGCTTAATTGAATACCATTAAGTTAGTCAATCCAGCAAGGTAGCTAGGTAATAACTTTCAAACCTACTTCATGTATGAGGAAGCACTGTGTAGAATGGCACTAGTGTCATCTTGACCATCAACACGTTACTAATAAATTATGTGAGCTGCCTTTGACAAGGTATAAGGGGAAAAACCCATCGACTCCCTCTGCGTAATTTTCACCCAAACTGAAAATCCAGAAATGAAAAATGTCGGCATCACCTTTTCCTCTCTGGTTAAAGTGAAAGCATTGTCTTCCGACGCCTTCGGTCCTGTCAATCAACATATTCGATGGCCTGCTTGGGCCAGTGCATTTCAAAAAGTTAAAACTGAAAAAATACTTGTTTTACAGAGCCTAACCTTCCCTTAACAAATGGCATTTTGAGAAATTCTCTATCGATTGTGAATCACTGTGTCAAATACTCTTAGTTACTACTTCCAAACATGAGGGGTGAAATAGAAGGTGTGCCGAGCCTCACAGGCAGTCTTGGTGAGGAAACATAACATACACAGAGCACGGAGGGAGCGTGAAATCCGGTTTAGATGACCTGCTTAGGAGGGTTTTCGGAATACCAAGTAACATCGAATTGCAAGCTCTAAAATCACAGATTTTATACAAGTTAAAACTACTTTACTACTACTGTTTACGTTTTATTTCCTCCAATTCTACAGCCGTGGTTATTAACATATCTAGTGCACCACTTGAACCAATTTGTCAAATGCGTTAGCGTTAGTTGCTACGAAGAAATCTATGTACCCCGTGTTCATTCTTGTATTAGCCTACCTGCCAAAACAGCATCCGACTGACAGAACAGTAATCAAAACAAGTATTTTTTTTTCTCCCCACTATTGTTTATTATTGTGATTTAGTAGGTATTAGCCTCTTTCACACATGCAATACGGAACATTACCGGAAAAGTTGATCCAGCAATATTCCGGAATGTTCCGTATTGGTAGCATTCATACAACCAACGCTCTACCCTATGTTGCTAGGATACGTTTGTTTACTTACTACTGAAAAAATGGCGGGTGATGAAGTGACAGAGTGTGCAGTTGTACTACAGTTACTCTTGTTTATTTATACATTTTCGAGGCAAACGCTGGCAATAATACATCTGTTCCAATCATGAAACACCATTCGTAAACAAAAACCTAACGAAAAAATCAGGATAAGTCGGGAACAACTCCGCTTTAGCTTGGCTCAAAGCCGGAGATGTCGCCTGTGGCGGCTGGAGGCTGTACGAGTCTTTCATGTGGCTCAGGGCTCGGCGAGACGAATGTGGGTACGGGAGCGACCCCATGGCATGCGTGATTGATCCGGTAATGTTCTGGCTTTGTTCACACGTCACATCGATACGGAACTTTTACGGAAACCTCACTAGGTCTTTTGCCGGCAAATTGCCGGCGCGGATATTCCGGAATTTCGACTTCGGCTCTTATTCACACATGACCCCTATCTGGCAATGTTCCGGAAAATTTACGGATAAGGCTGCATGTGTGAAAGGGGTTATTGATAACAAAATGTTACAAAAATACAGGTATGCGTGTACAAAGATGTTTTGTGCAAGAATAATATTTTAACCAGCGATAGTGTAATGCCTAAATAAATTATTTCTGCGTATTCCGGACTCATACCTCGTTTATTTTGAGCAAAATGTTATGCTTTAAAGCACCAGAAACCCACATAAGGACAGACCCACCTACTCAGCTATATTTCTTTGTATACAAAGTTTGTTTTTGTGACAGCACTAATGTTTTTGGCCATAGCATGTAAATGCCTTATATGGGCAAAAGTATCCAGACACCCCTTGGTCTGGGGCTGTTTTTCACGGTTCGAGCTAGGCCCCTTAGTTCTTGTGAATAACTTATTAAATAACAAATAATATGTTATTAAAACATTTTGTGACAGTTTTTACATAAAAGCATTTGCGCATCACTGGGCTATCGATTGAGGCGTTAACTGGGTTAAGCCAGCATAATGGGAAACTACTTTGTATCCACTAGCCAGCTGGCTACCAAACTAGCTGTATAAGCAGGAAAAACGGAACGTGTACAGAAGTAAACTTGCGGACCTGGGTCTTGTGCGAAGGGCGAGAACCCGGTACTTAGCCGTGACCATAGTGTGGTGAATGGGTCAAACTCATGTTCAATATCCTGTGCCATTCCCGGGTTTTGTGTGTGAAAGGGGTATTATGCTCTTCTGGCTGAATGGAAGCAAATCCACACCGCACTTTTCCAACATCTAGTGGAAAGCCTTCCCAGGAGAGTGGAGGCTGTTATCGCAGCAAAGCAGGGACCAACTCTGTATTAATGTCCATGATTTTGGAATGAGATGTTGGATTAGCAGGTGTCCATATACTTTTGGTCATGTAGTGTATATGCTGCTACCAGTGAAAGCTTACTTATTAGTAATCAAGTCAAATCATATTTGTAGTTTCGTATGGTAAGGCTGTCCTAAATTTCTTTCTTTCAAATTTTGTAACTAAGACACCCACCTAATGCAGCCATTCAAGGGGGAAAGGAGAATTGTAATGATTTATAAAGAAGTCGTAAGTTGTCATAGCTAGCTTTCTATTTATTTTCCTTTATTGATTGACTGTCCTTTTCTTTCCCACTGTTGTGCGTTTCCTCAGTTCATATTCTCAAAGTGCAATAGGTTTGTTTGCTATGATGTCCTATTTAGGCTAAGTGGTAGAAAATGTTACCAATATGGTTCCAAGCCAGTGGATACAACAGTGGGGCCAGTAACTTTGAAAAGTCACTGACCCAGAGTCCTGCATCTATCCTGTTCCCACTTAAGTCACCTAAGCCAGAGAAAAGTCGAGAGAACTTCCACAGAAATACAAGTTAAGCCTGCGTATCTCAAGCCAGGATCACGCCCATACTAAATTAATATACTTTATTAATCACACATCCCCTCCCACCCCCACCCCATACCATAGGCCTTACTAGTTAGGTCCTATCCAGATAACAATGCCTGTTGGGACAAAGCATGCATGTCTGCACAATTTTGTATTATACTCTTCATTCCAGGACTGTAATTTGTGTAGCTATAATACACAGGTATAATTATCCATGCAGGACTCAAAATTAACACTCTTAAAATTTAATTTAATTTTTTTTTACTTGGTACCACTGGTACTCCGAGTTGGGAGCACCAGCGAAAATCTAAGGAGCATAAGAATTTTTTATTGAACAATGGACAATAGCCTAGTGTATGTCTGCTGAAAATGACAGTTACAAAAGTTGTGAATGTTAGCACATGGGATGCTCTTCCAGTTTGAAGATTATATAGTTTGGTTAATGAGCAGTAGGCTTCTGAATAACTCCTTCCAGGCCCACATTGAATATACTGTTTATTAGAAAAATACATGAATATAGCCTGACCACTAAGCTGAGACTTTAATGTTATAAGGCAGGATTTATCCAGTGTAAAAAATAGTTTCAAATAGTTTTTTGCGCAATTTCTCAGAGGCGGCTTGAAAAAACAGCTAGGTGGCCTGCTTAAGACATTTCAAAGGAGGAAAAATTATTTTAAATGAATTAAAGGTTTCCTTCCAGATGATCGAGGTTGTTATGTTACCATAGGTCCTGCTGTGTATTTAATAACTAGCCCCCTCAATTAGAATTAATCCAGCATAGCTACTGTATCTGTATGTAGAACTCTCCATCATACCATTTCATGTGAAGTGAGCACATCGAGATGTATAAGAACTGGTGACAGCTTCTGCTTACCGGTTCCATTGATTCCTATCGGAGCTCCTCCTTGGCGCATGAAGCCAGTTCATAGAGGCTGCTACATTTGACTATGGGGCTTTTTGGAACTAGAGCATGTGCATTGGGTACCTAAACGTGAAGCATCACGGTAACTGTTAAAACGCAGCGCAGTGACATGAACCACTGAGGACCGCAGGGGCACGCTCTGAGAAGTGAGAACTGAAGCTCAAGATGCATGGCAATTGCTTCTAGCTAGCTACAGGATTTTGTGGAAGAAAACTAGTGCCGCATTGTGACAAGGACATTTCTTATTTGGTTTCTAACATTTCTGCAAGTCATGGTTACTGTTGTATTCTTTTTTATTTTTTTTATGGTAACCTTTGGGTGTTTTTCTAAGAGTCAGAATTACTCTAAGTAGGCTATTACTGAAACAACGTAACAGAAGTATTTTTTATTATTTTTTCCTAAAATATTTTTTATTTTTTGCCGGGATAAGGATGCAGACTACCATTATTCGTGTTTGTGGATTTCCGTGGAATACATAGAACGTACGTTGTCGTTTTGCTTCAGCCTGTTTTGTGTTATGTTACAAAATAAGGAACCGTTCTCGCTATAAAATTGTGAGCGTGAAATACTTTATAGATATAGAATAGTGAGTTTAACACGTTAAACAGTATATTGTGTGACCACCATAAAAAAATTCACCATAAGAAAACGCAATGAATGCAAATAAACTAAACCATTTCCAGGCCCGAATACAGGCCGGTGCTAGTTAAGGGGTTAACTAACATTAGTTAGGTTTAGGAAATGCTAGCTCGCTTGGCAGCTGTCAGTGAAGGATTTTAGCAAATCTAAAACCAGCATAGTGGTAAGCGAATTGAAGTTGACGTTTGGTTAGTTAGAATGGTTACAGGGAAAATAAATTTGGTGTCTGATTGCGATAGGTTGCTCGCATTACAAAAAAAAAAAAAAAAACTGACAGTTGCACCAGGACAATTGTTTGCGGTCGCATCCTAATTTCAATTCCAGGTCGCACAGTATAAATATAGGTCCCATATGCGACCAAAACAGTCACACTTTTGAGCTGTCGTATGGACGCTGTACACAGCGACACACTTTATTTTGTGTCTGTTTCAACCCCGTGCCCTGAACTGTGCATATGGGACTCCTGTGTTCTGAACTTTGGATGGGGCTCTGGCTTCCTGAAACCTGCTGGCCAAAATGAGTTTTTGAATTCATGCTGCATGTAATGAAAATGCTGAACTAACTATTTCCTTTTTCTTTGTTGTGACACAGGCTGAAAGTGACCTCAACGAACTGAAAGCACTGATGCACTCTCCCAGCGCTATTGTGGTAAGCTAAAACTGGTCTGACTAACAAGCTGAGAGAAAGAACCGACAGGTTCTGGACAGGTTTTGTGTAATTGAAAGAGCCGACTGGTTCTGGAATGTGTCAAGAGTAAAACGCTAGTTAATAGAATGTTGGTAGTGCCTATCCTTACTTATGACTTAAATCTCTTGTGTTGGTATTGATTTGGAAGTATGCATTTGATTGTGTGGTGAGCAATGATCACATCCAAATGCATGTTAAAATTAGGTGAGCTGTGAGGTGTCGATTTTGAAGTGCATATTTGGTCAAAACTGCCTATAATGCTGATTTCAAATTTTCCAATATAAATGCGCTGCTAAAAATTCACTTTGCTTTAATGCCCAGGAAACTAGCCTTGAAAGTAATCTCCAAGTAGTTATTATATGCATTACAACAATATTCATTGCACTTAGTAGTAGTCATTATTTTGGAGTCCAGTGCTTCATATGTTCATTATTATGCGAAGGGTCAGGAAGTAGTTTTCTCTGTCAAATACTGAGGTTCTGAGACATATGGAAATGCTTTGCTGAATTCCTTTGATTAAGTAGTCACTCTTCAGTGGTCATTTGAAGGAATCAGTTCTTATGGGGGTGGGTCAGCATTAAGCTTGTACAATGGGCATAGTATTGGTAAATGGTGAATCTCTGAGCTTAGTGAGTCCTAGCACGGTTTACTTGGACCATCACAAAGGGCAAATTAAAATTTTATCAGAAATGAAGCCGAATTGGTTTCATTTTATAATACCTCTGTTTGTTACTTGTAAGTAAAATGTATCTAATGTTTATGGACACATTTTTGCATTTCAGCTGTTTTTCTACTCAGAAATCATCACAGTCCACTATGTGCCAGCTAGCTATCCCATGCTACCATTTGCTCCAAATCATGTTCTGTGTTATGTAACAGTGTGTTATGTACACTGTACCTAGCTTTGTACATTGTGAATTTACACAGGTATTAGGACCATCTCATGTTAAATGGGACCAATCATTCATTTTCTGTTTTTATTTCTTGGCATTGTTCTGATGATGTTGCAATTCAGCATAAGATAGACTATCTTTATTAGGGCCTGGAGAAAATCTTTTGTTGTTATCTCGGATGTTTTTCAGTCTTTCACCAGCAACCTTTCAAGCCACGTATAAAACAATCATTCAATTAATTGTGGCTATTGTCTGTTATCATTCAATTATCACTTAATATGGACAGTCATGCATGAAAATCAGCAAATTAAAAGAATACAAACAAATAAGAATTCACTACAAATATTTATTTGTCCCATGCACATTGACTTACAAATGGTCTCTTTGCAAACTAATTAATAGAGGAAGCAGCAGAACAAATAACTTAACTAAAACATGTTAAATTAATGTTTTCCCTGTTTTCCATTTTGTAGAATATATATCTTTTTGTAAGCCTTCAGTAAACCCAACACCTACTGTTGTATCCTTGCATTTTAAGTTGTCAGCTATGTACTACCCATCATATGGCACTCTTGTATAGGTCACTGTATTTGCTTTTGAAGTCCAATCTGTGGCAGCTTTTGCAACTTTGTATTAAAAAGCACATCTTGGCTATAGTTTGGGTAGCATGTTGGTTTAAACTGAAATGTAAATGTAGAACCCCCCCCACTCAAACCTTGTCGTTTAAACGTGTAGATGATAGATTTTTTTTTCCCCCCGTGTAACTGTTTGGCCCATCCCTACTTCTGAGCGATCTTCCTTTCTCCCTGTCTGAATAAAGCAAACATGAAAGGAGGGCTGCCTGTCCTCTCACCCTTTGGAAAAAAGGCATACTCTCAATGTCACATGAGAGGTTTTGAATATAACACTCAATTAAAATGCAAAAAGGAGAGACGTGCATGTATCCAAAATTACTATTTAATGTTGTTTCTCCTGACTCATTTTCCAATTGAACTCTGGAAAAATAAGTCAGGAGAAACAACCCTTAACGTGGTCCATCCATATCTACTGCATATCTGGCAGCAGAGTGATGGTTTGAGGCTTGTTTGATACCTCAGACCCTTGATGACGTAGAGCCATTTAGCCAACCATGTGATCCATACTGTCCCAGCATAATTTACAGCTTAATCTAGCCCCCCCCCCCCCCAAGAGTCTTCATGTTGTTGGGTCACATACATTAGGAAGGCATGCAAATGATATGCAACCAAATATTGAATATGATGACTAAGTTTATGTTAATTTGTCCAAATTCCCCTGGTATGGATGTAAAAACCCTGAAATTAAAGCTGAATGTCTGCACTTTAACCTCAGTCACTGTTCCATTTCAAATCCAATGTTCTGGAGTACAGCGCCAAAACAACAAAAATTGTGTCACTGCCCGAATACTTTCCATCCCCACTGTATACTTTTAAACACAAGCTTATGACAATTACAGTGAGAATAGGTCCCTGTAAAAGGAAATGGTTATATATTACTTTAATAACGTTTGAGGCTTTTTAATCGTTTAGAGACTTTCCTAAATATTTAGCATTATTGTTCATAGATCATGGGCTCTATCTTGACGTTCTTTGCGCTTGGTCTAAAACGCATGGCGCTGAATTTAGTCTTTTCATCATTCTTGGGCGTAACATGCAATAAACCAATCAAAATGTCATATCCCATTCCCTTTAAAAGCCACATGCGTTTGCACCTTGGCATATTGCTAATATGATGGTGGATAGTAAGCCTGTGAAAACAGCGATTTCCAGCTGTGCACGTACTTAAAGCATGAGAGCAAGAAATTGGCTATATGGATCAATATTATGATCAATATTATTTGGACTAACCATTATGATGTGTTTTGATGTACAGAATAATAATCTTTCACATTCGGGTTTAACCCCGGAACTAAACTATTTAATTCCAGACTAAACTATTTCCCAGAAATATAATAATGGGAAAACTGGAAACTTTTTTCCATTAGCTTACACGAGTGCTGTTATTTTACAAAATATATACGGTTTAATTTTGTTATAACACCTGCAACAGCTGAGCATAAGCTACAGAACTTGGCTTCCTTCTCAGCTTAGCAAATGCCAAATTAGCCTGCTTGTTTAACGAATTTCGTTTGATTATACAATGAAGCATTGTGAAACATCAATTCCATGAGGCTGTTCTCACAGCAGACAGATCACAGGGAATGAATTTCGGCTAGTGAATTTCAAGCTTCATCCGAAGTTCATATCACGTGCATTCTAATATTGATTAATAACATAAATGGCATTCTTTTGCCTTAATGATGACACTAAATACACTAAAGCTGTCAGCTTGGGAACCCATAGGTTTACGCATATTTTCTTTGTTTTATATTGTCCAGCTTATGGAAATATGACCAAAGCATTTTTACTGGTAGCTTAATGCCTTAAAACAAGCCCACTTTTCCGTGATTCCTGGGGCAACGTGCGTCTATTCCGGGAGAGAAAATGTTTTTTTTGTAGAAAAATATGAATACCCATTTCACAATGTAATCTTCATATTTTTATGCATGTTTGTGCACGCCCCTGTGTGTGAAACAGACAGGAGGGTATATGCGCGTTGTGCATACGCCTATGTAGACGCATATTGCTATCTTCATATTGCACAGTTAAAATAACATAGAAACAACTGCGACATGACTTAAGACCAGGTTTGTGGTGGTTTTAGCGCCAGCGCTTCAAGATGGCAATACGCCAAAAATTATCCTGGCCACACCTCATCTTAAGACCAATCCGCCCAATTCACTTGCTATGGGCACAAGTTCACTTGCTATTTACACAACGTGAGTGCTGGATGCTAAAATGACCACTATGTCAGTCTGAAACTAGCAAAGGCAATTGCAGTTGGGTTACCGCCGCTTAGTGCCAGGTGTAAGATGGATCCCCAAATGTTTAGAAGACACACCCCTTATTGTTAATTAAAGTTTAGGCTATTTGAAATATTGTGTTTTTACAATAAAAATAAGTTCAAATTTACTTGGCAGTGAATGTTTAACTACTTTCCACCTTGGTTCACTGAGTGTAACTGGCAGACTCTGTGGTACGTGTTATTAACCCCTTCTAGAATTGTAAGTACTTCAGGCAAATCCCCCATGGATTCTATATAGTGCAATTAGACTCCAGTTTCTTTTCAGATCTGACGCTAGTATTTTTGCAGCTCTCTGTACAATTTGTCAGAAATACATCTTCACTTCTGTGGAGAAAAACCAGAATGTGGAATTTAAAATGTAGGCCAAGGCATTATTAAATTTAGTATGACCTTTGACATGGGGCTGGGTGATTAATTTTCATAATTGTCACACATAAATTTGCCATAATCACAAAAAATCCTTTTGAAAGTTATTTTCATTCATCTTATTTATTTTAAATTTTTTTCAGTTGTCTTTGTTCCTCAGCCTACATCATAACATAGCTTATATGCTGAGAAATACAACAGCCAATCATGCAGTAGAAATAGGCCGGCTCAACAGCTTGTGTTGCTTATGTACGCACGCACGCACGCACACACACACAACGCTGCTCAGAATGACCATGCTGTTGAGCAAGAAAGACACCTAAGATGAGCGACTGTGAGGAGAGTGTAATCTTCAAGGACAAGGAAATTGTTGCTAAGAAAGGTCTCTCGTTGTTTAACTCTGCATTAAGTCCATATAAAATTAGCAATATACAATACGTTTCTGAGGAAGCGGCTTAATGAAAGCCGAACCAACGGTAGTATCACATGCACTAACACATTGCCAGATGTATTTGTTTATTAACAGTGCTATGAGCAGTCCAGGGCAGTCAGGAGCCACATGTTCATCCCCCTTTCAATAATCCCCCTCCTCACTGATGCCATGTCTTTTGACATCACGAGAAGCACCTCTAAATTTTCTTTGAACTAACAACTCTCCCCATCTTTCTTTCTAGCGCTTTTTCTTGGTCAGTAGTTTTCAGTTCCTCTGTAATCAACTATGGCCTTATTCTTTGACGAAAACGTAGTTTGCTTTCATTATTGAGAATACTAGATGAGTAGAATTTTTTGCTACCAGTTACGAACTAGGCTATAGACAGGTTTGATTATTGGTTTATTGGTTATTAACCTATTAAACAATTTATAGCGTCAACGTGGGATTTATAGCTAAAACAATTTATTGCTACAACCATGAGCCGTAATGCAAGTAACCATTCCAATAAATGGTTCAACTTAAAATTTGTATATTTTGACTTCACTTTCCAAGTTTCATTTCACTTCCGAATTACCTGGTTCCCTGCTGGGTTCGTATCTCAGCTCCTACTGTATGTAATTTTATCACTGAATGTAAGCTTCTTGGTTCAAAATACCATTTTTCTGTCAACTGTTGTTTAAGATAATAAATCAATTTCATATTTAAACCATCAATGAACACTGATTTATTCAGGCTTCATCCATCATGCCTTGTATTGAGTCATAAGCTGAAAATCTGTGAAAATCCTCTTCAGAATGGATAATTATTTGATGTACATCCTGATACTTATTATCACTGACCAAAATAAAAAATGCACATACACTACTCACAAAAAGTTAGGGATATTCGGCTTTCGGGTGAAATTTCAGGATGAACCTAAAATGCACTATAACCTTTACAGGTGAAATTAATTTGACCTTCTCTAAACTTTTGAATGCACATGTCCAACTATTCAGTGTTTCAGTACTTTTTGCACAACTTGCTGTTCTCTAACAAGGAGCTGAACGGCAAAATTCACAACAGGTGTTTGATCCATGAATCGACCAATACATTTCCTGGTTCAATTAGAATTGGTATTTAAACAGTCCTCTTCATCATGCTGTTCACATTTTGACATCATGAGACCAAGACGACACCTAACAATTGATCAACAGTACCTCGCCATTGCGAGGCTTCAAACAGGATGTTCTCAGAGGGAAGTGGCCACTGAGCTTAGAGTGTCACAGAGTGTCATCAGCAGGTTGCAACAGAGATACAGAGAGACTGGAAGAGTCACAGAAAGGCATAGAAGTGGACGTCCTTTGGCCACATCCCACACTGATGACCGCTTCATTGTGAACAGTGCCCTGCGGAACCGGATGATGAATGCCACTCAACTCCAGGCACATTTAAGGGAGGTGAGAGGCACCCAAGTGTCACGTCAGACCATTCGAAACCGTTTACATCAGCGTGGTCTGCGTGCTAGACGACCTGCAAGGGTACCTGACCACACCACCAGGCACAGGCGTCATCGTCTTGCATGGGCCAGGGAGCATTTACGCTGGACGAGGGACCAGTGGGCCTCAGTGCTGTTCTCTGATGAAAGTCGATTCACGTTGAGCAGAAATGATGGCCGCCAACGATGTTGGAGACGTCAAGGAGAGCGCTATGCATCAGCCACTGTTGTCACCAGACGACCCTTTGGTGGTGGCGGTGTTACAGTGTGGGCAGGTGTGTGTAGTCAATACAGAACTGCCCTACACTTTGTGAATGGTACAGTGACAAGCCCATACTACCTGAATAACATCATTAATCCAGTCATTGTGCCCCTGCATGAACAACACAGGCCTAATTTCATCTTCATGGACGACAATGCTCCAGCTCATCGAGGTCGCATCATTAGGGAAAGGCTGCTGGAGACTGGGGTACCTCAAATGGAGTGGCCTGCACTTTCTCCAGACCTGAATCCCATAGAAAACCTATGGGATCAGCTGACTCACCGTGTAGAGGCTCGTAACTCTGTACCCCAGAACCTCAATGACCTGAGGGCCGCCCTTCAAGAAGAGTGGGATGCCATGCCTCAGCAGACAATAAGTCGACTTGTGAACAGCATGAGAAGTCGTTGTCAAGCTGTAATTGATGCTCAAGGGCACATGACAAGTTATTGAGACATTGACATTTTTGTTGTGGTATACCCACCACTGTTGTTGGCTTTTGTTTCAATAAATTGTTTGAGATGAGGAAATCACCATTGCATGCTTCTACTTAAATGCCCTACTTTCATGATACGTATAATATCACTGTAGCGTGAACTTACATTTTCCATAAATTTCACCCGAAAGCCAAATATCCCTAACTTTTTGTGAGTAGTGTATATCATAATTTATCAATACACCAGTATTGTTTCAGTGCAAAGGATTGGTTGTTAGAAAATACTAAGCTGTTGACATTGTGCAATAGATTTTTGCTTTAGATTTGATAGCATACAGTTTTATGCTAAATCTGAAGATTTCTGGATTTTTCTGTTGAGTAGTTTACATACAGTGCAAAAGTATTTAGAGCTTTGAAAAGTTTCTGACTACTTTTTTTCCTTGGACAGTGAGATTTATAGCTGAAATTTTACTTGCATAAGTTCAAACCTCTCACAGTAAGTGGGTGGAAGAACCTTTTGCCACAGTAACTGGTTTACTTTCAGTTTAAGTGTGTGTTTATGATTGGTCCAATGAAGGACATTTTGGATATTTACTAGGGCTGAACCGAATTCTTCGGAGCTCCGAAACTTCATTTGTTGGATTGAGATTCGGATCCTAAATTCAGATTTGAATAGTTTGTTACAAAAAAAAAACTAAAAACTAAAACGTCACAAAAAAGTAGAAGAAAATGGATGGTTTACTGGATGTTTGTCAACATATAAGTGTTTATTCTATACTGATTGAGCTTTGAATTGCCTGAAAGTTTATCAAACGTACAAGGGATGCGCTGCCTGCTAGCGTGGTTCAGCCTTCCACGTGACTTTCGCTACGCTGTTACAAGATGTCAAAGAAGTCAGCTGTGTGGAAACATTTTAATATTACCGCTGACAATCCAAAAAAGGTTTGCCAGCAGAAATTGGCATACCATGGTGGAACTACGAATTTGACAAACCATTTGAAAAATGTAAGTAGCCTAATTTATATATCTTCGTCAGAGTAATAGCCTAGCAACATGACTCCTGATTTTCAGGTACTCTTACAAGGGATACTCTAACGTCTCTGCATTTGAATGGATCTCTATGGGAATTGGGGGGTGGGACTAGATTTAGCTGTAAATTACACTGGAACAGTATGGAACACATGGTTGGCTGAATGGCTCTAAGTCATCAAGGGTCTGACGTATCAAACAAGCCTTAAACCATCACTCTGCTGCCAGAAATACAGCCGATATGGATGGATAACTTGAAGGGTTTCTTCTCCTGACTTATTTTTCCATAGAGTTCAATAGGAAAATTTGTCAGGAGAAACAACCCTTAAAGTGATCCATCCATATCTACAGCATATCTGGCAGCAAAGTGATGGTTTGAGGCTAGTTTGATACCTCAGACCCTTGATGACCTACAGACATTTAGACAACCATGTGTTCCATACTATTCCCGTGTAATTTTCACCTTAATCTAGTCCCACCCCCCAATTCCCATAGGGATCCATTCAAATGCAGAGAGATTATAGTATCGCTTGTAAGAGTACCTGAAAATAAGATATCAAGAGTCTTTTGATGTTCTTGAGTCACAGACATCAGGAAGTCATGACATGCATATGATATGCAACCAAATATGAAATATGATACCTTTATTAACGTTTATGTTCATTTGTCCAAATACTTTTGGTCCCCTGAAATGGGGAGACCATGTATAAAAATGCTACACAGCGACAATTGCTACACAGTTCACCCAATATGGACGTAAAAACCCTCATATTAAAGCTGAAAGTCTTCACTTTAACCTCGTCATCACTGTTCCATTTAAAATCCAATGTGCTGGAGTACAGAGCCAAAACAACAAAAATTGTGTCACTGTCCAAATACTTATGGACCTGGGAAAGTCCTTATATGTTTAGCAAAATTTTCCAGTAAGGAAGGGTTGTGGAGTGCTGAAGCCATCTGGGAGGCAGCCAAACACATCAAGGCATCAACCTGGTGAAAGGGACTTGTAAGGGCTCTTCATTAAGGTTTGAATGTAGAAAGTCACGTGTAAAACTGTTACCGTTTCTAGTAGGGATGCGCAGAACTCAGGGAAACTTTTTTTCTCTAAACCTGCCGTATTTCTATTTAAACCGACGCTACCCAAATTATAGCAATGACGTGCCTTTAATACAAAGTTGTAAAAGCAACCACAGAGCGGACTTCAAATGCAAATACTGTGATCTCTAGAAGAGCGCAAATAACGAAAAGGTGGGTAGCCTACAGAGGCAAAATATTAAATTAATATATTTTCAGTAACAACAATAAATGTCCAGAAAGCTTTCCTTTAATAAGACCAGTAATACCAATGGACACGGTATTTTCTTGCCTAGTTTTTTGGCACCTTTTTAAAGTGAAAGCTCTCAGATTGATGTTTACTGAGAATTAGATGCGGTCCGGCTCTGCATCGTTACAGACTGCAGTTGGAGTATGTTAGTTCATGGTTGTCAAGTTAACATTTGACTTTATTTTATGAAATGTCCTCACATTGAGACGAAATTACACTGTTTCTCTTCCATTCTTCGCAATTCGAGGAGCATCAGTTAGATTTTCGCCACACAGACACCAACGTTATTACTTTGAGAGTTGATCAGAGAACATTTTTCCCATGTCTATCACCTCACACAATTGTCAAAGCCAACACCAGATCAGCACTTTTAAACACGAGCCTACGACAATCACAGTGAGAATAGGACACTGTAAAAGAAAATGGTTTCTTGCAGTGTAACCATTCCAAACACACAAAATCTCATTTAAATATGGCTGTTTGAGGCTGGTGTAATTTAAATAATGACTCTTAGTTGATGTGTGAAATGATAACGTGCAAATACTTTGGCTGCGCACGCAAAATAACACCCTTCATTTTGAATATTAGTAAATCAACCCCTAAGTGTGAAACATGTCCCCCGTTGCTTCAATTATTCTTCAGATCCCTCGAACATCAGCTGCATCAGAGCGGAACTGGTCCCTGTTTGTTGGAACATAGAGCAGAGTGCAACAGGTTGACAAATGAAAGAGTCGAGAAGCTGATGGCTATTCAGTCAATCTTGAAACTCTTTGAGCCCATCAAAGATGACCCCACACAAATTGAATCTGAGGAGGATTGTCCAGATTCTCCAGAGTCTCTCTGAAGATGAAGCTAGCTGTGGTTGAGATAAATAATTAGCCTAGGTCAAGCAAGTCTAGAAAAAAATTTATTAGGAATAACTTAGGTCTTATTTAACCTTATTTTAGACAAAAGATTATTTAATTTGCTGTCTTGGATGGAAGGAAATGTTTGCATTTATGTTTCCTTATTACTATGCTTTTTATTAAGCAAACAAAAACAAAAGAACATACAAATAAATGTGTTCACAGTGTGGTAAACCTACATCATGTTTGTTTGACATTTCTTAAAACCCCTGATTTTTTTCCCCCTAGCAATGTGTGCAAAGTATTTGCAGTGACCCCTCCGATAGGCCCAATACATAGAAAACCAAAGACATGCTTACCATTTGTGAATAATATTGTTAGCGGTATAAATTCCCAAAATTACGAAGGGAAATTTTCCCAGACTTTACAACATTACTGGTTGTTCTTTCCTTCTCAATTCTCAAGTTGTGCAAGTAGCTTTTCACTCCCTAAGTTCAGAGAGGTGCGTGTTACATACAGCTGGCCTGGCCAAGGGGTAGCCAGTTGTTGCATGTCTAACATTATCCAAACTACTTGAAGAGTTTCAGATACATTGCTGAACCTTATCTATGCGAGCCCAAATTTATAGA
Organism: Synaphobranchus kaupii; assembly: GCA_029718625.1. Classification (NCBI taxonomy): domain Eukaryota; kingdom Metazoa; phylum Chordata; class Actinopteri; order Anguilliformes; family Synaphobranchidae; genus Synaphobranchus; species Synaphobranchus kaupii. The sequence continues at coordinate 56,666,833 of CM056381.1, forward strand.
TCAGTTGCAACAGATTTCTGAATTTATAATCAGTTGAGATGCAGATTGATTGATATAGCTCACATTAACTTATCATTATTATAAGTAGAAAACACGCACGAAACATGATATCTCTGGCCTCCCACAACAACAGCAACAATGTTGATTGATGAGCTGATTTCAAGTTGCACACTATTCACTTTTGACTGTGAACATGTAGGCTATAAAAAAAAAGCACAACCAATCATATGAAAGTTGAATATCCAGGCAGTGCTGGGGACTGTGATTTTGTAATCTGATGTATGCAGCTAGCTACCTATGACAGAATAAAATAATTTTTTTCCAAAGGCCAGGGGAAGCTTTTTAGGATACATGGCTTTATAGACTCCATAAAATACCAAGAGACTTTAGACCAAAATCTGGCTGCCTCTGCCAGAAGGCTAAAAGAGTTCACTGACCACAGAATCAAGGTTTTGCAATGGCAAAGCGAGGGTGCACAAAGTACTACATACAGGGATGCCAATAATTGTGACACACATCTTCTTCAAAATAAAAACTATTTTGCAGTAAAGATTTGTTTTCCCTCTGATTAATGGTATCACAATTGAACTATATAGTTTTCTCATTTTTCTGTGCATATATGACATTTCATACAAAATAAACTGAATTTAATCCTGCACTTTTTGTTCGTGTTAATTGATGTTGCCAATAATTCTGATGGGCACGGTATCTCATTAATGTGATTGTTTTGCCCATGTCTCATTTATAAGGATCTATAGGCTTCTTTCACTTGTTTTTGTTTGTGTGTCGAGTGAAGTGTTATGAAGGTTTGAAAGCATCAACATGTATAGGGTCTGAATATATCTAGGTAGGTGTTCATGTATGATGTTTTAGGGGTTGAGAAATGCATTGTGTGCTTGGTGAAGGCTGATGCTGTGAGCCCTCTCTTGGTAGAACCATAGAATGGCAGAAATGGATCCAGTGGCCAAATCGACTATGTTGGCAGACAATTAGTTTTCACATAGGTTAAGTAAAAGGATTTGGCAATAATTATAGCAGTATGTTCATTATGGTTGTTGTTTGCCCAAGGAATGTGAAATGAGGTACCTATCTGCAATGTTATAAAACATTTTCAGTGTTTTTTATAATTATTATTTGGTCATATTTAACAGATTGAACAGTGTGTAGGTGTTTTCATGCCTGGAGTGTAGCCTACATTTTTTCTCCTGTTGTGGAAGTGTTTTCTCTTCTGTAGTTGAACATGTTTTCTCTCACCTGTTGTAGAATATATTTTCTCTTTCACCTGTAGTATAAAGTGTGTTCTTTATTTCTCCTGTAGTGAAACTTGTGTGTTTTTTCACTTGCCTGTAGGTAAGCTCGTGATTTATCGCTCAGCTTTAGTGAAACGTTTCTCTGTCCTGTAGCGGATGAAGTTCCTGCTGCTGCAGCAGAAGTATTTGGAGTACCTGGAGGATGGGAAGGTGTTGGAAGCACTGCAGGTCCTGAGAGGGGAGCTCACGCCACTCAAGTACAACACAGAGCGAATCCATGTCCTCAGCGGGTATGTCCCTCCTTCTCTTTCAATTTCATATACCCCTCCCATTCCTCCAGTTGTATATGCCATGCCTACTTTGCCTCCAGTGTTATATGCCATGCCCACTCAGCCTCCAGTTTTATATGCCATGCCCGCTCAGCCTCCAGTTTTATATTCCATGCCCGCTCAGCCTCCAGTTTTATATGCCATGCCCGCTCAGCCTCCAGTTTTATATGCCATGCCCACTCAGCCTCCAGTTTTATATTCCATGCCCGCTCAGCCTCCAGTTTTATATGCCATGCCCACTCAGCCTCCAGTTTTATATGCCATGCCCACTCAGCCTCCAGTTTTATATGCCATGCCCGCTCAGCCTCCAGTTTTATATGCCATGCCCACTCAGCCTCCAGTTTAATATGCCATGCCCACTCAGCCTCCAGTTTTATATGCCATGCCCACTCAGCCTCCAGTTCTGTATGCCCCTCCTCCAGATTTATATGCCATGTCCACTCCTACAGTTATATACTATGCCTTCCCTCCCTCTGCATTCCCCTTCCAGCTTTGTGTACAGTGCCCTGCAGAATTGTTGGCACCCTTGGTAAAGATGAGCAAAAAAGCAATGGAAAATGTTCTTTATCAAAATATGAGATGTATCTAAACTTGAATGGATCTAAAATTGTTAAAAGAAAAAAAAGATTCTTCATCAAGGAATAAATACCTTTTCTCAAAAACATCACAATTTTTGGCAGGAACTTTAGGAGTCTTTAGGAACTCTTAACCCATTTTGACCGGATGCAGCATTTTTGTGTATATCCCTTTAAGACCAGATGGGACGTTGAGGTCGCTTTAGACGCTGTCATTTTTTTCAAGACGCATGACCAATGAAATGCATCGTGATTCGCTGAAATACACGTTGGGAAGGTGAAATGCATATTATGGGATTTTTTAATATTTTTTTCAGCCTTGTTGTTAGGCAGATCTGTCTGGAAAGGCTCGATAGAGATCCATTCCTGCTATTAGCCTCTTAGCCTAAACTCATGACCATATCCATCTCCACTATTATTTAAGGGGTTTAATATGGGGTTTAATAAAACTGAAGCTGTCATGAATTTTAACCTGCGTTCTCTGTTCGTTTTAATTGAGGGAGAAAATAATTCTGGACGGCACTGAATACAATTAATTCAGCTTTACCTACATAACCCGCTAATGGTATTTTCTAACTAGTACAGGCCCATTTCCCATGCCCTTTGCCTCTGCTGTTGATGTCATCTCTGTCCTGCTGGTTTGTGATTGGCCGTCATGCTATTGTCACCTGTGCTTTGCTTGTTTGTGATTGGTCAATGTCCTCAGGTACCTGATGTGTAGCCATGCAGAGGACCTGCGTGCCAAAGCTGAATGGGAAGGCAAGGGGACTGGCTCCCGCTGTAGATTGCTTGACAAACTGCAGAGTGAGTGAATAGCGCACATGTACACACACACATTCCACAGCCCGGTATAACGGGGCAATGAATAAGTAATATTGCAGTATAGAGTTGCATTTACCTGAAAGATGTTTTATTAGTTTTATTCAACCTGACCCTTGGGGGAACTGTGTCTCATACTATACTTTTGGAAGTTCTATATTAAGGTTGGGCGGCGTTATTACGGTGTCCTGCGATAATATAAAATCATGACCGTCTCCAAGTCAGTACCACCTAAAGAATTATGCCACAGTTGCCATCTGTTGTGTTTAAAACCCCCATTTTTCATCATCCTCTATTCTGTTCCAACGGCCCGCAGCACCACTGTGGTCAAAAAAGGATCAGACTATCATATTTTACAATGTAGCAAGGTGTAGGTTAAATTGCCTATTGCCACTGCTCTGGGGTCGTTCTAATGATATCATTAGATCATTAGGTCGTTCTTTATCACTCGCTATAGATGAGGTTAACTAATCTCATCTGACATCAGCAAAAAAAATTGTGAGTGACGTGTGCACGTGACTATTTGACAAGAAAGCACCAGAACAAACAATGGCACCGAGCTCAACAAGCATTGCCGGGGACGTTGTCCCGAAAAAAAATATTATGAATGGCTATAGAGGCTCAGAACCCAACACATCCGAAAATGTTTTAGGCTATTTGTCGGAGAATAAAGGCCTGGCAGATTAAATAATTAGCCTGCATTGAATAGACAATGCTGAATGCAAGTAATTGAAGAATACCAGGTGTAATTCATCATCCGTCTATTCCCCAATGTTAGGGGGCCTACCTTAATGTTATCTTTAGGCTACTAATATGAAGAGGGAAAGGTACAGAGCACAATGCGTGAGATGAAGGCCCGCTTCCCTGTTGAAAGTCTGATGGCACACGCGCATTCGCTCTAGGGTGGCCAAGAAACATTTTGTTTTACTTCCAGCTCTTCTCCAGCTCTTCTCCATCTGTTCTCCAGAGCGGGCATTAATTGGACAGTGGGCTGAAGTGCGATTAATGCATAGTAATGATAATACTATACAATAAAATGTAGGCCTAATTCTTTTCCCATCAGGCTAGTTTCCTAAACCATATATTCCCACGTGAACATCGATTAATAAAAGAAAACAAAATGAATCGGATACATATGATCAACAAATAAATATATCTGACAATGGCATTGCATTTGCCCAAGGCAAGACGCGGGCTATGCACACAACTGTCAATCTGGCCAATTTTATAAGACAACTTTGCTTTACCCCCATGGTTATTGTTTTGCATGTTTCATTTCAATTTCATGAAGTAGTCGGAAAATCATGAAATATGATGTTACAATTGTTCACACACGGACATGCTATTTTCTAGTGTTCACGTCTTTCCCTCTCCTGAAGAGAGCAAAAGCACAATTAGCCTAGAATAAAGCTTATAAATATGTCTATTCCACAAGATAAGCCAAGCAATAAGCATGGCTAATATTGATAAAATGACACGAGACACTAGTGAAGGCTGAGGAGCCCTTTATTAGTGATGGCATTTAACATTCTCACAGAGGAATGCATCCACCTTCTGGCGGGAGACTGGGGACTTTTTAACGGTAAGAAAAAATGGATATCGCCCAACCTTATTCTATGTCCCTAAAAATGTGATAGTATTGCAGCATTGTGTATGGTCTTTCTTCATCCCTTCATTTTTTCCACACATTTTCCACTTGAGAACACCAGGGTGCATTCCTTGGACAACTAAGAGATATAGTGCAAGGCAACAGGACAGATCTTCACCATGCAGATATTCAGAGATCAAGGGTTCAGAAAGATGAATAAGTTCTCACAAGCCTCATCCACAGTTGTGTAAATCTATTCTCATAGAACCACAACCTCATTAGCAATGCCACTGCAGAAGCAGAAACTTGGGATGTTGCTTCGATCCTGAGGATATTGTGTATTGGAGAGCAAAGCTGAGCTTCCTTCTTAAGAATGTTGAACAAAAACCCACAAGGCAACTTTCTTCTCCTGACAGAAAGATGTCCCAGTTGCAAAGGAAATACCAGAGCATTCTGAAATGACTGTTGCTGGTATGCGGTTGGTTCAGAAAAATAAATAGTAATGCAACTTTTGCTCCTGTCAATGGCACTGGGAGTGGGCAGTAAGAGTGAGGAGATTGACATCATCTTTGACACATACCAGGAAGAACATAAAAGCACCAGAAAAAGGAGAGGAGCAAGGACACCAACTGAACATCACAACAAAGATTACATACTGGCTTAATTACAATGAATAAATGTTCATGTATTCAAAGAAAATTTTAAAATCTGCAACTGACAACAGATGTGACAACAAATTAAAATATAAATGCTTCATATCATACATCAGTTTTCTTTGTTTGTTCCTTTCAGCAGGTGAGAAGTCTTTGAGTAGCTGACAAGCACATCACATTTATGATATACAGATGTTATAACAAACGTTGTTTCCTGTGAGCACAGTGGTATTTTGGGTGTATATGAGTTTGGGCATCCAGTGTACAAATCCCTAGTGAAAGTTGTCAAGGTGTAGAATTCTGTGGCCACAGAATGAGTGGTGGTGCTCATGTAAAAGATGGTATACAATTGCATTCATTCAAAACATCTATCATTTGAAAGTTAATGCCAAGAAGTCCAAGAGTGAACTGTTTATTAAATATCGGTAAATATATAAATAGAGGTCTTCATCTTGTAAACAGACAAATAGCTCAAAGGTTAGTTGGGCAAAATATTCCAAAATAATTATTTGTGATAGCTCTGACTCTAAACTTTCCAATGACATATGATGTGATGGCATTTTGTGTGTAAAATCTTGTTCTATACTGACTATTTTGTATCAAGGTGTAAAATATGTTTAAAAAGGTGGAATGGAGGGATGAAATGAATGGCACACAGAAAACTACCAATGCTGCCATACTATTAACTCTCGCTACATTGGGCCTTACAAAAATCACTGAGACATGTCCCCCAAGATGGTGCCGATAGCCAAATTCTGGGGGTCTGGCTCATGGACTAATATGTTAGAGGGAGCATTTCCAAGCCTGAGTGGCTTGCATTCATAAAGCTGATTGGGATTTCTGGGACCTGGTGTAACATAATGTGCAATTACAGGCCCTGTGCGACAAATGGCCAGCTTAGTCATAATCCATCTCTTCTGCTGAATGCCAAGAAGAAAGGCAAAATCCTGAACAGTGTGTAGCAACCAACTGAGCGATGAGTGACAGACATATTGTACCATGACACTCACCACACATCAGCTGAGGTAGAGAAGGAGGGAATAATTAAGCCAGTTAAACCAGGGGTTTATTACGAGACCAGACAGAGAGCCAGGTTGGGAGTTTTTCCAGGACACCCCCCCCCCCCCCCCCCCACCCCCCTGACTATTTGTGATAAGTTTAGTACCCACAGGATCTGCAGTGACCACAGTGAATCAGCACCTCAGTTTAACGTGTCTTCTGATGGTCTGGTTTCTGTGTCCGCAGCGTACCTGCCCCCCTCTGTCATGCTGCCTCCCCGCAGGTTACAGACCTTGCTGCGGCAAGCTGTGGAGCTGCAGAGAGACCGCTGCCTTTACCACAACACCAAGCTGGACAGCAGCCTGGACTCGGTGTCCCTTCTCCTGGACCACGTCTGCAGCCGGTACGCCCTCACATCCCCATATTCAGGGATGTGATTTTTCCAGATTTTCAGACACTGAATGTCTCAAACAAACACAAAAGGCTTGGCTATGTCATAAGCATGTGCATCAAGAACTTTTGCATTCTGACAGCAGATAACAGGAGAGAATGTTCCGCAATAAAGCTATGTGGCCCTTGAGAACTTTAGAGTGTGGAAAAAGGTGCGTAACTGTTTAATCAGGAAAAATCTGGAAAAATCACTGGCTTGCTCTTTATCCTCTTCCTCATCGTCATCCTCTCTGTGCTTTTTCTTCCCTCTGTCTCTCACACCCATCTCTACTGTCTGTAAATGCCCAGTCAAGGGTGGTAGAGATGGCCTGACTTGATAATGGTCGACAGGGCCATTCTTTTTATTTATTTATTTATTTTAAAAAATAATATTTCCTCCCACCTAGTTGTGTAAAATGTTGGATGTGATTTGTTTATAGGATCAGACAGTGTGCTGTTTCATAACAGCAATATAGAAATCTCTGTGAAATCTGTGTGAATGACATGCTGCTTTGAATTTTCTAGCTTTGGGTGTTATCCTCCCGTCCTCACTCAGCCTTGTCCTTTTTATCTCCCGTTACAGGAAACAGTTCCCTTGTTATACCCAACAAATCTTAACAGAGCACTGCAATGAAGTTTGGTTCTGCAAATTCTCCAATGACGGCACAAAACTGGCAACAGGATCTAAAGACACCACGGTTATTATATGGCAGGTGGACCCTGTAAGTTTGCATACAATGGTTCTGCTTTCTTACGGCAGTTTCCACTGCATTGGAATGGCACTCAGATTTAAACTTTAAATGTATGCCAAAAACATTTTGATTAAAATGTCTTAACAGACCATATACAGTGTTATGCTTACAACTACTATCAACCCTTACTTAGTACAGTTTTTCTTTCAAGAAAGCCCCAGATAATGATAATGGTAACAGAAATACACGAGAAAGATCATGGTGTTTTAACCCCTTGGCGCAGATGGCAAATTTGGTCAATTCTCATTTATTTAGGGGGTGCCCTGTTAAAGGCTTTATAACTCCAGGTGTGAGCATCACATAAACGTGGTAAATGGCTTAAATGAAACAAGACAGGTGTACCCTTTACAGTACAAACTTAGATTTGTTTATTTTCATAATTTAAGTCAAAATAAAGTGCCACAAATTCAAAGAAAAATTTGGAAAAATGCAAAAAAAAAAAAAAAAAAAAAGCTTTTCTTTAGTTTACAACAAAATACTGAGAGCTACATAAGTGAAAGAGGTAAATATATACATTTCCTGGATCATAAACTCAACAAGTGTGCAAAATTTAAGGATGATATGCAGAACTAAAGGTCTGTGATGCAAAATAGAGGCGAGTGTACCCTGTTGTCCATTAGTGTCTCCAAATCTATCCCAAATGGCTAAACTTGTGCACTGCTCTAAAAAAACAAAATGATGATACATTTAACTACAAATCAACAGTTTTGGCTCATTTTCAAGTGGGGATTACTATATTTTCATCAGTATAGGGGGGTAGCATATCTATGGGTCCAAAACCCAGATGCAAAACATGTCATAGAATGAATAAAATTAGTCCATTATAAAGCATATACATTTGCTGCTCCTGATGGATTACGGATAAAAAACATGATATCACAGTGTCACATACACCTAAATATGTAGCCTAATCATTCACCATTGTACCTCTATAAAACATCACTTTTCCCTGTAACTCTACAGTATGTATACCTTTTGCCCCGGGATTGCATTTTTCTGTCGTTTTAAAAAAAGGAAATTATGTTACTATTCATAATGACTCTAAGGAAAATTTTTACATTAATCTACCACATTATCAGCGCACAGTAAATTGGAATGAGCATTTGTCGTGCCATAAGTGACAAGTATATACGCCATAGCCTATATTATGTACGATAACATGAAAGTAAAATAGTATTCCACCATCTGCAAAATGCTGCCAAATGTTCTATCTTCAATGAAAATCAGTAGTCCACATCAAAAATAAAATTAACTTTTGCACTACAGTATGTGAAATGCACTCAAAATGCGAAAATAACAATAGGCCTATCAAACATATTGGAAAGAGATTGCTCGAGTGGAAAAAACGAACGTACATATGTAGCCAGCGAGACCAACAGCATTTTAGAAGCAAAAATACTTACATATCGATAAAGGGAAACTCCCCTCCGTAATGCGGTATTTATAGAGCTTGCGTAATACGAGACCGTTAAAACGAAAAACTGCCGTTACGCTGGGCTGTAGTAAAATTGTTCAAAGCACCCCAGAGGACATTTCATATACCGTTGCTAAGGTTATAATGTACTCCTATTGGATATAAGAGCCGACAATTAAACCAGAATGAACTGTAATGAATGAGACAGGCTTGCAGCGCATGGGGGGTATTACGAGTCAGTGTTTCAGATAGTGTAATAGCGGTATAAAGTGTTGTACATTTCTCAAACCGATTGTACCACACAATAAATGACCACTGAATTTTAAAGGAACATCTCGATGTGTAAAACCAATGGTAGGATTGCATATTTATTTCTATTTAGTAGCATATATTGCTAGTAGAATACATGGTAGCAATGAGAGAATACTTTAAAAATACTTTTTATTTTGCATTTGAGTGAGCATGGCTTTTCACGGCTTTTCTGGCATACGATCAGGATATTGTTGGGTTTATCTTGTTGCTATGACGGAATTCTAATTTTCTATGATGAAAAAATATATTATGAACTCAAACATAGACGCTATTGTCCACTATGTCATGCATGGTTAGGTATAGACTAGGTGGGGGGGGGGGGGTGCTTGTTAAATGGACTTGCTACGGGAAAATAGTGACACTTAGAAACTCCACATTGCGCAGAAATCGTCACGAATCGTCTACCAATAAATTTAAAACATTGAGTTTGTGATTTCCACTAATAGTTTGGCTGCAGGAGCAACAAATGTCTCAGTTGAACAAAATGATGGTGCCGGTGCCATTATCACTATGCATCTACGCAAAGGAGTTAATGTAGTTTCCCCACAGATTATTCAGATGTTTATCAGGGCTGTACACAGACCATTTGTTGGGCATGGTCAAAAAGGAAGAAAAGTTGGGGGGTGGATAGTGCATTTGCGGACCGGGTGGAAATAGCTAAATTAAGCTACCTACTGTCCTTGAACAATAGTAACAATAAATGTGGGGGGGGGGGGGGGGACACGGTCACTTCTTACATTTCCAAGCGGGGTGCCCATATTTTTAAAAACAATACAAAAAAAAACGCAACCCGACTTCAGAGAAAAAAAACAAGCCCAAAAGTTGCACATTATAAGCGGTCTTGGCACAGTTAAGTATGGAACACCGAGAGTGCCACAATAATAAATAAGATAAATAAAAGAATAAATTAATAAATGTGGAAATAAATAATAAGAGAATAAATAAATGTGGAAATATAAAAATGAATAAATAAAATAATTTGGAAATAAATAAAATAAATCTGGGAATGAATATAGAAATGTAAATGTAATGTGCAATTATAATTTAAGTTATTGCATTTATTTTTGATTTATTTTCAAATATTTTTTCAAATATATTCATTTATTTCCATATATATTTCCCAATTTATTTCCATATGTATTTACCGATTGTCATTGTCATTTCCCGATTGTCATTTCCCAACGAGCACAATCTGTCAATCCAACTTGCTTTGCTCCACCCACTAAGTTCGCCTCGTTCACACCCTTCTAACTGTATGTGTTCAGTGTTGCCAGATTGGGCGTTATTCCAGTTTGGGATATTTATTTTTATGTTATTGTGTGGGGGAAAATGACTTTTGCAGCTTGTCATAAATTGTGTTATATTTGGCGTTTTTTTCATCTTTCTCTTTCAGCTAATTGTTCACATTAACTCTGGTGTAGTTTGTCCCTCCTCTCTCTGCCTATTCCTCGGCTTTCACTGAAACGCGATATGCAGAGGCTTGCCTGGGTTAGAAAGACAATTGTGAAAATCAGAAAGAACGCTGACTTTCAGTTGCTCCTGGAAAAGTAGGCTAGTAGCTGTTATGCTGTGTTCGTGCTTTAACGGGGAGACGGGAGACGTGGCTGATCTGTAAACTTTACTGCTGTTGTAGACCACCGTGTCTTATCTTTGAACGCACATTGACTTGCCGTGTCTTTTCGTTTAAGCTATTTTCGTAATCAAACGTTTCGTGCTTACGCAAAATCAGGGAAAGCAACTTGCACACACAGAAAGCAAGTTGAGCAACATAGAAACATAGGCTGCTCATTTCTCGCCGACTACTTCTATGTTGCTCATCTTGCTTTTTGTGTGTGCAAGCTTGCTTTTCCCCGATTTTGCGTAAGCACGAAATGTTTGATTAGGAAAATAGAAACTAGCCCATAACTTAAAAGCGTGTGTGTGCACGTTCGCAAATCATATTCATAAACATTTCAGAGTCTATCGATTGGCTACCGTTCTGACAGTAGGCTACCTCCACCTCCAGTCCAATCTTCCTTCCCCCCTTCCGTTCATAACTTAATGTAGCCTATTTTATCCAAATTGGGCTATTTTTATTTAGATTCGGCATGTTTATAGTTTTAAAATCTGGCAACACTGTGTTCAGAGCATAGGCTGTAGAGAACTGTTTCGGAGCTGCAGACAGCGTTTCTCAATGTGAGCAAATACATTCATGGAGACAATTACTCACATATGAGAGAAACGACGGATAGAGAAAGCTAACTAGCTAGCACAATCTGTCAACTTGCTTTGTCCACCCACTAATTTCGCCTAGTTCCAAGTCAATCAGGTTTCCAACCCTCCATGTAGGCTATTCAGTGTTACTGGCAGCGTTTATTATGAGCAAGTAGAGAAGTCAATTTCAAATATTGAAAGAAAAGGCGGGCGGATAGCTTGTATATTGCTGTGAGCAATATAGCGCTCTTGTGTCCGAGAAAGCTAACGACATGACCATGTTCAATGTAGCCTACAACGTTCGCTGGCATCGGATGCAAATCTAAATCTAAAACAGATACCTAGCTAGCTTTCTCTATCCGTCGTTTCTCAAAATATGTGAGGAATTTCAATTAATGTATTTGCTCATATTGAGAAACGCTGTCTGCAGCTCTGAAACACTTTTCTACAGTCTAGTCTCAATGTTGGAAGGGTTGGGAACGTGGCGAACGTTAGTGCGTGGAGCAAAGCAAGTTGATTGACAGATTGTGCTCGTTGGGAAATGACAATCGGGATATGACAATGACAATCGGTAAATATGTATGGGAATAAATAAGTAAATAGGGAAATAAATTGGGAAATATATATGGAAATAAATAAATGAATATACGTATTTAAAAAAATTAAAAAAAATGTAATAACTTAAATTAATTGCACATACATTTACATTTCTATATTCATTCCCAGATTTATTTATTTATTTCCAAATTATTTTATTTAGTCATTTTTATATTTCCACATTTATTTATTTATTCTTTTATTTATTTATTTATTTATTTATTATTGTGGCACTCTTGGGTGTTCCATAGTTAAGGCTAATATTGGCTAAAGTCACAAAGCAGTCACGGCAAAGTAAATAATGGAGAACTGAAAAAGTCACAGCAAAATAAATCATGGAGAACTGAAAAAAGCGGCAAAAATCACAGGGACAGTTTTACTAAGGAATCGGCCGCAGTACAGAACATTCGCTATATTGTGGCTCTGTAGCGGTCACAGTTAATGACACATTAATGACCGATTTACTATGACTGGTCTTAATTACGCAATCAAAGAAACTAAACGCCCTCATTTGCAATGTAGAAGATACCCATACAAATAATCAGGAACAATGACCCGTCCAGATTACAAGGCACTAAGAAATGGATAGGGAGTAACCATGCACAAGTAGTTGAACTTGAACACTGAACACATAGGCACAACAATTGCTTAAATTGTTTCAATTCAGAACTGTGTTTTTATACTAACTGCTAGCTGACTTCAATAGAAGTATTGCATCCTTTCAATAAAACAAATAGCCTATAATTTCATATTATCTAACAATAAATGAGAAGTGATTAGTATAGAAACATGTATGAAACATTTAAAATTCTGTCTCCTTTTGAATGCTATGCATTATAAGATGTATTTGTTCTGCTGGATGGATAACTTGAACGGTTTCTTCTCCTGACTTATTTTTCCATAGAGTTCAATAGGAAAATTTCTCAGGAGAAACAACCCTTAAAGTGATCCATCCATATCTGCTGCATATCTGGCAGTAGAGTGATGGTTTGAGGCTCATTTGATACCTCAGACCCTTGATGACTTACGGCCATTTCGCCAACCATGTTTTCCATACTGTTCCAGCATAATTTACAGCTAAATCTAGTCCCACCCCCTAATTCCCATAGAGATCCATTCAAATGTAGAGAAGTTATAGTATCGCTTGTAAGAGTACCAGAAAATAAGATATCAAGAGTCTTTTGATGTTGTTGGATCACAAACATCAGGAAGTCATGGCATGCAAAGGATATCCGACCAAATATAAAAAATAATTACTTTATTCTACATTATGCTAAACTGTCCAATATTTTTTGATGGCCGAAAATGGGGGGCGGGGGCTTACGTACGAAAGGTCCTATCATTTCTAAATGGTTCATCCGATATGGATGAAAATACCCTCAAACTAAAGCTGGCAGTCTGCACTTCAACCTCATTGTATCTTTTCAAACTCAAAGTGCTAGAGTGCAGAACCAAAATAACAAATAATGTCACTGTCCTATGAATTATGGTGCTCACTGTACGCATGAACATATTTAACTGCATCAAAAGGAAAGTTGCAGAGTGACGTTATCCCTGCAAATTAAATCCTAATAGTGATTTTGACCCACTGCGACCGTTTAGTAGATATTGCAACCTTATTTGCGAGTACTTTTGCGTCAGAAAAGCAGTCACAATCCTTTAGTAAAATCACAGAAAGCACGAAATATCGAATGTCGAAAACATTTACATTACAATTATTTGGCAGACGCTTTTATCCAAAGCAACGTACAATAAAAACATCCTTCGTCACGCATAAAAACTGTCTAGGCCAATCAAAAACATACATTAATGCTCGCATAATGTTAAAAACCCCAGAATGTGAACTCTCCCTTTAGGCTGTGGAGAATCCTGTTACGCTTAGCACTTCTCTGTGGATTTTATTTGATTTATATTCATTTCCATAAAGGATACAGGCTGTGAATTTTCAGCAAGTCATTTGATTTATTTATTTTTATTTTTTGATATTCTGTGGTTCTCCTATAAGAGGAATGCTTTGAAATATAACACTTTAATTTACAGTGGAAAAAGTTATAGTAATGATTATTTGCTTTTTTAAGGGTGCTCTTTGGAGCAAGAGTCTACAAAGTATAAAAAAAGCAAAAACAAAATATTAATTTAAAAGGATTGCCTTGTTATGACTAACTTTTTTTTTTTTAAATTCTGTTGTGAGGATCAGCCGCCTGCTTCTTCATCTATAATTGTGTGCATGCTCAGTGTAGCCACTCTGGGAAAATGCATAAATTGAAAGATTTCTGCCAAGCTTAATGGCAAAAGATGTCTTGTTACTCAATGTAAAAAGATACATAAATTAGCATGGATGACTGAGATTGTGCTTTCCCCCCCTATTATAATATTGGTATGCACTCACATGTCCAAAATTGTTTAGTAAAACTCACCAAGTAAAGTGTCAGTAAAGTATTCTTGAAAGTAAAAATGAACACTTTCAGTCTCATAACACCAGCAGCTGGCTATCTTCTGCACTGAGAAGTGAACATGTTCTTTAGCGATGTTGGTCTTTATCAGTTTCAGACATTCAGCAGTCCCTCTTGTTATTATTAATTGTTATTACTATTATTATTGTTTCTTGTAAAACTTTTGATGAGAAAATGTATGCAAAGCTATTTAAGAAGAAAAAAAAGAAAAAAAAGAACTTAACCTGTTGATGTTGTCTTCATTTAGAAAGCGTATTGCATCAAACATTATTTATTGCAAATTGAGAGTAATGCTCAATTTCTTAAAAGGTTGCAGTAACTATATTATGTATCGGAAGGTTTTCATTCTTTGGCATTTAGTGTTTTGCTAACTTAACTTTAAATGCTTCCCATAATGTGACACTTTTTCCTGCTACAGATGCAACTTGCATATTTGTAAACTTGGTTGAAATATCTTTGAATGTCAACATCCCACCTCTTTCTGCTTTTAGGTATACTTGTATTTTAAATAGCCTCCCAGGCTTTTCGATCTATTGAAGTCAAAGCCTGCTGTAGTTTTTTTGTGATCCCCACATTTACTGTGTGCCCAAGCTTATGTTTTGCATTTTAGTTTACCGTGCTTACCTTTTAATGAAAAATATTCAGTAACAAAAACAGGCTTGGGCAGACGGATACTGAAGATCCATTAGATTTGTGCCTTTAGAAAACAAATTTGAAAATATATGGACATGCGTATCTATGTACTATTGACTGTTAGTCTGAAGTAGTTTGTGTGTTGGCAGGAGACTCACCAGCTGAAGTTGCTGAAGACTCTGGAAGGACATGCCTATGGGGTCTCGTACCTGGCCTGGAGTCCTGACGACACTTATCTAATTGCCTGCGGCCCGGATGACTGTTCAGAACTGTGGCTGTGGAACGTACAGGTAGCACTCTTGCACACACTTAGTCCAATTGAGGTGCAGGTGGCTGAGAGAAGACCTGTTGAGACGAGATCCATGCAGTGGTGCCAGCTGAAGCAACTTTGTCCCTAGATAAAATGACTTTTCAGAGATTTCTTTTTATTTTTTTCCTCCTGAAAACAACAATGGGAAGTGAACGTTTTTGATAAGTAGCAAATCAACCTGAATGTGTATTCATATTCATGTGAAAATGTATAAAACAGTCATTGTGCTCAAAGAACAAAACTTGACTGTACTATGAATCTGTAAAGTCAATAATGCAACTAAAAGTTAAAAAGCTAACCTCAGATTGCATAAATGCATCAACCTTCATAGTGAAGACATAATGATTTTATTAATTTTACTTTATTAATGTTACATATTGTAAAAGATACATATACAAAAAGGTCCTCAGATGCACAAGCAAAGAAAATTAAGGTCACTTATTTGTCACACCTAGCAGTCAGAAGCACTAAGATAAAGAATATAAAGAAATCCATAAGCAGGGTTCTCCCCAAAGAATGCGACAGAGGTTCTGCGCCACTCTTTTCCCTCACTTGCACCACTGTAACCAAAATAGTAGCAGTGTCACCCGTATCTTGTTGCCGTTCTACTTGTGCTCAGTCAGGGGAGAGATGCTTCTGCAAAGCCGAGGAGGGTGTCTATTCAGAAAAGAATCACCGCTTATTTTGCCATGGCTGGAAAAATTTCCTCTTTCCTTCGGTACGGGACTTTCACTTTGGCACATGCTGCAAACCGCACCATTACGTTCTTGCTTTAATGCAGATGCATTAAATAAAATTACAATTTTATACTTGCCATTTTTTTTTCTGCTGTACCAAACCGGTAAGTCAAAATGAACATAACAAACCAAGAGTTTTGGGTACCGTTACACTCCTACTGGGTACTTACTGGGTATTTAATAATAATAGTCTTAAAAATATGTTATAATGTTATAATTATGTCATAAACCTTGAAGTTTGAGATTTATCTTTCACTTTCACTTATATTATATTAATATTCTTGTGGTCATCATCTATCATCTACCAGCCCCCACCCCCCAGCACCACTGTGAAAAAAATCTGGGGAGAACCCTGCATAAGCGTTTGTTGGCTGCAAGACAACTGTCTATTAAACAATTATCAATGATCAATTGACTGTTAGCAAATTTATGATTGACACTGCAGTCCACCAATCCCTCCTTAGAAACAGTTGCTATGTAGGACTTCCTCCGACATCTAGCTCCGACAGACAGAACATTTTAGTTGAATAAGGGAAAAAACTTTAGCTGCAAGGAGCTTATTCTGGAGATGGTTAAAAGGTGTTGTAACTTTCAAAACAGACACACGCTATCCTGAACGTCTGTTATTTTTATTCCATTCCCCAAGCCGTATACAAACTTGGAAAAGTGTCTCTTGATAAAACTTTGTGGATGACTACACCTGCAGCTTAATGTCAATCGCACTACGTTACCATAGACCAATGCAGTGAAGAAAAAGTCTGCACACTAGGGCTGCAACTAACGACTATTTTGATAGTCGATTAATCTATCGATTATGAAATGATTAATCCATAAGTATGGACACGGAGTTTATGATCCAGGAAATGTATAGATTTACCTGTTTCATATATGTACACGTAGCTCTCAGTATTTCATTGAAAACTTTTTTTGGGGCATTTTTCCAAAGTTTCTTTGCATTTGTGGCACTTTATTTTTACTTAAATTATGAAAATAAACAAACACAAAGTTCGTATTGTAAATGGTACAACTGTCTTGTTTCATTTAAGCCATTTGCCAAGTTTCTGTGATGCTGACACCTGGAGTTATAAAGCCTTAAACAGAGCACCCCCTAAATAGGTGAGAATCTGCGCAAAGGGGTTAATTGTAAAAGGCATGTTGACCAGGGGTGCCCAGATTTTTTCACCCCACTGTATAAGTAAAAAAGTAAAATTTACATTGAGGAGACTAAAACAAAGACTATAAAATAATGTTGTCTACATTTTTTATTTTTTTTAAAATTAATGTAATATAATAAAATTGTTCAGTTTGAATTATTTTGGTAACTTATTCCATGAAGATGGAGCCGCCTAATTAAAATCATTCTTGCCCAAATCTGTTCTTGTCCTTAGGATATTAAAGAATGTAATTTTGTGTCTATATAATTATACTATTTCAGAGTATGACTGGCATAACAAATAATCTCATTCAAATAGCAAACCTAACATCACTGTACATGCTGCTCTGGAGTTACTTCAGGTGTGTTTTTTTCCCTTAAACTCATGAATGCCCCAATACCAGCCATCATAAAGCCCACAGGTTGTCATAAACTTCTCTATCTAAAATCTCCTTCATCGCACACCAAAACCCTCCAGAAAGTAAACCATCCGTTTAAACAGAAATATCACCTTCAATCTGTTTGCTTCATCTGGAAGTCAGTTAACAAATAATTGATTACAATGTTGACTTAATGTTGGCCATTTATACATACTCAGGAGTGTAAAAATGTTTATTAAAAAAAAAATGTAGTCTAGCAAAATTCTCAGCTATATTAATATTTTACACAACATAGTACATGAAATAATCATTTGACTACCCTAAGCCTACTGCTATAAATTCCAGTGGTTGATTGTGTGTGTTGTCTAAAATACTGAGCATAACTGTCATTTGACTGGCCTAAGCATACTGATAAATTCCAGTGATTCATGTTTGTGATTATGATGAACTACCCATGTTATGAAGCAGGGCCGTGCACAGACATTTTGGGGGGCAGGGGCTCAAGTAAAAAAAAAAAGAAGAAAAAAAAGGGCACTCACCCCACCGACATGTACTATTCCCACCCCGATGTTGCCACACCGCCGCCATCCATAATCACACACTATGTTCATAACATGTGACCTGTTTAAATTCTACTGAAACACATAACACACAAAATGTCAGCATATAGTTGTGCTTTCCTGGGACCTGTTTTACCTTTCATTATAAGTAATGATAAGATTCTAGATCAGCAGTCCTCCTCTGACATGCTTCATACATAAGCCCCCTGAATTTGGGGTTTCAAAACTTCCTTCTATTTTCATGTTACACTGCATATATTTTATAAATGACTACTACTGAACTACAGTTTGATTTTAGTAACATGTTTTTGAGCATCACACAGAGGAAAAGAAACAACAGTATTATATTATATTCAAAACACATACACGTACGCACGCACACACACACTTGTAACAAATATATATATCTATGCATATGGCTGAAAAACTGATCCAGGTTCAGGGAGGTGAGAAGTATTTTGCCTTTCAGGTGTATTTGCCTCTTTTAGCAGTGTTTATGCTGCTTCTTATTTCCCAATCGAAATTGATGGATTGATTTATTGAAACTTTTATTTTAACAGAGAAAACACTGCGACATGCCCACACAATAATACACATAACATCACGTTTTTAGAAAACTGGCTATAAAGAAAACCAAAACCAAAACTATGCAAAACGTAACTACCTGCTTCAGAAATTAATTGTATATATATATATACTTGTAGTTGTCCTGCATGACGGAGATAACGTCGTTTTAATGATAATTAGATTAGCTTGCTTGCTTGCGAGTACCGAGGCTAGTAATGACGAAATTACAGTGTGAAGATGGCAAGTCCTACTGACCTGCATCATAGTTTTTTAACAGATATATAACATAAAAAGTAAGTGTTGTTTAATTGTGGTTTCGTAATTAAAACCGTGCCTACCTGAGTGATATTATTCACCGTAACCGAACTGGGGCTGGGGATGCGGTGCTTTTCATGACAAGTTGTATTCAGAATGTCGGAAGATGCAACGTTACGACAAAACCATTTGGTGGGGTGGGGGGGGGTACTTTTTAACTTGATAAGGTGTATTTTTTCGTGGATACTACTACACATTTCCCTCTTTATATTTGATAGAATTTCAAGAACAAATAAGGAAAAAAGAAAATATAATTAACACCAGATTGAATAATGGTCACAATTGAATTGTGAAATCTGATCAATATGTTTTTTGTATGTTATGCAAAAAGCATATTATTTAGATTTCACTATTCTTGTACATCCCAATCACATACCAATGCTCCCCCCCCCCCCCCTCCCTTTTTGGATTGCCCCTTTTGCAAGCACTGTCATATATGTTGAGTTAACAGTATGACCTGTGAAATTGAAGTTATGTGATGGCATTAAACCCATTCAATATCATGCATGTGTTCCCCTGGTGGCCAGACAGGGGAGCTGCGGACGAAGATGAGTCAGTCTCACGAAGACAGCCTGACCAGTGTGGCCTGGAACCCAGATGCCAAACGCTTCGTCACAGGGGGACAGAGGGGCCAGTTCTACCAGTGTGTAAGTTCAGCAGGAAATGCTTGTCTGTGCTTTTAGAACTCATCTATTTATCCCTTTTTTTAACCATTAAATCTCATTGAGATGATAAAAACAGTCTGTTTCCCAAGATACATTGGGCCTCATTCATGAAATGTGAGCAGAAAGAATTTGCACATAAATCGTTCATATTAGCAATTGTGTCCCTATTTTGGCATTCATCAACATTTTCGTATATGAGCATTTAAAATATCAATTATAGCTACAAACACAGGCTGCGATTTGCTCGCCTGCGCTGCCTATTAACAGCTTCGGTTTGCTTATGGCCCGCGCTGTAGGCAATTAACTGCATAGACAAAGCGGTAAATTAATGTGTCGGAACAACAAGCAATGACACAATTAACATTGTTATTTTTATTTCCACTCTTTATAACAACACACAACTTAAAAATAGTGAATAACCAAATAAAAAAGCAGCCTTTTGTCCGGTGATACAAAAGAGCAAAAATAATGTAGCCAACAACTTATCAAAATTAGATGGGGGGGGATAATCTTTCATTTTCTTGCAAATAAATAGGTTATAAATTATGTAAACAAACGAATAAATAAAAAAACACTGAAACTTAAGAGAAATATCAACAACAGGCCAAACGAAAGATTAATTAATAAAAATGTGAAAGTGTGTTTTAGCCTACTTGTGACCAGAGAACCTCGTCACATTAGGCCTACTCACTGCAGTTTTTCCTCTGATCTCAGTCTTCTCGTATTATGCGTGAGGAACACGAGTTTGTTGACGTTGTTCTGGAGAAGTGCACTCCGCGTTTTTTCTGACAATGAAGCCGGCCTTTGAGAAGATGTGCTGAACGATAGGCAAATTGTTGCTTGCAGAGTTTACATTTAACTTTTTTGGGGTCATCCTTTAGACGCTCAAAATGCTCGCATACTTTTGATTTTCTCTCAGACATTCTATACATCTGATCTATTCGTTAATTAATAGACACCAATAGTTCGTTACAAGGCGCACGTCCGGAATGAATAGTTCCACTCTCGCGTTTTTTCACACTGCGACGATTCGACCAATTCAAATTTTGGTCGACCAAGTTGGTTTAGTCGACTATTTGGGGGCAGCCCTAATGTCTACCCAAAGCAATGCAGGAAAATTAATGTTACGTTAGTTTGTCTCTAAAATAGCCAGATATTTCGCTGAATAGTTTTGGCAGAGATATCCCACCAACACAATACAGTTGAATAGTGATAGTTTTAAAATAACTTATGGTGGCATCTTTAGGCAATATAACTCGGTTATATGATATAAATAGCTAACTTTAAGAACGGAAGCATGGTTTATCAGCTAAAAAGAAATACTTACAGTGCAATCCAAAGGTATTTGGACAGTGACACCTTTGTTGTTTTGGCTTTGTACTCTAGCACATTGGATTTGAAATGGAACAGTGACTATGAGGTTAACGTGCAAACTTTAAGCTTTAATTTGAGGGTGTTTACATCCATAGCAGGTGAACTGTGTAGCAGTTGTAGCCCTATTTATACATAGTCCCCCCATTTTAGCGGACGAAAAGTAATTTGACAAATGAACATAAACTTATGGTGGCATCTTTAGGCAATATAACTCGGTTATATGATATAAATAGCTAACTTTAAGAACGGAAGCATGGTTTATCAGCTAAAAATAAATACTTACAGTGCAATCCAAAGGTATTTGGACAGTGACACCTTTGTTGTTTTGGCTTTGTACTCTAGCACATTGGATTTGAAATGGAACAGTGACTATGAGGTTAACGTGCAGACTTTAAGCTTTAATTTGAGGGTGTTTACATCCATAGCAGGTGAACTGTGTAGCATTTGTAGCCCTATTTATACATAGTCCCCCCATTTTAGGGGACGAAAAGTAATTTGACAAATGAACATAAACTTAAATAAAGTCATCATATTTAATATTTGGTTGCATATCCTTTGCATGCCATGACATCCTGAGCCTGTCACATGAAAAGACTGTTGATATCTTATTTTTAGGGACTCTTACAAATGACACTATAGCCCCTCTGCATTTGAATGTACATCAGGAAGTCGTGGCATGCAAAGTATATGCATGAGGCCAACACAGAAAATTTCTGGAACATTTACTGGTTCAAATGCATGTGTATGAGGGGCCGTTTAGGCCATAATTCATGTTGGACCTCTCACATACATTCTCACTCTCACATACATATATTCTCAATTCTCTCTCACATACATATATTCTCACTCTCACATACATATATTCTCTCTCTCACATACATATATTCTCACTCTCACATACATATATTCTTACTATCACATACATGTGTTATCACTTCCATATACATATATTCTCTCTCTCAGATACATATGTTCTCACTTTCACACATACATTCTCACTCTCATATACATATATTCTCACTTTCACATACAAACATTCTCTTATGAGAATATATATGTGAGAGTGATAATATATGTATGTGAGAGTAGAATGTATGTATGTGAGAGAAAGTGTATGTATGTATATATATATATATATATATATATATATATATATATATATATACGGAAGTCACTTACATGGAACGGAAAGAATTGTGTTTATGGAATTGTGATTGGCTCAGAAGCTGACTGGTACCATAGATATACAAACATAGATACCTCAGTTGCCCTATTCAAATCTTCACGGCCGCCAAATAAGGGCGGTCAAGATCTGTGTAAAAACAAACGGTACTGTATACAGGCACGACTTCACACCAGCGTTGCATTGTGGGTATTATCGGCCGTTTTTGCAGACACGCAAACTATAAACATTAATGGTAACGTTAACGTTAGCTGTTATGTTAAGGTGACACCTTATGTTATGTTAAGGTGTAACCACCTTGATTGTGTTGGAGTCATGCACCTGCTGCAAATGACTCCTGGTTTTGTCACACATGCAAACAAGAGTGGGTGGAACAGAACTGTAACCAACGGTGAAGCCTTAAAGAAAGACTGACCACATAATTATGTTCTATGTTGTGCCTATTGAAGCACTTAATTGTTCAGGTTTTTGGGCGTTTTCAGCTCTTGGTTCTATTACTCTTTACTTATTGTCTACTTTGTGCTTTCAACTTATCCCACAGGGATAACAAAGAGGCGTCGTATGGCATGGGTATCGGCTGTAAGACATAAAAAATATTACAACATTTCCACATCCGTTGTGCTCACGGCATATAGCCTACATAATATGACAATGAGCATAGTGGATTCTAATGGAAAAGTGTAGCCTACCTAGACTGTAATGTTGTGTAAAATGCAATAAACGATGTACAATGAATACAATTCTGAATGTCTTTATTTAGCAAAAAATAAATGACTTGCATGAAATGTACAAAATGGATAATATAATTTGTTTGGGGTAGTAGTACAATGAAGTTCACAGTGCAACTGGTAGTCGTGGCAGTGATACATTCCAGTAATATATTCCATTCAAGTAATTTAAGAAAAACGATTGCACACATAAATCCCTGTGGGATAAGTTGAAAGCACAAGGTAAACAATAAGTAAAAAGTAATAGAACCAAGAGCTGAAAACGCCCAAAAACTTGAACAATTAAGTGCTTCAATAGGCACAACATAGAACATAATGTGGTCAGTCTTTCTTAAGGCTTCACCGTTGGTTACAGTTCTGTTCCACTCTTGTTTGCATGTGTGACAAAACCAGGGGTCATTTGCAGCAGGTGCATGAGTCCAACATAAGGGGCTCTATCTTGGCGATCTTGGCGCTTGGTCTAAGCGCATGTCGTAAAGTCCATTGAGGGCATGTCCAAGTCACTTTTGCTATTTTAACGGCGTGTTTTTTGGGCGTTAAGCACGGCGCAACGTCCAAATGGGCTGAACCTAGTCTCATCATTAATTATAGGTGTGTCTTGGGCGTGACATGCAATAAACCAATCAAAATGTTATATCCCATTCCCTTTAAAAGCCTGCTTTTCCACCTTGGCAGATTGCTTATGATGGCGAAACAGACATGCTCATGCGTGTTTAGTGCAATCAAGGAATAGGCTATATGGATCAATAGTAGCCTATGATCAATATTCGGGCTAACAATTATGAGTTCCCGGTAATTCCTGACAGTGCTGTTTACAAAATGTATGCTGTTAAATTTTGTTAAAAGCACCTGCAACAGCTGAGAATAAGCGACCAATTGCTTCCGTCTCACCTTAGAAAACGCCAAATTAGTCTGCTTGTTTAACGGATTTCGTTTGATTATGCAATGAACTCATGTTCAAGCTTCATCCGAAGTTCATTAGGCTACCTGCATTCTAATTTTGATTAATAACATAAATAACGTTATTTTGCCTTAATGATGACACTAAATACAATAAGTCTGTCAGGTTGGCAACCCATAGGTTCAGCATATTTTCCCTTGTTTTATAATGCCCTGCTTATGGAAATGTGACCAACCTGTTTTACTGGTAGCGTAATGCTTTAAAGCGATCCACTTTCCCAGGAAGACTGTGAAAAGTGCGATTTACAGCAAGGGAAACAGACCTGCTCCTGTAAAGCGCACATGCAGATAATGGCATTAACATTAATTGCAAATGAATTGTGTAACGTGCTGCAAATTTCGTTTCTAATTAGACACTTAGTTCTCTTTAAAATCTTTTGTTCAGTTATGGAATAACAGGTGAAATCAGCGGGGTTTTAATAAGCTGAGGGTATGGAAACCTTGTCACTGTAATTTAAAAAATATGAAGGATGAAGAATAGCTAAGGTTACAATTCAGTTAACATGATGACATTTATCTCTGTTTTTTAACCATAGGTTATCGAAAAACCTTATGCACGGCGAGTCCGCTGGAGCCTAGGCTATTTGAAAAACAATAAAAGCAATATTCACTGGACAAGGTTTTGAACTTTTTTCAGTCACAAACCATTCTATTTACTTACAGGCTGTATTCCTAGATAAACAGAGCTGTATTGTAATGACATCTGAAGCGCATTTTCAGAACTGAAATGTCTGTCTATTGCAGTGCGCGAGTTTCCATTGAATGACAATTCACGCATTAGGTACAAATGACAATTCGCGCATTAGGCTTGATATAGGTGTTATCAGCTCCTTTTTAATGGATAGCCATTGTCCCGTACCATCGCACATCACCTGGATGTTGATGGAGTGGGCTGAGAGCAATGTAATTGTCGCTGAGGGAAAGGTATGTGGACCTATGGAACCTTTTATTATTATGCATTTTTGATATAGCCTACACAATAATAATATTTCACATTGTGATCTAGATATTTTAATCATGCTTGTGTGCGCCCCTGTGTGTAAGCCAGGAGGGTACACGCGTTGTGCACACGCCTATGTAGACGCACTTATATGCGCCGTTAAAATAACATGTAAACAACTGCGACATGACTTTAGACCAGGTTTGTGGTGGTTCTAGCACGAGCGCTTTCTGCTGGCTCAAGATAGCAATACACCAAAAATAATCCTGGCCACTCCTCATCTTAAGACCAACACGCCCAGTTCACTTGCAACGGGCGCAAGAATACATGGTAGTTAAAGGATGTAAGAGTTAGGCGTTATAATGAACCTAGCGCCGAGTGTATGATCGCAAAGACACTTGCGTTTGGGTTACCGCCGCTTTGCGCCGGGTGTAAGATAGGGCCCCCGTTGTCACCTTAACATAACAGCTAACGTTAACGTTACCGTTAATGTTTATAGTTTGCGTGTCTGCAAAAACAGCCGATAATACCCGCAACGCAACGCTGGTGTGAAGTCGTGCCTGTATACACTACCGTTTGTTTTCACACAGATCTTGGCGGCCGTGAAGATTTGAATAGGGCAACTGTGGTATCTATGTTTCTATATCTATGGTACCAGTCAGCTTCTGAGCCAATCACAATTCCATAAACACAATTCCTTCCGTTTCATGTAAGTGACTTCCGTTTCATGTAAGTGCCTTTCGTATATATGTGTATGTATATATATATATATATACTTTCTCTCACATACATACATTCCACTCTTACATACATACATTCTCTTATATATCTCAGTGTTTCCCCTAGGATGGAGTTGTAGCAGCGGAGGTGAAGCACTAATCCCTCTAAACATGAAAAACACCTAATTAAGGAAAATCAACAACCTGTTCAAATTCTGGGATTGCAATTGTGGTTGGAACGAAAACCAGCATATGCAGGGGGCCCCAGGACTGAGTTTAAGAACCACTGCCTTGGTAGTCGTCCACATCCCAATTATGGTATTCACATTTCTCTGAACTTCTAAATTAGGCTAATTACAGTGTATTACAGTGTCGCGGCTTGCGAATACATCAGCCTCTCATGTTGCACAGCAGGGCAATAAAATAAACATTTTATGGAACCAAATAGCCTACATTTAAGAAGCTAAAACTGTTTTCTGATGAACCCTGAAGAAATTCTCTATTCAATTGTCCAGCAACGTCGACATTTCCACAGTGCTACCTGACGTTAGCGCACTCGCGGCTGTAATACATTGCTTGTTGTTATGAAAAAACATGTACTTTTTTTTACGTATATATAAGGCATAGACTGTAGAAAAAATAAGGAGTAGTTAGCTAGGTTAGGAACAGCGCCGACAGTAGCCTCGCCTACCTGAATGGGGAAACCTCTGGGTCGGCGGTTCTTTTATTCACTGTAGGGATTTTTATTTGATTTTCAGTTGAGAGGACCGTTTCAGGTGAAACGTAGCAAAGGCCGTCTATACACCAAACAAACCATCTGCTCCGTAACGAGCATCTCGATTTCATATTCCGTGAAGTTTCTCGTCTTTTTTTGCGGTCTGACTTCTCCATTACGACCAACCTGATTATAACATCCATAACGTTACAAAAAAACACTGGCTAAAACACTGGGCTATGGGAATTAAAGTCCATAGTATTATTGGCTTGAGCAATCACCTCTAATTGTTGACTACATATCCCATTTGTGCTTTCATAAACTCGAACTTGTTGTGGCCATGAGATAACCTTTGACTACTGTTTGAAGTAGCGAGGGGGGTGGGTCGATAATTCATACTATGTTTACGGGCGTTACATATTTTTTCCGCATAAATTTAAGTAATTTTTTTGTTGCAGCCTTTATTGACTGTAAGCTTTACATGGGAGAGGGATCAATTATGGTTGGGGAGGGGGGGGGCAATTCGACTCTTTCCAAACATTGGCGGGGACACGTCCCCCGTGTCCCCCCATAATCCTACACCCGCCATGACTACAGGGCTGCGTTCAGATCCAAATTTAATTCTTTCTTCCTGTCGTTCCCTTCCCTTGATTCAAACAGGGAAGGGAACGACAGGAAGAAAGCATTAATTTTGGATCCGAACACAGCCCAGCACTTCAACATGTTGTACATCTATGTCCTTCTCTCGCCAGAACAGCTGCATTTGCTAGCTAGCACTGTCCATTAACATGAAGCTAATTGTGTCAACGTTACACAACTTGCTTCACGTAGGCCTATATCATTAGCTAGACTGCTAAATGACTGTGACCCATATCACCCACTGGGTGACCGTTTACGTCCACTGGGTGTTGGCTAGCAGCTAGCTAGCTGTCATTCATTCTTCCAATTATTCATTCTTAACTGTCCTTTTTTTCCAGAATTAACTTCCATCACCACACTTGTATTATTAAACATTGTTAATTTACTTAAATGTAATGACAAAATGATAAAATAACTTACATTTATGACGTTTCTTTAAGGGAATCTGTCAAAGTTGTCTTTGAGATTGACAGCTTTCGCGCGTCATGATAGCCCTCGAGACAAGACCTATAGAATACTCTCGCGCATAGTAAGGCCCGCCTCCAGGAAGAAGAGATAATGCATGTGGAATACTTTTTCCGAAACGAAACGTATCATGGATCTTGCAAATGTTGTTTATTTAACAGATGTGTTTACTTGCGTATTCCTATCAAATGATTGCGTTTGCTGTAGCTAACGTTACTGTGCGATACTCACGTGAAGTCGTAGGACTGTTTTCCCTTCGGCGAATGATAATCCTGAATCCGTGATCAACATTGCTTGCTTGTTGACATCTACCCGGTGTTTGTTGTTATAATCGTTGTGCTGACATTATCATATACGTAGGCCTACACTTAGGTAAGCACAAAGTTTCTCGTTTATATGCTTTACTCACAAGTGTGTGAATTGACCTGGATATGAAGCGTCCGTAGCGCAAAATAATATAGTTTCTAAAGAGATAAGACGGGGCATTTGACGGCCATATATGACGTTGCTGAAAGTTAGCTTTGCTTAGAAAGTTTGGAGACAATCGCATTTCAAACGAGTTCATGACAGCAACTTTTCCATGAAAGCGCTTTACGTTTAAAACGTTTTTACGTTACTCTAAAATGTTTAGGCCGTTTACTCCAGCATTTTGAAGGGGAGAGTGGATTGTTTTGTTTTGTTTTGTTCACAAAAAAGTTTTAAAAAAATAATAATTCCAGCCGCTGCTAGGTGCATATAAGGGAAACACTGATATATGAGAGTGAGAATATATGTATGTGAAAGTGAGAACATATGTAAATGAGAGAGAGAGAATATATGTATGTGGAAGTGATAACACATGTATGTGAGAGAGAGAATATATTTATGTGTGAGAGAATATATGTATGTGAGAGAGAATATATGTGAGTGAGAATATATGTATGTGAGAGTGAGAATATATGTATGTGAGAGGTCCAAAATGAATTATGGCCTAAACGGCCCCTCATACATGTGTGATATAGTGAGTGATGTGTGTGTTAATATGAGAGCTAACGTGTGTTTTGTAGGATCTGGATGGCAACCTGCTGGACTCCTGGGAGGGTGTGCGGGTTCAGTGTCTGTGGTGCCTGAGTGATGGCAGAACAGTGCTGGCATCAGATACACACCAGCGTATCCGTGGGTACAACTTTGAGGACCTGACCGACAGAAACATGTAGGTACCCGCCGTTCCTACTCTGAAACTGGAACAGGTTCAAACAGACTAAAATGAGCTTAAAAGGGCAAAAACTAACTGAAATGGACTGATGCAGGCCAAAACAGGCTGAAAAAGGCTAAAATGGGCTAAAGTGTTATTTTTGTGTTTTCTGCAGAGTGCAAGAGGATCATCCTATAATGTCTTTCACTGTTTCAAAGAATGGAAGATTAGCTTTGTTAAATGTAGCAACTCAGGTAAGCAATGCTTCTACGTATAGAAAGTTTTTGTGATTGGCTTCTGCTAAAATGTCCTGACATCTGCTTGGTTCCTGGACAATCTAGCCATCATTGAGTTATTTACTGATGCACCATGAGACAATCTTCCACTTTGAATTGCTGCTTGCAATTGGAACATCCACTTACAATTAACTTGCAATTGGTTTATTAGTATAGCTCTTCTCTGGAGACTGGGAGGGCTTATCTCACATCAGTGTGAATCTGGTCAATGCTCTCAGTACCATATGAGCCTGAAAAGTGAGTTTAGGGCAGAAATGGGCAACAAGGTCCGTATCTCTTTCTGGTTTTCTTGTCAACTTCTGGCCTTAATTACTTACTTAGCCCTAACATTTATGCCTCCTGACATTTTAGCTACATTTCTTGATAAGCATGTGAATGACAGCCGAAGACTGTTCTTGTGTCCTTATAAGAAATGTTTTACTAATCTATGAGTGAACCAGTGTTGGTGTATACAGGCAATTAGCTACTTTAGCCAGGGTAGTTGGTGGAAACAAAAACCTGCACACTGACTTGCCGTCCAGGATCGGAATTGCCCACCCCGGGTTTAGGATGAGGTGGTTTTCTGTGGGCAATCCACTAACCCCTGCTGGTGGGAATCAGGTGGTGTTTATAAATGGTTGTACTGACGGCCTGCAGGGAGTGCATCTATGGGACCTGCAGGACCGCGTGCTGGTAAGAAAGTACCAGGGAGTCACCCAGGGCTTCTACACCATCCACTCGTGCTTTGGTGGCCATAATGAAGACTTCATCGCCAGCGGGAGCGAAGGCAAGGCATCCCCCGGCTGCACTGTTTCTCACTACAGCTGTTCTAAAGCCCCGCCCAATCCCCCTGCCTAACACCGTTTCTCACTACAGCTGTTCTAAAGCCCCGCCCAATCCCCCTGCCTAACACCGTTTCTCACTACAGCTGTTCTAAAGCCCCGCCCAATCCCCCTGCCTAACACCATTTCTCACTACAGCTGTTCTAAAGCCCCGCCCAATCCCCCTGCCTAACACACACCATTTCTCACTACAGCTGTTCTAAAGCCCTGCCCAATCCCCCTGCCTAACACACACCATTTCTCACTACAGCTGTTCTAAAGCCCCGCCCAATCCCCCTGCCTAACACCATTTCTCACTACAGCTGTTCTAAAGCCCCGCCCAATCCCCCTGCCTAACACCATTTCTCACTACAGCTGTTCTAAAGCCCTGCCCAATCCCCCTGCCTAACACACACCATTTCTCACTACAGCTGTTCTAAAGCCCCGCCCAATCCCCCTGCCTAACACCGTTTCTCACTACAGCTGTTCTAAAGCCCCGCCCAATCCCCCTGCCTAACACCATTTCTCACTACAGCTGTTCTAAAGCCCCGCCCAATCCCCCTGCCTAACACACACCATTTCTCACTACAGCTGTTCTAAAGCCCTGCCCAATCCCCCTGCCTAACACACACCATTTCTCACTACAGCTGTTCTAAAGCCCCGCCCAATCCCCCTGCCTAACACACACCATTTCTCACTACAGCTGTTCTAAAGCCCCGCCCAATCCCCCTGCCTAACACACACCATTTCTCACTACAGCTGTTCTAAAGCCCCGCCCAATCCCCCTGCCTAACACCATTTCTCACAACAGATGTTCTAAAGCCCTGCCAATTCTGTCCGAAAGACTGGACAGTGTTGGTGATGTTTTAATGAACACGTGTCTGTGGTGTTCTGTCCTATAGAGACCCATAGAAGTGTGTCAGTGGTGTTTTGTCATAGAAACCCATGGAAGTGTGTGGTGTTTTGTAATATAGAGACCCATGGAAGTGTGTCAGTGTTGTTTCCACCCGTTTCCTGCTGTAGATCATAAAGTGTACATCTGGCACAAGCGCAGTGAACTGCCCATCGCTGAGCTAACCGGACACACACGCACCGTCAACTGTGTGAGCTGGAACCCAGCACTGCCGGGCCTCATGGCCAGCGCCTCGGACGACGGTACCGTCAGGGTCTGGGGCCCCGCCCCCTTCCTGGACACGCAGGATCTGGAGGGGCTCAACGGTAATTTAACCACTTGACCTCATACAGCGAAACAGGCTGCCCTTTGAGTGGATGTTAGGGGAAAAACCAGGGGCAAATGATTGCACTCCACACCTGAAGCAGCAGGCCAGGGCAGTTTTCTGCCTGCCACACCAGGGAAGCGCAAAATCACCTCAGGTTTGGATTTTCTGTTACAGTGTAGCACCAAGACACTCCCGACCTTAATGTAGGTGTTCCTTAGCAGATCTTGAGTGTCTTTTTCTCGCTGTGGATGCTTAAATAGGGGAAAAACATAAGAGCAAGTAGAGGATTCCTCTGAACGAGAAATATTTCTGTCTGTTCTCAGTCTCTGATCCTCTCTTATCTCTCCCCAGAAAACTGCTGTAGCATGGATAGTTGATGGTGATTTTGGAGCGGAAGACTTCTCTAAATAAAACAACAAAATATAAAAGATATAAAAAAGAGAACGAAAATAAAAAGAAAGAAGGAAAATAATTAGTTCCATTTTTACCCTGGCTGTGGCGGTTGGGCTATGGAGATCGGTGTTACAGTGAAATGCAGACGAATCTCTGGACTTAACTGAAAGAAACAAAAAAAAAGAACAAAGAGACCCACCTCTGATCCACTCTAACCTGGGCTGACGCCTGGTCTCCAGCTCCCCTGCTGTAGCTACACCGAGACGCGCCCAAAACACCCGACTCCAGGCTGCGGACTCCTCTGTCCTCCTTCCGAAAACTGCAGTCTCACACGCGTGCCCAAAAGCTGACACGTCCACACACGTCCACACACACACACACACACACAGACGCATATACATCCAGACAGACAGACACGCACACAAACACATGCACACCCTCACTCTTTCACACTTACACATACGTGCACAGACAGACACATATACACACACACAAACACACACCCTTTCCCCTACGCCTCTGTTGTCCGCAGCCCTCCTCTACCACCTGGAGACGTCTTCCCACAAACCCCCTCCAGCTACTCCCATAATTTCCCTACAGCCCATCCGTTGGACTTGGGGGGTTTGTTATACATCATTTGTGTTTCTTGGGGGTGACGGCGTGTTTACTTTTTTCTTATTTAATTTTTTGGAGGGGGGGATGGAGGTTACTCTCATTTCTTTCCTTTTTCTTGCTTCTTACTATACAATTGCGTTAAATAGTGGCAAAAACCCACACAAACAAAGTTGCTTGTTTGGATTTTTTTATAATAATTATAGCATTATTGTTATTATTTAACAGTTGAATAGAGGGCTTCGGTAGTGGCCATGGAGTGCTTTAGCGATAATTGTTCTCAGATAGGAAAGCTCATTTCCTTCCTTTTTTCATTACAAAAACCTGCTAAAACTTCTGCCATCCCTTCACCCTCCTCCCTCCCTCTCCCTTGACTGTTTCCTCCTTAGCCCTCCTCTCTCATCCGCCCCCCCCCCCCCTGCAGCATGACTCATGGTGGTCATATTGGTTACAGCAGTTATGGTGTTGAGGGTGGGGGCGGGGGTCTATTATCAGCAGGTTGTGTGTGTGTTTGTTTTTTTTTCTTTTTGGGGGAGGTGCAGGGTCTGCTGGTGGAAGTGGGTCTTAACTGAGCTGAGGTAACTAGTTTTCCTAGTTTGTGGTTGCATTTTGAAGACATGCTTTTTGAAGTTCAGATGTGGATTCGCCACAGTGGGGTTATATTTGTGCACAGCACTTGTCATTCCTCTGTCAGCCATTGTGTATGAGTGTGTGTGTATGTGTGTGTGTGTGTGTGTGGCGTCTTAAGTGTGCCGTGCGTGTGCATGTGGTGTGTGTATGGATGCGGTGTGTGAGTATTTGCACATGGTGTATGTGTGTGTGTGTGTCTGTGCAGCATTGTTCTCACCATTAGGTGATCATGCCATTTTTTGCCTCACTTTAATTGTATAGAGGATTTTAAACTGCAAGAATTTTAACAGAAACTGAATTGAGTCATTTGAAGCCCTCATTCACCTCTATGTGAAGTAAAACAACACTTTTGTAGCTGTTTTGTAGACTTTTTCAACAACGGGGCTCTTCTCACTTCTTTTCACCATTTACCATCAAATTAGGGTTTTGTTAGGCAAGAAACAACAGAATTTATCCAAGAATTCTGCATGCAGGGGTCAGCCACAATCTCACTCTCTAGGCCACAGGGGCAATGGCAGGGTCTTTTTTTTTTTTTTTCTCGCTTGGTTGCTCGGGGCATCCGTTAAGTCTCACTACTGCAGGGGCCAGCTGCAGGGGCTCTGTAGGTTGATGGATGTATCTGTAAGGTCTCACTGTCACAGGGGGGCAGCTGCAGGGTCTCTCACTCTCTGGGGGGGGAGGGGGGGGGGGGTGTCTTTTACACTGTTCTTTCATCAGCACTAGCATGGCAGGTGGAAACATGCTTGCTTCTACATATACACCCTCCCCTTCTTCTGCAAAAGCAGAAGTTTCAATGTTACCAGTTGACGGTCTGCAACTGTGGAGGGGGGCAAACAATTGGAAAGGAATTCAATTGTGAGCTTAAATCCATGAATCAAGCTACAAAGTTCTTATCCCTTTTCTGTCCCTCATACCCACCTCCATCCAGCTCTCTACAGCAGTGGTGGCAGTACCTTATAAAAGCTTTTGCTCCTGTTTTTTTCAGTATGTTATGAATATTTGCTATGGACTGATATTAAATGTTTAAAAGACTGCTTTTCTGTCTGTTTTTATGGAATTTTTGTTACTTATTTTGTTCACACTATATAATTTTTTTCTTGTTTTGTTTGACCTTTCCCCTGTATTATCATATTAAACTATAACCTGCCAATGGGTCTCCTTATTATATATATTTTTTGTATTTATTTTACTTATTTACCATTTATATGTGCAATATAAATGTGCACACCACAAAATTTAAATGTTTTAATATGGTCAAAGAGCCATGTCTTCAAAATTACGGACAACAAAGTGCTTTTATGCTTCACTCGTTATCGAAGCCACCAGTGTTAGTGTTGTAATTTTCCCTCAGTACATTGACCATTGTGGCTGAACACTCTAAAGCAAGCACACTTACATGGCCCTGCCCAATGTCATTCACAGGCTGAGATGGCCCCCACTTCACACCGAGTTCTCTGTTCCCATGTCTCCCTTGCACAAAGTTAGCTCTCGCCAAGCTGGAGCCCCCCCCAGGCGTAACAGACCAATCCTCTTTCAGTGTCCACAGACTGAGGCTGAATCCCACACGGAGTGGACACTCAGGTGGAGAGAGGCTCTACATTTGTATGCAGCACATATATATTTTTTATTATCCTTTGAAAGTTTGTATTATTTGGTGAATACGCTGTCAATCCCTGGCCAGAGCGGATTCACCAGGTGAGACCTACGGGGACGAAAAAATGGGCTGCAGCAGCCAGGGTTCCCAGGATATGTTTGCATTACATGTGTTATTACAGAAGTGATTGTACTGTTTTGTAATGTTGTGTAGGAGAAGTGTTATGTATGCATATTTTCAATAAAGAATTCAGGGTTTTTAAAGAAAACCATGGCCCGATGTGGCGTCTCGTGGGGAGTGGAGCAGACTTTGCTGTCGAGGGGGAGGGGGAAACTTTGCAGGCAGAGCCTTCCCTGTGTTGTGGGATGTTTTGCACCCGGGAGATTCGCTTGTACTGTGGGGAATATCAAAGACATGGCTAGAAAAAGTTTGTTGTCATGGAGAATTCATGGGTGAATAAAAGTCTGGGTCATTGCTCAGGAGCTGAGGCCCCTTCTGGTTCAAGGGCCTGTATTCATGAAGCATCACGGAGTAGGATGGTAGATCCTGGACCAGGTTTCCCTGTCCATTGCTTAACCTCATCCACTGTGTGGATGTAGAAATGGGAAAGTAGATCTTTGATTAGGGTCCGTAATCAAGGGCCGTGTCCGAATCAGCACTCTTCCACACTGTTGCGTAGCCTTGTTGAGTAGATAGGGCGAGAAAGTCGTAGAGTACGCGAAAATTTTTCAAATTGCAGTATACTTGAAACACCCGGATGACACACTTACTTCCGGGGTTTCGCTGAGTATATTCGGGAGCACACTTCAAGAAGTACACGAACATTTTGGTCACATAAATATGACGTGAAGCTTCGTTTTAAAAAAGAGGCGCAGCTTTGCTGACGTTTCCTTCAAATACAACAAAAACAACACCTGACATGGCAGTGCAAGAGTGGGGCGAGGGGTTGCCAGATCTTGTAAGACTTCCCAGCCAAATGGCAACTCAAAACTAGCCCAAATTATAGGCTATTTTTAACCGAAACCAACGTATTTTAAATAGAAATCATCATGTTTTTACTTTTTAAAATAAGTGCTTTGCGACTTTTCATTTTTACCCGTGACTGCACTTTGAAGTATCCCAATTTAGCTGTAAAACCGCGGACATGGCAACACTGGTGGGACGTCTTCTGACCTGCTTACGACACTTCCACAGTGCGGTTGGAAAGTAGTATGTCGGATATTTGTCGCGGACTACTAAACAGTGTACATTAAACAGCACACTTCTCCCAGAGCACTGTTCGCAGGAGACAGGGCGCAGTAGATAGGGCTCTGATTCGGACACAGCCATAGTGTCTTATAGATTAGAAATTTCGACCTGGGACCAGCTTCCCTGATACATATCCTAACCGTATCCAGGAGTGAATAATGCTAAATTGATCCTAGATAAGCATTTCTGCCCTGAGACACTCGAAATACACCCTGGTCTGTACTGTGGTGATTCAGTTGTCACGTTTCTGAGTGCACAGCTATAAAACCAAGATGCTGTCTGTGTTCATGGTAAGCATATGTCTTCAGTATTTAACTTGACTCCAACTGAACTCAAACTTGTTGCTGCATTTCTTCCCCCTGTATTTGGAATCCAAAATTGTCCCTTTTGACTTTTCCCTATGCTACCACACCTGCTACCCAGGAGCACAGCAGCTGGAGTGTACGCACTCTGATGCGTTACACAAGGCACTTTCGTGTGAGCCAGTTTACATCAGGGACCTCAAACTCAGTCTAAACTGCAGTCTACTGGAGTTTTAGATGCCTGATTTACATGCTACTGTCCACACAATACTACAGAAGAAACCATGTCCCTGTTTGAATCATGTGACTTGCTCACAATATGTGGGCACCTGGGCCCTATCTACTGCGTCCTGTGTACTGTATACTGTTTAGTATGCAACGTGCGGTATGCAAAAAATATCCTCCATACTATTTTTCAACTGTACTGGAGAAGTGTAAGATGTCCCGCCTTGCGCGCCCATGTCACATTGTTTTTGTTATGGTTGAAGGAATATACTCCGCGAAACACCAGAAGTAAGTATATCATCCGGGGTTGTAAGTATACTACATTTGGAGAAAATTTTGCCTTCTTAACTACTTTCTCATCCAGTGTTTTCAACAAGCATACTCAATAGTATGGAAAGGATTTGGACACAGCCCTTGTGTATATTTGGGAGGAACGCTTGGTTCCTGCTGAGACATCCTGCTACTATGGACCCCCAGTTATAGTTGTCTGCTGAGATTGAAACTTGGAAGTATCGGGCCCATGCTGAATGCCATTACCAGCTGAGCCAGATTGGAGCTGGAGAATAACGTTCTGAAACTGCATTGTGAATGTTTTGTTTGCTGTGAGATTCATGCACATCCCAAAGACTCAATGGGGTTAAGGTCAGGACTCTGGTGGCCAATTCATGTGTGAAAATGATTCCTCATGCTCCCTGAACCATTCTTTCACAATTTGAGTCTGATTAATCTTGGCATTGTCGTCCTGGAATAACCTGGTCATTCAGTACATTCAGGTATTCAGCTGACTTAATTTTATTGCTGCATAATGTTGTTGAGCCTAGACCTGACCAATTGAAGCAACCCCAGATCATAACACTGCCTCCAGAGGCTTGTACAGTGGGCACTATGCATGACGGGTGCAACGGCGACCTTTTTTTTTTGGCCAGGCAGAGTACAATTCTTTTCAAGTGTCTGGTCAGGTAAAGTAAAGCAATAGCCCAACGCTAATACATAGCTGTCCATGCTTGTGTTTTGTATTTAAATGCATAATTAGAACTACTGGTAGTTAAAATCACATAAAATGGTGAACCTTTTATCAGAATGCTAAAATGTAATTCTGGAAGCTGCTCCCTGTGAGTGATACACTACCACGTCTAAAGGTGCTTCCTCCAGTTACGACCAAAGATTGCAAAGTTTGTTTCAGTCAATAAAATGCCCAACTTTTTCAATAACCCCTGCCCTGCCCACCTCATTTTAGGGACTTTTATATACATTATGTGTAATCCATTTATACAGCTGGACATTTACTGAAGCAATTTGGGTACCTTTGTTAAAGGATACAACAGTATTGCTCATTTGAGAATTGAACCTGCCTCTGAGTTACAGCCGCAGTCCCTCATTCTACTCTGCTGCCACCTGCAAACAAGTACCTTTGAAAAATATCAGTTCAACTGAAGATTAATCAGGGCCCTGGTCACTCTAGAGTTACCATGTCCCTTTTGTGGAGATAAACACTTTCAGTCACAAGGGTGAGGGTTATAGGATTGAAATAGCACACCCTAATATTGACACCTTGCTGCTGCAGAAGATCAGTCACATTTTGGAACTCCACATAAAAGAATGTAGGCTGGGCTGCCCAGCTAGACCAGACCTGGGCAACTATTTTCCATGGGGGGGCCACATGAAGAATTTGCCATGCCACCAGGAGCCGGATAAAATTGTAATTGAAAACCATATGCGCTGAGAATTTCTACTGCAGTGTGACACATTGTATTTCACTTCCAGAATGTCCTATTATTAATACATATTCAACCAAAAAACACATCTAATCCAATAATAATCACAACTTCAGCACAAGTACTACAATCAAAAATATTTACTACATTTAAAACGTAGCCTAAAATTAATGGGAGGAGTTGAGTCTCTGGTGGGCTTGCACAAGGGCATAGAAGTCAGGTGTGTTTTCTGATGTGGCTGTACGCAGTACTGGTGCAAGGTGATCATCAGTGAGGGACGATCTGAAGCTGGATTTATTATACTTCATCACTGAAAATGTCTGTTCGCATATATAGGTAGAACCAAAAGGAACTAGCATCCTCCGGGCATGACCTCTCAGCTTGGGAAAATTCTCTTCTTTGAGAGAGGAATAAAATCTCAACGGTGGCACTGATTTGAAGTGTTGTAACAGCAGTGCATCAGATTGTAGATCAAGAAGCTCGAGTTTCAGGTGACTGGGAGCGTTGTCCACATTGAATGTGAAAGGTGACGAAATCAAAAGCACATCTCCGCAAATCGTTGGGAGAATTCACCATGCAGAGTGTGCAACAGTGATGCATATTTTTTGCGCTCATCGCTCGATACGGTTCTCTCTTTCAGTGTGGGGAGATGGGTGAGGTTGGTGCTCTCCACTTGGCGGTTCAGGAGGAGCAGCTTTGTCATGAAGGCCTTCACCATGCTGTACATGTCATGCACAAAAACCCCTTGCCTTGTAGTTTGGTATTTAGTTCATTCATCAGACTTGTGACATCCACTGCGAAGGCAAAATCAACCAGCCACGCCGCGTCTTCCAGTCCAGGAAAGTCCACGTTTTCCTTTCATTTGTAAAAATGCATTTATCTCCTATTTCAGATCCCACACCCTTTTCAGTACTTTCGCCAAGCTGAGCCATCTGACATTTGTATGGAAGCCCGGGTCAGAGTGCTCAGACTCCGACTCCTCCAACAGCAAGACAAACTGTCATGTCTCGTGCCTCCATGTCCTAATCTTGTTCTGCTTTTTCCGTTTATTTGTATTCTCTATCTGGTTGTCCGTTCCGTGTTTTCCCTTTCTCCCTCCATTTTGTGTTTCCGCTTCACGCACCTGAATTGTGTTTTCTCATTCGTATTGTCTCACCTGTTCCTCATTGTTTCTTCGTTAGTTTGGTATTTAGTCTCCTCTGTTTCTGTGCTCTGTGTCAAATCGTCTTGTGCCCTGCATTCGTGCTTGTCTCACTACTTTCCAGCGTTTTGATTCCTGCCTGTTCCCTGCCTGTTCCCTGCCTGTTCCCTGCCTGTTCCCTGCCTGTTCCCTGCCTGTTCCCTGCCTGTTCCCTGCCTACTCCTTGTTCCTGTGTCCAGTCCTGTGTACCCATCCAGTTCCTGTTCTCCTTCCTGTCCAGCCCTGCTCCAGCCCTCCTGCCCTAGCCCTGCTCCAGCCCTCCTGCCCACCTGCCCTAGCCCTGCTCCTGCCCTTCGCCCTCCTGATCTGACGGATTTCCCGGTTCTGACCCCTGCCTGTTCCTGGACTTCGCTTTTGCTCATCCTGCATTGCCCTGTTCGCTGGACACTTACCCCTGCCTGGAACTAAAGTTCCAAAGGCTGGGCCAAAAATTGTATATAAAAGATCGTACAAGGGTTTCTGTCGTGATTCATAAGTGCATGATGTTAGAAACATCTGTTGGTCTGATGTCAGTAAACTGAGAGACCCAGATACTGCACTTAATGTTTTCACTGAACTGTTGGTTGCAGTGCTGGATAAGCACCTGTCAAGAGGGTGACTGTTAGAGCTGTTAGGGCTCCTTGGACTGATAATGAATTAAAAGAATTGCAAAAAAGCAGTGGCAAATATGTCTGGCTGCACATCTGATTGGCAAGTATATTGTAAACTGAGGAACTATGTCACTAAATTGAACAAAAAGAAGAAAAAATTGTATTATGAATCCAGGATTAATGACATATAACATGATGGAAAAAAGCTCTGGAGCACCTTAAATGACATAATGGGCAGAAAGAGTAACTCTACTCGATCTTTCATTGAAGCAGAAGGGTCTTTTATAACTAAACCTGTGGATACTGGCAATTATTTTAACGACCATTTTATTGGCAAAGTTTGTAAACTCAGGCAGGAAATGCCAACACCACACTGTGAGCCATTGTATTCTTGTATACAAGACAAAATAATGAAAGAAAGAAGTGACTATAGAAGAAGTGGAAAAACGATTATTGTCTATCAATAATGAGAAACCATGTAGTATTGATAACCTGGATGGAAAGCTATTGAGGATGGTAGTGGACCATATTGCCACTCCCATATGCTACATCTTTAATCTTAGTCTTGATAGTAATATGTGCCCACAAACCTGGAAAGAGGCTAAGGTAATCCCTCTAACTAAAAATGCTTGTGCTGCCTTTACTGGCTCTAACAGCCGAGTAATCAGCTTGTTACCTGTTATCAGCAAACTAGAAAAAATAGAATTTGACCAGATACAATGCTATTTCTCTATGAACAACTTGACAAGCAACTACCAGCACGCTTATAATCACCAATTTGCTTCACTGATATTAAGTTATTTTGGAGAATTTCCTGTCAGGCGTAATTTGCCAGACAAAATTCATATCATACACTGCCTGGCCAAAAAGAAAGTCGCACTCTATTATTTCGTTGGACTGCCTTTAGCTTTGATTATGGCGCGCATTCGTCGTGGCATTGTTTCGACAACCTTATGCAACATCACAACATTTATTTCCGTCCAGAGTTGCATTCATTTTTGGCCGAGATCTTGTATTGATGACGGGAGAGTCAAACCACTCCGTAGAGTCTTCTCCAGCACATCCCAAAGACTTTCAATGGGGTTGAGGTCAGGACTCTGGTGGCCAATTCATGTGTGAAACTGATTCCTCATGCTCCCTGAACCACTCTTTCACAATTTGAGCACGATGAATCTTGGCATTGTCGTCCTGGAATATGCCCATTGATGGGATAACCTGGTCATTCAGTACATTCTGGTACTCAGCTGACTTCATTTTATTGCTGCATAACGTTGCTGAGCCTAGACCTGACCAATTGAAGCAATCCCAGATCATAACACTGCCTCCAGGGGCTTGTACAGTGGGCACTATGCATGACGGGTGCAACAGCGACTTTTTTTTTGGCCAGGCAGTGTATAATAAGTAATTATTTCTAGTAATTATTTAATAAGTAATTATTTCTCTGTACTTGTGCCTTTATTTCACTATCCTGTAAAATCAACTCTTCCAGGTCACTTACTCTGTGCCCCACAAATGTACATTTACCTAATCCTGGCAGAAAACGAAGTGTCAAATACAGTGGCAGGATATTTTTTTGCAGATGCAATGCAATCAGAATGCAATCACAGAGTATTAACAATAAACCTAATATTGCAGTAAAGAGCTGGACTTGCTCAACAAACCACAAATCATTCATTTCCACATTACAGTATGCCTCAATGATATCTCAAACTGGACAACTACCATCTACTAAAATTTATCTGTACAGCGTCCTCTGTCAGATTTGCTCCTTTGGTGAAAATATGTTGCCTTTAAGGGACAGATAGGAAATTTTCTACTTTTTCCTCTGTTAAGCACTCAGCTAGCCGGTTAGCTAATTGGACTCACTGCTGAGCGGGCTATTACAAGCCATCAGTGTCAGTGTAAGCCATCCCTATAGCCTTTCCAAGTCTGTGTCCTTCTGTTTTTTGTTTCTCTGTACAGCGTCTTTGTGACAGTTCTTTGATTTGAATTTGTTAAAATCTCACCTTGACAAAAAACTACTGCCAACTGTGGCCGGTTGCCGCATAGGGCGATACGCAATTAGCGATTGCGTCACCCAGGGTGTGAGAGGGTTACGGGAGTGGATTCCATGTCAAAGCCACATATGAAAGATCTTCCCCCGACTCCACTCTGTGTACAACCTTGGGTGTAGTCTGCGGTGTGAAAAGAAGAACTGTGGTTGTCACACTCCTGAATCGGCAGTGGGGTTTGCTCATGAATGTGGCTGCAGTTTCAGATTTAACATTCCAAATAATGTGAGGATATAATATATGCAGTTCCACGTTGGGCATCAAATAAAAATAAATCTGGCCTGGTCTACATATACATTTGTCATTTAGCAGACGCTAAATGGAATGCCTTAAAAAGTGCATACAAAATGGTGGTGGTAGTCTTTGACTATCCCATCTCTCTATTATGTTTGATAACACAATAGTGTCTGTATCTCAGACTACCAAGAACCTTGCTGTGACGCCAAGCTGTCCTTTATAAAAAAATATAAATAGTGGCCCAGAGCTATAGATGACTTTTCTCTGACATTCTAAGAATATCTTACTGCTAACCCAGCTTCAAATTCAGGTCCTTCTTTATACCCACTGAAACTGAACTATCTGTTTGCTGTTTTCAGCTGAATTTGTCACCAGGCATCTCTATCTTATCTTGGGTGTTGCTACTTGACTTGTTTACATCCCAACTCTGTTTCTCTCCATTTGCTACAGGGCATGGCTTGCTTCAAATTGAAAAGTGGTGCCGGCTGCAAAAGCCCCTTCTTATTTGCAGGCAATCATGAAATTCTATTCTGCCTGACCTCACAATTCTACAATTTCTGGCAGTTCTTCTCCTGTGTGGACTGCGAGTCAAGGTCAGTCTTCTATTTCATTTTTCCCCCTAAGTGGTAGAATGGGCTACATACGTACATTTGTTGGAGCAACAGCTGCTAGAAGTCTTTCAATACAAAATGAAAACCCACTTACAAAATGAAAAACTGCACTGCATCTTTGCTACCTGGACCTACACTCTCTTACTATTTTTCAAATAGTTTTGATTTTACTGGTCCAAATGATTCTGGGGCTT
The DNA here is from genome assembly GCA_029718625.1 of Synaphobranchus kaupii. Taxonomy (NCBI): domain Eukaryota; kingdom Metazoa; phylum Chordata; class Actinopteri; order Anguilliformes; family Synaphobranchidae; genus Synaphobranchus; species Synaphobranchus kaupii. The sequence goes on from CM056381.1 coordinate 56,709,332, forward strand.
TCCAGACTATGCCAAAATGGAATTAGCCATTTCTAGAACCAAACAGTAAACTAAGTAAAATAAACAAAATACCCTAACTCAATCAAAAACCTTTGCCATTCCTGAAAAAGAGGCAGAAATCATGGATCAAAGTGCCTGAAGGAATTACCCAAAATTCAGTTCAGGTCAATGACGTAGGAAGTACGGTAGCAATATTTTTTTCGTAGGTAAGTGAGAGGTGTAATTTGGATTGTACACTCGGGAAAACTACAAAAACATGCTCTTTCTTTGTGTGATGGACCAAAGCGATTAAATGCTCCAGCCTATGATGCATTTTATTTGTAGCCTATTTGTTTGTGGAGGAAAGAAGGGGAGATGAGTGGTGTAAAGAGAGAATGAGGCATGAAGAGAATTGAGACAGCCAATCTGCTTCTCTGTCATCAAAGTCGACGTCAACTATTGATGAAGTAGCCCTATCATAACTTTGACTGATGTTGAGCCCACAAATAGTCCCATAGCAATCACAAATCATATATAGTCAGCCCATTTAAAGCTGCAAAATAGCTGGTAAGTTTCAAGTAGGCCTACAAGTAGTTACATGTACAGTATGTTTACATGCACAGTAATATCCGAATACTGGAAGCTATAGGTTTATGCCTGTATTTAACTTATCGCGTTCACATGGATATATAGTCAAGCCGGAAAGTCTGCACACCCCTTTCACCTTCTCCACGTTTTATTACGTTACAGACTTATACTACAATAGATTGAGTTCATTTTTTGCCTCAAACATCTACACACAATAGCCAATAATGACGAAGTGAAAACAGGTTTTTAGAAAATATGCAATTTTATTTTACTGACAAAAATAGGTTATTTAGGGGTTACATATCTGTACACACCCTTAGCCTAATACTTGGTTGCTGCACCTTTGGCAGCGATTACAGCTTCAAGGCATCTTGGGAAAGAAGCTACGAGCTTGGCACACTTGTTTCTGGACATTTTTGCCCATTCCTCTTGGCATATCCTTGCGAGCTCCATCAGGTTGGATGGGGAGCGTCGGTACACAGCCATTTTCAGCTCTTTCCACAGATGTTCAATGGATTCAGGTCTCGGCTCTGGCTGGGCCACTCAAGGACATGCACAGACTTTCTCTGAAGCCACTCCTTTGTTCTCTTGGCTGTGTGCTTCGGGTCGTTGTCATGTTGGAAGGTAAACCTTCGCCCCAGTCTGAGGTCCAGAGCGCTCTGGAGCAGGGTTTCTTCAAGGATCTCGGTGTACTTAGCTGCATTCATCTTTCCCTCTATCAGGACTAGTCGCCCCATTCCCGCTGCTGAAAAACATCCCCACATCATGATGCTGCCACCGCCATGCTTCACTGTAGGGATGGTATTAGCCAGGTGATGAGCGGTGCCTGGTTTCCTCCAGACGTGACGCTTGGTATTCAGGCCAAAAAGTTCAATTTTGGTTTCATCAGACCAGTGAATCTTGATTCTCATGGTTTGAGAGTCCTCTAGGTGCCTTTTGGCAGACTCCAAGCGGGCTGTGATGTGCCTTTTACTAAGGAGGGGCTTCCATCTGGCCACTCTACCATAAAGGCCTGATTGGTGGTGTGCTGCCTGGATGGTTGATCTTCTGAAAGGTTCTCCCATCTCCACAAGGATACGCTGGAGCTCTGTCAGAGTGACCCTCGGGTTCCTGCTCACCTCCCTGGCCAAGGCCCGTCTTCCCCGATTGCTCAGTTTGGCCGGGTGGCCAGGTCTAGGAAGATTCGTGGTGGTTCCAAACTTCTTCCATTTACGAATGATGGTGGCCACTGTGGTCTTTGGGACCTGTAAAGCTGCAGAGATTTTTCCGTACCCTTCTCCAGATTTATGCCTTGACACAATCCTGTTTCTGAGGTCTGCAGATAATTCCTTTGACCCCATGGCTTGGAGTTTGCTCTGACATGCACTGTCAATTGTGGGACCTTATATAGGCAGGTGTTGGCAATCCCCAATCATGTCCAATCAATTGCATTTATCACAGGTGGACTCCAATTAAGTTGTAGAAACATCTCAAGCAGTATCAGTGGAAACAAAATGCACCTCAGCTCACTTTTGGGTTTCATATCAAAGGGTGTGCACACTTGTGTACATATGATATTTTACATTTAGATTTTTAATAAATTAGCACAAATGTCTAAAAACCTGTTTTCACTTTGTCATTATGGGCTATTTTGTGTAGAAGTTTGAGACAAAAAATTAACTCAATCTATTGTAGAATATGTCTGTAACGTAATAAAACGTGGAGAAGGTGAAAGGGGTGTGCAGACTTTCCGGCTTGACTGTAAATATTCTACAAACCCCGATTCCAAAAACGTTGGGACAGTATGTAAAATGCACATGAAAGCAGAAAGCAGTGATTTGCAAATTCTCTTTTACATATATTTAATTGAAAACAGTACAAAGAAAATATATTTAATGTTTTACCTTATCAACTTTATTGGGCGCTTCCGCTCATCGATGCACAGATGGGGCTTGGCTTCTTGCACAGCCTGCGAGTGTGGCGCAGAGGAACAAACCGCAGACCATGTCATCCTGGACTGCCCGATTTATCGGGCACCCAATGGGATGCATGGTCTGTCGGTTCTGGATGATGACACGGTGACGTGGCTACTGGAGGTGTGCCCTGAAATATAGTCCGGGTGAACCCCCCCTAGGCTCGGGGTGGTAAAAGGATAGCCCCTCGGCCCCGAGCCTGGGGATGTGGAAAAAGAAGATCCTACCCAAACGAAGAAGAAGAAGAAGAAGAACTTTATTGATTTTCGTATATATACACTAATTCCGAATTTGATGCCTGCAACACGTTCCAAAAAAAAAACGGTGCAAAAAATATATATACTGGGAAAACAGCTGTTTAGAACATTCCACAGGTAAACAGGTGATGCTATCATGACTGGGTATAAAAGGATATCAAAAGACTCTTGATATCTTATGTTCAGTACTCTTACAAGTGATACAATAACCTCTCTGCATTTGAATGGATCTCTATGGGAATTGGGGGGTGGGACTAGATTAAGCTGTAAATTACACTGGAATAGTATGGAACCCATGGTTGGCTAAATGGCTGTAAGTCGTCAAGGGTCTGGGGTATCAAACGAGCCTCAAACCATCACTCTGCTGCCAGATATGCAGTAGTTCTATTTCATACCGGTCAACACGCCACGGTATGGGTCATCCACGCCGAGAGGAGGAGCTGCTAGGAGACTGTTTATCAAATTAACCACCACTATGGGCGGAACCACGTCACGCCATAAATATGGCGCTTGTACGCCGCCCGACCTTTTTTGCCTCCTCGAGGTTGAGACTGCGACTGTGTTTGTTAGTTTGCGATAATTGCGATTTTTTTCTTGCCTCTCCCGAGCGCCCGGAGCTACGTCCTGTTCGGAGTAAGTTTCCGGGGCTTTCCCTCCCCCAGCAACGCGGTTTGTTGCTGTTCGTTCGATATCCTTCTGTTTGCTTTCAGCCGCGGTAAGGATTAATTTATTTCCTTTGTCGGTATAAGTGGAAGGCAGAGGGCTGTCGTTTTTCTTTTTTCATACAGAAATTATTATTGGTTGTACTAATATCTTTCTGTTTATGCTAGCCATATTAGGCATTGTGTTGGTTTACTCGTTAGTTGCACAGCAACAATACAGTAACTAAAAAAAAAAAAAAAAAAATTTAAAAAAAAAGAGAACAGCCGGAAGGGGCCTCTCTGCTCGTGAGAGCAGACGCTGCCTGAGGCTTCCACACCCCATCGCGGTCCTTCAGTATCACTGATTCGGGCCCTTGGCTTGGTGTTGGACATACGCCATTCCTGTTGGTGGTGGGCAGCACGCTGCCGCTCCAGCTAAAAAAAAAAAAAAAAAAAACAGCCGGAAGGGGCCTCTCTGCTCGTGAGAGCAGACGCTGCCTGAGGCTTCCACACCCCCTCGCGGTCCCACTGACTCGGGCCCTTGGCTTGGTGTTGGACACACTTCCGGGCTAAGCATGTCGGAAGGTGTACAGAATCCGGGAGATGGTGGGACGTCTGGGGAGGACGTCGCACCTGGGCAATCAGCGTTTGTGGAGCATGATAGGGAGCCACATGCTTGGGGGGCTGGGGCCAGGAAGCGCACTAGAAAGCGCAAGCATCAGGAACCGGAGTTCCATCAGCTTCAGCTGCAGGTGCAGGCGATGCAGCAGACCCTTCAGGGGCTGGTAGCATCACAGCAGCAGTCACCCAGGCCCCGGGACCCCTGGGGCCCGTTGCCTGGACCTTCCTGCCGTCACCCTGACGAGCTGTCTACGACGGCGTCGGATAGCCTGTACCGTCAGACGGACCCCCAACAGTCTGGGACTGAGGAGGGGTCAGTGTCTGGCCAGGAAAGCAACGGCGCTTCTGAGCTCCCGCCCTTGGATCCCTCCGACCGGGCGGTGATTCTCAGGGCGGCGGAGCATGCTCGCCTTCCCCCCGTGGCGGTTCCTGCTCCCTCACTTTTCAGCCGCGGCGTTCAGCGGCCGAGGGCAGAGGCATTACCACCTCTGCCCGATTTTCTGACAGAACTACAGGCATCCTGGCAGTCTCCTGGGACCTATGGGCTCCCCAGGACCCAGTTGGCCAATATGGCGGGTGCCGCGTCCTATGGGTTGGCGGCCCCTCCACAGATTGGGCCTATGTTTTCGCTGCTCGCAGGCGCTACCTATAGGTCTAATACTGATTCCCAGCATCCCAATAAGCGATGCAGGGCTACTGACAAGCGGGTGTGTAAGGCTTATCAGTCCGCCGCCCTTGCGGCCCGACTGGCCAACACCAACGCACTACTGTTGGTGTACCTGGAGGGTATGCTGCAGGACATGTCCTCCGCTGCCCCCAGTGACTCAGCAAGAGAGATGCTGCGTGTGGTGGACATTATGATGCGCGGGGCTAGTGCTCAGGCCCAAGCCCTGGGGCACTCCATGTCCTCACTCGTCCTGGCACGCCGCCAGGTGTGGCTGGCTCAGTCCGGTCTAGCGGACCAGGAACAGGTAGCAGCCTTTACCGCCCCAGTAGTTCCGGGGCAGGTGTTTGGGCCGCCTGCAGAGGCTGCCTTGGAGCAGTCACGCAGGGCGAGAGAGATGTTGGGGGCAGTAGGACGGGCTCCAGCCCCGCGGCCCCCAGCACGCGGCGCGTTCGGGAACCGTTTTTTTCGCGGAGCTCCCCCAGCCTCAGGCCCCACCCCCACTGGGGTGCACAGGGCCTTTCAGGGGCCTTCATCCGGCTTCCCGGAGCCGAGGCCCGGGCATTCTTGGCGGGACGGGGCGCGGTTCCGGAAACCCCCCGGTAAGTCAGCTTCCCGAGGCCGGTCCCGTCGGTGACGGTTACCAGCCTCCGGCACCGCGTTTTTCCCCTCTTCATCTCGCAAAGTGGCGCCTATGTACCCGATGTCCTTGGGTGCTCAGCACTTTGGAGTCGGGGTACAGGCTCCAATTCAACACCAGGCCCCCCCGCTTTTGCGGGGTTATTCCTACTCGGGTGAGAAACGGGGCTGCTGCGCGAGCTCTCTCCAACGAGATTCTGGTGTTGCTAGAGAAGGGAGTAATAACACCCCTGCCCTCGGTGGCAGTGGGACGGGGGTTTTATTCAGCCTATTTTCTGGCTCCCAAGAAGGATGGGGGCTTCCGCCCCATCCTAGACCTGAGAGGGCTCAACCGCTTTTTAAAGCATCTGCCCTTCCGCATGCTCCGCCTCGCCAGTCTCCTCCTTCAGGTGAGAGATGGCGATTGGTTCACCTCTGTGGATCTGAGGGATGCGTACTTCCATATCCCCATACACCGGGATCACCGGAAGTACCTCCGCTTTTTCTTCAGGGGCACAGGGTACGAGTACTCGGTCCTCCCCTTTGGCCTAGCCCTGGCCCCACGCACTTTTACGAAGTGCATGGATGCCGCGCTGATCCCACTCCGTCGCCAAGGTATTCGCATTGCGAACTACCTGGACGACTGGTTAATCTGTGCTCCGTCAGTGGAACGAGCGAGAGAGGATACGAGGTCGGTACTGGCCCACTTGGCCAGCTTGGGCCTGACCCTGAACAGGGAAAAGAGCCACCTCACCCCCTCCAGAGAGAGGGTTTTCCTGGGCCTAGTTTTGAATTCGGGGTCCATGCGGGCCTCTCTAACCCCAGAGAGGCAACAGGTGCTGATGAAGAGTCTGTCCCATTTTGCCGCAGGGCGGCAGGTGACAGTGAGACTTTGCCGGAGGCTGCTCGGCCTGATGGCCTCAGCCGCCCAGGTTGTGCCACTTGGGCTGCTGCATATGCGCCCGTTACAGCGTTGGGCGACGGCACAAGGAATGAGCCCGCACGAAGACGGGCGGCGACTCCTCCCTATTACCCAGAAGTGCCTGGAGCCAGTGGATTGGTGGCTCACCACCCCTGGCCTCAAGGAGGGCGTTCCCTTGGGGCCAGTAGGGTTAAGGGTGACGATCACCACGGACGCCTCCAAGACCGGCTGGGGAGCCGTCAGAGGGAGCCAGTCCGTGCAGGGTTTGTGGAGCCCCTCATGGGCAGGCAAACACATAAACCTGCTATAAATGGAGGCAGTGCTTCGGGCATTGGTCCATTTCCGCCCAGTGGTCTGGCGCAGACATGTTCTTGTCCGGACAGACAGCTCCACGGCGGTCGCTTACATAAATCGCCAGGGTGGGGTTCGATCCCCAACCCTGCATGCGAAAGCATGCCAGATCCTGCTATGGGCACATGCTCAAGGCATGTCCCTGAGGGCAGTGCACGTGCCGGGCACAGCCAATGTGGCAGCCGATATGCTGTCCAGGGGTGGCCCGAGACCAGGGGAATGGCGCCTGCACCCAGATATCGTGCAGTCCATTTGGTCCCGCTTCGGGGAGGCACAGGTGGACCTCTTCGCATCCAGGGAGAATGCTCACTGCCCCCTGTGGTACTCAATGGTGGGCACGGCGGGGACATTGGGCGTGGACGCACTGGCACACCAGTGGCCTCCAGCCCTGCTCTATGCTTTTCCCCCCTTGCCTCTCCTGCCCACAGTTCTGGCAAGGATCAGGAACTCAGGGGCACAGGTTCTGCTGATTGCCCCCAACTGGCCCCAGCAGAGATGGATGGCGGACCTAAGGGAGTCGCTACAGGGCACCCCCTGGCGCCTCCCAACCAGGGCGGATATGCTGTCGCAGGCCCAGGGCCTGCTGTGGCATCCGAACCCGGAGCTTTTCAACCTGCATGTTTGGCCCGTGGGCGGAGGTGCCCGCAGGGCCTAGAGTCAGCAGTGCTGGAGACACTTCAGGCGTCTAAGGCCCCCTCCACGAGGGCGCTGTACGCCGGGAAGTGGGGCAGGTTCAGCCGCTGGTGCCAAACGAACGGGTCTAGCCCGACCCGGTGCGAGGTATCAGTCATTTTGGCGTTTCTCCAGTCCCTCTTTGAAGAAGGTCTGGCAGAATCCACGCTCAGGGGTTATCTGGCGGCCATTTCGGACCGCCATGATCGTATCGAGGGCCGGACAGTGGGAGCTCACCCTCTCGCCAGCCAATTCCTCCGAGGAGCCAGGCGGCTTCGGCCGCCTAGATCTAACGCAGTCCCTTCATGGGACCTGCAGCTGGTTTTGAATGCCCTCACTGAGCCACCGTTTGAGCCCCTAGAGGGGCTCAGCCTAAAGCTCCTCTCCTTTAAGACTGCCTTCCTGCTCGCTATCGCCTCCGCGAGGCGTGTGAGCAAGCTGCACGCACTGTCAATACACCCAGCCTGTATGCAGTTGGGGGACAGTAGCTCACCGGTCTCTCTGCGCCCCAACCCCGCGTTTCGGCCTAAGGTCCTCTCGCGGTCTTACGTGTCTCGGCCAATCGTGTTGGAGGCTTTTCATCCTCCTCCCCATGAGACCCTTGAAGAGGCCAGACTGCACTCACTGTGCCCTGTCCGGGCCCTGCGGTCTTACATCTCCCGCACAAGTGCGGTTAGGAGAACGAATAACCTGTTTGTGGGTTATGGAGGGGCTACGCAGGGGCTTGCCCTGTCTAAACAGCGCTTGGCCCACTGGATCGTAGAGACGATTTCCACGGCTTACAGCAGCTCTAACGTGCCCCCTCCCTCAGGCGTGGTAGCTCACTCCACTCGGGGTGTAGCTACCTCCTGGGCCTTACTACGTGGCGCCCCACTCGCTGATATTTGTGCAGCGGCGGGCTGGGCCTCATCTCTCACTTTCGCCAGGTTTTATAGCCTGGACGTAGTGTCATCAGCATCGGTTGCCTCCTCTGTCCTCGGGGCAGCGGAGCAACCTCAGATATAAATTAGTGATGATTCAGGGTTTTTATCACCCGATGGTTATGTTCCACGTTTTCCCACTTGAGCTTGCTCTTCTGGTAGAACAGCAGCCAGTGGTGTATTTTATTTGACGGGATCCGCACTCATGCTATGACCCTGCGGTCCTGGTTACCCCACTACATTCCCCGCCTGACGTTATTTGGTACTCTGTGACCCATACCGTGGCGTGTTGACCGGTATGAAATAGAACGTACGGGTTACGGATGTAACCCTGGTTCTATGAATACGGTCAACACGCCACGCTGCGTGGTCAGGCAGGGAACCTTGCGCCCTCAGGACGGCAAGTGCCCTCAAGTCGGCAAAAGAGGTCGGGCGGCGTACAAGCGCCATATTTATGGCGTGACGTGGTTCCGCCCATAGTGGTGGTTAATTTGATAAACAGTCTCCTAGCAGCTCCTCCTCTCGGCGTGGATGACCCATACCGTGGCGTGTTGACCGTATTCATAGAACCAGGGTTACATCCGTAACCCGTACGATATGGATGGATAACTTTCAGGGTTGTTTCTCCTGACAAATTTTCTTATATTGAACTCTATGGAAAAATAAGAGGGTTATAGTATCGCTTGTAAGAGTACCTTAAAATAAGATATCAAGAGTCTTTTGATAGTCTATAAGATATCCAAACAGGTGTTTTTTTAACTTCCCACTCTTTTTTTTTGCCCCGTCCCAAGTTTTTTGGAATATGTTGCAGGCATCAAATTCGGAATTAGCGTATATTTACAAAAATCAATAAAGTTGATAAGGTAAAACATTAAATATCTTTTCTTTGTACTGTTTCCAATTAAATATGTAAAAGAGAATTTACAGCTCACTGCTTTCTGCTTTTATGTGCATTTTACATACTGTCTGCACTTTTTTGGAATTGGGGTTTGGAATATGATTACTCCAAAAGCTGCATTTATATGATTCTCCCCATAATAAGCTCCATGGAAAAGGCAGCTACTAACTGCTGTTGTAACCATTGTAATGACAAAATTGATCTGCCCATCAAAAACTATCATTATTGTTATTATTATTATTATAGCTAGCAAGTAGATAGTATTATAGCCAGTTACTTATAGCTAATTGCTAGTGGTTGACCTGTGTCCTCAACCCTATCCCTACTAAGTTCTTCAAAAATACCTTTTACTGTCTCTCCCAGAACACAAATAGGATGCTTAACTCCTCACTACAATCAGGTGTTTTCCCCAGAGCCTTCAAGGCAGCTATGGTAAAACACCTACTTAAGAAATCGAACTTGGACATGTCCATTCTTCATAATTATCAACCAATTTCGAACCTCCCCTTACTGGGTAAAGTGTTGGAAAAGATTGTTTTTAGACAACTTATGTGACGCTCTCATTCCCATCCCCTTTGTGTCCCGTGTTTTACCTGTTTCCTCTCATATCGTGTTGGTTTGTATTCCTGTTTGTTTCCCCTCGTGCTGCAGGCTGGGCGTGGTTTTTCCCTTTCGTGTCACTCTGTTCCCTTGCTCTGTGTCCGCCTATCTCTTTCCTTCTCTCCGCATGCATTCTGCACACTCTCTGCTCCGCTAATCACTCACGCATACATTCGTACGCTGCACATTATTGATACCTATTAACTCTTGTATTTAGTCTACCGGTGTTCTTTGTCCTGTGCCAGTTTGTTAAGTCTTGTTGTAGTAATACTCTGGTCTTGTCTCGTCTGATACTTTGTATCTAGCTCTGTCTTGCCTTGCTTAAATTAACTCTTGCTAGAAACGGCGTTAACTCTCCGCTTACCCAGTCTTGCCTGGCTGTCAATTAACTCGTCTGCTTTCCAAGTCTACCAGCCTGCAGCTGTTCGTGCATATCCTGTCTGTGCTCCAAGTCTACCAATCTGCAGCTGTTCGTGCCCACTCCACGCTGCCCCGTCTCCAGCTCCCCACTCCTCCTCTGCTTCACCTGCCCGGATTCCTGCCACCATCCGGTCCCTGGCCTCTCCCGCTCCCGCTCTCCCACTGCTGATCCATGACTGGTTTCTGTTTGTCTGTCTAATTTCTCCCTATGCTTCAGGAGTTCTGGTCGAAGCAATAAATTATTGGATTATTGGAATTCCTTGTGTGTGGGTCATGCATTTGAGTCCAGTCCCTGCTCGGAGTCGTAACAACTTAATTGTCATCTGCATAAGAATAATATTTTAGAAAAATTTTGGCCATTTCCCCTTCCCCTGCCGTTTCTCCAGATAGCCCCACACCGCCAGCAATCCCAACATGCCTTGCGGAGGCGGCCAGCAGTCTCTCATCGAAAATTAGACATCCGTCTTGTATTCAATGTAATCGTCTTTGTGATTTAAAAAAATACTGATACTACAACGTAAACACTTTAATTACATAAATATCTCGATCTTTTAAACATCCAGAGGATGAGTCAATATGCCAAATGCACGTTTTAGAATGGTCTCTTGAGAAAAAATATAAAGATAAAATTAATTGTAACGTTAAAAAAAAGTCACAATAAAACGTGCCTACTCCAGCTTTAAGCTTTGCATCTTTCAACACTCTCAGAACAAAAGGTAGCCTACTAAAAGTAGCCTACCTAAAAAGATACAAACACTGCGAGGTGGGAGCTGCCAGCGAACTGCGAGCTGCCGGTGCGAGCTGTGTGCTGCCAGTGAACTGTGAGGTGCGGTGCATGCTGGGAACTGTGAGGTCTGCGAGCTCACACCACTGAACTCAATGACATGGAATGGACGTAACCGCTTGCTTCTATCGCCGAAGTTGCAGCAACCAGTTGAAGTTGGCGTCCAGTGCACCGCACCTCTCAGTTTCCCCATAGGCTATAATGGAGAAACTCCTGCCTTTTTATATCAAACTAAGCGGTTTACAGTCATATTTTCAACCAAGTTATACCCGTAATACATATAAGAATACGAATCAATGCGTGATTTTACTTGACGCGACTCGATAACGAAGTTATAGCCTCCGTTGTTTCCGTTGTTTTACTCTCCGCGAGTCAACACGAGACTCTGGTTGGTCAAAATTTGACTCAACATATGAGTGATTCGCTGATTAGTGGGGACGCGAACAATTGATGAATAGCCTACAAGTAGCACGTCATAAAGTAGTTCGCACTTCCATGGTTACTGAACTGTGTAAGAACACAACCGATTCCCTTGACAGTAAGCGTAATCAAGCTGCTATGATATTGTTCTGTCACTTAATTTTGCTTGCCACTGTCCAGTAGTCTAGCTATATGTATTTAGATATAAATATAAAATATAGCTAGGTATATATATACGTATATATATATATATATATATATATATATATATCCAAACAACAGGAATATTCTCCTTAAAATAACTAAAAATAAACTAAATTGACGCAAGAGAAATGATCAGTTCAAAGATTTACAGTTCTTGAGCTGTCACTGACCTGTGGAATATATGTTGTAGCCTACACATCTTTTAAGTTTTTGTTCACATTTGTGCTGTATCAGCAAAGATATGAGACTCCTCATTTCTTGGCAATATTCTTCAAATAAAGCATACTCCTCTAAGTTTAAAGATTCTCTCTCACCCTTTTACTTTGTGGATCCTCAGAAATTAATACAATTACATACAATGACTATATACTCTGGAAAATGGTCTAATCTGATATTCTTTTTCTAAATATTTTATTATTAACCTTTGGGTCATTTCAGCATTGGAGGACATCTTTTGTCTGTTTTTGATTAATAAAACTGAAATGGTACACAAATACATGAAAATAATAATTCATTCAACTTCTGTATGTTGTTCTTTCATATACCACTCAATATTTGTCATCCTATTGTCTTTTTTAGATATTAAAAACATTTTGTAAAGTCAAGCATGTCCCTGTGCTTAATCAAGACTTGCACCACTAATACGTTTAACATGTCCGCTTGCATATTAATGCTAACCTTAAAACATGTTTGCATGATTATGTAAAAAAAAAAATATATATATAATAATTTAAATGTTGTCCCCAAATTCCAGTCAACCCTGTTATAATGATGGGAAAAACTGCAGGAAATTATGGCATCACGCCTTGAGTGTTACAACCTTGAGGAATTTACATTATTTCTTCAAATAGATAAGACAGCGTGCAAGAAGAGGTTTGGCATAAGGAGACAAGCACAACTCATCACCCCTGTTACGCTTAATTCATGCAAAAAAGAACATGGGTTTTGTAAAATTATATCTGTTAAAATGTAATAAAAATCTGATATGAATGCAATTATCTTTCCATTTGTTTCACCCAGTAGCGGAGATAGACAGGGGGCGGAAGGGGCGGTGGCCCCGGGCCCACGCGGTTCTCTAATTACAAGGGGCCCACCTTGGGCCATGGATGTATTAAAGAGGCCCACCTTGTTGTTTAATTACATATTTTGAATATTTTTTTGCGGGTAGATTTTTCATTTGGCGTGTCAGTTTCGGAAGCCACCCGACACTTTGGCAGGTGACTTTTTTGCATTATCATAGCCTACCGTGAACAAGCTGTTGTTTTGTGGACGCAGTTCGTAGCATAATAAATCGAGTGCCTTACCCGCTCATCTACAACATGTTTGTCATCACATATTCATTTTGGTTGAGCTATGATGTGTCTACTACGAAAAAAAAATACTGTTTCGTAAGATGAGAAAGAATGGGATGTTTCAGCTACACTACAGGCCCAGTGTCTCGGAGCAAGCAGCCAAACTGTGGGTTAAGTATCTCTCAAATCAATTGCTCCATACCTGTATAACCGTATCAATTTAGATATTAATTTAGCTATTCCAACCCCTCCCGTACGCAATCGCCCCCTGTCATGAACGTTACCATTGCTTAGCAATGCTGTGTTAGCTAGCTAGCAAGCTAACAATATCTCACGTCACGGCAAGTCGTTTTAACATTTAGCTAGCAAGCTATCGATAGCTTATGGCAAGCCATTTTAATTTAACAGTTATTCGACTTCATGACTTTAAGTCATCCTTGCTGGCTGGCCATATAAGTTCGCTAGCTACCGTGATTGCCTAGCTAACGTTAACCAGCTGCTCTAGCTAGAAATCTAACCGGACATTTGTACACCTGGAAAAAATTTTGAAGTCCCAAGAATTACAAAAATGTGCGGGGAATAGAGCCAAAGTGTTAGCGGTATGTTTGTACTGTTAGTTTTAGCTGAACCATCAATTCTGATATTTTGTTGCAAAAAAGTCACCCGCCAAAGTGTCGGGTGACTTCCGAAACTGACACGCGAAATGAAAAATCTACCCGCAAAAAAATATTCAAAATATGTAATTAAACAACAAGGTGGGCCTCTTGTAATTAGAGAACCGCGTGGGCCCGGGGCCACCTCCCCTTCCGCCCCCTGTCTATCTCCGCTACTGATGCTGTTGCTACAGCAACGTTAACTTCTACCAGACGGATTTATGGCTCGCAGTAAAAAAAAGATTAGGCTACGCATTGCACATAAACACCATGCGCTTTGCTAACTCCGTGATAATGTAACTATGGCGAGCTATAGAGTTACCTCGCCACGTATTGCGTTTGCATTATCTTAAAAACAATGACAAAAGTTTATCGTAGCCAAAGTTAGCCTACTATTTGCAGCATACCTACCAGGAGAAGTAGCCGTCTGCCGTAGGCTACAGTAACGTTAGTCACTGAGGAAAATAAAGTTAGGGAGGTCGAACGTTCTGCCCGCAATGTAATAATTATTTTTTCTTTGGCTGGTAAAAAAAGTTTGGCGGGTAGACATTTTCATCTACCAGACATTTGGCTGGTGAGCTAAAAAGTAAATTTCAGACCCTGACTGGGATGTAACAATAAAAGCCATTGAAATGAATCCTTGAACCCCGTTATATTACTACCTCCATGCTAGCACCAGCAGCCTCCCTGCCTGCTGTACTTCTGTTTTCCTCGCTGTTTAAAAAAAAAAGAGTCAAGATTAGAGTGTTTGAATTCAGTTTAAAATCAAGAAGTGATGTGATTTATACAGAATATATGATGTGACTAATACAGAATATAGCCTATGCCTAGTTGCCTACGGATAGCTAGCTACAGAGAATGCATGCATGTGCTACCACACAAAGGCACACTTTTTTCTATATAGCCTAAGTTAGGCATTTCTCTCGTTCCGCCCTTCCGTCTCCGTAAATTTACATCTCCGTACAGTATACTGTATAGGGGCCCACTACAAGTCCCCGCCCCCTCTGCAATGAACCATTAGCTCCGCCACTGGTTTCACCACATGGCTAGCTATAAGTTTTATGGCACTCAACCCTGTTATTGTCAACCCAGTTCATTCTGTTATAACAGGGCTGACAAACAAGGTTGACGACATAGGACAGAGCACAGTAGTCCCTCCTGAGATGCAAAAACTTCATTTGTCAGACATATGAATTTATTTGACCTTGTTTACACACAGATTAGGAAAAGGGACCCTATCAAAACTATTTAATCATTAATACACTTGAATATCTAATATGAATTAATTTAAATGACTGTGTGACTATGTTAATGCGTGTTACAGGCAAAACGAAACGGGAAGTAAAATATCAAAAAAGGAAAGGGAAAGGCTTTATTTAGGCCTATTTCATTTACAAATCAATGAGCTAGAAAAGATTATGATTTTTTAAAAGAAAGAAAATATATAGGCAAAGAGATTCCTTCAGTTGCTCAATAAATCAGTTTCTCCTAGATCACAAAGCAGCATACCTTAAGCTCATACTGCCCTAAACTAACAACAAAAATACATATAGCCTAATTACTTTGCAACACCACATTAATTCAGTATAACAATATTTTGTATTTATAAAGAATGTTCCTGAACAAATAACTTGTTATTTATGAAATATTAAATAAAAGATAATAGAGTTTAACACCTATTAATGCAAAACAATATTTTAATGGACAGATAATAGTTTTGAATAAAAAATATAGGGCCTATGTTGTTTCAAAAAATAGAACAGAGCCTGGAAACATTTTATTGTTGTACATAGACTATGAATGTAAAACAAAATAAGCTTTCTTTTTTTTCTTTTTTTTTTCTAAATACAAAATGAGTTATTTATCAAATAGGGACTCATTATATACTAGAAAATGCTATTTTCTATCTCATTAATGCATTACTATACATTTGCATTTGCAAAAGCAACGAGTAAAAAAAGGCAACCAGTATTATATATTTGACTTTTTACTCTTCTATTCTCAAAAGGAAATATGTGGAGGGAGCTAGGGGATTCATTTTCCGCCAGCTTTTTTTTTTATCCAACTAACGTGCATGGTAGCGAACAGAGTTGGATCGATTTTGAGGTTTACAACCGTTATTATATCTGCTACCTCGTTCTAAACCAACTGACAAGTATACGAAAAACATATTGTAAATCATATTTCAAACAATACACTGCCCTCAAAATATGTATGTATAAACTTTATTGCAGCGGCCTCAGACAAAAAAACATTGATTGAACTGATTAACTGAAACAATCTCTGACTGAATCACCGAACTCCATGTGCACTCTGCTCGCACCAACTACTTTACGCTGTATCGTAATTACATTTCGTTCAACTTTTTCATGTTGGTAGATGGTCTTTGTAGGCTCTTCATCATCACGTGTTCAGTACGACCAACCAGAGAGTCGAGTGTTGACTCGCGAAGAGTAAAACAACGGAGGCTATAACTTCGTTATCGAGTCGCGTCAAGTAAAATCACGCATTGATTCGTATTCTTATATGTATTACGGGTATAACTGGGTTGAAAATATGACTGTAAATCGCTTAGTTTGATATAAAAAAAAGGCAGGAGTTTCTCCATTATAGCCTATGGGGAAACTGAGTGGTGCGGTGCACTGGACGCCATATTGGTTGCTGCAACTCCTGGCTCCTCCCGCCTCTCCAGTTCTATATACGCTCTATGGCTCACACCTCACACAAAAGCAGGAGACCGGGGAGAGAGAGGACAAATCAGGAGCAAGAACGCGAGGGGGAGACCCACATGGAAATGTAATATACTGCAGTATATTTTAAATATATTGTGAAGATCATTTTGATATATTTACAATATACTGCAGTATATTCTTTTTTTATAAGGGGAGGACGGGTAAGGAGAGTTTAAATACTATGATAGGTAATTGGCAGCAGCTACCTGGGTGGCCGCAACCACACCCCCATTAACCTACATCAGATCAGAAGTAAAAGTGTTACCCATCCTGTCACACCCCCTTTCTCTATT
This sequence comes from Synaphobranchus kaupii, assembly GCA_029718625.1. Taxonomy (NCBI): domain Eukaryota; kingdom Metazoa; phylum Chordata; class Actinopteri; order Anguilliformes; family Synaphobranchidae; genus Synaphobranchus; species Synaphobranchus kaupii. The sequence continues at coordinate 56,725,813 of CM056381.1, forward strand.
GTAGGCTACATGATGTTTCTTGATATAAATGTCTGTTTGTTAATTGTAATGAAATCTGTAGCAGCAGAAACATTTTAAAACCTGTACATTTTCTAAAGTAAACTTGCCAACAAAGTATAACCATATTCTTTCTGGAATGTAATTATTCATCAACTGTTAAAAACATTCATTGAAATCATATGTTGTTCCATGAGGCACAATCTCTTCACATGCTAAGATGAAGAAACACAGGGCCAAGTTGCATTAAATAATTTAGGAAAGTTTGGATAGCACTGCTTTGGAATAGAGCAAGTTTATTTAGTATGAGCTACGGCAATATTGTTAGTTGTAACTTGGCCACATTTAGATATCAACACTTTTAAAGGCAGGCCTTGTTTTTGCAAATTGGAATTAAGGACTTATAGACAGCGCTCATATGCTAGGCTATGCGTGAGTAACTTGCCTTTTTTTTATTTTTATTTTTTTTTTTACGTCGGAGACGTTTTTGATCAGATATTAATTATCACAGAACTATCTGTGGATATTACTCTAAGGGCTTGCCTCCGCGATTTGGCTACATTCGCATTTCCTTGCTCACGCGTGAGGCTTCGATAATTTTTAAGCCTTTTTTGTGTTCATTTTAACTGGTGGGCGTCTCAAAGATTTATTTTGTATTTTATTAATGTACTGAAGCTGGCTTCAAATTAATCTGAATAAAAATATCTGATATTAATATCTGAACAATAGGCGGCGATCATGTGGGTGCTCAGGGGCCCACGGGCAAATCGTATTGCAGAGTGAAGTTATTTTGATTAAATAAACGTGAAACAAGCAACCAATAAAATGTAGCCTACTGACTCTCCAGAGTGCCAGCTATCAATAAGCAGTTAGTTCGCTAGAGGTGATGATGTGATCTTGACTCTACGAAATGTACAAGTTTCTAATACCAATTAAACTCAAAACCCAAACAGAATTAAACATCGCGTCAAACAATTCTGACTGAGGGAAGTAACGTTAGCAGCAAAGTTTGAACATCTGCCTCCCAGGCACATTTTTACGTTGAAGTCCATGAAATGCCATTCGCATTCAGGTTAAAAACCGGCAAAAATCGGTTTAAAAGTTTAATAATTTCGTTTAAAAATGTAGTAAGTTTCCGGCACGGTATCTTTACTTTTACTTCAGTATGCATTTTGAGTAGCCTAGTTCTTACCACAGTGCATTGGAAAGGGGACCTAGAAGGCTCTGTTTGGCATTGGGCCTCTGACGCAATGACAACGAAAGCTGGTCGTCGAATGTCGATGTTTGACGTCAGATTAGGGGGAGAGTCTTTTCGTGTCTCAGCTTGTGTGGTACTATCAGGCGAGTATCTGGGTTTCGGTAAAGGAAGGAACGGGACGGTCACGGCCTCCTGTCCTGTGTTGTGGTGGAGGCAGTCATGGCGGCTCCGTTAGCGCAGTTCGATGAAGACTGGCAGGATTTCTATGAATTCAAGCCGGTCTCGGGGACACAAAACCGACTGGACCACGTCAACTCGAATGTCGAGGAGGTGCCGGGCCTTTCAGAGGATTTTTCCGAGTTTGACAACAGTTTATCTGGGGAGATAGGCAGCTTCACGTCTATGGAGGACCTTGTAAACGATTTCGACGAGAAGCTCGCAGTGTGTTTCCAAAACTATAACAACACAACCGAGAACATGGCCCCTGTGAAACCTATTACAGAAGATGATATTCTGAAGGACGACGAGTAAGTAACGTTATGTCATTTGCTAGCTAACGGTAGATATCATTAGCTGGCAGTCGCTATAAACAAACGTACGGAATAAATTCGAAGGGAGCAATCACGATCAGTATCGCTAACTTCGTAGCCATCGTTACCGTTAGTTAGCTTATTTGAGTAAAATAAAACATTTATATCGGGGGTTATCTCTAATAATGTGCTATAGTAGTTACAGTAACTAGCTAACAGCTAAAGTTGGAACATTCCTAGCTAACAGTAACGTTAATTCCTCATAACATTAGCTAGCTGTCCACCAAGGAATGTTGCTGCTAGTACGAGTTAGTTCGCTAGCTAGCTAAATTGGTCTGTTTCAGCAGCTAGCTTTTGTTTGACTGGTCATCTCGCGGAACTTACAAGTGCGTGTGGTCAGCTTAATCATCACTAACCAGTGTTTATAGTCATATCACTGTTGAACTTGCATGCAGTATTGGGCCTAGTGAGGTTGCTCGTTAATGCAAGTTAGCTAGGGGTTTGTGATGGAACAGTGGGCCAAGCACAAGCACGTCGGCTATTGTTTACTGGTAACGTTACACACGTTTTTACACGTTTACAAAGCACAGAGGACATCTGAGTATGTATACATTTATTTATTTGATATGTACACAACTCATTTTCTCATTCCAGAGGGCAAGATGAAAGAGAGATTGTTGCATAACATTTAGTTAAATGAAATACAGGAAATTAGAAATTTGGAGTTGACAGCTTTGCTAAGGGAAACGTTCACACTCAAACCTATGTTTTTCTCCCTTCGGTTTATGGAAGTGCTCCTCACATAATTTATTGATATATGCTGCCTGTCTTCATTGCCCTTGGTACAGGGGAATGAGCCAGTTCCTCAATGCAGTGTCAGATCATTTTATTTATTTATTTTTCCTCCACAGATCTATATCTATTCTTTCAATTGAGTCCAGAGCCAGTTCCACAATGCAGTGTCAGATCATTTTATTTATTTATTTTTCCTCCACAGATCTATATCTATTCTTTCAATTGAGTCCAGAGCCAGTTCCATTCTTATAAATCCCACCTCAGTTCTATTTCCAGTTTATTATTAATGTGTGTCTTGGGGCTGATGAACAACTTTATGTTCCTGTAGAAAAAAATGTAATGGCACCAGTGTTCAATGTGAAGGTTTTTTCACACTTGACCAGTTGTTAAGAAACCTACTTAACCAAACTAAGGGCTTGATTTACGAAGACCTTTAGCGTATGCAAAACCTTTTAGCACACGCAAAACCAATAACATGACCAATGATTGGTCATGGTATTTGTTTTGCACCAATCATTGGTTGTTTTATTATTTAAAAGGTTTTGGACACGCTAAAGGACTTTGTAAATCAGACCCTAAGTGTATACTTGACTATACTTGGTGCTTTGACTTGATGTGGCAATGTGTATTTTTGACATGGAAGTGCATAAAAAAAATAACTCAAAGCCTGTGGACTAAAATATAGGCTAACTTATAAAATTATGTCATCCGATATCGGGGGAAAAAGAAAACATTTAAAAATCATTAAAATAAGCATTAGATGAAAACTCTTATATTAAGCATTGTATTTTGGAATTGTCTACTACAAACAATACCTTTTATATCAGTGGAAGGGTGCTTAGGACCTGTACTGTGCAACTCGGTGGCATTTTTCTGTTTATCTGCAATCGGTACACTTGCAAATAGTGACAAAAAATTGGAAACATGCCACGATTGTCCCTGTTCCTAAAAATCTGATTTTATACTGGTTGCCCTCAATTCTTTAGTGGTGAAAAGTTTTGAGAAACTGGTCCAAAGAGAGGACCTGAGGCAGATGGAGGTTAAACTGATTCCTTAGAGCAGGGGTGTCAAACTCCAGTCCTGGAGGGCCGCAGTGTCTACAGGTATTTGTGGTTTCCTTTCAATCAGCACCCAGTTAAAGCATTGAGAACAAGGTGTGTGGACTTCTTAGCCAATTAGTGACTTAAATTAATCACTTGTGCTTAAACGCACCAAAAACCAGCAGACACTGCGGCCCTCCAGGACCGGATCTTGACACCCCTGCCTTAGAGGTTGCCTATTGGGCAGGTAGAGGTGTGGAGGATGCAACACTCACCCTCTTGCATCTTTTATTTCAACATCTTGAGGCCCCAAAAACCCATGTAAAGTTATTATTTATTGACTTCTCTCCAGCGTATCCAGCCACATCTTCTTGCCAAACAACTTTTGTCTAATTTCAAATTAGACCTAAATCTTATTGGCTGGATAGTGAACTTTTTAACGAATAGGTCACGATGTGTAAGGGTAGATGGTGAACTCTCCTCCAAACTACTGTCCTCAACAGGCTCCCCTCAGGTGTGTGCTCTCTCCCCATTCTTTACATTTTTATATATAAATGAGTGTACTTGCATTCATGGGAACAGGTATTTCTTAAAGATTGCCGATGATTCGAGGCAAGAACATTGACATTATCAAGTAGTATAAATACTTAAAGGTAAGTAGGCTACACTCTAGATCATATTATTGAAATCTTATTAATCCGTTCAGTTATTTCAACAATTCTGAAATAATTTGTATATCATAAGAAACTGGTAGAAAAGCGTCTTTGTACTGCCCTCTAATGGTTGAAATTTAATTTCTGCTCTCCACATTTCCCCCGCCTCAATCGCAACGTCGGAGTACCTCTTTGGAGGTACCTCTACGTCATATAGATAATTGTTGTCACCCACAATGGAAATAGCTGGCACCTGATTGGTGAGAAATAGGCCGTGCAGTTGCTGAATCTTTATTCATATTTGATCTGTAATGGCTAGTTTGACAATTTGAGTTATACAAAATAATTTGTACATTGTACGTTCATTTATGTAAATGACAATGGACACACCTCCTCCGCACTTAGCCCACAAAGTATTTTTTAAAATTGTGAAGTAGGCGTAGACAGGCTGAGAAAGTGGGTGCGCTTACTCTTTAAGCACTGTCATTGATAATAAGTTGTGTAAGTTGTGGGTAATAAATTTGAGACAGACACTGATGTAATTTATCAAAAGGTCCATCAGCACTAGTTCCTTTTAAGTAAAATTAATTATTTCAAAGTGTGTAATGTTTTCATGTCCCTGTTTACTGCAGTTTTATAGAATCTGTCTTGACTTTTATATGGTTGTCTGGTTTGGTAGCCTCAGTATGGCTAATAAAACAGGCTAATGCCGAGACTGGTTAGAGTAGCCAAACTAGCCATTAAAGTGATTGGGGTTGACTAAGCACAGCTCCAGGACATGATCCTTAAGCAGATCACCAGGAAGGCCTATTCAATCTGGGACTGATCTGAGCATCCACTCCATAAGGAGTTTGAGCTCCTTCCTTCTGCCCACCAATTTAGGATGTCCCATGCAAAAACAAGGCGTGCCAGAGACTCTTTTGTTCCTGTGGCCATGAACATACTGAATCATTTGACATAATCATGAACTGGTTCTTCTTGACACTGGCACTTTACCTACAACACATTATATTGTAATATATATAGTCTTGATTATTAGTTTTATCCTTGTATTTGTTGTGATGTATTTTATTACATGTCGTTTTATGTATTCTTATGTTGTATTTTTTATCCTTGCTGTAAAAAAAAATTTTTTTGGGACAGTAAAGTCTTAAGTCATGATGACTGGGATAGTGGTATTTTTATATACATTTTATTTAGTCTTCTGTAACTTTATTTGTGTAATTTACTTAACAATGTTTCAGGTTTCACATGTAAACATGCCTGAGTTGGCTATTGAGCTATTTTTCATCTTTACTACCTGGGCATGTTAACCCCTTTGCGTAGAAGGTGACGCCGGCGGAACCTTTTTGCTCAACTGAGACATTCGTTCCTACTGCAGCCAAACTATTATTGTAAATCACAAACTCTGTGTTTTAAATTTATTGGTAGACGGTTTGTGACGATTTCTGCCGAATACAGAGTTTGTAAGTGTCACTATTTCCCCGTAGCAAGTCCCTTTAACAAGCAACCCCCACCTAGTCTATACCTACCCATGTGTGACATAGTGGACAATAGCGTCTATGAGTTCATAAATATATTTTTTCATCATATAAAATTAGAATAACGTCATAGCAACGAGATAAACCCAACAATAGCCTTATCGTATGCCAGAAAAGCTGTGAAAAGCCCTGCTCACTCAAATTCAAAATAAACTGTGAAAGTACTGTCTCATTCTACCATGCTTTCTACTAGCAATATATGCTACTAAATATGAAATAAATATACAACCCTACCATTGGTTTTACACATCGAGATGTTCCCTTCAAAATTCAGTGGTCATTTATTGTCTGGTACAATCGATTTGAGAAATATACAACACTTTATACCGCTATTACACTATCTGAAACTTCGACGCGTAATACCCCCGTGCCCTGTAAGCCTGTCTCATTCATTACAGTTCATTCTGGTTTAATTGTCAGCTTTTTTATCCAATAGAGTACATTATAACCTTAGCAACGCCATGTTTTTTTGGGTGCTTTGAACAATTTAGTACAGCCCAGCGTAACAGCAGTTTTCGTTTTAACGGTCTAGTATTACGCAAGCTCTATAGAAGACTCATTAGGGAGGGGAGTTTCCCTTTTCCGATATGTAAGTATTTTTGCGTATAAAATGCCGTTGGTCTCGCTGGCTACATATGTACGTTCGTGTTTCCACTCGAGCACTGTCTTTTCAGTATGTTTGATAGCCCTATTGTTATTTTTGCATTTTGAGTGCATTTCACATACTGTAGTGCACTCGTTAAATGTATTTTTGATGTAGGTTACTGATGTTCATTGAAGATGGAACATATGGCAGCATTTTGCTGATGGTAGAATACTATTTTATGTTCATGTTATCGTACATGGTGGCTATGGTATATATACTTGTCACTTAGGGAATGATAAATGCTCATTCCAATTTACTGTGCGCTGATATGTGGTAGATTAAGGTAAAAATTTCCTTGGAGAAATTTTATGTATTATGAATAGGATAATAAAAAATAAAAAACTACAGACAAATGCAATCCCAGGACAAAAATATACATACTGTAGAGTGCAGGGACAAGTGATGTTTTATTGAGGTGATTGAGTGAATGATTAGGCAACATATTTACGTGTATGTGACACTGTGATATCAATGTTTGTTTATCTTAAGACATCAAAAGGAGCAAATTTATATGCTTTATAATGGACAAAAGTAATTTTATTCATTTTATGACATGTTTTGCATAGGGGTTTTGGACCCATAGATATCTACCCCCCTATACTGATGAAAATATAGTAATTCCCACTTGGAAATTATGCAAAAGTGAGTTTTATGAACCAAAACTGTTGATTTGTAGTTAAAGATATCATAATTCTTTTAAATTTACAGCAGTGTACAATTTAGCCATTTGGATAGATTTGGAGACACTAATGGACAACAGGGTACACTGCTATATTTTGCATCATAGACCTTTAGTAGTTCTGCATATCATCCTCAGATTTAGCAAAACTTGTGGACATGGAGTTTATGATCCAGGAAATGTATATATTACCGATTTCACTTATGTAGCTCTCAGCAAACTAAAGAAACCCCCCCCCCCCCCCCCCCCCCCCAAAGTTTCTTTGCATTTGTGGCACTTTATTTGGACTTAAATTATGAAATAAACTAATCTAAGTTTGTATTGTAAATGGTACACCTGTCTTGTTTCATTTCAGCCATTTACCAAGTTTATGTGATGCTCACACCTGGAGTTATAAAGCCTTAAACAGAGCACCCCCTAAATAGGTGAAATTTGCCATCTACGCCAAGGGGTTAAAGCACAACTGAACTTTGGTAGAACTTTGGGTTGTGTAGTTACCTGGCCATGATATGAGTCTAAATGGTGGTGAAATATGTTCATTAGTTGCTCTGTGCTCCCCTGGGGTGATAATCCAGAATAGGGTATTTGTCGCTGTCCATTCACTTCTATAAGGCAACTAAACCGGTCCCCAAATGACACTTCTAGTACGTATACAAACACGAACAAAGCGGATTCTGTCAAAACAAACAATAACCAGTCCTTGTACATATTTGTTTTTGTGTAATTAAAGTTATTTATAAAAGTACTATTTTCTTCAATGTTGTTAGCAAGCTACCAGAAAAGACCAGCAAAATGTCGGCAGGTCGATTTGTTTACCATAGATGTATACTATCAGGAACGATTGCTTACGTGGAAATTTGGACCAATGAGTGGTTTCTGACGCATCGGCGCATTAACGCTGTTTCTGGCGCAAGAATTCCCTACTGGATCTACGTTCCAAGTAAAATATGAAAATTCCAATAAAAATAAATAAATAAAAATATGTACGAGGACTGCTTATTGTTTGTATTGACATAATCCGCTTTGTTCACGTTCGTATACTAGAAGTGTCGTTTTTAGCTGCCCAACAGAAGTGAATGGAGAGCGACAAATACCCTATTCTGGATTATCCCCCCAGGGGAGCACAGAGCAACTAACGAACATATTTCGCCACCATTTGGACTCATATCATGGCCACAGGTAACTACACAACCCAAAGTTCTACCAAAGTTCAGTTGTGCTTTAAAACAAACTGCTAAGTTTTGTCAGTATGTGCCAACTAGTTAGCTAGTAAGATTAACACAATTGCAACTTCTAAATTGTAATGGGCTGTTAGTTGTTCTTACTCGTAGACATCCGATGTCCATTGAAGGGCCCTTGGCTTGTAAGGTGTTATGTGAGAAGTAGCTAAGCCTAAAGCATGTCATGAGAGATGAATGTCCCATATTCACATTCCAAGACTTTTAATCAGTCAAATCAACTCCCGCTTTCATTTTCTGTAATGTTTTACATGATAAATTTTCTTGTAGAGGTTACATCTTTTATTCAGTCATACTCTACATATGTTGATTCATTTATGGCCTGGCAGGTGAAATCCATGGAATCCAATTGAGACCATCAGCCCCTTTCTGGAAGTCCTTTGGTACTTTGTAGAGATGTCCCGATACCACTTTTTCACTACCGATACCGCAGCTTTGGCTATCTGCTGATACCGAAATCACTCCGATACTTTGTTTTACTCTTAAGCAAATAATAATAATAATAATAAAATATATGGGAGCACTTTGCTCATGATGGCCAATTAGCCACCTAAAAACATCTCACTCAAATGGAGAACAAACAAATACTTCCCCAGTATATAGTCTACAACAACAGTTGGTTATGAAAGACTGCCACCCTTTCAACCACTACAAAAAAAAACAGGTACTGCAGTACTTAAAGCAACCAACAGGTTCAAAGTTAAAATAATTTAAACAGCAGCGCTCAGCATTGTAAAAAAAAAAAAAAAAAAAACGAATACAAAACTATCGTCGTATTTTATTTTTGGGTGCACTGTGGAGTGTTTGTGTGTTTGGTAGTGGATGCTACTGGTTACCTTAGAGTTGCGCTAGCATTAGCAACGTGTGTATGTCCAAAAGAAGGGACAGCATGGAATTATCTGAAAATGGTTTCCATCAATCAACTACATCATGGGTAAGTCGTAATTGAGACATGTCCAAAATTCCGAACTAACCCTTTAAGCAAAATAACGTTATCCAACTTGCTCTCTCGAGTTGATTTGCCCACACGTCCTGTGATTCAGAAAAATGTTAAACCATATGGAAAATTCAAAACTCGCTTTGGACTTTTAGTTTAAAAATAGGTAACAGTTAACGTTAGTAGCCTATGGCTGGTTCATATGGGCTGGTTTCTGTGCGCTGTGGAAGCTTCAAAGAGAGCGAGGTGCACGAGATCTCGCAGTGCACGAGACTGTGCTGTAACTAGTTCGAACTTTCAATTAGCCTTCGGTTGCTAGCAAATTTATGCCCCAATGTTAAGTCAATGGACAATTCATTTCTGGTATCGTAGAATTATAAAGGTTTATTTAAAAACTGTACAATAAACAGAAATATCACCCACCAAAAGCATTAGTCCATGACACACCCGACCACATTTTAACATGTAAGTTGCAACCAAAACCGAACTTAGGGGGACGCTACCGCGTCCCTCTAATAAACACTAGGCATCTGACAGTATCTATAAACTGGACATGATTGAAAAGTGGTTAATTCTGGCTAATGTCTCCCTTCTCCCTTAGAATCTGGAATTCTCTGACCGATAACTATGGCAGTGTGATGCCAGTGGACTGGAAGACGTCACACATTCGCTCCCTGCACCTCCCCACTCTTAACCTTGTGGAAAAAGGGGTGAGTCTGACCTATAGTCCTTAACCTCTACGCGAGTGCAAAAGGGTTTAACTTCTGTCGTGGGGGTATCTGTGGTGCTGAAGGGCCGGCAGTAGAAGTGTCAGAGGTCAGTGAACTCCTTCAGTGCCAGTGGTGCCATAGCCCCATTCACAACAATGCATTGCCATCAGAAAAGGCTGTTATTTTGCTAGATGTGGGTGTTCTGGCTTTTTTTGTTGTTGCTTTTTTATGGCAGTAGAGGGTCAGTAGGGGCCCTCTGACTGAGCAGTAATGCTGATATATCTTCTGCAGACGTTGAATGAAGTGAGTCTGGATGTGTCTGATGATGAAGAGCTGAGGGAACAGCTGGATATGCACTCCATCATTGTCTCCTGCATCAGCGAGGAGCCTCTCTTTACTGCCGAGCAGGTACTGCTCAAATTCTGCAGGCTGGCTGCAGTTATCGTCACTGCACACTTGCTACACTTATCCACACACTGCACACTGACTGTCCCAATCCACACACTGACACATTGCTTGCTTAAATCATGTTTTCATAGTTTTTACTCTTGTGCTTGAAAATGCATGTGCTTATGTTTGTACTGGAGGTGATTTAGGTGATGGAGGTGTGTCTCTGTGTGTGTGCCTGCGTTTCAGGTGATTGAGGAGATGGAGATGCTAAAGTGTGTGTTTTTTGCAGGTGATTGAGGAGATAGAAGCATGGTGTGTGTGTGTGTGTGTGTGTTTGTCAGGTGATTCAGGAGATGAAGGAATGATATGTGTGTGTTTTGTAGGTAATTGAGGAAATTGAAGAGATGATGCAGGAGTCGCCGGATCCAGAAGAGGACGAGACGCCCTCACAGTCCGACCTGTCTCTGCTCTCTCAGGAGATCCAAACGCTCAAGAGGTCCAGCACCAACAACAGCTATGAGGAGAGTGAGTACAGTCCACAGGGGGTGTGTGTGTGTGTGTGTGTGTGTGTGCGGTGTGTGCGTGCGTGCGTGCGTGCGTGCGTGCGTGCGTGCGTGCGTGCGTGCGTACCACAGGATTTGTGTGTGTGTGCGTGAGAGTGTGAGAGAGTGAAAGAGAGCGTGCGCGTGTGCAGTTTATTCTATTAGTTTGAATTAATCTGTATATTGGGTTATTTGATGTCTGTTGCACAGTGGAATTTAGCATGGGATCACATGCATGTTGTTGCTCAGATATGTACATTTTTATTTAAATTTGTCACTGTAACAAAATAAATGTTGTTAGCTCATAGATTATAACTCTAATTTGTACCACTGTCCCAAATGTTCTGAATGAAATGTTCTGTTTGGCAGTTGAAGGACTTTGTTCTCACAGCTATAACAGATGGAGGAAGCTTTTGAGTAGATTGTGTAGTTCAGAAATATGACTTTTTCATATTTCTTGAAATATGGCTTCTTGCCATAATGTTGTATTGTTTTCAAGCTCTGAGGCAACAAAATGTGAAAACTGCAAAGGTAAATAATTTCAACAGGCACTGACATATACAGTACATACACAGAGCAGATTTGACTGGGTGTATAAGAGTCTGAGGGTGTGCCTCTCTGTTCAGGGGTTAGGCGGCTGTCCATCGCAGAGCTGACAGCGTTGCTGGAGGAGGTGGAGACGACCATACGGGAGTACTCTGAGGAGCTGATCCAACAACTGGCCGTGCGGGACGAGCTGGACTTCGAGAAGGAAGTGAAGAACAGCTTCATCTCGGTGCTGATCCAGGTCCAGAACAAGCAGAAGGAGCACCGTGAGCTGCTCAAGAGGAAGAGGAGGCTGAGGAGCAGCGGTGGTACACAGCAGGGCCGGCCTGAGAGAACGCACACACCCGGAACAGTGAGTCACACGCGCACAGACGGACGCGCTATATAAGTACACATACACAAATCTGGGGCTGCGAGTCAGGTACATGGACTCACACACACACACACACACACACACATTCACGCATGCATGTAGAAAGGCAAAAACATACTTGGCTGGGACTGTGTGTCGTGCCCACACACACATGCAGAAAAACTCACACACATATACTTACCTGGGACTGTGACTTGTGGCCAGAGGCACACACATCTGTGACTGAGTGACATACACTCATTCGCATATGCACATGCAGTCACACATGCCTTCACCTGGGACTATAAGGGACGAACACGCCTGGGATGCACGTACACACGCATACACTGAGACTGTGAGTTTTCGCATGCATAGTGAGTCATGCAAGCCACACAGTAGTGGGGCTCAGGTGGAATTGTGTGGGGCTTCATCTCATCCCTGTGGCACCTGCTAACCTGCACAACAGCGTTTAACAGCACAGTGGACTCAAAGAAAAACTACAAAGCTAAACTGTGTAAATTAATACATTTCCACATATGGCGTGCCTCTACAATCTTTGCATGACTTGGATGTGATTCTGAGCCTTACCCATCCAACGTGTACAGTAAAAATTTTAATGAATTCTGTGAAACCCACTTATTTTAGTGCATGTTACATGTCTCCGATACCCTGTTTGAAATTATTCATTCATACAGTATACAAGGTCACTTGGAGCCACCTCCCATCGTTTGTAACCAATTAGCTTTCAAATGTAATGCTGTTTAATTTGTACACTGCTCATTGCAGACCAGCTAGTTTCTGACTGTACCGTGCTCTTAGCTGGGGACTTCATTTAGTACTGTACTAACGGGTAAAGTGCACGTAGCGACGCTTGTGTGCTGGGCTGTCCTCAGCGTCGGGACCCGCCCACAGCTCTCCTGGACGAGCTTGTCTCATTACGGCTGCTCCTTCCCCAGCTCTGACCTCTAAGGTTTTTGTCTGTGTCTCACATTGCCTGCTGTAGAATTTTTCACACGCTCTTCTCTCTTTCCCTCTACCTGCGCTTCCTGTCCTCCTCCTCCCCGCTTTCCTCCTCTTCCCTGCTTCTTCCAGCGCTTCAGCATGGAGGGACTCTCCACTGCCATTCAGAATGGCTTCCGCCAAACATTCGGGAGCTCGAGCGGGGACAAACAGGTGCCCCCCATCTCTGTCTTTATCCCTCCTACTTTATTTCCTCCTCTGTGCTTCTTTCTCTACTTCTCTTCTTCTCTCCTCTATCTCTGCTGCTGTGTCTCTTTCTCTCTCCCCTTTCTTTCTATCTCCCACAATCCCCCCCCCCCCCTCTCTGTTGCTTTAAATCTCCTTTGTTGAGTAACTTCGACTTGGGTCTGTCTGTCTTGGACAGCATTAACCTGGGATTGGCAGTCGCTGGCAGCCCTTGAGCTTCGATTGGCTGCCACAAACAGCCTTGACCTGTGATTGTATAACCAGTGGTAGCCTTTAATGAAAAATCTGGTTGTTCATGGTTGGGTTGGTTCCATTGAGCATTCTAAGAATATGGCTGATTAGCTGGAAATTACTCATTGCTTCAAAGCTTCACTTGGGCTGGGAACACAATTGAGGAAGTGCTCCAACACTAAGCATGCTGCACGTTTGCTCAAAATATGGCTGTTACTCAGGTGAGAAAGTACCCAATAAGATGTAGAATAGCAAATAATGCGAATGGATATAGCATGCCACGTCTTTTGGCCATGTACACATAAAATGGCCATCCATAAGCCACAGCCATTAAACGCTACAGGTTTGCCTCCATTTTGCACAGATCCCTAGTTTTGTAAGAGGAGGTTGGTCCAACCTATACTAGATCTTCAGCCAATCAGAGGCCATTCTACTGTGAGTGCACTTCCCCACGGAAGTCAAATTATTTTATTTCACAAAATATGAAAAGAAAATTCACTTTGCAAATGAGTTCAAATGTTTCTAAGTGGGTTTTTATAATTTGAAGTTATATACATTTTTACAAACTAGTTTTAACTGTAGATTAGAGGCAGAACTCAACTTGAAAAAAACATTACTTAACTTTGAAGGGATTGCCTTTAAATCTGTGCTTAAAATGTGGTTTTCTTTATTTTACATTACTCCTCGTTATTAAAATAATCATCCACCATGATTTCAGCCTTTAAAAATGTTGACAGCTGAAAAAAATGAAGATTGAATAGTGTCATTTTCTGCTGACTCAGGCAGAAAGTGTTCTCAGGCCTGGGTCGGCGTGAAAGCTAGTTAATATTCAGGCCACGCCCAAGAGCCTCTAGGCAAGTTACGCACAGACTCGAAATGCAAACACCGTTTAGCAAAAAAAATGGTAGCTAAATAGCCTAAAAAAGAAAGTGCATAGTGCAACCATACCATATGTTTGAGCTACTGAACTAAAGAAGATCCGTTCACATAATACTAACGTTAATCTCAGAAATCCACGTTTTTCAAATGGTAAAGTTACCGGTACAGCGTAGCATGCATATTGTAACTTAATTGGATTGCCCTGAGACAAAGACAATAAAATCCCTGTATAAATAAAAAAGACAAAAAATGTCTACTGATTCCATTACATCACTACCCAGCATTGAGCGGGCACACAATTAAATTTGACTTACTCTGGCGACATGCCTCTGGCTTCAGTGAAATAAACATCAACATTTTTCTTTGACATTTCAGTGTGGCAACGTTAACGTTACTGAGACCACAAAGTAGTTATTTCTTAAGTTACATATAACAATTTTGAGAAGTGTAAAACAGGTCTCATTTACGTGCTAGTTTTCGTTAGCGCGTCTATGGGGTTTTCCATAGTAGTTGTTAGCATTAAGCTAATCCGTAGCTAATTACCTTGAACAGCAAAACTGTATTTCGGTGTTTGATTACTGAGAGGAATAGCTGGTGCTGTGTTGCTTGCCAGTTATCATCAGTAAACTTGTAAAATTTACTGTTGGCTTCTAGCTGTTTCTTAGTTAGCTAGCTATATCTCCAGCTACTTTTAGCCTAATGAGGGCATATTAAGCGCACTGACCCGATTGGAACAGTGAGCTTAAAGGGGACATGAAGCACTCGGTCAAGTGGCTCTGGTTCGTTAGCTTTTTACCTTAAATTAGATATGACCATTCGTTCAAATCTCAAACCGACCTGTATTTGCTGGAAAAAGAAGTTGAAATTAGCTTTTTTTCCCCACTAGGGCACAGCCATCTTG
Source organism: Synaphobranchus kaupii (assembly GCA_029718625.1). Taxonomy (NCBI): domain Eukaryota; kingdom Metazoa; phylum Chordata; class Actinopteri; order Anguilliformes; family Synaphobranchidae; genus Synaphobranchus; species Synaphobranchus kaupii. The sequence continues at coordinate 56,740,824 of CM056381.1, forward strand.
GACAAACTGCGGTCATGACATCACTAGGTTGGTTGGCCTCTGCTGCTCACTGACTTTCAGTGAACTCAGCAATGTATTGTGAGGAAAAAACAAAACAAAAAACGCACAGATGGTCTTTTTCTATTGCCCCAAGATGCTCAAATGAGTATTACCGAACAAAACTTAAACTTAATTTCATTTCCACAAACTGCTTCTGACCATACTAATGCTGTGGCCAGTTGGCAACTGCAGCGCCGATGCATTGCCTTGATATATTAGTTAACAGCCTGCAAATATATACCTACCGCGACCTAGCATCACAAGCTAACGCTTATTTTATATAGGCAATATTAGCTAGACACGACTTTAGCTCCCAAACCGTTTATCAAGGCAATGCAGCGGCGCTGCAGTTGCTGGCTCGTCAGGCTATACAGTCTATGGTCAGGCCACAGCATTAGTATGGTCAGAAGCAGTTCGTGGAAATTAAGTTTTAAATTAAATTTTGTTCAGTAATACTCATTTGAGCATCTTGGGGAAATAGAAAAAGACCATCTGTGCGTTTTTTGTTTTATTTTTTCCTCACGATAAATCACTGAGCTCACTGAAAGTCAGCTATTTTCTCATAGGAATACATTGAGCAGCAGAGGCCAACCAACCTAGTGATGTCACGACCGCAGTTGGTCCAAGATGGCTGCACCCTAGTGGGAAAAAAAGCGAATTTCAACTTCTTTTTCCAGCAAATACGGGTCGGTTTGAGATTTGAACGCACGGTCATATCTAATTTAAAGGGATAGTTCGGAATTTTGGACATAATGTCTCAATTACGACTTACCCATGATGTAGTTGATTGATGGAAACCATTTTCAGATAATTCCATGCTGTCCCTTCTTTTGGACATACACACATTGCTAATGCTAGCGCAACGCTAAGGTATCTAGTAGCATCCACTACCAAACACACTTAAACACTCCACAGTGCACCCAAAGCAAATAAAATACGACGACAGTCTATCGGGGTTATTTTCAGTGATTATACAATCATTTTTCAAGTCAAACTATCGTTGAATCCTTTACTTTGTGCTCACCTAAATTCTCAGTGGAAGTACGGCGTTAGTTTAGTAGGTAACGTAAAGTCACCTATAGCTCTGCCGTCGTATGTCGTGCCGGCCAAAAACAATATCGCGCGTGTGAAAGAATCAGACTCGTAGTATTGTTAGCTAGCGTTCAGGTAAAATGGTATTTCGGTGTGTATTTCAAGGTTGTTCAAATCATGCAATAAAAAGGGCACAAAAAGGTTTTCACCGATTTCCAGTGGAAGATCTGGCTTCTTGCTGCTCGCATGGATGTCACCAATTGAGACTCTAAAAAAGTTAAAAGTGTGTAGTGACCATTTCACGGAGGATGACTATGTGAAAATTAAAAAAGGACGGTCGGGACACCCTCTACTGAAGGAGACTGCTGTGCCATCACCTGTTTTTCTTCATGCACCGAAAACAACTGACGAGCAGGTAACTAATAAATGATTGCATGCGTGATCTATCTATTCAATTTAGCTAGCTAGTTGCCACGATTGGGAAGTCATGGAAGTGGTCAAACCTTTCCTGCAAATTGGTAGCCAGTGTGCTTGCTTGTATATGCTGTGTTATTCTGTAGCATGTTTGTGTTTAGCTGACTTGTTGTCTACCAAATATGTAACTTTACTGCAAAATGGATTGTGTCGGCAACTGTGGAGTACAGCAGATAGCCTACAGGCAGATACCCTGGCTAATCTACAGCTAGCTCCGCCGCCGTACTTCCACTGAGAATTTAGGTGAGCACAAAGTAAAGGATTCAACGATAGTTTGACTTGAAAAATGATGGTATAATCACTGAAAATAACCCTGATAGACTGTCGTCGTATTTTATTTGCTTTGGGTGCACTGTGGAGTGTTTAAGTGTGTTTGGTAGTGGATGCTACTAGATACCTCAGAGTTGTGCTAGCATTAGCAATGTGTGTATGTCCAAAAGAAGGGACAGCATGGAATTATCTGAAAATGGTTTCCATCAATAAACTACATCATGGGTAAGTCGTAATTGAGACATTATGTCCAAAATGCCGAACTATCCCTTTAAGGTAAAAAGCTAACGAACCAGAGCCACTTGACTGAGTGCTTCATGTCCCCTTTACGCTCACTGTTCCAATCGGGTCAGTGCGCTTAATATGCCCTCATTAGGCTAAAAGTAGCTGGAGATATTACGTCAGATGTGGGCGGAGTCTGGTTTTGTAAGTAAATTCCCTATGACAGATAGAACGGGCTTCGGAGACTATCGACTATTTCTTGAAATCGGATTTATAGAATGAGCCAAAACGTTCCTGGATTAGCCTGTGGTATAAGGATATAGACCATACATCGCATGTTCCAATTTTTATTTTTTAAAGTCATGGATTAATGATTGTAGTTCGGCTTGTAGTCCACTTTAACGGACTACATATCCATTACTGCAACGCACGGGTGGTTCTCGACAAATCAGATATCATCATCTCGTCTGGACATCTTTGGCAGTGAATCCGCTGAAGACGAGCTAAAGTTAGCTTGCTAAATTGAGAAGCCCGCCCGACAAGGTCAGAAACTACGCTACGGTTTATTCCTTCAAGCTAAGTAGCTAACGTTGTTTAAAAAAAGTGTTTAAAAACGGAGCTGTGTGCTACTGTTGGCTAACATTATATGACAACATTTGGAGACAATGCTATGCTATGGTTGCTCGTCCGGAGGGAATTATGGGACGTTGAGTTTAACAGTGCCAGCGCTGGTATATTGACAAAAAAATACTAAAATGTAAAATATACTCCAAGCTGGTCCAGAAAAACTACATATTTTGCGAATGGGCGAACAATCCAGGAAATTCATGGTAAGACAATCACTAGAATGGTTTAAAAATAAGTTTTAGTTAATGTCTATGGTCTAAATGAATGGGGAAGTTACTTCCGAAACCAGTCTGAAGTAGTCGCTTGAGTACTCTATGGGCTAAGAGGACAAGATGACATGTACTGGTTGCGTTTTGGTCCCGCCCGCTCAAAACCTTGCCTGATCAATTACAGGCAATGGTGAAAAAAAAAAAGGAAGGCATATCTCAATTTAGGCATATCACTTACTACTGATTTTTTGGTAATGTTCATTCCACCCCAGGATGACAACAATTAACCATTGAAAAGCTGAATCATCGATTTGTGTTGGCAATCCCTTTAATTCATTTTATGAACTTCAATAAAATCCCCCCTTGGTTTGCTAAACTCAATTACATTAACCGTTCAGCCACCAGCAAACAGGACTTGCAGTTAGGATATTGTGGAGAATAGTTTCAGTCCTGTCTATTGGCTGTAGGCTACTCATCACCTTAAATCCTTCTATGGCCACATGACTAAGATTTATACTACCTTTTACCATATACACAAATCATTACAATAACCATAGTGAAAATGAATGGGATTGCACATTTGTGAATTTCTCAAATTAATAAACAGGAATGTACAGAAATTGAATGATGAGCCTCAAAACATTTTGATTTGTTTTGATTGCGTTATTCAGTAATCTATATATCACGGCCAGTTGCTCCCAATGGCATCCAGCTGTGTGCGTTGGGCGCCACAGTTTTATATGCTGCAGTTCTAGATGCCGCAGTTTTAGACAACGCATGTGCAGTTTAGAGAAACTGTTTGACGACGCATTTGTCACTTGTCTCTTTCCCTGTTTACAATAGTAGTTCTATTTTTATACTCAACTATAGTTACGTTACATTACATTACAGTCATCAGACGCTTTTATCCAAAGCGACATACAATAAGTACATACAGAAAGGTCATCGAAGTAACTACAGAACAGATAAGACAAAGCACATCCTTCACATAATGTAGCAACTATCCCTAGTAACGAACATTGAATGTAGTTCACAGTAAGCTGTTGGTAAATCAGCTATACTATAATTCTATTCTAAATACTATTATAAACTATAACAAACAGTTAGACAAGAAAACACAGGGAACAAGTACCATGAGAAAAGGTCCTAGATTAGTATATCAGTCAAGGTGGAGTCTGAAGAAGTGTGTCTTCAGGCCATGACGGAACGCAGGCAGTGTTGGAGTAGAACGTAGGGGAATGGGGCGTTCGTTCCACCACTGAGGAGCTAGGGTGGAAAAGCTCCTCAGTCGGGACAGACGAGAGCCGTTTACATGGAGGGGGGGAAGTGTGAGCCGCGGTTGAACACAAGCCAGGCAGCTGCGTTCTGGATCAGTTGAAGAGGCAGGATGGCACAGGCTGGTAGGCTTGCGAGCAGGGAGTTGCAGTAGCTCAGGCGTGAGGTGACCATGGTCTGGACAAGAAGCTAGGTGGAGTAGATGGCCAGGTATGGTCGAATCCTCCTGATGTTGTACTGGAGGAACCTGCAGGACCATGCCGTTGCCCTGTTGTGCTCTTTGAAGTCCAGCTGGCCGTCCAGGACCACCCTCAGGTTCCTTGCAGAGCCGGAGGCAGCCACCATGGTCCCGTCAATGATGATGGAGAGGTCATGTAGTGGGGAGGTCTTGTATGGCATGAGGAGGAGCTCCGTTTTGTCAAGGTTGAGCTTCAGGTGATGGGTAGCCATCCACTCAGAGATGTCAGCCAGACAAGCAGATATCCTCTCCTTAACCTGTGGGGTAGAGGGAGGGAAAGAGAGGAAGAGTTGAGTATCGTCAGCATAACTATGGTATGCGAAGCCATGTGAATTAATGACTGAACCAAGAGACTTAGTATAAATAGAGAACAGCAGAGGACCCAGTACAGATCCCTGCGGGACTCCTGTAGAAAGGGGATGGGGTGCAGAGACGGAACCCTTCCAAAAGACTTGGTAGGATCTATCAGTGAGATACGATACAAACTAAGAGAGGGCAGTCCCAGAAATGCCCGTCTCAGTGAGTGTGGAGATCAGATCAGTGTAATTCTTAAGGTTATTTCTAATAATTTATACATAAGTAAAATAATTTGTCACTTGTCTCTTTCCCAGTTTACTATAGTGTTGTTGTATTGTTATACTGAGTTATAGTTCTTTTTATTTAGACTATTGCTAATATTTAATCTATGCACAACTATAAAATGCAACAATTAATAGTGGAAATTACCGATAATACCACAAAGACCAATAATACCAACATGTGATTAGCGAAGCAATCTTTGTAAATAAGAACATACACAAATATTGTTCTTATGTTGCCAAATTGGCCAAATAAAGATTAAATGAATAAACTGCATTATCAACCTCAGTTATCGGGAATATCAAGAAGTTCATATCATTTATCAAATGTTGAAGCCAGAATGGAATTAATTGTAGTTTAATGATGGTGATAATCATCATTTATATCACGTTGACATGTGATCTTATTTTCTGATTATTACACAAAATGTAGCCTTTCCATAAAACATCTTGCAAATACAGTAACTACAGTTATAATTTGTCATTTGAAATTAGGGAAAATTCACTCATTGCTGATCTGAAACTTTTATTGCCAGATGGAATAGGACAGGGCAGCGATGACACTGGTGGATTAAGAGGCTGCCAGAGTGTGGGTCAGTGCAGAGGTCTGCCTTCAGTGGTTTTAGTCAGACACTGTAATAGGAAGGACAGACGGTAGCCCTACATGAGCAGAAAGGCATAAACTCAAAATAAATTCAAAAGCTACTGTATAGAAATTACACAAAAGGATATATAAATAAATACAAATCACAACCTTCTCACTTTGGGTAGCCCTGATCTAGATAAACTTTGGTGCATACAATCTGAATACATATGACCTGGAGAAGACTATTTCTCACAGAAAGAAACGGAGAACTCAGGCAGATAACAGTTAGACACAATGGTTGTTAGTATGAAAATAGGCTAGGCTTAAAACTTGACCTTACACCTTATCACCTCAAACGTGAGCAGTAACTAACTAACTAAAACTAACTAAGCAAGACGTTGCTGTGATAAGACTTAGGCACTTTATAGTTTTAAAAGCATTTACTAGCCTAAATTAAAACATTACACTCCATAACAAACAATGTTCCTATAATTGTTACACTCCACGATTATAACTTACTGTCTCTATTTTCATATTTATCGAGGGTCCTTTCTTATGCAATGCGTTGTCTAAGACTGCGGCATCTGAAACTGCAACGTCTAGAACTGTGGCGCCCCACACCTGCAGCTGGATGTATCTCGTTGCTCCTGGTAAAACCAGGCTGGAAGCCATGCCTTTTCTCACACCTAGCGGGCACATCGCTCTTGACCAAGTGTGGAGATGCTGGCTTTCATGCTGCCCCAGGAAGAGATCAGAGATTATCTTGGAGAAATTAATCTTCTTTTGATTTTTGTATTGATTGTTTTCTTCAAAAATGAACTTGGTAAGATCCACAAATTAACGTGTATGAATTTTAACACTTAACCATTGATTTGATTACTCTTCTTTCAAGACTCTTCCCTCTTCCTCCTTCTGTTCTTAGCTGATTCTCCCCTTTTTTGTCTCCTCTCCAAGGTTTCTTCTTCCTCTTTCCCCCTTCTCTTCATGTGCCCCCCCCCCACCTCCACTCAGTGATGTCAGAAATGGTGACCTGCTGGTTTCAAACTGTTGTTTTCTTTCCCTCTGTCTCAGTACCTGACCACAGTCATCCCCTATGAGAAGAAAGCAGGCCCTCCTTCAGTGGAAGATCTTCAGATCCTCACCAAGAGTGAGTATCACATTCCCACCCAGGCTGGTGTCCGTTTGTGTGTAATATTTGGGTAAAATACTTATTTGAAATATATTTGTAAAAAAATGTTCTTTACAGATACATTGAAACCTTCATAGCTTGCAAAAAGCAGTGGTAAAATTGTGCATTATATTAATGCAAGCATTGTGCTTGAGATGAGGGTGTGGGTCTGCGAACGTAGCCAGCACTGATGGAACCATATTGTGGTCTGACTTGGTTCTCAATTTCTCAATTTGAACCACACCTTCAACTACATTTGTGAACAGCTGCAGCCTTTTAACAAATTTTAATTGTTTGACTAGAAATGTAAAATTGTGTAGTAACAAGAGCAAACAAGTGGCTATTGCGCTGTGGAGGTTTTCCACAGGGTCATGCTACTGTGCTATTGCTCATTTGTCATGGGGTGAGCAAAGCATCAGTGGGACATACAGTGCAGTCCGTAAGTAGTTGGACAGTGACGCAATTTTTTTTTTGTCTCTACTCCAGCACATTGGATTTGCAATGAAATAATGAATATGAGATTAAATGTCTAAAGACTGTCGGCTTTAATTTGCAATTATTTACATCCATTTTTGGTGAACCATGTAGGAATTTCAGCCCTTTCAATACATAGCGCCCCACAAGAAACGTCTACTGAATTTACATTTGGAGTCTGTTGCTGTTGTCTCGCAACATGATGGCCAAGTGTCAATGCCAGTAAAGCAGGCAATCATGGGGTGGAAAGATCTTAATAAATCAATCAGACACAGCCAAAATGTTGGGTGTGTCAAAATCAACTGCTTGGTACATTGTTTAGAAGCAAGAATGCCGTGGTGTGCTCAGCAATAGCAAACGACCTGGAAGACAAGTGTAGTGGATGACCGAAAAATGCTTTCAATTGTGAAGAAACATCCCCTTTTCAACTGCTGAACAGATGAAGAACACTCTCCAGGATGTTGGCATAGATGTGTTAAAGACTAAAATAAAGAGAAGACTACGCCAGCATAACTTCAGAGGATTCACTGCAAGATGCAAACCACTGGTAAGCCTCAAGAACGAAACGGCCAGGTTAGAGTTTGCTTGAGAAAAAATAAATAATTTTTTTTTTTTTAAAGGACAGTTAAAAAAACTGTTCTGGAACAAACTCTTTATGGACAGATGAGATGAGTATTAACCTGTGCCAAAGTGATGGAAGGACAAAAGTGTGGAGAAAGAAACCTGCTCATGAAACAAAGCACCCCCCTCATCGTTGAAACATAGTGGAGGTTGTGTTATGGCTTGGGAATGTATGGCTGCCGAGCGAAGTACGGCGGTGGAGCGATACTTTGTTACCTACGAATGTAGTGCCGGCACTGGTCGACTACAACAACAAAGAAGACCAACAAGTTGCAATGACCACGTTCGCTCCGCTGCCATACTTCCACAGAGAATATAGGTCAGCACAAAGTAAAGGATTCAACGATAGTTTGACTTCAAAAATGATGGTATAAACACTCAAAATAACCCTGATAGACTGTCGTCGTATTTTATTTGCTTTGGGTGCACTGTGGAGTGTTTAAGTGCATTTGGTAGTGGATGCTAGCAGTTACCTTAGAGTTGCGCTAGCATTAGCAATGTGTATGTCCAAAAGAAGGGACAGCATGGAATTATCTGAAAATGGTTTCCATCAATCAACTACATCATGGGTAAGTCGTAATTGAGACATTATGTCCAAAATTCCGAACTATCCCTTTAAAACAACTGACAGGTGAAGTGAATAACATTGATTATCTTGTTGTTATTTTGGTTCTGTACTCTAGCACTTTGAGTTTGTAAGGATACAATGAGGTTGAAGTTTTAATTTGAGGGTATGTTCATCCATATCGGATGAACCGTTAAGAAATTATAGAACCTTTTGTACATAGCCCAGCCCGCCCCCCCCCATTTTTGGGCATCAAAACATATTGGACAGTTTAATGCCATGACTTCCTGATGTCTGTGACCCAACAACAATCAAAAGTATCTTATTTTCTGGTACTCTTACAAGCGATACTATAACGTCTCTGCATTTGAATGGATCCCTATGCATTTGAATGGACCTCATTGTCATTGTCAACTCAAAGTGCTAGAGTACAACCAAAATAACAATGAGATAATCAGTGTTATTCACTTCACCTGTCAGTGGTTTTAATGTTGTGGCTGATCGATGTACATGCTGGTGTCTATATGTTTGTATCTGCAGTATGATATAAATGCTGGTGTGTGTGTGTGTGTGTGTTTATCTCTGCAGTACTTCACGCCGTGAGAGAGGATAGTGAGAAGGTGCCAAGCCTCCTGACAGACTACATCCTCAAAGGTAACTTCTTTGTCTCTGTTACCCAAAATTCCAAGGGAATTGGTGAAAGCTCTTTGTAAACGGCTGCTGTTTTACATATGATGGTTGCACTGCCCTCTTGTGTCTATTAAAAGTATTACAAGGTAGTATTATGATACTATTATATTATGCCAAAAAAACAAAAAAAAGATTGATAGCACCACTTTCTTGATTTGCAAGTCCGGCATGGGGTTAAGTGTTGGCCATGATTTTCTGTTCTGGTTCTGTATGTAGTTCTGCTGACCCCTGACCTCTTTATCTTCCTTTTCTGTATTTCTGTTCTGGCTGCATTATTCTTGCTAGCTCTGGTGTAAGAGCTGTGGACATGGAGGTTTGTGAGACACTGCTACTTTGCTTAGCAGAAGAAAGCCCCCCACCCCACCACCATCTATGTCCCACTGCACCCAAAATGTGTTGTATCACGCTCTCGAATCTGCAACACCCCTTCAAACTTTGTACACTTATTACATCTTAGACGCCATAGCACCACCAGCTTTGTGTGATATGGAACCCTCGAGAACCCACACTATTCCCTCCAGCTTTGTGCACCATTTCATATCATAGAGCCCACAAAACCCCCAGCTCTGTGCACTGTATTTCACTATAGAGCCTACGGTGACTCCTCCAGCTCTGAACACAGTATTGTACCCTAGAACCCACAACACTCCCCCATTCTCTGTGCAGTGTGGAACCCTAGAACTTGTAGGGCCATATCCAGCTCTGTGCATTGTGGAACCCTAGAACCCAAAGTGCCCTATTCAGCTGTGTGCATTGTGGAACCAGAGAACCCAAACTGCCCTATCAAGCTCTGTGCATTGTGGTACCCTAGACCCCACAGCTCTCCCTCCAGCTCTGCATTGTGGAACCCTAGAACCCACAGTGCACTATCCAGCTCTGTGCATTGTAGATCCCTGGAATCTGCAATGTGATATTCAGCTCTGTGCACTGTAGAACCCACAGCTCTCCCTCCAGCTCTGCATTGTGGAACCCTAAACCAAAAGTGCCCTATCCAGCTGTGTGCATTGTAGAACCAGAGAACCCACAGTGCCCTATCCAGCTCTGTGCATTGTGGAACCCTAGAACCCAAGTGCCGTATCCCGGTCTGTGCATTGTGGAACCCTAGAACCCGAGTGCCATATCCAGGTTTGTGTATTGAGGATCCCACTGTTGCCCACTTCACTGACAGTTTCTCCGCCTACTGTCATCCTGAGAGTTCAAGCTCCAAAGCTACAGGGATCTCCCGTCAGAACCCCCTTACTTTTTTCCCCTCTCCCTCTTCTCTTCTCTCCCACCATCTCACTGTGTTTCTCCTCTTCTCTCTGTCCTCTCAATCTCACTGTCTTTTCTTTCTTTCCTCATTCTTGCTGTTTGCCAGGCTGAGTGGAGGCTGCAGAGACACGCAGTTCTACAGTGCTGTGGCGTTGGCCATCTGTGGTGGGGGGACTTGGCGCGTTGTGATTGACTGGTTCTGATTCCTTTGTGTTGTGTGTTTGGCCCATTTCAGTGCTGTGCCCCACATAGTCCAGGAGGAAGAGTACGGCTCCAGACCGATTTTATGGAAGAGTCTGAGCTTTCAGACCAGAGGATAAGACTCATCTTCATGAGGAAAAGCTCCCCAGATGAAATTCGCCTTTTTAAACCTAGTGTTTTAATTTCAGCTTTTCCATTTTTGTGTGTTTTATGTGTTTTAATATTCTATTGTAATTATCTTTGTTTTTGATCGTTTGCATGTCAAGCGGACCGTTTCAATTATCAGTGTTCCTTTGTAAGTTCCCTGAGAGATTAGCTACTGCATACTAAATGTGGTTTCAAATATTTTCACTAAAAATTAAAAATATAACATAGGTGATAGGTATTTAAAGAACAAAGGTGCGCACATGTACAGTTTTGATGCAGTTGTTTTTAGAAAGTGTTTACTTTTTTCTCAGCCAGAATAGTGGCCAGTCATTAGCTTATCACTACTGACCCTTATGTGACCTTTCTGCAACTGTTATCCTGTTAGTAATGGTTACCCTGTTATTAACTGGTTAACTTGGAAATTTGATATGCAGCAGAGTGTAAACCGGCTGAAAGGTCAAATAGTTTTGGGCATGTGTGGAGTAAGGGTTAAGGGTTAGTGTTGGTTGGGAGTAGTGTAAGCTTGGTGTAGGCACTGGGGGTAATGTTGGAGATGATGTAGATTCTTTGGAAGGCAGGAGTACTGTACTGGTGTTGTAAGGTAGTAGTATAGCAGTGGTAGAGAAGGGGTGATGTCATATAGAAGTTGTGTGTTGGGCAGGTGCTGTGCAGAGGTACAATTTGGCAGGGGTATAACGTTGGCCTGGTGTAAGTGCACGAGTAGTGTAAAGGTGGTGTAGTGCAGTGCTAGTGTAGAAACAAGGCTGGGATTAAGCCCAAAGCTCTTGATTAGTTTTGTAATGTGTAAATGCATCTCAGCTATACTTTTGTTCACTCTAAGACTTGGTAAAGGAAGTCACATGACTTTGTTTTTGGCTGCTAACATTGTACTGATCAAGCCAGAGTTATTTTGGTTCTGGAAAAGTCAAGTTGCTTTTTAACATTGTCCAAAATTGCTGATGAGCTACATATTTCCCTGCTCTCCCACCGTTTCTACATGAAAAATTTCCCTACCCCCATTACGGTGAAATGTACTACACTGACGACAGTGCAACTCAGGGCACTTATGGAAATGCTCATTTTTAAATTATATATCAATTATATTTGCAGAATCAACTCCTATACACATTTAAAATTTGGTCACGTGAATTGTAAATAATGTTTTATTGCACCTTAGTCAGAATCAATGGGGAAAAATATTTTAGTTTAAGTTCAAATATATCCACGTAGAAACAACAAATTATGGGTTTTCGTAAAGAAAATGCCATGAAGTATTATTTTGAATGACCATGAACATTAAAACAAACAAAAAAAAACTATTTGGATTCTCATTTCAGAGAGATTCAAATCGGAGGAATCGTATTGTCACTGACCAGTCTGTACTTCACAGCAAGTTTGTCAGAGGAGGTCATTACGAAAAAGGGATGATTTAAGAATGAACATGAAATGTAAGGCAACACCTAGTGACTAAATCAGCCTAGTCAGTCATGGTACTGTTGTCGTTGTTTCCACGCTAAATAATGTGGAGATTTTAATGAGTATAAATAATGTCACAGGGTCAGGGAATCCATTACTGGTCTGAGGCCATCTGTAATCTACCTTGAGGGTTGTATACCAGTGCAGTGATTTCCACCCTAAAATTTGTTTACCAGTGTAGTAACTCCTGTCATATTGGTCATGTACCATTGTCGGCGGACATATTGCCCTTGCTGACTGGTTGTTGCAGATCTGGTCAGATCTGGATTTTCTGTAGTAAATAAAACCAGTTCACTTGTGTGTATATTTTTATATTACAACATCTGTAGCAGGCTTCGAACTTTAAGCATGCACATTCCTGAAAAGAGACAGGACAAAAGGGAGTTGGCAGTAATAGCAGTGTTCAGCAGCAAAGCAAAGTAGCTGTTTGTTATTTGGAGGGAGGCAGTGGGCATCCTATCATCCTTTGTAAAACTAATAGAATGCTAATGGGCCTCACTTGGTTGTACTGGGGATAATTAACCTTCCTTACGATCTGTGACGAGGTCTTTTTTGGCCAAATCCTGTTAACAGACATATCAGCTGACTGACACTGCTTTGTGTCCGCACTATTATCAAGAGTTATATTTATGTAACGCGCAAAAAAGGCTGCCTTTATCAATGCCTCAAATTTTGTACATAGGAAAGTTACTTGTTATTTTTAACAGAGCATTATCTTTTTTTCAGCTTTTTGTCGAATAATATGTGGTACTATTAATTTATTTTGTTAAGGTTCTTGTTTTATAACCTCTTGTCTCTGTTGGTACGAATATTTTGTACCAGATATGCTTTTGAACTCATTTACGAATAAATGAATACACTGAATTATTTTTTTCTTTCTTATTGTGCATGTTATCCATCAATTTTGTCACTGGACCAATGAATGATTCAGTCTCTGCACACAGTAGAAACGGGTCAAAGCAAGCTTGCTGCATAAGCTAATTATACTAGAGTATACCTAATGTTACGTTCTAGGATATAATGAACACTGTTGAGCCTCATTAAACCTAACTTATTTAAACCCCCTGATAGAGTGAGCCAATTCTAAAGGAATATTTCCACTCCATAAACACATCAGTCTGAACATTTTCTCCATTTCCCACAGCAAAAGACCATATTGACTAACAACAAAACAAGATCCCTTAACCTGAATGCCTCACTGACCACAATACGGAACTCATTTGCATTATGGAGAATAGACACCCTTATTACACCCCTATTTCTGGAGCATTGGGAACAGGTTAACTGACAGGATTTTGATAAAACACATATGGTTTTTGAAGAAATTACACACAAAAAAGTCACCGTTGCACCCATCATGTATAGTGCCCACCGTACAGGCCTCTGGAGACGTGTTATGATCTGGGGTTGCTTCAATTGGTCAGGTCTAGGCTCAGCAACGTTATGCAGCAATAAAATGAAGTCAGCTGAGTACCTGAATGTACTGAATGACCAGGTTATCCCATCAATGGGCATATTCCAGGACAACAATGCCAAGATTCATTGGGCTCAAATTGTCAAAGAGTGGTTCAGGGAGCATGAGGAATCATTTTCACACATGAATTGGCCACCAGGAGCCGGTTGCACCAACAGGTCTTAACTAAGACAGTCCTAACTACCAGAAAGGTCGTAGCTAAGACCTATTTTCAGAGGGGTTTACGCCTGTTGCACCAACCAAAGTTATGCCTAGGCACAGCTACTACCAGTCTTAGTAGTGCGCGTTCCTGTGAAAGCACATCAGTTGCTAAGCAAAATTGTTCTTGTTGCTATGCACGAGTGGCCTACACTAGTCGACTACCGCTAGCCAGAATAAGCCAACTTGCTAACTCGCTAATTTACATTTGAAATGGACCAAAAAAGACAAAAGTAACTTCAGTGATAATGCAATTAGAAAATTGGTTGAAAATTAGCCAGCATAAATCAATACTCACCGCGAAGCATAGCAGCGTAATGACTAATAAAAAATAAAAAAACAGTCGACGTGGAAAATTATAACCGAACTGTTACCGATTCGGGGGGACACCGTACTGTAGAGGACGTGAGAAAGAAGTGGAAGGACCTTTTGAGTAAGGCGAGAAAGGACGTGTCAGCCTGTAAAAGTCGTCCAACGGGTGGGGGTCCCCCACCAAAAGTATCACTATACAGTGACATCATTGTTGATGTGTTTGGCGAGGACTCCTCTACTTTCTCTGGATTGCTTGGAGTGGACAGCAGTGACTGCCAACAGCCTGCAGAGGGGGTTCTTGCCCCTGACCTTACTATAAGCGATGACACTTTCATTGAAAGTATGATAGACCTCAAAGGTGCGCCGATTCCCCGTTACAAAATATCCTAAAAAAACTTTACTTATTTCATAACGTTAACATTAATAAGCTATGAAAATAACTGGCTACAGACGTGTGTAGTATTAGCTACTAGACCATTTAGATTATTTCCTAAACATTGAACAATTCTCGATTAAGTTTAAGTCATGTTAGTCTGCCAAAAAGTCGATGAAATTTCTATTTTTGTGACGGACTCAAATCGAGACAGCAGACAACGGTGACAGCAGAGCCCCTTCCAATAAAAGAAGAGAGGACCTCCACCACATTCTGTTGAAGAAGATCCTGAGAGGCGAGGCAGAGACCACAAAACACAACCACAAAGCAGAAGTTAGTTTTGGAGATCGCTCTGCTTCAAAGACAAATTAACGTTACACCACGTATCTTTGAAGAGGGAGAGCGTTCCTTCACAATGCTGCCTTAATAGATTTAATAGCCAAAACAATAGCCTATAAATCAATAGTAGTAGTAGCCTAGTATAGTAGTTAGCTAACATTAAAACAATGAAACCATAACAATAGTAAAATGTGAACAATAAAAGTTTATTGAAAAATAAAGATTTATTGAATAAGATTGTTGTCTTTTTTTAAGCACAGTGAAACAGCTGATCAATGGGGAAGTTTGCACCTTATTAAGGCTAGCCTATAGCGTATTATTATGCTGGTGCGAACAAGTCGTCCCGCGACATCTTCGGGCACTGCAGCAGGAATCATGTTATCTTCTGGTACTGCTGACAGATCTTGATTATCATGTCCGGGGATGGGGATTTTCTTTTCTATGCAGATGTTGTGGAGGACAACACACGCTGCGATGATAGTGCAGGCCCTTTCTGGATGCATCCTTATTTCTCTGTGAAGACAATAAAACCTAGAACATGCCAGCCTTGCTGTCAGGTGAGGCTGCTCACAGCTCTGACGAGACTATTGTAATCTAACCATATTGGTCTTGTCAATAGCTTGGCATATATCACCTGCGCTTGAGGACACCGATGCATTGCTCCACAACGGACCTCGTTGACCTTCTGTTGTATTGCCGCTCTTGTTCTGTTCCCGGAGCAGTTTGTTAACAGCTGCCTCCACTTCAGTGGGTAGATGGATGTAATGTCCAGTGTAATGAGTGCCAGTGACACACGGCGGATGGCCTGGCAAGCGGTGGATTTGTGAACATTAATCATGTCACCTACTGTGTTTTGAAATGCTCCGTTTGCATACAAATGCAGAGCCATCAGCATTTGCAGAGCCGGTGACGGTGCTGCGTTGCGGTCAGTCGTATGCATCAGTTCCGGTGACAACTCTTCAATTAACACAAAAAGGTCTCCCATACAAAGTCGAAACCTCTCTATAAGTTCTGTGTCATTATAGACATCTAATGGATTGCTTCGATCCCTAATAATTCTTTCTTGTCTAAAGGCCTGCTCGTTGATGATATGATAGATCAGACGTGCCATTGTGATTAACTTGGTTATTTAAATCCGTTACCGTAGAATGGGTAGGAATAAAATTTACGCCCGGTCTTAGTGAAAATAGTGTTTACGGCCAGTTGGTGCAACGGTCTTAAAGTTGCGGCCAGAAAGTTACGACCAATTTAGCTTATGACCAAGCGTAAGCCCTGTTGGTGCAACCGGCTCCAGAGTCCTGACCTTAACCCCACTGTAAGTCTTTGGGATGTGCTGGAGAAGACTTTACGGAGTGATTTAACACTCCCGTCGTCAATCTCGGCCAAAACATTATGCAACTCTGGATGGAAATAAATGTTGTGATCTTGCATAAGGTTGTTGAAACAATGCCACGACGAATGCACGCCATAATCAAAGCTATTTTTTTTGGCCAGGCAGTGTATTTGGATGCAGACTATTGGTTAATTTTTCATTCCTTGCATCTCTGTGTCTTTTCCTCGCCGCTTCACTCCAAGCAACGGAGGATGTTAGGAAGAGATGCAAGGGTGAGATCTGGGGACGAGGAATCGAGGCAACTTGTATAGGCCAGTGGTTTCAAACTGTCCTGGAGTACCCCTGTGTATGCTGGTTTTCGTTCCAACCACAATTGCAATTCCAGAATGATATGGACGCTTTTCATGTTTAGAGGGATCATTCACCCTCTTAAACGACGCAAGCGCTAGGCGTTATAATGAACCCAGCGCCGGGTGTAAGATAGCAAAGACACTTGCGTTTGGGTTAGCGCCACTTTGTGCCAGGTGTAAGATAGGGCCCTAAGTGTCAATTCACTGTGTAAGTTAACATGCATATCAGGTATGTAAACCATTTACAATATTCAAGACATGTTTTTACGTCAACATACACAATCTTTATTTCCCAGTAGCATCATCCGTTTCAGGTATTCCACAGCAAAATCCGTTCAGTCTTATTTTCCATTTTGTATACTGTGATTGTAACCATACCGTACACTCTAATTGAATGTTCTTTGATTTGTTGCAGCCAGTTCCTCCCATAATTCCTCCGACATACCTAATGAATCCCAGTGGCTATTTACTACCCTGTCACTGTAACATGATTGGGATTTGATTTGTGTTCTCTGCCTTATAGGCCAATAGTCAATGGGCCTGCTCAACCATTACTTGGGGAATTAATTGCGCCTGCTGGGAAAGAGTAGGATGGACACCATTGAGCAAATTACTCCCCTGACAGACAGTTCTTGTGGGAGGAAAATTCATCATAAATATTACAAAGGGGGTGGGATGCCATATAAAAGGCACTGTCATTAATGGCTGGAGAAGTTTGATGGGCAACTAATATTCCTTTTGTTTCTGATTCATGAGCAGAGAGGGTAGCCATGTGTATTAGGGGTGCCCAGTACTCGGAATGAACCTTTTGGTACAAGCTGTCAATTGAAATGAGCTACAGAGATAGCCGCACTGGTCAGGCTCATAAATTAATGGTTAGTACAAGCCTTATTAGACACTGTCGTGTGAGATATGTCCACTTGAATTCTGGGGAGTTTACTTCTCTGGATGAACCCATGATCTCGTGTAGGTGGGGCTTCAACTGGAGGCAGCAACTCAAGCACTGACCTATAACCTATTACCTATAGCTGAATAAGACATGTCTAAACAGGCAGAGTGCAGAAAACCAAATGTAAAACCTCTAACGTCCTTTTCAGATGCTCTGAGGTGGGTTTTTGATGTGTTCATGCACTTATGTCCTTAATTAAAAATGTTTGATTGGCTAAAGAATCTGCTCACCTTGTTTCCAATGCCTAAATTGGCTGCCGATCGAAAGGAAACCACAAAAACCAGAGACCGCGGCACTAGGACTGGAGTTTGAGACCCCTCCTTTGAGGCTGAGATCTATTACAGTTAGATAGTAAATGGCTACAGAAAGGAACAATATGAGGATACAATATAAGACACAGTCTCTGGTCAACTGCATTAATATACTGTATATATCTCAATTTACATAGAAATGGAATGCCCAGCACAAGAACAGAACAGAACAATAAAGTAGAGTAATATAATTCTTTCAATAATAAATACAAGATGCAGAAAAATATACTTTTACGGTACTGTGAATAAGTAAAACCATGAACAGAATTTTATTGGATCAACCAAGCATTATAAGTCTTGTAAGGGTAATATACTTGGACAAATGCTGGGTGTTTATTTACAAATGTTTTCAAACAAATGTAAAATTGACTTATTGGTGTAAGTAGATACAGGCTATGCACCCAATAGAAAGAAGCTACAGCTCTTTCTATTTGATGTGATTCAGATGTGTTTTTTAAAAATAATCTATCATTCAATATATGTGTGGGTAAAAGTAGATGCCCCCTAGCTTCAGTAACTGGTAAAACCTTGAACGGAGATAATTTTGACTAAAATTGTTTCCTGTTAGTCGATCACTTACTCACAGATTTAGCTTTGAGGAACCCCACCTCTGAAGTACAAGATGAAACATGGTAGCAGATGGAGATGGTTTTGGGCTGCTTTGATGTCGAAGGACCTGGTAATTGAGTCAATCAATGACCTCACCATGTTCTCCACACTAGAGCAGGATCTCTTAAGCAACAGGAGGTTTCAGCAGTTATCAAAGTTAGGTACACACATTTTCTCACAGGGATGTGTGTGCGTGTGTGTGTGTGTTGTGGGGGGAAGTTCACAGCCCTGTACTTCCTATATAGTCTTCTCTTCACACAGATCTGAGAATGCAGTCCTGGATATACACCACATTAAAGACCATTCTATCGTTCTAATAAAAATAAAATAAGATTGAAAAAAATACTTGGCTTATATGGTGTCACACACAGAACCAAAAAATGCAATTACAGTCCTGAAGCAAAGTCTTACGGAAAACATTAAAATGAAAAAATATATATTTTGGAATTGTGCATTTCTATTTTTGTCCAGATGATGGCAGTAGGAGTTTTGTATAGTCTCTTACTTCATCTCTGCATAATAGGTTATAACTGGGGTCACTTTGTGGTGCAGTATTTTATCAGGGATCAGTCTGGCAAATTGGTTCAATTCAATTTGACAGCACAGTATATGTGCACAGATGTGCAGTGGTAGTGGCTGTATTTTAGTCTGTTTTTGTAAAGACGGCTGCAGTCATTTGACCTCAGTTCTAAATATAAGGGAAGAAAGTGACTTTTTTTAAAAACAATCTATTAAATGGCTGAAGTCATTATTATGCTGAAAAGAATACAGGTTGGAAAGGCATTTGGGTTATTTCTCAGCAAAATATAAATATATGCCAAAATGGGAATATGCATCGGATGCAGCTCAATATACTTGAAAACCCCACTTTAATACTGGCGCAATCATTTTCTATCACATGGAATGCTTTGACACTGAAAACCTTATAGGCACAGAATTCTGTGACACCTTCCAAAAATGAGGAAGCTATACCCATTACATTACATTCATTTAGCAGACGCTTTTATCCAAAGCGACGTACAGTAAGTGCGTACAGAGACATCATCAAGATTACAGAACAGACAAGGCAAAGCACATCCTTCGCATAATGTAGCAGCTATCCCTAGCAATGAACGTCGACTGTAGTTCACAGTAAGCTGTGGGCAAATCAGCAACACCACACTACCATTCCAAATACTATTATAAACTATAATAAACAGACAGGAAAACACAGGGAACAGGGAACTGATATTCCTAGGTGAGGATATCAGTCAAGGTGGAGTCTGAAGAGGTGTGTCTTCAGGCCTCGGCGGAATGCAGGCAGGGTTGGAGTAGAACGTAGGGGAATGGGAAGTTCACTCCACCACTGAGGAGCTAATGTGGAAAAACTCCGCAGTCGGGACAAGCGAGAGCCTTTGACACGGAGGGGGGGAAGTGCCCTCTTGCTAAAGGACCAGTGAATCTCTCCATGTTTTCTCTTTTATGTCCTTTGTGCATCACTCTATGCCGTGTGGGTCAAACATGAGAGAACTGGGCCGCATGAAGCTGGGGAGGGCTCTTGACAGTTAGCCACGGCTAAAGTGGTGCGTGTACATTGATTTCTTCACAAGCGTGAACATTGTCAGCGCAGCGGCAGAAGACAAGTGATGCTAAGCTAAAATAGGCTCACCACCAACTGAACCCCAGAGAGAACAGCCAAAAATGCTATGGTTCTGTTTGTTTGTGTATTGTGTTCTGTTTATTTTCTGTTACTTTATTATTTTCCTTACGTGTGGTTGTTTGTTTTCATTAGTATTACTGGTTACGTTCCCATTTGACACTCAACTTCAGTTCCCTTGTCTGTCTACGTTTCCATGTTATCCTAGAATACACTTCCTGTATTCGTGTTTGCACATTTCGGGTGATTTCGGTACATACGGGATTACCTGTAACATCCCGTTCCCATCCTGTCCGTTTTCCGTGTTTTGCTATGTCCCTCCGTTTCATGTTTGATTCCCTTGTCCGTGTTTCCCCCCTTCCCAGTCCCGCCACGTTCCAGTCCTCCAGTCCCGCCACGTTCCAGTCCTCCAGTCCCGCCACGTTCCAGTCCTCCCACGTTCCAGTCCTCCAGTCCCGCCACGTTCCAGTCCTCCAGTCCCCCCACGTTCCAGTCCTCCAGTCCCGCCACGTTCCAGTCCTCCAGTCCCGCCACGTTCCAGTCCTCCAGTCCCGCCACGTTCCAGTCCTCCAGTCCCCGCACGTTCCAGTCCTCCAGTCCCGCCACGTTCCAGCCCTCCAGTCCCGCCACGCCGCCGGCCTCCTGAGCGGTTCCGCCCGCGCCGCGGCCGGCCTCCTGAGCGGTTCCGTCCGCGCCGCGGCCGGCCTCCTGAGCAGTCCGGTCCGCACCATCATCGGCCACCTACGGGTTCCAGCCCGCACTGTGGCCGACCTCCTGAACGTTCCAGCCCTCATCCACCTGTTCTGTCTTGGGTGAACGCCAAGAGGCGTTCATTAAGGGGGGGGTACTGTAACGTCCCGTTCCCATCCTGTCCGTTTTCCGTGTTTTGCCATGTCCCTCCGTTTGATTCCCTTGTCCGTGTTTTCCCCCTTGCTGCAGACTGGGCGTGTTCCCTCCGTTTGTTTCACTCCTTTTCCCCACTCCGGTTTCAACCGATCTCCTTTCCCCGTTGTTGCATGCATTCCGCACCCTTCAATTGTTCAATTACCCACGCCTTCATTCTCATGCTTTTCCTGATTGTTTCCCATTACACTCCCCTATTTAACCCACCTGCTGTCTGCCCTCCAGGGCTGGTTCAATACCCCTTGTTGCTACTCTGTAACGTTGTTCATTTGTATCCTGGCCCTTGAATCCCTGTCCTTTGCTGCAACTTCAGTTTGGTTCTATCTCGGGGCTTTAATGCTCACTGCCTTCTGTTGTTGCTAACCAGTCCTGTTTGTTTGCCTGTATATTGCCTGTCTGTTTAACCCCCACTCTACTGTTTCTGCCAGTCTGTAGCTGTTTACCACTCCCTGTTTGTGTTGCGGTACCTTCCATCCTGTCCAAAGTCCAGCCCTGTTCCGGCTTGGAACTCCAGTCTCCTGTACCAAGTCCAGTTCCGGTTTGGAACAACTCCATGTTCCGGTGATCCAGTTCCTGTGATCCCGTTCCTGTTTCCTGTCCTGCCCAGTTCCGGTTTGGAACTCCAGTATCCCGTACCAAGTCCAGTTCCGGTTTGGAACTCCGTATCCCGTACCAAGTCCAGTTCCGGTTTGGAACAACTCCATGTTCCGGCGATCCCGTTCCTGTTTCCTGTCCTGCCCAGTTCCGGTTGGAACTCGAGGGTTCCGGCACCAAGTCCAGCTCCGGCTTGGAGCACTTTCAAGTCCCGGAGAATCCCTGACCTTACTATTATTGTTGTGTATTATTCTGTGTACAGCTTGGGACTACCCCAAGCTGCAATAAACTCCCTTTTCTTGCACCTCTGCCTCCTTGTCGTGCGATTAGGTCCAGCCCCCTTCAGGATCGTGACATTTCCCCTGTATTTCAAGTCTCGTTTTCCTTTCTTCTTAACTATTATTGTACATATACTAATCCAACTAACAATACTAACTGTGTATTTATATTTACATACTAATGATAACTAATAGATTAATGTGTATATATAACTAACGAGTCACACTTACTAACGTAGGAGATTTAGAATTTTGTACTAACGTCACTTAATTACTAATCACTCTCTTGCTCCGCACTGCAGCTGTCATTCTCCCTTAGCTTTTCTATCTCTGCTCTACTCGCTGTTATTCCTTAACTCTCTTCAGCTGTATCCACTTTCCGACTCCGCCCCTCGTGCTGTGCATTCGTTTACCTGCTAATTCCAGGCCGTGTGTTATCTATGTGTTTGCGTGCATTCCAGTCCGTGTCTTCTGTTCCCCCTCGTTATTGAATCATTGTTTCCTATTGTGTTCACCTGTGTCTAGCTCCTTACTCCTCCCACCCACACTTGATCCCTTTCGTGTCATTACCTCCCTGGTGTATATAGTCTGCCTTCCACTTGCATTCTCTATCAGAACATTGACATCAATTCACTGTGCCGATTTTTGTAAGCCTGTGTTATTTGAGATACCTGAGACAACCCTTCAGTATGACTCCGAGCCTGCCCTTTCCTTCTGTTTTGTTTGCTGTGTCTTTCTGGTTTTTGGATTTTTGCTACGTTCATTTTTGACTACTCTTTTTGGATTTCGATTTTGTACCGTCTCTACTCTGATTACCTGGCTACTGATCTTGGACTGTGAATAAACAGTTTTTGCCTGCTACCTGTGGTCTGCGTTTAGGTCCTTCTCAGAACATTGCAGTATGTTCTGACCACCATGGACCCAGCGGACCCAGCTCAAGTGGGTGTTGCACTGGAGCAACAAGGCGCGATGCAGGGACGTCACCAGTCGCATCTGGATACGGTAACCCAACATCTCCAGACCCTGTCGTCCTGTGTGGCTAAGCTGACGTCTGCCCTGCGAACACCTGCACCCGGCATCGTCCCCCAGCAACCGCCTGTGCAAACCCCTCCGGGTTTCCAACCTACACCACCTCGTGAGCCACGACTGCCTCCTCCGGAGAAGTACGCCGGTGAGCCTGGAGGCTGTTGACCCTTCTTGATCCAGTGCCAGCTAGTCTTCCAGCTGCAGCCTTCCACCTTCCCCACTGAGCAGTCCAGAGTTGCATACATCATCATGCAACTGACTGGATGTGCTAAGAAGTGGGAACGGCTGCATGGGAGGCAGGGCTCCCCTGCTGCCAGACTTCGGACCTGTTTGCCACCGAGATGAAGAGGGTATTCGACAGGTCCAAGCATGGTCACGAGGCTGCCTGGGAGATGCTCCATATGCGCCTAGGGAGAAGATCGGTGTCTGACTACGCGATCGATTTCCAGACATTGGCCACCACCAGCGGATGGGAGAAGAGGGCGCTGTTTGACACTTTCCTGAATGGCCTGTTGGATCAGAGCAAGGATGAGATCCTCACCCGTGACCTACCCAAGGATCTCTATGACCTCGTTTCCATGGCCATTTGAGTGGACAATCGGCTGCAAGATCGTCAGCGCTTCCAGGGGTCAGGTGCGTTACCAGGAACTGCTGCTGAGGGGATCAGGACCAGAACCACTCCCCCGAGATCACCTCCTGCTCAAGTGTCGGAATGTTTTTGCCTGCTACCTGTGGTCTGTGTTTGGGTCCTTCTCGGAACATCACAAAAACTGCAACGAGTAGGTCAAGATTGAGTCCTATCAATCATATCTCACGTTTCCTGGCAGTCATACATGTTAGTACTTTTCCTGCAGTTCAGAGCCATGTTTGCATCAAGTGCTTTCCTCAGACCATCCATTAACACTAACATGGATATGGTGTCTTCATTAGGAAAACATGACCGAGGATTCAAACAAATGACAGAATGCTTGTGAGAATTTGTTTTAATGGTTTTAGCATGATTCTACATTTCAGACAATAGCATATTTAGCACCGTCTTAGTTTCTGCCTTTGTAAAACCAATGCATGGAAACCACAGCAAATAAAAGGAAAATGAAAACTGAAATGGGTCCACTGGGTTCTCCAATGAGAGATCACATTTGCTATCAAATATGGGCACAAATGCACTAAAATGGATACTTTCAAAACTATGAAATTTATACATGCAACTAAGTACATATTTAAAATATATACAGTTGCACTCAAAATTATTCAACCCCCTTCACTTTTTGCACACTTTATTGTGTCGTAGATTTTATTTTAAATGGATAAAATTGCCATTTGTGCCCATCAATCTACACTCTAACCCATAATGACAAAGTGAAAACATGTTTTTAGAAATTTTTGCAAATGTATTAAAAATAAAAAACTGAAATTTCTCATGTGCATAAGTATTCAAACCGTTTGCTTTAATGTATTTTTAAAGTATCATATTTCATAAATATCCTCCATACTGTTTTCCAACCATACCGTCAATGTCGTGAGATGTCCCGCCCTTGTTGCGATCATGCCACATTTTATTTGTGTTTTTGTTGGAGGAAAACGTCAGCGAAGCTGCGCATCATATTTATACAACCAAAATGTTCACTTGAAAAGTATGCTACAGAATATACTCCTGACCGTTAAAGATTAAGAAACATCACAGAAGAGACTGTTAAAGGGTAACAAAGCAGTAAAACAACTTATTTTAGATAAACCGATCATTTGGTTTTTTTCTAGGTATTACTGATTGATCCTGGACCAAATCTTGACAAATTACTGCAGTCAGCGTAAACTAAGAATCTGGCTCAAAAGTGTCTCGTGGTAAAACGTTAGGTACTGCACGTTTAATCTGTGATTGGCCAGAAATTTCCTCCAGCTGACGTATTCCTCCCGGTGACGAAATAGAAACATGTACAGCTACGCCCCCCGATAGTTCGGTGGCTACACCCTGAAGTTTTGGAGCGAGGGCAGGCAGCACACGATTGATCTGCGTGGAGAGGAGATGGAGAGAACGAGCGATATAGCTTGCTTACAGTTTAGATTTTTTTGAATATTGTAGTTATAGTAGCCTATTTATTTTTGGTCTTTTTTATAGTTAGCTTGATATAGTCCCTTGTTTTTTGATAGATCGTTTTTCAGTCTAGCTCAGCAAGTAGTAGTTTATATTTTTAAAATAAATATATAGGCTACTTTATTAAAAATAAATATATAGTATAAAGCATATGGAAACTGTATCTGACAGGGATGTGGAGAGGTACTCTGCGTTGCATGCACAGTGTAGATATTTACTGTATTTTTATGTTAAAACAAAACTAAATTTTACGTTCTGACGAGGTAAGTAAAGTATCAATTGTTTACTTTGTTCACACTGTGCACTTGCTGACCTGTTTATGTTTAATATTTTTTGTAAACTTACTCGCGATGCACGACACCATTCAGTGTGAGCTGCAGTGCTGACTGTGGACGAGAAGTTATTTACATTTTGTTGGTTAATGAAGTCACTTTTGAAATGGAAACCAATATTGTTGATATCTTGCACATAGGTGTCAACCTCTGGAGAGAGCTGCCCTTATTTCCATGCCATTATCTATTAAAATCATTAACCAATGTTATTTGTCTGATTCAAGTTTATTTAATTCCTGAATTTAGCTTTTCACATATGACTGTGTAGCCTACATACAAATTCAGCAAAGTGCTCATTTAAAAACATTTAAACAGTCACTGAGACACCCCACACACTTACAACCGAGTGCAGGAGAAATAGCCTACATAGATAGATAGCCTACCACAATTTCCTAAATTATGCATGAGTCGTGTTGCATGAGCTTGTGGTACTTTTAATGCAGTTTTTCTGTCTTACTAGCCTAGATAACAGCTTTGATAGCCTAATAGCTACGTTAGCATTAATGTATGGTTAGCTCTCTTAATTTGGATAATTTTTAGTAGCTTAACAGTTAACGTTGTTAAAGACTATTAGGTGAGCCATGAATTAATTAAGAATTAAACTTGTAACTTCGCTAAATTGAGTCATAGCCACCACATTAAAATGCCACGGGGCATTAAGCTATCTAATTTCGGTCAAAATTGCTTAAACATGAACGTTGTCCAGTCATAACCTTTTAACTGTTCGTTCGTTGTTATAAAGTGTATTCGACTAATGAAGAAAACCCTTCAAGTTATCCATCCATATCTACGGCATATCTGGCAGCAGAGTGATGGTTTAAGGCTTGTTTGATGCAACAGACCCTTGATGACTTAGAGCCATTTAGTCAACCATGTGTTCCATACTGTTCCAGTGTAATTTACAGCTAAATCTAGTCCCGCCCCCAAATTCCCATAGAGTTCCATTCAAATGCAGAGAGGTTATAGTATCGCTTGTAGGAGTACCAGAAAATAAGATGTCAAGAGCCTTTTGATATTGTTCGGTCACATACATCAGGAAGTTATGGCATGCAAAGGACATGTGATCAAATATTAAAAATGATTATTCTACATTATGTTAAACTGTCTATAGTTTCTAAACGGTTAATCCGATATGGATGAAAATACCCTCAAATTAAAGCTGATAGTTTGCACTTTGTACTGTAGTTTGCACATTGTATCCTTTCAAACACAACGTGCTAGAGTACAGAACCAAAACAACAAAAAATGTGTCACTGTCCAATTAATTATGGTGCTCACTGTATATGATTGAGGTGGTGTGAATGGGATCATTGTTTGAGAAGTGACTTGACAAAGAGGCTATTGCAACCTCTAGCTAGCGGAGGACTGAAGTACCATGTGAAAAAACAAGGGGAAACAAACTGGTGGCCCTACTCATTCCATTATTTTAATTCAGTTGCTATATACATAAACAAAAGGTGCCCTGGGTTACTTAATATTATAAATTGGCCGTTCCTGCCAATTCCTCATCCAGTCTTCCCCAGTAATAAAAGAAAACTCCCAGTAACCTAACAAGGATAGCATTACAGTAAAGAGCCATGGGGTGGTACTGTTGCAAGACAAATATGTGCACTTTTGGACACTAATACTTTTTCACTTTACACACCAATAAAATTCCAGCAGATTGCTGACAACAATCATCTCTCAGTTGTTTTTTTTGTTTGATTGTAAGTATTTTAAATATGTGTTTGACCCAGGTCTGATAGAGGTGCCAATAGCGTCAGGTATGGCCATTTTATTCACTGATAAGAATTAGATGGGAAAGTCAATGCACCATTGATTGGGTCACATTGCCTTGGTCACTTCTGAGTGGACAGCCCTGGGATTGGTTCTGGTATATTATTTTCCTTGAGGTATGCTCAACTCTTCCACTCTTTCCACAGTAATCCTGGACCATAATAGTACATCTGGAGCTGGGCCCACTGTGGAATTGGAATCTATATCAGGCTGAGAAAGGCAAGATGGGGGAAATCAGAAAAGCCTATATGCAGCACAACAGTACACATCGCTCAGAAATATAGGGTTCGATCTGCAGACAGTGCAGTCCCATCACATTGCATTGGTTATTACATTATTATAGGCCACGTGTCTGGACTGAAAAATACTTTTTGTCCTCTGCATATGTACACTTGTGAGATGGCACACCTGCCAAATGTAGGGTGTTAATGTACAAACCCCAATTCCAAAAAAGTTGGGACAGTATGTAAAATGCACATAAAAGCAGAAAGCAGTGATTAGCAAATTCTCTTTTACATATATTTAATTGAAAACAGTACAAAGAAAATATACTTAATGTTTTCCCTTATCAACTTTATAGATTTTTGTAAATATATGCTAATTCCGAATTTGATTCCTGCAACACGTTCCAAACAAGTTGGGACAGGGAATGTCATGGGTTTTCATCCTTCATTTGGTTTCTGCGGTCGTTCTTCCTCTGGGCGGCATGGGGGCACTCTTGCCTTGTTTTTCCGCCTTCCGTTCCGGGTTTTCGTCCTTTCTTTCCTAATTTTTTGCACCTGTCCTGGTTCACCTGTCAGGTATATAAGCTCTGTGTTTCCGTTTCCAGGTGCTTAGTTGTCTTGCGACTTCACGTAGCCGGTAAGGTATAGGACTTGGGATTCTGCTTTTCTGGTGGTTTAAAATAAGAAAAGCTGGAAGTCCCTTTAGTGATTTAGTTAGGTTTAGATCTTGGGATCTCCTTTCCTTTCTTTTGTCTGTTGCTAGTTCGGCCTGTTTCCCTCCTTTGGAGGCATACCTCTGTTTCCTCTCTTATCCCAGCTTTCGTGAGAGCTTTTGAGAGGGTTGTTTCCCCTGACTTATTTTTCCATAGAGTTCAACAGGAAAATGAGTCAGGAGAAACAACCCTTAAAGTGATCCATCTATATCTACTGCATATCTGGCAGCAGAGTGATGGTTTGAGGCTCGTTTGATACCTCAGACCCTTGCTGACTTAAAACCATTTAGCCAACCATGGGTTCCATACTATTCCCGTGTAATTTACATCTTAATCTAGTCCCACTAAATAGTATTAATTGTAAGAGTACCTGAAGATAAGATATCAAGAGTCTTTTGATATCCTTTTATACCCAGTCATGATAGCATCGCCTGTTTACTTGTGGATTGTTCCAAACCGGTGTTTTTTGATCTTTCCAGTCTTTTTTTTTGCCCCGGACGCGAACAGAGAAGATAAATTATCAGTTTAACGTTATGTCAAAAAAAGATGGCTAAAATATTGTGGTTTAACCGCTGCTCTGTGATTGGGATATTTAGTAGTTTCATTCTCTAACGAAGATCGCACACTTTACTTATGAGTTAGTTACGCTCCTAGGCGTGTTTCATAAAGCTGCACCGCCACGTTTGCGTTGGTTTCTGTATTATCAGAACAGTTTCAACTGTCACCATTCTCCCCTATCTTATTTAGCCTATACATTTACATGGAAGAAAGATGAGATCTTTAACGTTACCTGAGGCAAGCTGGCTTCTCTTATTAGCTGAAGATGATGATTGAAGATTATCATTTTGCCAATTTAGGTTAGTTATTCGCTTTCCAAATCTAGGCTACTCATCTGTGCGTCGCCAAGCAGACAATACAGATTAGTCTACCGCCAATAAAAACACTGTAGTTTTACACTTGTAGTTGGTTATAGGCTCCCGAGGAAAGTCCACACACTCCATAAATCTGTTGAATAGTTGATCATTTCCGAAGACGGATCACAAAATGTAGCTTACGCAAACACATTTTCTATTGATTTTTAAATGATAATAGCTTAAATTAGTTTTTTAAAAATGACGTTCCTAATGGGAACCGGTTCTCGATTCCCACCCCTAGTCTCCACCCGAGGTGGTGGAGGAGATATGGTGACGGTTCGGTCTGGCTCAGTCAGACCTGTTCGCCTCTCAGGAGTCTGCTCACTGCTCCCGGTGGTTCTCGATGAACGAGCATTCGAGTCCTGTGAGGATGGACACGTTTGCGCACGAATGGCCGGATGCTGTACGCTTTTCCACCATTACCACTGGTCAGGGCGATCCTGCACAGGGTCAGCATGGGCTACCACAAGCTCTTGCTGGTAGCCCCCAAATGGCTGATGAGACCCTGGTTTCCAACAATCCTCTGCCTTGTTTACGATCCGCCCTGGGAAATCCCGTTCCGAGAGGATCTGCTGTTGCAACAGAGCGGCTGTCTGGCACCCTCGACCACACAAGATGAATCTCTGGGTATGGCCACTGAGGAGCCCGACCCTTTGATAACTGGGTGCGGTTCCCCTGTCCTACGGACTCCAGAGCCCCCTCCAGAGCCCCCTCGACGAGGAAGGCCTATGGATATATGTGGCAACTGTTCTGCACATGGTGCTCACGGGAAAGTACAGACCGCGTACACTGTCTGATTCCTTTATTACTGGATTGTTTTGCAATCCTTACCTCCTGGGATCTACCCTTGGTGTTGCGAGCGCTCACGGGTCAGCCCTATGAACCGCTTGAAATGACCAGCCTTAAATGGCTTTCTTTTAAGACGGCATTCCTGCTAGAAATGGCGTCAGCTAGGCGCACTGGTGAGCTCTGCGCTCTCTCTATCAGTGCCTGAGTGTCTGAGGTGGAGGCCGGCTGACTCAATCAGCTGCCCAATCCATTTTTTTTGCCCAAAAGTCGTTTCGGCATTTCACATTAACCAGCCGATCGACCTGGAAAGGACCTGGGGGATGCACACCTGGTAAGTCCAGTGCGTGCACTGTGACGCTACGTCAAAGCTACCGCTTCCATCAGACCTACAGGGCAACTCTTCATTTACTGCGGTAAAACCAAAGGGAAAGCGCTCTCGGCTCAGAGCCTCTCCCGCTGGGTAGTGAAGGCGATAGCCACAGCTTATGAGGCTTGTGCTAAGCCCTTGCCTATCAATATCCAGGGTAGGTCTACAAGAAGTATGGCTACTTCATAGGCAGCCCTGGAAGGCGTACCGCTCAAAGAGATTTGTGATGCGGCGACATGGGTGTCCCCCTGCACATTCTCAAAATTATATCACGTCAACGTGGCGCCGGGTTCAGCGGTCGATGCAACCATCCTGCCGGTGGCCTTGGCATCCACTTAAAGGTATGATGATCCCTCCTGACATTGGGTATTAGTCATGTGTGGTTGACAACCCTAATGGTCGAAGGAACGAATGGTTACGACGGCAACCATGTTCTATGAGTCACCCGGGATCCTTTAAGGGCAAGAAAAGGGTCAGAGGATTTCCGCATTGACGCTCCTCTCTTTTTAGGGAGGAATTACGTCACTACGTGCAGGTGATGTCCATGACAAATGTTGACATAAGAGTCTCGATGCATTGGACACCTGGAAGGTTCATTCGTGGTTGACGACCCTAATGGTCATCCGGAACTCATAGAACATGGAAACCATCGTTTTCATATGACTTTCTAACTTGTTAATATGCATTATTATGTCTTTAATCTATATTACATCTTGTATGATGTTGCATACATTTTCAGATCAGGGAATGTTGCTCAGATAACAAACGGATGTATGTTCCAGTACATTGTATGTTGCTCTGCATATGAGTGATTTCTAAATGAATATAATGCAGTTAATTCTAAAATTATGCTTGAAGTTCAACTTTTTAAAATTAAAATTAATCTAGTCTATGTTTGACAGAGACACCAGGAAGTGTTTATATTGACTGATAATCTCTACCGTCATTTAATTAATTTTGCACTGTGTTTCAAGGCCAAATAAATAAAAATGTTTGAGTGCAAGACCTCTGTGAAAATAAATAAGACATATCGAGTGGGAATCCATAACATTATCTTATCAGCACTGACCCAGTGAGCATATGTTTACATGATATATGACCTATTAATGCTGGTTTCCTTGGTTATATTTTCATAACAACTGAAAAGGAGACTGAAACACTGCAGAAACATAATCACAAAAACATTATTGAGAAGTCATTTAGAAGTCATTGCAAAGTGATTACTAGCCTCTAGGCACATGCTATTATTTATTATTGATATATTGTGTATAATATAGCTATGACTCTTTAAGGGAGACAAGCTTATAAACTTGTATAATGTCTCCAATTCAGTTAGTCATTTGTGTGATTACACCAAACAAATTTTAACTTTACAGAGCATTGGTGGTATAGTGGTTAGCATAACTGCCTTCCAGGGTTCAATCCCCAGCCAATGCATGTTGCTTCTTTTTTTCCGTCTCCTCGCAATCCCAGCACTGTGACAAGCCGAGACAAACAAAATGCGTGCACAGCAATGAGATCAGGGAATTCTCTCCAAGTACCTCAGGAAAACTTTACCAGGCCTGCATTGCATCATGAAGGCAGTCAATTTTGTAATTTGTTAATCATTAAAGACAATTTGTAAATTCTTTAATTGTGACATTATAAATTAATGGAATGTTGGTGCATTTCATGTTAACAGGAACTAAGAGGCTATTTTTTTTGTGTGAAGGGAAAGTAGCCCTGCAATACATTCACATTAAGAGTGGCTGTAATCACTACAAAAGCACATGTCTATAGTCATAAAGACTTAAAAATTAACAACCCAGTAAAAATTGGTGAATGCCCATAGACTCCAGCAGAGAGAAAACAAAACAAAGAGGCAAAAGGAGAAAAAACCAAGGTACTGTCTAGAAGCAGACAGGAGAGGAAAAGCAAGGAAGGAAATGAGTGAGAAGGGAAACGAAAACTCTAAAAGAAAAGAGAACTCTTAGCTCACTAAGGCAGACGTGTACTTTTAGTAGTAGTAAAAAGACACAACTGGCTTTGTGTAGTGGCAATGAAGACACCGTGCTTATATAGCCAGCGGGGAATTTGAAACAGGTGCGCCAGATAAGTGCCGGGAGGCAGAAAACCCCGGCATGGGCAGCGGAAAAAATAGGACAGGAGCGCCCACACGTGGCTCTGAATGGAAACGACCACAGAGATGGAAGGAAGGCAGCCAAACCATGACAGGACCCCCCCTCTAATGGACGACCCCAGACGATCCCCCAGTATCATCTCTGTGGAAGGCCCTAATGAGTTCTGGGTCCAAGATGTTCCTTGAGGGGACCCAGCAGCGCTCCTCAGGACCATAGCCCTCCCAGTCAACAAGAAACTGGGGTCCTCTGCCCACCCGTCTCTCGACCAGAATGCGCCGAACAGTATACACCAGATCTCCCTCCATGAACCGGGGAGGGGGGTGGTGGTTTGTCAGCCAGAGCTAAGGCGCTCATGAGCACAGGTTTCAACTGGGAGATGTGGAACGTAGGATGAATGCGCATGGAGTGTGAAAGTTGAAGACGCACCATGACCGGTTTAATTTTCCGGGTGATTTTAAAAGGACCCACGTAGCGTGGAGCAAGTTTGCCAGACTCCACTCGCAATGGGAGGTCTCGCGTGGAGGGCCAAACAAGTTGTCCAACCCAGTAGGAAGGAGCTGAATGACGACGCCTGTTAGCCGAAACCTTCAGCCTAGCCGTGGTGCGCAGAAGCAACACAAGAACACACCTCCAAACAGATCGGCACCTCCGGATAAAAGCACCCGCGGATGGTACCTCCACATTCTTTTCCAACTCAGGAAACAGCGGAGGTAAATAGCCCAACTGCGCCTCAAAAGGAGAGAGGCCAGTGGAGGCATTGCACAGCGTGTTATGTGCATATTCTGCCCAGGCGAGGTGACGACTCCAAGACGTGGGGTTGGAGACGGCTAGACACCAAAGTGTGTTTTCCAACGTTTAGTTAGTGCGCTCCATCTGTCCGTTCGTTTGTCCTCTGGGTTCCACCCCGAGACTAACGGACGCCCCTAGCTGGGCACAGAAGGAACGCCAGAACCGAGCGGCAAATTGTGGCCCGAGATCTGACACCACGTCCTGGGGAAGGCCATGCACCCTAAAAACGTGGTCAGCTGAGCGGTCTATGGTGCTGATGGTAGTTTCGGTAGGGTGATAAAGTGTGCCACCTTGGAGAACCTGTCCACAACCACTAGAATAGCCGTGTTGCCTTGGGACACAGGCAAACCGGTAATAAAATGTAGTGCGATGTGGCTCCAAGGACGGCTGGGGATGGGTAAAGGGAGTAAAAGACCCGAGGGTTGGAGTCGTGAGCCTTTGTTGCAAGCGCAGACCGAACAGGCAGAAACAAACTCCTGAACGTCCTTCTCCATGGTGGGCTACCAAAAGCGCTGAGACAGGAAGTCCCTCGTATGATGGACACCAGGATCGGAATGACCTCATTGAAGCACCCGGGGCCTCATCCGCGGCAGGATGAAGAGACAGTGAGGGGGACCCCACCTGGGTATGGATCTGAATGCAAAGCTCTCTGGACGGCCGCCTCAATCTCCCACATAACTGGGGCCAAGATCTGGGCAGCGGGAACAATAGGTTCTGGAACCGGATCCTTATCAATGCAGTCATAGGTGCGAGAGAGCGCATCCGGCTTAATATTTTCGACCCGGGTTGATAAGTAAGAAAGAATTTAAACGGGTGAAGAACAATGCTCAACGGGGTTGCCGGGA
Organism: Synaphobranchus kaupii; assembly: GCA_029718625.1. Classification (NCBI taxonomy): domain Eukaryota; kingdom Metazoa; phylum Chordata; class Actinopteri; order Anguilliformes; family Synaphobranchidae; genus Synaphobranchus; species Synaphobranchus kaupii. Next base: position 56,774,613 of record CM056381.1, read on the forward strand.
GTTTTGCCTCTTGGCCTGCTGAACGTATTGTAAGTTCTTGTGGTCAGTCCATATGGTAAATGGGTGCTCCGCGCCCTCTAGCTAATGGCACCACTCCTCTAGTGCCAACTTCACCGCCAGCAGCTCCCGGTCCCCTACATCATAATTTCTCTCGGCAGGTGTTAAGCCACGAGAAAAATACGCACACGGATGCATTTTACAATGAGTGTTGGGACAAAATGGCTCCTACCTCTAACTCCGAAGCATCTACCTCTACCACAAAGGGGAGGGAGGGATTGGGAGTAATCAGAATCAGCTCGGAGCAAAACCTTTTTTTTAGCTCCATGGAGGCCGCCTCAGCCTTCCAGCAAAAATGCGAAGGTGACGTCTTTTCTGTAAGAGCTGTGATAGGAGCAGCTACTGCGCTAAGATTACGGATAAAAAGCACTGCACCTGCTTTACGGAAAGCGGAGTGGGCCAGTTCTTAACTGCCGAAACCTTCTCGGGATCCATCTGAACCCTACCCTCAGCCACAATAAACCCTAGGAAAGAGACTGAGTTGGCATGAAATAGACATTTCTCTGCCTTCACAAACAATCGGGCCTCCAACAGGCTTTTTAATACCTGTCTGACATGGCTGATATGCTCAGAAAGATTAGCGGAGAAAGTCAGGATATCGTCTAAATAAACAAATTCTCTAACATCTCTCTGAGCACATTGTTTACTAACGCCTGAAAGACAGAGGGGGCGCTAGTGAGCCCGAACGGCATGATCTGGTACTCATAGTGTCCGTTATTAGTATTAAATGCTATCTTCCACTCATCACCCTCACGCATGTGCACCAGGTTATAAGCATTCCGGAGGTCGAGTTTGGTAAAAAACAACACCCCCTGGAGATGCTCAAAAGCAGAGATCATAAGGGGGAGAGGATAACTTTTTTTATTGTGATGTCATTAAGGCCACGATAGTCTATACACGGCCTCAAGCTCCCATCCTTTTTCTTAATGAAAAAGAAACCGGACCCTGCCGGCAAGGTAGAGGGTCTAATGAAGCCATTGGCTAGTGACTCCTCGATGTACTCCATCATAGCCGCACTCTCGGGGGCACATAAGGAATATAGGGAGCCCCTGGGAGGTACCGTGCCCGGGTACAAATCGATGGCACAGTCATAGGGCCTATGAGGCCGCAAGATAGTAGCACGTTGCTTGCTAAAAACCTCGGTGAGGTCAGTGTACTCAGCAGGTACATTAGCCGGTAAAAGAAACTCGATCACCCCTCCTACTCTGGTGCTCTCCTAACCAGAAGGAGAATCAGGTAACGGATCCCACCTTATCTTAGAATCAGAGAGTTCCTCTAGAGAGCCCTCATCCCAGAGTGAGTTACCGTCAGCCAAAGAGTCCTAAGCCAAACTCTCCTCCCTATTCTCAGAGGAGGGAGTCGAGTTGTCCTGGTCAAAAAGGGAATCAGCCTCCTCCAGGTCAGTCGGAGCTGAGCTCCGACTGAAAACTGCGCCCTCCTGAGGCAAGGGATACAGATGGCCAGCAGTGAGAGCTGCATTGGGATCCCCATCTAAGAATGACAACCTTATCCCCGCTCCAATCAATATAAGGGCTGTGCTGAACCAGCCAAGAATGTCCCAACATGAGAGGATAAGCCGGAGAGTTCACAAAAAAAAACAATGCGCTCAGAATGAGAATCGTGAGAGACGCACATTTTTAGGAACCCCGTAATCTCTTTGATGGTCCCGGTACCTAACGGACGACCATCGAGAGCCGTGACCAAGCAGGGCCGAGTGAGGTGGTGCACGGGAATACCCTGTTTCCTCGCCCATTTCGCATCTACAAAAGACTCAACTGCTCCGGAACCAATGAAAGTGTCGACACAAGTCGAACGCTTATTCCAGAGCAGCTGAACCCACAATAAGTCAATGAGTCCAAGAGGCGGTAACATTATGCCTCGCTAAGATCCCCGGTTCCCCTAGCGAGACCCCCCATTTCCCTCTAATTTGTGGCACTGATCTTTTAAATGCAGTAACGGCACCAATCCTCTCGCGGCTTATGTGTTTAGGCTCACACATGGAAGTGCCGTCTACCTGCATAGGCTCCTCCCTATTAGGGGGAGAGTAGGCGGAAGAGGAAGCTGGGGGTGTTACCAAAGGAAGGAAGAGATAGCAAGTCAACCGTTCATTCCTGTCACCTCTCTCTCTCTCTCTCTCTCTCTCTCTCTCGTTCACGCTCCCAGACACGGTTATCGATACGAATAGCTGTGGATACCAGGGCATCGAAGGTAGCAAGTGGTTCGAGCACTGCCAGGGTGTCTTTAATTGGGTCTGATAACGCATTCGAAAAAAGCAAAATCAAGGGACCCTCAGACACCCTGTCTCTCCTGCCAGTGCTTCAAATGTGATGGCAAATCCTGCTACGAATCGGTGCCCTGGCGGAGACGGGTTAGTTGCATGGCGGACTCCTGACCTGAGACGTCATGGTTGAAAACTGACGCCATCTCCTCCATCAGCATATCCGCATCCCTCATCACAGAAGCATTAGCCCGAATAAGGGGACTAACCCAGGCAAGGGTGGTCCCAGTAAGTAGCGAGAGCACAAACGCTACTCGGGACTCTTGTGATGAGAACCGAGAGGGCTGGGACTTAAAAAATATGAGGCACTGTGTGAGAAAGTCCCGACACTTGCCTCCCCGTCATATCGTAGGGGGGACTGGAGCTTGGGCTCCCTCATAGTGATAGGAACGGGCAAGGAAGGGGGGGCCTCAGGAGCGGTGCTTGTGGAACAGTAAGTGTAGGAGCGACCGTGAGTTGGCAAACGCTTTCCGCTAACTCCCGGAACCAGACCTCCTGCACACGCATTTGATTAGCCAGTTGGCCTTGTTGGACCAACATGGCCTGCTGCTGCACCTGGAGAGCCCTAATGGCTCCTCCTGGGTGACTAATGCCATGCTTTGTGTGGCCATGGCCTGATCCTCCTCTAGAGGAGTTGCGGTTCCCTCCATAATGGCTTTGGTTTACTGTAAGAGGGGTTGGGTTCGGAGGACCAGACGCGACTGAGAAGGGATCAGAAAGATATCCACGAAATGTGGATATCCACTAGAGGAATGGAGAGAGAGATGAAAAGCTCCCGGCAAAAAGCCCAAAATAATAACGACCCCAAAATAGGGCGAAGCTCGCAGACTCGAGCAAAATAAAACAGATAGGGAAACAAAACAATACCGGCGTAAGCCGAAAATAATAGTGACCCAAGAAAATAGGCCGAAGCTTGCAGACTCAAGCAGAGAAATAGATAGTTAAGGAAAATAATCCTGGCGTAAGCCAAATAATAACAACCCAGTAAAAATGGGCGAATGCTCACAGACTCGAGCAGAGAGAAAACAAAACAAAGAGGCAAAAGGAGACGGGAAAAAAACAAGGTACTGTCTAGAAGCAGATAGGAGAGGAAAACTAAGGAAGGAAATGAGTGAGAAGGGAAACAAAAACTCAAGAAAAGAGAACTCCTAGCTCACTAAGGCAGACCCCACTTGTACTTTTAGTAGTAGTAAAAAGAACAAGTGGTCGCCAATTCCTATACCGTCAATACCTGGCTTTGTGTAGTGGCAATGAAGACACGAAAGCACCGTGCTTATATAGCCAGCGGGGAATTTGAAACAGATGTGAAAGATAAGTGCCGGGAGGTGGAAAAACCTGGCACGGGCGGTGGAAAAAATATGGCAGGAGCGCCCACATGTGGCTCCAAATGGAAACGACCACAGAGATGGAAGGAAGGCAGCCAAACCATGACACCCTGAATGCATTATAGACCTGTAGCTAATGTCTAAACCTACTCTATAGCCTAATGCAGCAGTCGTAGGCCGCTTACTATTTTGAAGAGTATGAATTAGGCTCTTTGAGAGAAGGTTTGAACCAATCCGCCCAGTGATGAGTACATGTTGTTTGAAATACAGTAGACCAACATAGCTACAGAACTGTATAGCAGTCAGATATAAAAAACGGAGTACAGGGAATCCCTGATAGTGTAGAGAGCTAAGTGGTGCTCATTTGAATTTCCTGTCTTTTGCGGCTTTTGACCAAGCCAAACTTAACACTTAAAACGTAGGTTTTTGTTATTAATTCTCAGGGTTTTTTCTCCGGAAGGTGTCAATTTCTTAAAAAAATTTAATCATCATAACTATTACACATCCACTTGAACGTTGAATAAACATAACTGAAGATTACAGAATCATTAGAAAATGTATTGCTACCGTTAGAAAGTTCAATCAATGTGCCTCGAGAACACGCCCAATAGACCCGAATAAGTCGAAATAACATTAAATATCATAACATAGCCCATAACATAATAACATAACATTACTGTTAACGTTATACTGGCTAAAAATGACATCTTAAACTATCACTCTTCAACTGTTGTATTGATAGGATTTTATTTAGTCTAACGTTACATTCTGCCAAAACTATTCAATGAAATATCTGGCTATTTTAAAGACAAACTAACGTAACGTTAAATTAATTGTCCTAACGTTACATTGCTTGACACTGTTAGGTTCCATGTGGGACTTGTAATGCTACCTAGCTAACGTTAGCTGTTAGCTCACACAGTGTGGCGCTTGTAGCTTCATTAACATTACAGATAATATTGTGGACATGTCTGAAAGTAGTAACATTAGTAGCTAAATGAACATACATTTGTTTTAATCTCGCTAGCGAAGTTAGATAGTAACTATTATTTCTAGCTTTGTCACTCGGTAACGGTAGCTAGCCTGTTGTTGCTGTTCGATCAGAGTTATGTGGAACTGCTGTGATCAATGACCTGGCAAAATATTAAGCAACATAACGTATCCAACTTGCTCTCTCGAGTTGAAGTAAGAAATCTCAGTGCACGAGATTGTGTGGTAATGATAGTTCGAACTTTTAATTAGCCTTTGGTTGCTAGCAAATTTATACCCCAATGTTAAGTCAATGGACAATTAATTTCCGGTATCGTAGAATTATAAAGGTTTATTTGAAAACTGTACAATAAACAGAAATATCACCCATCAAAAGCATTAGTCCATGTCAGGCCCAACATATCGCTATGTCAACTTTAGCGATTAGAGTTGTAGAATTTGAGCTAGGTCGTTTGAAAAAAAAGTCTTAATCTAAATGCTAATTTTTTAATGTACTTAATTGTATGAAAACGGCTTAACAAATCTTTCCCATATTTGTTTTACGTCGAGATATTGATGAGATTACTTGATCTGCCAAGTGCCTTGGCAATTGGTGCTAAAACGGCTGAGATATTGACAGGCAAAATTTCGATTTTAACATGTAAGTTGCAACCAAAACCAAACTTTGCAATATTTCTTCTAATCAGCATTAGTAACAGAAGGTATCATGGCTGTGTGACCCTGGATTTAGGCTCCGGTGTCAATAAATTCCCCCTTACCTCCTTCGAACATCATTGTAATTGGCTGTGTAGGCTACAAGGGAGATAAGGGTTCAAATTAATCTGCTGCCATTTTAAAGAAAGAGCTGTTAAACATGGAACATACAAAACCCCATTTCATCTGAATTGAAAGACTACAAAAACCGTGATGTTTTTCTGAGTTCTCCGTAGAAGAACAGACTACCAGTCGCAGCTGATGCACATGTCTGGGATTTGAACCCGGGACCCTAAGCACGAATAATAAGAGCTTTATTGGTTTTAAACTGTATCCGCAGTTTGTCAATGTATATACTTTAATCTCAGAAATAAATAGATAAAAATCTCAACCAACCAATTACGTCATTAAGGAGAAAACGTTTGTCACCACAAGCCAACAGTATGACACAGTTAAGGGGTAACGTAAAAGTGAGACAGAAATTACACCTGGAAAAATTACTTTGTTGCAGAGAGAAACAATATCCACCTGGATTATGGCACACTGCTAGACTTAATACCACTTTTTTATATGGAGAGACTACATTTGTTGTACAACCCCAATTCCAAAAAAGTTGGGACAGTATGTAAAATGAACATAAAAGCAGAAAGCAGTGATTTGTAAATTCTCTTTTACATATATTTAATTGAAAACAGTTCAAAGAAAAGATATTTAATGTTTTACCTTATGAACTTTATAGATTTTTGTAAATATACGCTATTTCCGAATTTGATGCCTGCAACACAAAAAAAGTTGGTACAGGGCCAAAAAAAAGACTGGGAAGTTAAAAAAACAACTTTTTGGAATGTTCCACAGGTAAACAGGTGACGCTATCATGACTGGGTATAAAAGGATATAAAAAACTCTTGATATTTTATTTTCAGCGATACTATAACCTCTCTGCATTTGAATGGATCTCTATGGGAATTGGGGGGTGGGACTAGATTAAGCTGTAAATTACACAGGAATAGTATGGAATCCATGGTTGGCTGAGTGTCTGTAAGTAATCAACGGTTTGAGGTATCAAACGAGCCTCAAACCATCACTCTGCTGCCAGATATGCAGTAGATATGGATGGATCACTTGAAGGGTTGTTTCCCATGACTTATTTTTCCATAGAGTTCAATAGGAAAATGAGTCAGGAGAAACGACCCTTAAAGTGATCCATCAATATCTACTGCATATCTGGTTTTTGGCTCATTTGATACCTCAGACACTTGGTGACAGCCATTTAGCCAGCCATGGGTTCCATACTATTCCTGTGTAATTTCTATCTGAATCTAGTCCAACATCCCAATTCCCATAGAGATCCATTCAAATTTTCTAATTTATATCATTTTGTTACTTTGCTTGTGATACATTGCCTGTGTGTCTGGCAGCAATTACCACACCCTTTACACAAGCAACCAGTGAAATTGCCCCTTAAATGTTATATTTTATTAATATATACTTAATGCAGTTACAACATGAAATAAAAAAAATCTAAATATATAATTTACATGTATATTTGTATATTGTGAATATTAATTTATGTTATTGTTCTTTAAAAAATCAAACAAGTAAAACAAATTGAGAATAAGTAATGACTGCTATCGTATCAGAAATAAAAGTGGGAATAGTTAGCTATATCTGCTGGTACTGATTATTTAGTAAATTAATTATTTGATCATCCCGTTTCCAGCTCAAACACATGCACTACTACTGTACACTAAAAATCCAGTCCAGTTCTTCTGGTTGGCAAGTAAATTCAGCTGTGCCCCAATGTAAACAATCGTGTTAACTAAAGTTGGTGTTGGCCAATATAATGTTTCAATTGATATGGTGCAGGTAGCCTACTTATTGCCAGTGGATTAGATTTGAGTAGCAACTGTATTGTCTCTTTGTTTTATGCGGATACTCTGTTTAAAAATTAATACAAAATGGAGGGGCAACTGGAGATTCTGGGGTTAATTTTCAAAGAGTATTCAGAGAAAAATAAAGGGTGTGAAACGAGGAGCATGTGAAACACAATATTAAATGTGAAAACACAGCACACGCACCACTACATGATACTGTGATCTTTTTTTATCTAATTACTGTAAGTCAGGGTTTTCTTGAAATTGATTACAAATTGATCAAATTGCTGCACGATTTCACTGTCGATGACAAAAGCTGCAGAAAGCAGAACATACATTCTCACCATTCTCACCAGCAGATGGCAATGTTACAAGTGTTTGAGTCTTCTGGAAGAGGACATTTTTGAAGCAATTTCATCCCTGACTGACTGAATCACAGAACGTGGTTTCTCCCATCCATAGATAACAGACCAGCTTCAATTAGTTAGTAGCATTACTCAAATACAACTCCCTAAAGTGGGGATGATGATCAGAGATGTAAAGTACAGTTACAAGTACTCTTGTAGTAACTGTACTTTGGTAGTTTTTTCTGGGATTTGTACTTTGAGAGTATTTGTAAATGGCAATACTTTTACTTTTATGTGAATAAATTTCCAAGCATTGTACTTCTTACTCCACTACCTTCCTCATATTGGGCCTCATTCATGAAGCATTCCTAAATATGCACATACATTTATGTACAAAACAAGTTGGTACAAAAAATTTCCGCCGGATTCATCAAACCGTGTGGGAAAGGCAGATTGTTTTGTATTCACTTACGTTTGTTCATACATGCACGTTCACGTTATTTTGTTATTAGCATAAATCCACGCCCATGAATTGCCTTATATGGAGGTTGTCACTTCCATTTAAAGGTCCATACAAAGTCAAAATGGCCCAGAAAAAGCAAAAGAAAGAATTATTCAGACACTGAAATCGAAGTTTTTTAAAAGACCTAGCAGGATATAACCTGCAGGAAATGCAGAATCTCCCGTCACACAAGCTGGTAAAGTTCAAGCCTATCTGCATCGGACGAGCGCATTGCCTCCATCTGCCAAGCACTAAGCTGCGGTCTTTCTCGCAGCCTAGAAATAAATAAAATGATTAATTTATTAATTTTGTCATTTTGTTGGTGTTCTGTGCAGGCCAGTAGTGGTTTGAAATTCCCGATCCTAGTGATGGAAAGAGGTAGTTAGGAATCGATACTCTGACACAGTAAACTGAAATTTGACATAACTACACCAATAAGTCTCTAACATGCAGCATTCTGCAAACAAGTGCCAACTGAAGCTGTTGTGGGTTCCACCCGTCTATGTTCCCACCAGGCAACCGTGCCAGGATGTTGAGAAATACATTTCGCACGACATATGAGCTGCACGGATGTGACAGCCCTTTCTCTGCATATTTTGCAAACGTATCTTCGGATGGACTCTTGAGGCTATGTTTGTGCAGTAGTTACGGCACCAATAACATTGGACAGGTGAATGAGGCCCATTGTGTCTGTCACATTTTCAAAATGATGATGTACGACCAGCAACTGGTTCATGGTCTGAAAGTATTGATATGCAAGCTCAAAACTTTCCTTTTTAGCCAGGCTTTTACCTAGCATTTTTATCTTAAATTTTATCTTAAATTTTGGTGTGGACTAGTCTCTCTTGTTTTATTGTTTTACTTTTTATTTTATGGTTTTATTCTTTTATTTTTTTATTGTCTATTATTCTTTTATTAAATGTTTTTTTTATTCTTGTTGGATATTTGCCAGTCAATCATTTGCATGGAAAGCACTTTGAACCGCATTTACTTGAAAGGTGCTGTAGGGAATATTCATTTAAATCTATACACAGGGCACCAAAAATGTAGGGAATATTCATTTAAATCTATACATGGGGCGTCACTTATGTACTGCAATATGCCACTACCATCCTTATACAACTGGTGGCATGGTTTTTGTATAATAAATCAGTCTCATAAAATGTATATATTATTCTCAAAAGAGAATATACTAACTAAAAATGGGTAACTTGAATTAATAATTAAATGAATTACCAATAAAATTACACATTAATAATTGTCTTAGCAAAATCACAATATCATGTACTCAGTTGATACTGAATTAATATAAATGATCCAGCTAGAAGGTGAAGGCATTTTGGGGAATCCCTGTGATTAGCATTGACTGATTCAGTTCACCACAAGAGCAACATTAATACAGGCAATCTTGGATAAATGTAATAGTTTATTGAACACAAAGTACCAAACATGATTCACTACTATAATGTACAACAAACTATCTGTGTGTGTGTGTGTGTGTGTGTGTGTGTGTGTGTGTGTGTGTGTGTGTGTGTGTGTGGCGCGTTGGGCGCATATGGGGTTTCCATGTTCTCCTGCATGTGGGGGGTTGCCTCGGACACGTGTTCAGAGAGAACAAAGAAACTAAAATGGAGGGAGGTTTGAAACTAGCTTAAGCTGGAGCTAGCTAATGGTGACGCATGAACCATACCATACACATAGGGGATAGCCGTAAGCTTATCCATGCGTATGCGTTGAGATCAGCGTGCGGTGTTAATATTACGACTGATTAGAGTTTAAAGACAGATCACATGCAAGATACATTCTGTGCGTGATGCATTAAAGCTAACGCAGTGCGGTGGATGGCGTACAGCCATCCAAAGTAGAACGGTAACACAAAACCTTTACATAACACACATTAACCATTCAATAGTACAGTTACATACATCCAGTCACAACATGTTGCGGTTGCTAACGAATATGCTATGCCCATGTTACAGCCTTACTTGAATTAAAGTCCGTTAAATAGGTTCCTCCGTTGGATCGCACACTCACAATGAAAAGGGGAAATCCGGTCGCCCTGATCCTGTGGTTGCCATTCGTAGGGGTAGGGATAGATAGGGGAACCGGCCACCTCATCTTGAGTCCCTGGAACTAGTTTATTTCATCGTCAGGGTTGCAGTTTGTAGGGGTGGATAATGGAACCGGTGGGTGGATAATGGAACCGGTCGCATTATTTCTCCCGAACTATGCAGCGTCATCCTACTGCATCCCGCTTGCCTCTTTGGGGACTCACTGGCGGTGCTCTGCTGCAGGATCAGGGGCTGTGTGGTCCGCTTGGTGGTTCTTCTTGACCACCGGGTGCTCGGGTTGCCTCCTTGCATCTCATCTCCGGTCCTCCATGGCCGATAGCCGGGGGTAGATGAGCCCGCCTCGCTCAGTTGGATCGGTGTCATGGACGACCGTGCTTCCTTATGGCACGAGAGCTCTTCCCCGGGCATGTAGGCCGCACGGGGCCCTGAGACGAGACAACGTTGAGCGGACAACTGGACCGGAAGAAACTGTGGGAAGAACGACCGTGTTGCCTCTTTTATAAACTTTATTGCCCGTTGCGCATTTCCGCTACGCAGTATCACATTACAGTCCGAAAATCACAACTGGTACAATGTCCTACGTCACTTCCAACGTGGAGGAGGAGCCTCCTGTGGACTGTATGGAATTGTAGTTCCTGTTGTCCCTACAGTGCTATATAAATAAAGTTTGAGTGATTGACCATTTTCATAAAAAATCTAATATCTATATCTACATATCATACACAATTTATTTTAATGATGTGTGTTTACATTGTTTGAGACATTGTCTTCTGAGCTGTAGCAGCTGGCAAGCATACTCACCAAAATGGAGGAAACACAGAAAACATCAATTAAATAATAAAGTTAAATGAATGAATAAGTGTTATATGTTAAATGTTAAATACAGCACTTTGTTGTTCTCATGAGTTAGGCCTAGTTATCATGACACTTCAATAGCTAGCCAGTTATAGTGAGCAAAAAATCGTGGTAGCCCAGGCCCAGACTGGCTATCGGAAGAACCGGGCATTTTCCCGGTGGCCTGGCCTGCTGATTGGCCCACAGAGTCAAGCAACATGGGGCAGCCTGGATGCCACATTCAGTCAGATCGGGCTACAGTCCCCCCTCCCCCACCTGCCTTTCACCTAATGGTATGATCTCTGCCTATCATGACACATGATTGGTTCCACGCATGTGCCGATAGCCAATCCGAAACAACGTGACTGAAGCTAACGCAGCAACATTTAGTCCATCATCAGTCATGTTTCTCGTGGCGCACTTGTTCGATAATTGCAGAAGATGGACAGTGGTAATCCAAAAAAGAGAAAGAGTAGAGCAGAGATGGAGAAGATGAAGAAAAGAAAGGCCCTTGCAGAAGATGCAGCTAAATGTTGTAAAATTGACAAAATGTTCGCAAGCACAGGACCAGGTTAGTCAGTGATGAAATAAACATGCTATCTAGCTAGTTACTTCACACTCTACCGATTGCATCATCATCTTATGAGCTCGCTGACTAGCTTCTAGCTAGCTCGATTCTTATCCCCTCATAACAAAACATACATTCATTCATTAACCTGAATGAAGATGGCAATATCCAGTGAAAAACATTGCTAGTAGGCTACTCACATTGAAACTCAACAATGACAGCGTGATAAACCTCCGGTTAACAGCTCTAGTCCTAGCTGGCTGGCTAGCTACTTGTGCTAGTCTTAGTCTATAGCCAGCCAGTCATACTGGCGCAAGTCAGCGAGCTAACTTTAGCCTACCTGCTCTTCTGGAGGCTGTAAATGTAAAGGCGGCGTGACGTGTGAGGTAGGAGGAGCCAAACACAGCAAGGGGATTAATTAAGCCCTAAGGCCACTAGGACGGGAAACCCCGCAGTTAAGGGAGGGAGACAAGACAATGAACAAGCCTACCGACGCTACTAAACGGCTCACTGTCACACGCCAATAAGTAGAAGCGCAACGACAGGTTTCTCAGTAGCCAGAAATAATACGCGCCCTGTCTCAGTAACGAGACGCATAAGAACGGGCAAGTAGCGTAATGGCACAAATAAAACACACAGCCAACAAACACTGCAAACTAATACGAATTAGTATACGAGGAGGCGAAAGGAATGGAGATCTAACGTTCCAAGGCTACCCTCAGAGACTCGCAGTCAAACGAAAACATGTCAACAAAATCGCCCGAGCTCCATATGAGGAGAGATATACCCGGAGAACGGACAGAACTACAGTTCCGAACACAATCGTCCCGCAGGTAAAAAGGATGAAACAGGACAGCTGCACCGGACATTTACCGGCTAAAAGACTAACGCGAGTTTGATAGAAAATAAACGCCCTACCTCTCCGTAAAGAGGAATGTAACGAGGCGACAGGAACAGCGATCCAACGTTCCACGGCTACTTCCATAAGCTCGTATTCACACGCAGAAAACATAAAGGGGGTAAACGCCCGATCTCCCAGGAGAAACATTTTACAGGCGAGCTGCCGGTAAACCGCCGTCCCATACCTTTACTAGCAAAATGACTAACACAAGCTTAGTAGAATATAAACGCCCTAGCCTCTCAGTAAAGGGGAATGTAACAAGGCGAAAGGAACAGAGAGCTAACATTCCAAGGCTACTTTCAGGGACTCACAGTCAAACGCAAACATGTCAACAAAATCTCCCAAGCTCCATATGAGGAGAGACATACCCGGAGAACGGACAGAACTACAGTTCTGAACACAATCGTCCCGCAGGTAAAAAGGACGAAAACAGGACAGCTGCACCGGACATTTACCGGCTAAAAAGTCACACACGAACATGTCCACAACATCGCCCAGTCTTCCCTACAGGAAGACATGTACCGAATGACGAAACAGAACTACAGTTCCGAACAAAATCGCCAAAAGCTCCATGTACGGAGCAGGTACCGAAAGGACGAACAGGACATGTGCACTGGACATTTACCGGCTAAGAGACTAACGCGAGCTTAATAGAAAATAATGCCCTGCCTCTCAGAATAAATAAAGCCCTGCTTGTCAGTACGAAAATAAAAGCCTATACAAATACACCCACAAACAAACAAAGACTCCTCTCGGTTACACGGAAGAAAGCAGACAGAGAGAGGAGGAAGAGACAGAGAAGGAAAAAGGGTCTAGGCAACGGAAGAAAGGAAAAACCAGAAAGCAGAGACAGAAAAGAGCCAGGGGGGAAGAGTCCTAATATATCCACAAAGGCAAGTCCCGCATTACTCCAATAAAACACTCTGGAGCAGAAATGGTCTCCTAAAAAACCTAGACCGAATCATACTGGCTAAGCAATATAGGCTTAGGGCAAAATAATACCACACACAAAACAGCACAAATAATGCCAGACAATACACCACAATACAAATCAACAATATCGAAGCCCCGAACGAAGGAATACTGAGGCTTATGTAGCTCACCGGCAACCACGCACACCTGTGAACGCTGACGAGAACTCTGCGAAAGAAACGCGGCGGAGCCAAAACTCCACTAAAAGAGCAGCGCCCACGTGTGGCGACCGAGGAACACGACCGTAAGGGAAAAAGGGTCATAAACCATGACAGTAAATACTGTCATCTCATCTGCAATGTCATAATAATCCAAATGGATTTCTCTGTGCGTCAATGCAGCTCATTCAATTAGTGTTTCCATGCTGTTACTGTTATCCCATAATATCTACTTTAAAGCTAGCTAAACAACAACAACATTGTACTGTTTAAGGAAATAAAACAAGAGTGCAGTATTACTGCAGTTACTGCACTTTAGTGTTGTATAGCTGTTTAAAGGACATCAAAGGTACACCTGACTAGGGCACTTGTTGCTGGTGATTCCACGGACTGTTGAGCAGAGAGGATTTTATTCCATGGTTTTTTATGCACTACTTGTAAGTCGCTTTGGATAAAAGCGTCTGCTAAATGACTAAATGCAAATGTAAAATGTAGAGTGTAGTATCTGCATTTGTGGGGTGGTCATGTTTCATGGTCATGTTTCTTATGCATATAAATTACTTAATGATTACATGTTCAATTAGTGCATTACCACTATACTGACCAAAATGTCACAGCTTTACAATTTCAGTCAATGTTGAAATAGTAATAATAATGGAATTGTGTGAGATATACAATAGTGAACAATAGTGAAAATCAATGAAGACTATTTATCAATAATAAATAGCCTAGGTGTTTAACATAGGCCTAAAAGTTGATTTGCTGTGGGTTTCATTACTTTGTGATTCACATGCACTAAAATTCACCAGAATGCAGGAAATGAAGTCTTCGTAACTCAAATTTTCCTGGAGGAGGACCCCGCTTAAAATGTGGTAGCCTAAACTGGGTGTTGTTCAATTTAATTTTAATTAATAAAATCATTTTTGTAGTTGAAGGAGAAAAGGAGAACAAGCCATTTTTCCTATCTAAGTGAAATGACTGCTGGTTTTCAATTTCATTGCTTAATTGCCTGGCTACCTACACAAAGCTGTTCTTTCAGCTTGCACCTGAGTCCAATCAAAATAGAACTTGTTTAATTAATTAAGTAATTTATGTTTTTTTCTTATTGTCTTGCAGCCCTACTTCCCTAGTGGTAGGGGCAGCTCAATTGCTATAATTCATCATCTCATTTCATGATCCTTTTACAAATATGAAAAAATGAACTCATCCAGTTTAATGTAGGCCAGTAATGTCAATGGGTCATGGTTGACACATCTCCAGTACATTTTTATATAGCGGTGTTAATTTACATGGTTTCAGAAATCTATTCACCCCATTCTGATATGATTCTAATGCCCTTGGTGCATAGCAGCTTCAATATACTGTACACAACAGGTTTATTTAGAAATCAGGCTGTACATGACACCACTTCAAGATATCAACAGACTATAGGTACTATTTTCCAAACAAATTCAATAAACAGGTTCCCCCCTGTTATCTATTTCTCTAACTATAAACAAATTATAATTCTGAAGTCTACTTTACTACATTTCAGAATTCTACCTGCCAACAATATTTCACAACAAAGTCTTCTTTTAAATATCTCCACCTCAAATTTAGTTTCCCATCACCTCACTATAATCCAAATGAAACACTTACTGAAAGATTTACTATTGTCCCAAACTCGTCTTGTCTCGTGTCTTGTTTTAGAAAAGGTCATTGGTGGTGCTGACATCCTCCTTCCAGGGTGATTTAGCTGATTAGTTGTCCACTATTTGCAGATGTTATAAATGCATTACAACAAATTCTGTTCCTCTGCATGAAGGTCCACATCGTCATTATATGCTCCAGTGATTTTCCTCCATTCTATTGACTCTGCCATTTGAGAGAAATCACACTCAAGTACACTGCTAAATGCCAGCGAAAGGATGGACAAAAAAAAAAAGTTCCCTGAAGTCTCTGCCTTCAGCTATGTTGGTGTGACTTTCCACATCCTGCTAAAAATTAGTCTTGACTAACTGTGTTGTTGACCCACTGCACTGTGTGGACTACTCAAAACTATTTCTCCATATCTCCACTGTGGTGAGGGGAGAATGTTTGTCCAAGGAAGGCTTTTTGGTGCCCAGAACAATTCTTGGGCGAGTGCTGGTGTATACTATCCCCTCACATAATAACCATCACAATGTGATTTATAACTTTGAAGTAAAAAAAAAATGGCTGTCCAAATTTCAGGTGCATTGGTCACAAAAACTGCTTTTAATTATTTTATTTGGCAAGGGAACCAGTTTTGACAATTAGAAAAGCATATGCCAAACACAAACAAACTGCATCAGCAAAGCGGAATTATGGTGGTTGGGGCTCACTGACAGGGGCAGATAGTCAAAATCATGTCCATGGCCTCAGAAATTACCACAGAATTGACCCCAGTCTCTTCAAAAAGCTGGTAATTATGGCACAGCAACCATTTGGGTTCACAGCAACCACTTGTATTCAAGGTAAATGCACAAAGGCGCATAATCTGGTGCAAGAAGCACAAAACCTGGACCACTGAGCAATGTAAAAACTAATGCAGTCTATTGAGTCATCTTTTACTCTTTTTCCTATATCTGGATGGGATTACTGTCCTTACAGTAGCTAATGGAGATCTAAATAAATATAAATATAAACCTGAGGTGAGGCTTGAGCCTCAGCCCCTTTTGCCTTGTCACAAAGTGCCCTCTTGGTAATTTTTTGTTCTTTTACTTGTGAACCTATTTTATTTTCATCAGAGGGCAGTTAGCAGTCCACAAAAAAGAGTCCGCTACTTGTATTTTATTGTTAAGAGCACCCATCCCAATTCCTAATTGGTTCCACCTTGAGAAATGTTGCTCAAGCGCGCGCCTCAGAACAAAAAAAAATGCTGCATCTCAGAATCCTTCATTTCCAAGGCAGATTATCCTCATGGCGCACGGTGATGCTTTGTTCAGTTTTTGCCTGGTCTTTCGTGACCAGCAGAGAAAGAGGTATGCATGATGTATCCACTAGGAAAGAGCAATATCTTTGATACTATTTCAGCTAAACGAATGCATTACCAGCTATAATTAGCTTATCTAAGTTAGTTATCTCCAGGCTAGCTAGCTAAACATCATCAGCCCTCTAGGCGTCCACTGCATGACCGAGTGTTCGGCGGACAATATTTCATCAATTTTGTCATAACAGGGAGGTAGAAAAGGGGTAAGTAAAACAGTTAATACAGCTCAATTACTGACTGATGAACTTAAAATAGCACGGCAGGGTGGAAAACTTTCCTTTAAACGTATCATTGGTCTGAACTTGTTTTCATTAGTTTTCCTTGATTAATGAGTGTGCCAATGATCTGAATAATCAATTTGCTGGTAAATACACAGCTTCTTCACAGCATGTTAGGGAAATTAGACGATAAATTCAATTGAGAAAAAATCTGTTTTAATCAAGTAGCCTACACTTAAAGGCATAGTGAACTTTGTTAGAACATAATGTTGTATAGCTACCTGGACCCGATTTGAGTCGTAATATTCAAGCTCACCTTCATGACTTGCTCCAGTGGTCAGCAACTGGCCAGCAAAGAATGACAATATTTTTGGTTTAAACTACTGAGACCACTGTAGAAGGAAATAAATACTAGGATGGTATAAAGACTGATATTTATACTTATCATTGTGAATTAAAATTCGAATTAATATTTCCATATATACAGCCTTAGGAAACACTGTTGTTGTACAAGCTGCTTTGGAATAACTTGATCACAAATCCAAAATGTCCAATACTAGGCATTGTAAAGCCTCTTGGTATAGCAAACAAGATTTGAACAGATGTAATCCCAGATTTGACGGATGCATATTTTGAGTGCAAACTGTCCACTTGAAAAAGTTGGCATAATTATATGCATAGATATAGGCATGTAAGAAATGACAAGGATAGAGCAAGGTTCAGGCTTGACCATAAAAAAACTAGACAACACTGTTTATTCCAGGATTTGATGAGCACTGTAATTACAAACTAGTTGATTACCAATTATTGGCACAGTAATGACTACATGACATTCAAGGTTCCGGAAGAGGCAAAAGAGTTCAAATAGGGTGCAAATGACAAAACAATACTTGTCCATTCCAACTAACCGTCTGTTCTAACTATTGATGGAGAAAGATGCATCTCTTCTGTAATTGCATTTATTATGTCTACTTGCCATTGCTTTGAAGAAAAAAAGGTTTCTAACCAGCACTATAAAAATGTCTGCTGCAGGCCAGCAGGTCTATTCACTGAATGCAGCACATGACAGTGTGGGAACACTGCTGTCAGTTATTGTCTGTGCTTAATTAGTGCCTGAGGAGGATGTGATAAATGACTGACAAGACAGCTCTATCGACCTCTTGCTGAGGTGAGAAAAATACCCTATTCGTGCTCAAAAACAAATTGTGCTCACAGACAGTTTTAACTAAATAAATCTAGTGATTAAAAAAGGACAATCAAATAAAAGGTAATCTGGCTACAAATCACAAGCTCACTACCACTATTAGGAAGCCAGTTAACTTCAAAAAAGGGAAGATAGCCATCTCGTTTATACGAGACAGTAAGTCTATGAGTTCTCGTTTATAAGAGATAGTACAAAGACAGCAGGCAATAACTCGTGGTACAGGCAGGCAGTGGTCAACAAAACAGAAGTCAGTAACAATGGTCGAAAAACAGGCTGGGATCGTAACAAAAGGCAGGCTTGGAAATAACGCTCAAAAGTGCACTGAAAACAGGAGGCAACAATTTCACAAGGACAAGACATGAACACTGAGCTTGAATGCAGGTGTAGACAGGTGCAGACACTTAGCTTGAGAGCAGCATGCGAATGGAAATCAGGTGTGGAAGGCTGACAAGGTAACAAGATAATTAGTAATCGTTAGTAATAAACCTATCCTGACCTAGCGTTAGTAAATTAGTAAATGACATGCACGAGAAACGTAAGGTAAACATGAACACATGGTTAGAGAGTGAGTATTACCCAATCCTGATCTAACGTTAGTAGATTAGTAAACTAGACACAGGAGAATGAAACAATTAGGGAAGCGTGAGCGACAGCAAGAGAGATTGAGAAACAGCATGAACGCAAGGCTGTGGAAAAACACGGAAATGTGTATGCTAAACAATGAACGGGAAACGTAACATGAATCAAATATAAAACGTGACATGACGAGAAAATAAATCGTAACAATAATCAAACATGAAACATGACATGACATAAAAATGAAACGTAACAAGAATAAAACATAAAACGTGGCGTGACTAGACTAAACACAATACGTGACATTAACAAGAAATCTAACTAATACAAGAAAAGAAAATGTAACATGACAGCTGGAATCGTGACAGGACCCCCCCCCCCCCCCCCCCCCCTAACGACCGACTCCTGGCAGTCTCATGAGCTTATCAGGGTGGTCGCGATTAAAGTCTTTGATCAATGACTTGTCCAGAATCAGACTGGGAGCGATCCAGGAATGCTCCTCTGGGCCATAACCCTCCCAGTCAACCAGATACTGGTAACCATGACCCCTCTTGCGAATGTTCAACAGTTTCTTGACAGTATAAGTGAGATGGTTGTCAATGATGCGGGGAGGAGGGGGTGGGGGATCGGGAGGACATAGGGGGTGAGAAGATACAGGCTTAATACAGGAAACATGAAACGTGGGGTGAATCTTGAGTGAAGCAGGGAGTGACAATTTAACTGATGAAGGGTTGATAATACAGAGAATCTTAAAGGGGCCAATGAAACGGGGTTGCAGTTTGTGGGAAGTAGATTGAAGGGGAATGTCCTTAGTGGAAAGCCAGACGGAATCCCCTGGCTTGTAAACTGGGGCTGGTGTGCGGTGGCGATCTGCGAAACGTCGATTACAGTCTGCCGTGCGTAAAAGCGCGGCCCTGGCGTCCTTCCAAATCTTACCGCACCGTTTCATCTGGGTGGCGAGGGAGGGAACAGCAATCTCGGCTTCCTGGTCGGGAAACAATGGAGGTTGGTAGCCAAGGGAGATTTCAAATGGAGACTTTCCGGTGGCGGCGCAGGGCAGGGCGTTGTATCCTATTATTTGATTAATACTTCGGTTTCAAACCTCAATTAGATTTTGTCATTGTCATCAAACCAAGAAAATCATAATAAATGTAACATGAAAGTCAAGTCCGTAAACTTCATGAAAGTAGAGTCATGGCTCTACCTGGTAAGAAAGCATCCATGTTTGCAATGTAATGCTGAATTTGCCAAAATGTTTGTTCTGCTGGAGTAATGTAGTACTATACTGGTAATATGAATGAGATTTAAAAATTATATTATATTATTGGTCATGGTCTATATGGGACCTTAACTATGTTGTGATATGAATGGGTTATAAAAATCAAAAGCAATCGCTATTGAAAGAAAATACGCTGCAGGCTACAATTACTCAAAAGATAATGAGGTTGATTGGTACGCAATCATCATTTGATGCTATGTCTAGGCTTTATGGAAACTGCAACGATAATAATTTAACACAAATAATGTAAAACATTGCAAATTGAGATGGACAATTCAGTCAATCAATCGTTATTAATGTTAATTTCCGTTAAAACACGAACAGGAGGATTCAGTTATGAAACAACAATAAACATTTTATCATCAAACATTGTCATAACACTCACATCACAAAATGTTAATCTAACAACAAACAAAAGCTGTTGGTAACTGAAGGTAGCATTCGTTTGGTATAAATATAGCGGTTCTCTGCGATTGCTGCTGTTCTGAGACATTTAACCGTGGGAAATAAAGTAGCCTAAAAGACATAAACACGGGCGATGCGTGCTTAACGTGTGTGACGGAATTGTGGAGAATGCGAATGTGTGTAATTTACGGAATTATCGACCAAAAGAAACATGCTTTTGACACGCCCCCTTTGCTTTCACATTTGAAAAAAGGGGTCCTGAATGGAAAACATTTTTCTCCCCATGTCACCTCATGACGCGAAAGTGTATTTTTTTTACCAGAAAATTTTTACACTGTATATTTTTACAAATTTTACCCTGGTATCATATATGAATTATCTATAACAGTAGTCCTAAGTCATTTTACACACATGTGGTGTTTCAAAATACAATGTGTCTGATCGCACAGGGCGACATACAAATGACTTATGAGGGCGCGTGGACCAGATCAGATTTGAAAAAAAAAAAAATCTGAATTGGGCCAGATTTGTGACAGTCTATAAGGGCCCTATCTTACACTTGGCACTAAGTGGCGCAAACCCAAACACAATTGTCTTTGCTTGTTTCAGGTGCCATCTTAGTGTCCAGCGCTCATGTCATTTAAATACCAAGTGATCTTGCACCGATAGAAAGTGAACTGGGCGGGTTGGTCTTAAGATGAGGTGTGGTCAGGATAATTTTTGGTGTATTGCTATCTTGAGCCAGCAGAAAGCGCTTGCACTAAAACCACCACTAACTTGGTCTAAAGTCATGTCGCAGTTGTTTACATGTTATTTTAACTCTATTTACTTTGGCCTTCCAGAGGCAATTCCAACCTGCTTTCTACTAGCTTTATTTAAATGTCAATATCTCAAAAGATATTCCCTGCACATCCATGGTTTAAAGTTTGAATTGAAGAAGAAGCTGTACCATTCAGAAATTTGCAACAGGATACATTTATTTCAGAATAGTCACATACAGTATAATAACCATAACATACGTCACCTAATATATTTAAATACGTTTTTTTTTTTTAAATGTACAAAAGTGCGTATGTATTTACACAACAACAGCAACGTATTTCAGTCCTAAGTGCGACAGGTGGTCGCTGTGGAAATGTCGACTTTGGCGAAATGTAACAAGATAAACTCTTCAGGGTTAATCAGAAAACAGCTGTAGCTGAATATACTTGTTAAGTACTTGGTTTCCTAAACATATTTATACGAGAGATTTTTAGTACAGTAAGCAAATGAAAACGGCGAATGCTCATTTGTACAACGTTTTAAAAAAATATTGTTTTATATGTGAACATGATTTTCTTAGCATGTATAAACGGTGCATTTTATGCATTTTACAGTCTGTGGCTGTGGCAAGAGGAGGGTCGTAAGTGCTTTGGGCTATTAATAGCACCCTCCTAATAGCACCAGTGTAACTGGAGAAGCTGAGGTTTTTGCAAGCGGCTACCCTTTCTTTAAAAAAATACTGCGTCAAAATTCTTTCTTATAGCCCCAGGGAACAAATATTTGTGATTGCCTTTTAATTAGGTTAATTTGGGTCTTGTGGACGTATAATATGCACATGCTTGTATTGGAAATAATTACTTTCTGAATTCCAGAGATACTGAATACTTTTACCCTCGTTTTTGGATTGAAGTTGGGCGGTACTATAAGTGGGAATAGTGACATCACAAATCCCACACCAATCACAAGGCTGATGTTGCTTGTCCCTCCCACCAGCATTTGTCAAAACTAATGCTTTTCTGCATTAATGCCTTATTCAAACACGGCCAGTGTGTTAGCTAGCCCTGTGGATTTAGCTACTACTTTCAGTAACGTTATGCATATCTTGGCTAACGTTGGGCGTGTAGCACTAACGTTAGATAATAATGTCACATATGCCTTCTCATCGCTGCGCTCACCAGTGCTGGGTACAGCACAGTTGATTTTTTTTTAATGCACCGAACTGAAGCAGAGCTTTAGTTGACAGGGTAACCAACTAAACAATTCCATGGCATTCAACATGCGAGCTACCCAACGTCAACTAGCTAGCTAACTAGCAGCAATACCCACATCTTTATTGGAAGAAACAAATGTTATAACAAAGTAAAGAAGTGTGGTTTATACATGGAAACTTAATAGTATATTGAAACCCACCGTTCTGTCACCACCTGTGAAGCAAGAGAACGCGGGTTATCTAGTCCTGGAATTTCTACACTCTCAAATTCAGTTTCGGTAGGTTCGTACATATGGTTGTACAACCCTGATTCTCTCCACTATTGTATTTTTGTTGTGTGTGATGCCGAGTGTCTTCTTCAGAAATCAAGCGTGCTCATTAGAATATTACGACCACGCCCCAACCGTCCTAATACAGGTCTGATCAGCTAATTCAGCTGTTTTTAAGCAGTGTTTTATCATATTTATACAGTATATATATTTTTTAATTCAAACTTTGGTGGATGCTTAATAACACAAGTTTGATATCATACATACATTTTAAAGGGACTGTAAAGGTAAATCCATAATTTGCTTCATACTACATTATATGGGGTTGTTATGTTATGTATTAAGCATCAGCAACAGTATTAGATTTCAATTTCATTGCAATCTCGATCTACGTATATCCATCTATTCATTTCCATCTATTCTGATGTGGGGATTAAATGGGTGGAGTTCAAATTATTGCTGGGCTCAGTCCTATTGGTCACA
Source organism: Synaphobranchus kaupii (assembly GCA_029718625.1). Lineage (NCBI taxonomy): Eukaryota > Metazoa > Chordata > Actinopteri > Anguilliformes > Synaphobranchidae > Synaphobranchus > Synaphobranchus kaupii. The sequence continues at coordinate 56,797,579 of CM056381.1, forward strand.
GGTCTTCGTGACGCCATGAAGAACCTAACGTAATGGCTAATAAATGTTTTAATGTCATTGCATATCTCCTCCCATAGTTGGAGGCAAATAAAACTATTCTGCCCCACTAACGTTAAACAGCCTATTTGAGTCTGAGCAAACCCTTTGTCTGCGTTATCGATAGTTTTATAATCCTTAGCTGTAGTTATTTTGATATTTTTCAGTTCTTAATCCCTCTCCCAGTCTCTCTCCTTCTTCAACCCACTATTTAATTTTCCCACCTTTTCTATCCCTTCGTGGTGGTGCTACCTAGCTGTCTAGCTAGCAAGGCTACTTTAGCCCTAGAGCTAAGTTAAGACTTAGTTGTCATTATCACCTCCGTTTGCATTGCAAGCATGCCGCATATACCCTGTGTATGTGCCCTCCCTGGATGCACAAACAGAGGATGAGGTCAAGGGTAATGCTACGTGTCATTTTTTCTCGGTTTCCTCAAGATGCTGAAATTCGTAAGAAATGTGTGGCGTTTTTGGAAAGCTAACTTATTGCTACAAAGGTAAGCTCAGTGCAAACACCTGATTCTAGATTCAGCTGTAAATTACACTGGTACAGTATGGAACACATGGCTGGCTAAATGGCTGTAAGTTATCAAGGGTCTGAGCTATCAAACGAGCCCCAAACCATCACTCTGTTGCCAGATATGGAGTAGATGTGGATGGATCACTGCAAGGGTTATTTCTCCGGACTCATTTTCCTATAGAACTCTATGGGGAAAAAAGTCAGGAGAAACAACCCTTAAAGTGATCCATCCACATCTACTCCATATCTGGCAACAGAGTGATGGTTTGGGGCTCGTTTGATAGCTCAGACCCTTGATAACTTACAGCCATTTAGCCAGCCATGTGTTCCATACTGTACCAGTGTAATTTACAGCTGAATCTAGTCTCACCCCCCAATTTCCATAGAGATCCATTCAAATGCAGAGAGGTTATAGTATCGCTTGTAACAGTACCTGAAAATAAGATATCGACAGTTTTTTGATGTTGATGGTCACAGACTTCAGGAAGTAACAGCATGTAAAGGATATGCGACCAAATATGAAATATGATACTTTAAAAATACGTTAAAGCAAAGGGTATGAATACTTATGTAAATGAGAAATATTAGTTTTTTATTTTTAATAAATTTGCAAAAATCTCAAAAAAACTTTTTTCACATTGTCATTATGGGGTGTTGTGTGTAGAATTTTGAGGGAAAAAATGAATTTAATCAATTTTGGAATAAGGCTGTAACAGAACAAAATGTGGAAAAAGTGAAGCGCTGTGAATACTTTCCAGATGCACTGTATGTTTGATATAGTTGCCTTTTCATTACATTTTATGGACAACCTGACGAGCTAGCTTAGTTTTGGCGGGTGGGCACAGGTGGTTACGCTGGGGTAGCGTCAGTCATCAACACCGTAGTTAACATTATAGCCAGCTTGTAACCAGTCACACAATATGCAGCTTTTGCGGTGACAAGCTAATGAAAGTTATTCGGTTTCATCTCATTTTACTCGAAAAATGTCTTGGCTTTCATTATCTGCGTGTATATAGTTTTGAAGCATTTAAACGTAATATGACAAGCTAACACCGGAGTTTAGTTTTTTCGGTTATGAGACCCAGCCAAGTTTCTCTCCAGTAATGTTAACGCAACTTTCGTGGCTGAACTTTGAAGGGGTTTTTCTCAAAAACAATGTTTGATTGCATTACAAATATAATGGGACATAACTTGCTTGATATTTGGATTAGAGAGATCATTTTGGTATCATTAGAAAGCTTACATCCTCCTTCAGGTAGTATAACATGTTACATATTTAGTGCGGATTCGTAAACTTTGCTACAGGCGGCCCCAGGTCCGGTAAATCTGTTATGCTCAGTAGCTATTATACTAGCTAGCTATTTTTAGTCATCTGATACGCTTCCTGAGCATTTCACAGTAGCCTACCAAATTCGATCAACCATGGATGCAGAATGCCAGTGTGATCCAATCCATGTGCCTGTAAGGAGGAGGCGGGGTGGCGGCGTGGTCCTGACCATGCCCACACAACCCTGAGGTTTTTTCAATACAGATTTTATGTCTGACTTGAGATGTGTGTTTATTACAGTTATTGACATTACTTTGAATAGATATTTGGTGGATATGTAGTGGATACATCCCTCTGTGATAATTTGTAGTTATTTTAACTACTTTTTCAGCCCCTTTTCAGACCCACTTTCAATCCCTTTAACGATTTTAGGCTTTGTTCCCTGGGGCTTTAAAGCTATAGTTTATAATTTCAGACAAACAAGAATACTGTAATTGAGACGGATATGTCTCAACCACTAGGGGCAAAGTTTATAGAGTTAACGGCGCATATAAGTGCATCTACATAGGCATGTGCACAACGCGCGTACACCCTCCTGTCTGTTACACACAGGGGCACGCACAAGCATGATTAAAAATATCAAGATTACAATGTGAAATATTATTGTGTAGGCTATATCAAAAAATGCATAATAATAAAAGGGTCCATCGGTCAAAGAGCACATACCTGTCCCTCAGCGAAGGGTAATGCCGCCTTAAATTGCCTCCAGATTTTAACAAACTTCTATCATCTCCTGGCAGGTCCCATATATGCAACGATTACATTCAAGTCCCCATCACACCTGTCAGCCAAGAACGGTTAAACAGCAGTTCACTGTGAACTTTGGGTTTCCTGGGGTTCTGCACCAGCAGATAACGCTGTTATGTACTATGTGAAACGAAAGGACCCCCTCCATCAACGATGCTACGTGTAAGGTTACATATGTATTCGCAATTATCCTGGATCAAGCTATGACTCTATATTGGCCATTAGTTAATGCAATGTTCCCATTGGACAATGTTCTGTTAGGGGACACTAGTTAAAACAAGCACAAAAATATCAAAATTACTTTGCGAAATAGAGATTAATATATATTTTTTTCTCTCCCGGAATAGATGCATGTTGTCCCTGGAATTGCGGGTTAGTGGGCTTGTTCTACAGTTGTAGGCATTAAGCTACCAGTAAAAACGCGTTTTATATTGTCCTGCTTATGGAAATATGACCATTGAAAAATATTAAACCTATTGGTTGCCAACCTGACAGCTTTAATGTATTTAGTATCGTCATTAAGGCAAAAGAACGCTATTTATGTTATTAATCAATATTAGAATGCACGTAATATGAACTTCGGATGAAGCTTGAACTTTGCTAGCCAACTGAATTGCCCGTGATCTGTCTGCTGTGAGAATGGAATTGATGTTTGACAATGCTTCATTGTATAATCTAACAAAAAACAAGCAGGCTAATTTGGCATTTTCTAATAATAATAATAATAATAATACATTTTATTTATATAGCGCCTTTCAGAACCCAAGGTCGCTTACAGAATTTGAGAGGGGGGAACAGAAACACAAAAGACAACAAGACAAAAGGAGAGATGGTAACAAATGAGATGAAGGTGGAGTAACTGGCTGGTGGAACACACAAAATAAACAAAAAAAACAACTGGGACAGTAAATAAACATGTACAAAATTCACAGAAAATAACATGGTGGACGGGGTGAGAGGAGAAGAGAGAGAAGAAGAGGGGAGGCTGAGCAGATGGTTAGGGTGGGAGGAGAAACGGAGGAGGGTCATTTAGGGGTAGGGGAGGTTGTAGGCTTGGGAGAAAAGAAATGTTTTTAGCCGGGATTTGAAAATGGGGAGTGTGGGTGAGTCTCTGACGGTTTGTGGGAGTGAGTTCCAGAGTCGGGGTGCAGTCCTGGAAAAGGCTCGATCGCCAAAGGTTTTGAGTTTGGAAAATGGTATGAAGAGGGTGGTGGTGGCGGAAGAGCGGAGGGTTCGGGTGGGGCGGAGGGGCAGGAGGAGGTCAGTCAGGTAGGGGGGGGGCCAGGCTGTGGAGGGCTTTAAAGGTGAGGAGGAGAACTTTAAAGTTAATGCGCTCTTTGATGGGGAGCCAGTGAAGAGATTGGAGTACAGGGGTGATGTGTTCACGGGACCGGGTGTGAGTGAGTAGACGGGCAGCAGAGTTCTGGACCATTTGGAGTCTATGGAGGGAGTGGGAGGTGATACCAGTAAGAAGGGAGTTGCAATAATCAAGGCGGGAGGAGATAAAGGCGTGAATTAGGTTTTCAGCAGCAGAGGGGGAGAGGCAGTGTCTGATTTTGGCAATATTGCGGAGGTGGAAGTATGAGGTCTTGATGACAGAGCTGACATGGGGGACAAAGGAGAGGGTGGGGTCAAGGATGAAACCAAGGTTGCGTGCCAGGGGGGAGGGAGTGATGGTTGAGTCATCGATGGTGAGTGAGATGGGGCCGGTCTTGGAAAGTGTGGATTTGGTGCCAATGAGTAGGAGTTCAGTTTTGTCACTGTTGAGTTTGAGGAAATTATGGGTCAGCCAGGTTTTAATTGTGGAGATGCAGGTATTAATGTGGGTGAGGGGTGGGTTCTGAGTGGATTTTGTGCTAATGTAAATCTGAGTGTCGTCGGCATAGCAGTGGAAGTCCATGTTAAATTTGCGGATGATGTGACCAAGGGGAAATATGTAACAGATGAAGAGCAGGGGCCCGAGGACCGAGCCCTGGGGGACCCCCTGCGTGACAGGGGAAAGGGAGGAGGTGTGACCGGAGAGAGAGATGAATTGTTGTCTGCCAGAGAGGTATGAGGTGAACCAGTCAAGTGCGGTGCCCTCAACACCCAGCTGCCCCAGCCTTTGAAGGAGGATGGAGTGGTCCACAGTGTCAAAAGCGGCACTAAGGTCCAGCAGCAGCAGGATGTTAAGGGCACCTGAATCAGCAGAGGTGAGGAGATCATTGGTGACTTTGACAAGAGCAGTTTCAGTGCTATGGAGGGGGCGGAAACCAGACTGAAGGGGTTCATAGAGATTGTAGGACTGAAGATGGGAGTGAAGTTGGGCGGCGACAATTCGTTCTAGGGTTTTGGACAGGAATGGTAGGTTGGAGATGGGGCGGTAGTTGGTGAGGATGGTTGGGTCGAGGGAGGGCTTTTTAAGGATGGGAGTGACAGCGGCCAGTTTATAGGCCGAGGGAACATGACCGAGTGCTAGGGACTGATTGAAAAGGGTGGTGAGGTGGGGGATGAGGACGGGGAGGCAGGTCTTAGTTAGGGTAGTGGGGAGAGGGTCGAGGGAGCAGGTGGTGGTCTTGGAGACGGTGATGATGTCAGAGATGAGGGAGGAATCAACAGGGGAAAAGGCAGTGAGGGGGGGGGTAGGTGGGCGATCAGGGAGGGGGAGGGTGAAAGTCGGGGGAGGGGGGGTGAAGGAGTTAGTGATGGAGGCAGTCAGGGAGGTGTTTATTTGGGAGATTTTATTATTGAAGGAGTGGAGAAAGGAGTTGCAGAGGTCAGTGGAGGAGGGTGGGTTATTGTCGGGGGGCTGGAGTAGTGTCTTAACAGTGGAAAAGAGGATCCGGGGGTTGCGATTTGTGCTGTTGATGAGAGTGGAGTAGTGAGCAGATTTGGCAGCAAGGAGAGCATCGCGGTAGGAGGAGATGTGCTGTTTGTAAGCTTCAGCGTGGACGGTAAGGTGGGTTTTTTTATAGAGTCGCTCCAGCTGCCGACCGGTTTGCTTCATAGTGCGAAGTTCGGAAGTGTACCAGGGGGAGGAGGTGGTGAAAGAAACAGTGATGGTTTTCCAGGGGGCCATGGAGTTGAGGGAATCAGAGAGGATGGAGTCAAGTAAGATGGCATAGTCGTCAGGTGAAGAGGGGGGGGGCCGAGTCAGGGGGGAGGGCAGAGGAAATGAGCTGGGAAAGAGTTAGTGGGTTGACAAACTTAATATTACGGAAGGAGATTGAACGTTTTGTGGAGTGATGGGGTGAGGGGAGAGGGGCAGAGAAAAGGATACAATGGTGGTCAGAGAGTGGGAAAGGGAGAGGGCGGAGGTTGGATAGGGGAAGGGAGGAGGAGCAAACAAGGTCAAGGGTATGGCCTTTGGCATGGGTGGGGTATGGCCTTTGGCATGGGTACACGCACGAGTGTGTTTCGCCAGCTGTAAATCACTGTTGCACAGTCTTACTGTCAGCCATCATATTAGCAATCCGCCAAGATGCAAACGCAGATGGCTTTGTGTGTAGGTCAAAGACCACATAGCTACCTGTCCCCTCAGCGAAGGGGAATTAAATTTCTTTCAGCCCACTCCATCAACATCCAGGCGATGTGCGATGGTACGTGTAAGGTTACATGTAGGCTATAGACTATTCGCAATTATCCTGGATCAATCTATGACTTACCCTATATTTGCCAATAATTCCTGTAATCTTCTGGGGGGACAATCTACTGTTACGGGACAATGGCTATCCATTAAAAATGGCTTTCCATTTGTTGATAACACCTATATCAAGCCTAATGCGCGAATTGTCATTTACACCTAATGCGTAAATTGTCATTCAATGGCAAACTTCATTCAAAATGCGGTTCAGATGTCATTACAATATAGCTCTAAGTAAATAGAATGGTTTTGACTTTGAAAAAGTTCAAAACCTTGTCCAGTGAATATTGCATTTATTGTTTTTCAAATAGCCTAAGCTACAGCGGATTCGCTGTGCATAAGGTTTTTTCCATAGCCTACGGTTAAACAACGGAGATAAATGTCACCATGTTAACTGAATTTGAACCTTAGTATTCTTCATCATATTTTTTAAATTACAGTGACCAGGTTTTCATACTCTCAGCTTATTAAAACCCAGCTGATTTCACGTGTTATTCCATAACTGAACAAAACGATTGTAAAGAGAATTAAGCTTCTAATTAGAAACGAAAACAAATTTGCATGACGTTACACAATTTATTTTAATGCCATTCTGTGCATGTGCGCTTTAACTTCAAGCAGGAGCAGGTCTGTTTCCCCTGCTGTAAATCACACTTTTCACGGTCTTCCTGCGAAAGTGGATTGTTTTAAAGCATTACGCTACCAGTAAAACAGGTTGGTCACATTTCCAAAAACAGGACATTATTAAACAAGGGGAAATATGCGTGAACATATGGGTTGCCAACCTGACAGCTTTATTGTATTTAGTGTCATCATTAAGGCAAAATAACGGTATTTATGTTATTAATCAATATTACTATGCAGGTAGCCTAATGAACTTCGGATGAAGCTTGAACTTCGAGAACTCCATGAGAACAGCCTCAAGGAATTGATGTTTGACACTTTCATTGCATAATCAAATGAAATTCGTTGAACAAGCAGGCTAATTTGGCATTTTCTAAGGTGAGACTGAAGCCATTGGTAGCTTATTCTCAGCTGTTGCAGGTCCTTTTAACGAAATGTAACAGCATATATTTTGGAAAATAACAGCCCTTTCGGGAACTACTGGGAACGCATAGGCTAATGGTTCGTCCGAATAATATTGATCATAATATTGATCCATTTAGCCTATTCCTTGATCGCACTAAACACGCACGAGCATGTCTGTTTCGCCATCAAGCAATCCGCCAAGGTGGAAAAGCAGGCTTTTAAAGGGAATGGGATATGACATTTTGATTGGTTTATTGCATGTCACGCCCAAGACACACCTATAATTAATGAAGCGACTAGGTTCAGCCCATTTGCACCTTGCGCCGGCTTAGTGCCCAAAAAACACGCCGTTAAAATAGCAAAAGTAGACTTGGACACGCCCAAAATCGACTTTACGCCATGCGCTTAGACAAAGCGCCAAGATCGCCAAGATAGACCCCTAAATGTCTAAACTTACCTACATTGTAAGGCCTTTATCAAAATGAGCATAATATGATTTTTTTTAAACCTAAACTGTTAGGCCCTATTAGGGAAATGGTACAAGCTGCCTTGCAAGCACCTGTCCATTTGCACACAGATGCATATCTGCAGTAGTGTGCCTGGTTGTAAAGTACTTTTAATAGGGTATGCAGGAATCAATGGATTCCATTACATACTGCTGGTCCTTGCTGCAGCTAGCCTGCTTCTTTTTTATAGCACCAAATTAAATGAGGAAGAAAATGCCTAGGAAAATGCTGTGACCCCTATGCTGACTAAGACTTTGAGAATAATGGCTCCAGAATTATAAGTCATGTTTAACTTACAGAGCTAATTCATATTACCATAATAAAAGCATCAAACCTGGCAGATTTATATGTATCCCTTTAACTACAACAGACTCATGGAACTCATCCACCCCCTGTTCCTGATTGATATTTTCAGCTTTCAAATGCTGTGCAGAATTTTTGTTGCAGGAAACCATGGAAGCTGCTTTAGAGTTTTTGTTTTTATCCTGCTAAACACACAACACAGCAATCCTTTCAAAGGCACGGCCCATTCTAGAGAAGCATTAGTGCCAGATTATTGCTTCAGTTCATTGGCATTCATCAGCTTCTAGAGAACGGACACTTAAAGGGTGACAGAACACTAAAACCACTTATTTTAGATGAGAACTGATACATTTAGTTACTGATTGATCCTGGTCCAAATTTTGACATTTAACTGCAGTCAGCGCAAAACAGCATAAACCCAAAGGATCTGGCTCAAAAGTGTCTCTAGTGGTAAAACGTTAGGAACTGCAGTCCAGTCTGTCATTGGCATATGGGAGAAGAAGGGACTAAAATTAGTTTACCAGGCTCCAGGGGTCAATATTGCCATTAGTTAACAGCTCCTGCCAAACCAAAACCACTGGGCCTCATCTTCCAGTAGCCTCAGGTAAACCACAGGCATCAGTCAAAGTGCCACTGTAGTATGTGCAATGTCTTTCAACAACTGCAGCTAACCTTGGGGCTGGGTCAAAAATCTGTCACTATCTAATTCAGTGTTTGATCTATACACTCTTTTATTACACAAATTTAACGGCTAAATCGCACATACAATGTGTGCCATAATACAATACAGTATCTGTGTTTGCTTCAGAAGCTCACGTTACAACGAGGTATTAATACAAAACATAAAAGTACGTAGGCAATTGTGGACCCAAAGAGGTTAGTGGTTTGTTCATTATTCATGACAGGTTCAGCTGCAAAGGAAATAAATCACATTTACTGTACTGCTTCCATTGCTTAGTGCTAATTGGAAATGAGCAGTTCTAAAATATATATATTTTTAAAGTCAGTTGCTTTAAGCCAAATTAAAGTAGAAATGTAGAGTGGAAAAAATCCAAATTAATAAAATTGGAGTTTTGGCTTTCATGCTGTGACACTAATCCCTTAAATATAATTTGTTTTGTATTTATTGTACACGGGGATGACGAGAACACCTCTGTTGTACAACCAGGAGAAGCAACATGCCATCTTTATTTCTCCATTCTGATGGTCCCATGAAGCCAGTTGCAATGTGCCTGAAGCCCAGCCCACATACATAAATTTTCTTTAACCCGGTGGTCAACCTTTGAATGGGTCCAGGTGACATTTTTTGAAAGGGATAGGATTGCAATGACCAATTTGACATTAAAGAAGATAAAAGGGATTAATTAAATCTTACTATTCAGTCTGTCTTTCTTTAATGTCCCTGTTACGTTGTTTATCTCTTAATGCCTTGCAGCTGTGGAACAAAGCTCATCTTCAGAGAGGTTTGCAGAAGAAAGAATAACCAGAATCTGAAAACTAATGCAATTGATGAGAATATTAGTACGTGCAATATTCACACAGTAACACTATCATAGCTGGAAAGCAGCTGTATATAGCCATGCAGAACACCAATTACCATGGGAATTTTATTTAGTTAGCTAAATATTGCTTTAAGTCTTTATATTCCCAGCTTTGTTGAGCAAAAACGAAATGTATGTACTGTATATGCTGTATATGTACACACAAACACAAACGGACACACACACACATACACAAGTGAATAGTTCTGTCAAGACAACTGACATATTGAATGTTGTTATGAGTATAATGATGATGAATTTAAGTATAATGAATTATTCAATTATTTAGATTTTGCACTGAATGGATCTGCTCTAGGTATTTTTAGTGCACTCACCAGCGTGCACTACCTATCAAACAGGGAGCACGACACATCACCCCTACTAAACAGGAGATATACCAAAACCCCCAAAACAGCAGATCATCCAAGCTTCCTGAAAGATCAGGAGGTGCTTTGCTGTACACATAGTTTACTATCACATAATGTTAGAATGGCCAATGTCTGATCCAGGATCACAACTGATATCCCTCCCTGCTGGTTGTGATCCTGGATAAGACATTGGCCATTCTAACATTATGTGATAGTAAACTATGTGTACAGCAGAGCACCTGCTATTTCTTGAAGATCAGGACATCCAAATCAATACCCCAGTCAACCTCTGGACAGCATCCGTATGACACAGGGATCAAAAAGGACATACTATTTTTTATGGAGTCAGTGCCCAGCAACTACCTGAATTTTCTTTAGCAGCAGCACCAGGTGCAAATGTTAGCAGCGCACATAAGCATATTTAGATGCCCATCATCTTTTGAACTTGATTAATGATCTTGGTATTGAGCCTAGTGTAGCATTCAAAACCAGCCGATGACCACAGCCTACGACTTTAGAAGCTGCCAAAGTAGCTGGCTGCACAATTCTGAAGGAGGAGCAGTGTAGCAGTCAGGAGGGCTGCTGCTGCGTAACATGTAACATCACCGGTGCCAAGATTGTGCTCAACTGAGACATTCATTGCTCCTGCAACCTATGAGTGGAAACAACAAACTCCATGTTTTATCTTTATTAGTACACGATTTGAGTTTCTAAGTGGCACTATTGTCACGTAGCTAGACCATTTAACAAGCAACCCATCACCCTGTTTCACCTGCAACTATACCTACCCTTGCGTGACACCATGGACAAGAGCGTCTAGCTGTGAGTTGATAAAAACATGTTTTGACCACCGAACATTTGTATTCCGTCATAGCAATAAAGCCAACAATAAGCCGAACGTATACCAAAAGAGCTGCGAAAAGCCCTGCTCACTCAAATGCAAAATAAACAAGTGAAATTCTTGTGTAATTATACCACGTCATTCTACTGTGAATATCTAATAGTAAATATTAAATAAATATACAATCCTACCATTGGTTTTATGAATGGAGATGTCCCTTTCAAGATTCAGTGGTCATTTACTGTCTTGGACAATCTGTTTGAGAAATACACACCCCTTTATAATGCTAGTACACCTTCTGAAACTCCCACGCGTGAAACCCGGCATGCTGTTCAAACCTGTCTCCTGCATTCCAGTTAATTCTGGTTTCAACTCTTTTATCCAATATAGGACATTATAACCTTCACAACGGTGTTTGCAATGTATTATTGGACAATACATTACAGCCGGGCGTAATAGCATTTCTAGTTTTATTAGTTTAGTTTTACGCAAACAACTTAGAATGTACATAGAAGGGGAAATTGTTGTTTTCCTTCTACTTTCACAAGTTTTTACCGATTTACTAACTTGTCATTCTATCTGAGAATATGCCTATGAACATGACAGAGATTTTCCTCCTTGATATGTAAGTATTGCTGCTTGTGATATTTCAAATATGTATGTTAGTTTTTGCACTCTGCCACAGTGTTTGATGTTGTTATTTTCGCATTTTGAGTGCATTTTACATACTGTAGTGTAAGTGTTCATAGGTGGCTCAGTCATGTTTTATGTTTGATTTGGTCACTAGCATTTCACATTTCCTCTTTAATTTTCAGCCTTTGAAATACATTTTGTGGAGTTCAGTGGATTTTTTTGCGAAAGTATTTTATGTGAAAACACTTGGGCTGCGGTCCAATCCATTAAAGGTCTGCTCCAGAGAGGAGGCTTTTTCCCTGCAAGTGGTACTCTTTAATAGCAATTGTGGGATAAGAATAATACACTGGGGCTATGGATATATTGGTTATCTTCATACTTCATAATGTCGTTCTAAGCAAAATGCCTCCTGAAGTCTCGCATCAGAAACTGGGATTTACAAGGAGAAGACATACAGTACGTATGAAATCTCTGAATTTCAATTGGTTTAATTCTCTGCCTCGCTCCACCTACTACCTCCCACTCCATTTCAATGATGTCAACAGCAACAGGTGGCTGTAGCGAGTCTGAGCCGAACAGATTGGCGCCTTGAATTGAATTTAGCTTAGCACTAGGTAGATAATCAGTTAGCTAGCAGATCAACTGAGATCAACATGTCACGGAAGAAGCATTGTGTAATGCCAGCATGCACAGCCGAAAATGTGTGTTTGCACAAAATCCCAAAGAATGATAATATTTAATGGCAATGGTTATCTTACATCTCCTGCAGCAGTGGGAAAGCAAATGTAACGTTTGTGTTTCCACTCCGTCACACGTTTCCCTGTGTTTTCGGTAATTTCCTGCTATTTCCTTCTTTCAGTACTAAGGATTACTAATTTACTAACTTCATAGAATTAAGTTTTACTAATCTACTAATGACTAACTTCCTTGTAGTGTTTGGAGATACTAATCTACTAATTATCTAACGTCATCTTCTCTATTCGCTACAGCTGTCTCTCCTTTCCGCCTTTGTTGTCATTATTCTCTTTCCTGATTTCCTCGTTAACTCTTCTACTCGCTACAGCTGATTCTCGTTTCCGCTTTCCTGCTCTCTCTAATTTGTTGCATCTATCTGTGAGTGTATTTAAACCCTGTCTTCGCCTTGTGTTCAGTGTGAGGGGTTTCTATTTTCTTCTCATTGTTTTGATTCCACGTTTTGACCTTGTTTGTTTATGACCACGTCTTCTGCCAGTTCTATTCCTGACCTTGTTTTGTTTTCTCGACTATGAGTTTGCCCTAGCGTATATCTGTACCTTTCCCTTTGCGGATTGCCTACCTGTTATGAACTCTGTTCTCCTACTGATTACGAGCCTGCCTGTCGTTTTCAGTACCATGCCTCTGCTGACCGATATCCTGGATTTCGACCCTTGTCTGGACTTTATCCACGAGCCTTGCTTTCTGATTTTTGTACTTTGCATTTACGGATTGCCTGACTGTGTTTTTGACCTTTGCATTGAACCAACTACGAACTGCCTAACGCTCTGTACCGTGCTATTGTGTGTAATTAAAATCTACTTTGGTCTGGCTTCAAGTCCTGCCTTTTTGGGTTCTACATCTGTGCCTGGTCGTCACAGCAAATGCATTCGACCTGGATTACGTGTGGCTATGCAGCCATTTTTTTTCATTTTTTTTTAATTTTTTCGAATGCAGGAGAGTATTCACTCAGCTTTGCAACCAAACTTAATCTAAAAGAAGGTTCTGTACCTTCTATAACAATGACCCAGGTAAGTGTCTTTCAACTATATAGCTAACTTGCTATTTTATGTCATTATTGCATTTCTGTCGTTTATATGTATTGATTAGGATTATGCTGTCAATTGTATTTTTGGTAACTAACCTAATTAACCATTTCTAAAGCACTTTTCCAGATGACATCACTAAGCCCAGTTTTCTTAACTCATTTTCCATACACTGCCTTTTTCCTATGGTTATTTGCCAGGCCTTAAACCTACCTAGTTTTTCATGTACCAGTAATAACTTTTGTACATATTTTTTTCATGTACAGCTTCACAGGCTACTGTTATGATGAACTATTGGAACTCAACCAGTTCCCATGCAGAAGAGATATGGTGAAATCATAGGCCTACAGCTGAACTTCAACACCTGTAAAAGATGTTTTGTCAACACCTCCTACTAAGCGGGCATGGATATCCTTTGAAGGCACTTTAGAGTCTGAGGATGCTATAGCACAGCCAGATGACTCAACATACAATCCAAGTGTTTCAAACCTGGACGATAACACAGTGGCTGCATTCGAATAGTCAAATTTGAGCAAGGAAGGAGCCTTTAGATCGCATGAACCGGAAATAGTTTCTGGGCAGCCATGCTAAGGACCGTTTGAATTTCTTATATTGAGAAGGAAAGGAGCTTCACACTTCCTTTTATCTGTCCTTTAACAAAGGATGCTCTGGACTATCCTTTTCAAAAGGAAGGTAGTATTTGCGCCCCACAATGCAATGCTGCCAATGTTTTCATAAGCATCGGAGTTTTCCGGAACCTACCGAATTCAAACAAGGCAACCATCTGCCAGAAATCTAAATGTGAATAGCTAGTATTGTTGGTTAGTATTGGCTTATAACAGAAAGTAAACCAATAATGAGACAATCAGACAATACACCAAATTTATTAAGACGCTAAATTTCGCAGAGATAAAACAAACGGTTCAAGTGAAATGCACATGGCAATGATGCGCCTTTTGTTGTAATTTTTCGTGAAGTTGTAGTTCGCTATCAAGTCAATACGACTGGACGTCGCACAATGACGCAAGGTAGAGAAGGAGGTTCAAATTCCACAGTTACTCTAGATTCCTTGTGAATCTCTTCTTCCAACTTTTCCTTGAACCCCATGACGTTTTTCTGGCGAGGTCAAGGAAAAGTTGAAAGGAAAAAGGAGCTATTTTTTTGACTATTTGAATGCAGCCAGTGATAGGGTTAGTTGTCATGTCCCGTGCCTCCACGTCTTAGTCTATTTCTGGTTTTTTCCGTTTATGTATTTTCTGTATTGGTAGTCCGTTCCGTGTTTTCCCTTTCTCCCCATTTCGTGTCTCCGCTTCCCCACACCTGAATTGTTTCGTCTCACCTGTTCCTTGTCTCGTCATTAATCTAGTCTCCCGTTTCTTTGTTCTGTGCCAGATCGTCTTGTGCCCTGCCTCTGTGCTTGTTTATAATTCTTTCCTGCGTTTATTCATGCCTACTCCTCGTGCCTGTTCCTGTCCAGGCCTGCTCCAGCCCGTCTGCCCTTCCCTGTCCTAGCCCTGCTCCTGCCCTTCGCCCTCCTGTTCCCCAGCTCTTTTAGGAACATGTGTTTGTCAGTAACAGAAATGTGTAACAAAAAACTAACTTGTATCGCACTCTGTATCCAGGGAAGCACAGAAAGTACCAAAATATATTGTTTGAGGATTGCCTTCTTGAACGGTATGTATTGACTATTCACCAAAAAAGCACCAATTATGATTATCTGAGTCACAAAAAATTATGTATTGACTGTACCATGCTAATGAACAATAGCAGGGTAGTGTCAAATAGCAATTGTTTTCTCTATCTTTTTCAGGCACAAAAGCTCCGTACAAGGTGGAGAAACTCATGCTGAGCCAACCAATCACATGTAATGCTGCCCTCAGAAGACATTTCAATAAATATAATAGCGACCTGAGACCTGACCTGTGCGAGACAAGATATCTGGCCTCTGTGAGGACTGCCTGCCAGTCTACTGCTGTGGATGAATGTTTTACACAGTTCTCATCTCTCCCTGATTTACACACAAGAATTGTAGTTGTCAACCAAAGCAGCACAGCTCCTGACTGAACTCCACATTGTTGCCTGTGACCTCCATCCTGCTGACCTCCGTCCCCATCTGCCAGTTGCTATACCTCCACTTGTCACTGTCTTTGTTGCCCACTTGCTGACAACCTTCTTTTTATAAATGTAAAGGACATATACTTTATACACCCTTTGGTCTTGCGTGACTTTAAACTACGATATAAAATACCATACAGAATAAGAATGAATAGGAAAGGGGATCTTTGTGCTGTTAATATACTTACAGGTGGACTCCTCTGATCGGCAAACGTCCATAATCAGCTCTGTACATGTTCAGTGCATTTTGCAGGGAGTACATGTTCAGGCACACTGGGCAGGATGTTGGGTCATGCATGCACCCTTTTAACCTCACCACCACAATGAACAAAAGCTTTCATAGGCTAGTTTGTGTCATGCCACATCCTCATTTTGTGCAGTGTCTTCAACATAAATGTATTTATGTTACTGCTCTATCAATAAAAATCAACATGGAATTCATTGAAGCAAAATCACTATCCTCATTGGTTAGGATAGGCTTTCATGAAAAAAGGACAAGTTGAGATGTACTTTGGTTTCATATTTATTACAGAAATGCAGTGTAACAGAATGTGAAGTAATATCATACACCACAAGAACATACAAAGATGTACAAGTGCAAATTGAAATGTTATCCCTGAAAATCTCAAAATGTAACACCAGGTGACACGCCTTCTCAGTCTCCTGGCAGCATCTGTTCTCCACCTCTATGGGCATTCTCTGGTACGCCTGAAACATTATGTTGGTTATAACCTAGTTAAATTTGGCAAATTTTATAGAAGGCCAATAGCTATAACATGGCTAGCTGCCGTTTGCTAGAATATATCTATTAGATAGCAACAGTACCAACAAACCCACATCTTGTAGCCTAGCACAGTGGCTAAAATACGGTTTTAGCCAACGTTAGCCAGCTAATTACTACAGCAGTAAATGCATAATCATTACTAATTTCGTAAAATATGGAAACTTACCATTCATCAACATCCTGCAAAGCTCAATTTTGAGGTTCATCAACTTCAGGGATGCACTCTGGGTCCGATTCTGGGTCGTTTTGATATGGATGGATACCCGCCATATTTCACCAACACAAGGGCCGTGTCCGAATCAGCACACTTGCCTACTGAGTATGCCAGTCGAGTATACTTTTTTTTAACGTGACAATTCTGAAAATTGAGTGTTAATATCCCTGGATGATATACTTATAACCGGGTTTTCGCTGATAATATTACGGATATTTTTTGCATACTGCACATCACTAAACACTGCAGTGAACAGTATGTGCTAGTACACAGGACGCATTAGATAGGGCTCTAATTCGGACATATGCTGTGTTCAAATGATCTTGAAAGTCTGAATATTTCCAACTTCGGAGAAGAAAAAACTATTTGAACATGACAAAAAAACGCTTTGAACGTACATACAAATATAAGATCTCTTTAAAAAGTTTTTTATTGCACAACTGAAAATGTGATTAAATGAGGAAATACCATTGATTTAGCGGTTCGAAAAAATCACTTTAACCCTCATATTACGTTGACATTTTGTGACCCTTTTTCTTTTTTGTTGGTCAAATTGACCCCAAAAGTTTAAACTGACAAAAAACTATTGTAATAGAAATATTTTGACACTTTCTCTGTCACCTTTTGTCTGTCACCCAATTACCTAGCCTTTTATCCTTAAATATTAAAAATCTCTGATGAAAAGAAAAGATCTAATTTTAGAGCCTGAGGTAAGTAGAGGTCGTTTCTCCAGTGATCCATCCACATCTACTGCATATCTGGCAGCAGAGTGGTGGTTTGAGGCTTGTTTGATACCTCAGACCCTTGATGACTTACAGCCATTTAGTGAACTATGGGCCTGATTTACTAAGACCTTTAGCACACGCAAAACCAATAACATGACCAATGATTGGTCATGGTATTGGTTTTGTACCAACCATTGGTCATGTTATTGGTTTTGCTTGTGCTAAAAGGTTTTGCACCTGCTAAAGGTTATAGTGAAGTAGGCCCTATGTGTTCCATACTGTTCCAGCGTAATTTACAACTTAATCTAGCCCCCCCCCCCCCCCCCAATTCTCATAAAGATCCACTCACATGCAGAGAGGTCCTAGTATCGCTTGTAAGAATACCTTAAAATAAGATATCAAGAGTCTTTTGATGTTGTTGGGTCACAGACATCAGCCAGTCATGGCAAAGGATATGCAACCAAATATTAAATATGATGACTTTATTCAAGTTTATGTTCATTTGTCCAATTATGTTTGGTCCCCTAAAATGGGGGAGGGGCTATGTATAAAAAGGGCTACAATTGCTACACAGTTCACCCAATATGGATGTAAACACCCTCACATTAAAGCAGAGGATTTCTCTATTCCCAAAATAATTGAAAAGATCACAAACCAAATGCAATGCAGTCTGATTCAATCCATGCACAACAAATCAAAAAGATTACTTTAACTTAAAGAACCCTGCAGTTTCTCTCTGAACTGAATGAGTCCCGTGGGATCAAAGCATGGTCCTCTGATCCATAGATAAAAGGCCACCCCATAACAAGAGCATTAAATCCACAGCACTGTATAATGCACCATCTATAAGTAATGTGTGTGTGTGTGTGTGTGCACACAGTTGTGTATTCATGGATGTGGGGTAGAGAGCGATAAAGATTTGTTTTGTGGTACGGCAGATGCTACCAAATGATCAATATATCATTCCATTCAGTACAGATATATGTCAAAGAGTGTAATGAGAAAAAGGCCGCAATTACAGAAAGCTATATAAAACAGCCACTGACTCACATATTTTGGTGAATCTGAGAGACAGCCAAGGATAAAATAGGACCCAATAGACTGTTCCAATCACCTGCTGTGCACACCAATACATTTTTCTGCAGAACACAGTCACTTCACATAACACAAATCTTAAAAAATATGCTTATTTGAATAAGCGCTGGGCTGAAGCTGTTACTTTTGCTAATTAGATAGAACAGCACCAAGTGGTGAAATAGGCCTTTTGAACTGTGAAACTATGCTCTAGAGACAATTACATTAGCACTGTGTGAATCTATGCTCTAGAGACAATTACATCAGCACTAGAAGATGTACGCTACAGCCAAGGACATCAGCGCTAATTTCAGATGCAAAAGATGCACTTAGTGCCCATTTCTCATCTTTCGGGCATGGCTTCTGCAATTGGCACCGGTGTCCTCATGTACAGTCTATACCTATATGCCACCTGCACAGCAACATACAACAGTCTTTTCATGGTAGTTTATAGATATAGTTTTGAAGGTATTTTGTAAGAATTTACATTTCAGTGTATTTTTGACCATCTTTGATAGCTGGAAATTGGGATATTTCTCAGAGGATAGGCAATATCAATCAGGGGCCTCATATTTAAAAATGTTCTTGGATTTAAACTTAATCTTAAAATCATTTCCCAAGTTGTGCTTATGCTTGATTTATAAAAAATAACTATCCTTTGCATGCAATGACGGCTTGAAGTCTGTGACCCATCAACATCACCAATGTGATGTTTTCTCTTCAGCATATGAAACTCCTGTTCAAATCGGGTGACTGACTTGGCCAGTCAAGAATTTTCCAATTTTCTCACATTGAATAAATGAGAAAAATCCAACCTTTAATTGAAATAAATTTATTATGAGAAAAAACAATCCCTCATCAAGAAATAATTATTTTTAACAAAACCATGTGTGCCGTTATTGGAACCCCTGCATTTATATATAGAATAAAGTAATAATGTTTAATATTTGGTCACCTATCCTTTGCATGCCATGACTTCCTGATGTCTGTGACCCAACAACACCAAAAGTCTTGATATCTTATTTTTCTGGTACTCTTACGAGCAATACTATAACGACTCTGCATTTGAATGGATCTCTATGGGAATTGGGGGGTGGGACTAGATTTAGCTGTAAATTATGCTGGAACAGTATGGAATACATGGTTGGTAAAATGGCTGTAAGTCATCAAGGGTCTGAGGTATCAAACGAGCCTCAAACCATCACTCTGCTGCCAGATATGCAGTAGATATGGATGGATCACTTTCTCATAATACATTTACTTCAATTAAAGGTTGGCTTTTTCTCATTTTTTCAGTGTGACATTAAGCTAATTCACCAAATGGTGAATTTTTTATAACCCTTTTTACTTTACCAAGGGTGCCAATACTAGTGGAGGGCACTGTAAGTAATATAAAGCAAGCTACCTTCTTAAATACACTTGACTCTTGTTTAAAAAAAAAATCCCTTCTTGTCCATTTTCTTTTTTGTGTGTGCCATGGTGGTTTGGTCGTATGCAAACCTAGAATTAAATGATAACTTAGCTGATGACTGACAGACCTTTAATAATTATCTAGTGCTAGTTCTGCACCAAACTAGCTCACAAACTTTAGCCGGCTAGTAGATTCTGACCAAGAAGAATATTTGTCAAAATGCTCATTGATTCTCTCTAACCAGCAAGAAAACTAACGAACTTAAAAAATTACTATCAAACAATGTAACAACACTGTCTATTTGAGGTTTTGAGGTTTATTGACTCAAACTCTGACTCAAAATACCCTCTCCTGGCTACTGAGTATTGAGTTCATCAATGGGATCTGTTCGTACTGCTAAAGCAATCACTTTTTCCCTCTGAGACAGCGGATTCCAAGCCCAATCAGTTTCGCTGTTTTTTTTGTACATGTTTTTGAATTGATATTATTTCTCATACACAGATTACTTATATCCCTGGATTCACTGATTGGATGAGAGCTGATTCACTGATTATTCCGGTCGCAATCAGATAAAGAGTGAAGGCTTGTTAAAAACTCGAAATAATGCAGTCAGTAGAGTGCAGACCAAGGCACAACAATATCCCATTGCTTGAATGTACACAGACAATTTTGCATCAGTAGAACTAACAGGTCAGGAGATGAGGTCATTTGAAAATTGAAAATTTGACCTGATGGTGGTGCAAGAGGAAATGTCATGGGGTCACCAAAATCAATAAGTTCTTCCTCTTGGGAATATGAATAGACATAGGAAATGTCATGGCTATCCTCTCATGATTTTTGGAGATATGTGTGGCCTGATGCTGGCACTAAAGGAAAGGCCATGGCATAACAAAAATCAGTAGGGTTTTTCCACTTTGGAACATGAATGTGCACAGAAAATATCATGGCAATCAGGTCATTAGTTTTCCAGATATCTCACAAACAGATGGATGTCATTACATGACCTTCTTGGTAGAGGTAATACCCTCTAAGACTAGGGGCCCTATCTTGGCGCTTAGTCTAAGAGCATGGCGCTAAGTCCATTTAGGGCGTGTCCAAGTACACTTTTGCTATTTTAACGGCGTGTTTTTTGGGCGCTAAGCACGGCGCAAGGTGCAACTGGGCTGAACCTAGTCTCTTCATTAATTATAGGTGTGTCTTGGGCGTGACATGCAATAAACCAATCAAAATGTCATATCCCATTCCCTTTAAAAGCCTGCTTTTCCACCTTGGCGGATTGCTTATGATGGCGAAACAGACATGCTCGTGCGTGTTTAGTGCAAGGAATAGGCTATATGGATCAGTAGCAGTAGTAGTATTATGAGTTCCCGGTAATTCCTGACAGTGCTGTTTACAAAATATATGCTGTTAAATTTCATTAAAAGCACCTGCAACAGCTGAGAATAAGCGACCAATTGCTTCCTTCTCACCTTAGAAAACGCCAAATTAGCCTGCTTGTTTAACGAATTTCGTTTGATTATGCAATGAACTCATGTTCAAGCTTCATCCGAAGTTCATTAGGCTACCTGCATTCTAATTTAGATTAATAACATAACTAACGTTATTTTGCCTT
Source organism: Synaphobranchus kaupii (assembly GCA_029718625.1). Taxonomy (NCBI): domain Eukaryota; kingdom Metazoa; phylum Chordata; class Actinopteri; order Anguilliformes; family Synaphobranchidae; genus Synaphobranchus; species Synaphobranchus kaupii. The sequence goes on from CM056381.1 coordinate 56,818,764, forward strand.
AATGATGACACTAAATACAACAAATCTGTCAGGTTGGCAACCCATAGGTTCAGCATATTTTCCCTTGTTTTATAATGTCCTGCTTATGGAAATGTGACCAACCTGTTTTACTGGTAGCGTAATACTTTAAAACGATTCACTTTCCCAGGAAGACCGTGAAAAGTGCGATGTACAGCAGGGGAAACAGACCTGCTCTTGTAAAGCGAACATGCAGATAATGGAATAAAAATTAATTGTAAATTAATTGTGTAACAATTCATTTCTAATTAGACACTTAGTTCTCTTTAAAATATTTTGTTCAGTTATGGAATAACAGGTGAAATCAGTGGGGTTTTAATAAGGTGAGGGTATGGAAACCTTGTCACTGTAATTTAAAAAATATGAAGGACGAAGAATAGCTAAGGTTAGGCTACAATTCAGTTAGCATGATGACATCTATCTCCTTTTTTTAACCATAGTCTATCGAAAAAACATTATGCACAGCGAGTCCGCTGTAGTCTAGGCTATTTGAAAAACAATAAAAGCAATATTCACTGGACAAGGTTTTGAACTTTTTTCAGTCACAAACCATTCTATTTAGCCTACTTACAGGCTGTATTCCTAGATAAACAGAGCTGTATTGTAATGACATCTGAAGTGCATTTTCAGAACGCAAATGTCCGTCTATTGCCGTGCGCGAGTTTTCCATTGAATGACAATTCACGCATTAGGTGTAAATGACAATTCGTGCATTAGGCTTGATATAGGTGTTATCAGCTGCTTTTTAATGGATAGCCATTGTCCCGTACCATCGCACATCGCCTGTATGTTGATGGAGTGGGCTGAAAGCAATTTAATGTGCATGGCATTCCCCTTCGCTGAGGGAAAGGTAGGCTATGGACCCTTTTATTATTATGTATTTTTTGATATAGGCTACACAATAATACTATTTCACATTGTAATCTTGATATTTTAATCATGCTTGTGCGCGCCCCTGTGTGTAACAGACAGGATGGTACGCGCATTGTGCACACGCCTTTGTAGACGCACTTATATGCGCCGTTAAAATAACATGTATACAACTGCGACATGACTTTAGACCAGGTCTGTGGTGGTTCTAGCGCAAGCGCTTTCTGCTGGTTCAAGATAGCAATACGCCAAAAATAATCCTGGCCACTCCTCATCTTAAGACCAACACGCCCAAACGGCGCAAGAGTACATGCTAGTTAAGCGGCGTGAGCGTTAGGCGTTATAATGCGCCTACCGCCGGGTGTAAGATAGCAAAGACACTTGCGTTTGGGTTAGCGCCGCTTTGCGCCGGGTGTAAGATAGGGCCCTAGGTGTGAATCCCATTATGCTCAAGTCAGTCATAAATACAGCAGTTCACATTCACAATTGGCTACATGGGAAGTTTCTGAATGAGCATGAGACCATCATAGCATTTACTCAGAAGCAATACAATTCCCCTAACAGAGATTACTGTACAGAGTTATTACCTGGCTGCAAATAAGGTAGACACTTTGAGTATGTGCTTTAATTCCAGATTATTGATATTGATTTTAAGATGCAGAATAATGCACAACCACTGTTTTAGAGTCACATCACACAAAACAAATTTCATGCAACATAAGTTGAATACCATAATTAAGAGCAATATGATCACATGTTGTTTTTTTGTAAAATGATATGATTTGCAAGCAATTATGAAATTCATGCAGAATCTAAGCAATTATAACATAATTACATTAGCCAATTTTTTGTTACAGTTTTAACCTTCCCACACTGGTGGATTTAATGGTAACAAGATATTTTAGTCTTCTGTCATGGGTAATGGCTGCCTCTGTTGTTTCTGCGGTTGTTTTCCGATTTGGCTGTGATGCATGGTGAAGTGGTGTGATTTTTGAGTTCGAGGAGTTGCGGGATGGAGTATTTCAGCGTCATGCCAGATTCGGAAAATGATAGCCTGGAAACGCTCACTGGTAGCCACAAACTTGTTAACCAGAGATGGAGAAGTGGCAGACACGACAGGATAGCCCACAGCATGGCAGGAGATCGGGGCTGAATGGGAGAGTTGTGCTGATCGTTGGAGGAAACGGCGAACTGCAGGAGTGCAGGGAATCAAGGTAGGAGAGAGAGAGGAGGCAGTCTGGTCGACAAACAGCGAGAAGCTAGCTGCAAGCTAATAGCTGCTAACCACTAGCTAACTGAAGTGGCAACTCGCTGCCAGCTAACCGTAGAGGCAGCGGTCACAGCCAACAAGGGCTAACCGCAACAGGAACAGCTGTAGGGCTGTCCGGGGGAGACCTCACAGTAGCAGTGATGTCGCTGGGCAGAGACGGGAGTATGCGGCCCGCTGAACAGCAGGGAGCTGACTGCCAGTTACTGGCTGCTGGCTAGCTTGAAGGCTGCCAGCTAACCAGCTAACTAGAGGGAGAGCGGTCACAGCCAACAAGGGCTAACCGCGTCGGGACAGCTGAGGGGTTGTCTAGTAGCAGTAGTAGCATTGGGCAGTGGTAGAAGGGAGGATCCAGTAATCCGCAGCAAGGTCCAGAACTTTGCAGGGACGGGTGCAGGTAAAACAGTTCGTACATGTAAGCCGGTGTTGCAGGAAAGTGCCATCCAATGTGTTAGAAAAGATGTAACAGAATAGCAATCCAGTGGTATCCAGGCGGGAGACAAAAACATGTACAAAGAAACTAGAAAGTAACGTTAGTTAAAATCGAAACAGTAGAGCTTGCTGGAGGGCAAGAAAGCAACTAATCTAAACTCATCTAAACTCAGATGGTGAAGCGGCGAACAAACAACGCCAGCGTCCTCTTCACCCGGAATTTGCGTCCAACAACATTATCCATTCAATAGTTACATACATCCAGTCACAAACATGTTGCAGTTGCTGACTAATAAGCTATGCCCATGTTACAGCCTTGACTTGAATTAAAGTCTGTTAAATAGGTTCCTCCGTTGGATTGCACACTCACAATGAAAGGAGAAAGCCGGTCACCCAATCCTGTGGTTGCAGTTCATAGGACCACCTCATCTTGGGTCCCTGGAACTGGTTTATTTCGCCGTCAGGGTTGTAGTTCGTAGGGGTGGATAATGAAACCCGTCGCAATATTTCTCCCAAACTATGCAGCGTGATCCTACTGCAGACCGCTTGCCTCTTTGGGGGACTCACCGGCGGTGCTGTGGCTACGTGGTCCGCTTGGTGGTTCTTCTTCACCATCAGGTGCTCGCGTTGCCTCCTTGCGTCTCGTCTCCGGTCCTCCGTGGCCAATAGCTTGTGGAGCGAGGGCTCTTCCCCGGGCGTGCAGGCCGCGGGGCCGAGAGACGAGACAGTGAAGGCCCTGGCGAGTTGACGGACAACTGGACCGGAAGAACTGCCGGAAGAACTTGGAGAAGGAGCGACTGCGGTGCCCCTTTTATATTGCCAGTCGCGCATTTCCCCTGCGCAGTTTCACATTACAGTGCGGACGGAAATCACAACTGGTACAACGTCCTATGTCACTTCTAACATGGAGGAGGAGCCTCCTGTGGACTGTATGGAATTGTAGTTCCGGTTGTCCCTACAGTTTTAAATTATTTTTTTTTAATGAAAGCACGCTCCCAGATCAGTGACCCCAGCATTATTACATCTGATGGAACACCAATTGAAAGAGTCTCTTCTTATAAATACCTGGGCTGTGTCCGAATCAGAGCCCTATCTACTGTGCCCTGTCTCCTGCATACAGCGCACTGGCAGAAGTGTGCTGTTTAATGTGCACTGTTTAGCAGTCCGCGAAAAATACCCGCCATACTATTTTCCAACCGCACTGTGGAAGTATCGTAAGCAGGTCATAAGGCGTCCCACCAGTGTTGCCATGTCCACGGTTTTACAGCTAAATTGGGATACTTTCAAAGTGCAGTCACGGGTAAAAATGAAAACTCGCAAAGCATGCACTTATTTTAAAAAGTAAAAACATGATGATTTCTATTTAAAATACATTGGTTTCGGTAAAAAATAGCTTATAATTTGGTCTAGTTTTGGGTCGCCATTTGGCTGGAAAGTCTTACAAGATCTGGCAACCCTGTGCCCCACTCTTGCGCTGCCATGTCACGTGTTGTTTTTGTTGTATTTGAAGGAAAACGTCAGCGAAGCTAACCCTTATTTTTTTTAAAACGAAGCTTCACATCATAGTTATGTGACCAAAATGTTTGTGTACTTCTTGAAAAGTGTGCTCCCGAATGTACTCAACGAAACCCCGGAAGTAACATCCGGGTGTTTGAAGTATACTGCAATTTCAAAAATGTTCACGTACTCTACGACTTTCTCGCCCAATCTACTCACCAAGGCTACTCTACAGTGTGGAAGAGTGCTGATTCGGACACGGCCCTGGTCATATGGCTTGACGACAAGCGAACGTTTAAAATGCACGTGGACTCAATTTGTAAAAAGCTAAAGGTGAAGTTGGGGTTTTTTTTCGTAATAAGAGTTGTTTTTCTTTTGCAGAAAAAATGAACTTGTGCATGCCACCTTTTTATCAGTTATTCATTATGGTGAAATATTGTATATGCACACAGCATCTCCTGTATTACACAATCTGGATTCAGTCTATCATGCAGCATTACGCTTTATCACAAATGCGAGATCACTCACTCACCATTGTGTTTTATATCAACTTGCAGGCTGGACTTCCCTGTCCCTTTGTAGACAAAACCACTGCTACATTTTTATATACAAGGCCATACTAGGCAAACTTCCTCTCTACCTATGTAGGTTTCTAAAAGTCAATCTGTGCACCTATCAATTGCGTTCCACCCAATGGTCCCTATGGCAGACACAGAACAAGGAAAAACTGCATTTTCTTATTTTGCACCATGGTCATGGAAAAATAAGCAAAATCTCCTGAAATTGGAAACTTTAATCACATTTACTAAGCACTGTTGTTGAAAAATGCAATAGTTTCAATTAGGCATGTTTCTGGTTATTGTATACTGTGTTTGTATTGTATATATGTGTCATTCTGATTTTAAGTTGCTGTATGGACTGTAAAGTGTGAGGGAGGGGAAGCGGTCGGAGAGCCAGATGCGACCGTAAGGGGATCCATAAATTACCCACAACGGGATTAACCACTAGTAGGGGGAATGGAAAGAGGAAATGCTGACAGAGCAGGAGAAAACAAAAGGGGGAATAAGCCCCGGCGTGTCTGCCAAACAAAAAGCAACCCGGAAAAGCAGGCGATAAAGCTCGAGCAGAGAAGGACGAATGGAGAAAAGAGAAAAAAAAAAAGTCTGCAAAAGTCACTTATTAAATCCGGGTCCAAGATGTTCCTAGAAAGAACCCAGCAGCGCCGTTGGCGAGCCTCTTTTGATTAGCCACGGCGTACACAAGCGAAGCTCAAACTCTTCTCCAAGTGCCCCGACAATGTCGAATAAAGAATTTGGCGGACGGCACCCCTACGGTCCTCTCCAGCTCAGGGAACAAAGGAGGCTCATACTCCTTTGCCGACTTGCGCCTCAAAGGGAGAGAGACCCATGGACGCATTATGCAGCATCTTCATGCAACTTCCCCACCTCGCCATGTCCCACCTTCCTCTTCTTCATTGTTGTCACTTTGTTTCACTGGTGCGAGCCTTTTAACATCAAAAATATGGCGCTACATCTTCTCTCAATAATATTTCAACAGGAAACTCAACTTCCTCACACTTTATCATAGCGCCTCGAACTAAACACATCTTTGTCAGTGAAAAGCACTACTGCCTGTAGCGTGGATGCTGCGCAGCTGCTGTGGTCAGTCAAGAACGTTCCCTGGGAGGGAAAAAAACACACAGAATTGCTTAGCAAGGGGGACATATTTAGGGCCCACCATCTATGCTGGTATAAGTATAACACTGTACAACCCATTTTGTTATATGTATGATTTAAATAATGTCAGCCTGTGTTAAACATTTATATAATGTCAGCCTGTGTTAAACATTTAGCCTCATTGTCTTATTTGACATAGCAAGTACAGAGATACTATTGTGACACCCGTAATTAATTAATTCCAGTGCAGTCCGTAAGTATTTGGACAGTGACACAATTTTTGTTGTTTTGGCTCTGTAGTCCAGCACATTGGATTTGAATTGGAACAGTGACTATGAGGTTAGAGTGCATGCTTTCAGCTTTATTTTGAGGGTTTTTACATCCATATCGGGTGAACCAAGCGATTGTAGCCATTTTTATACATCGTCCCCCCCCATTTTAGGGGACAAAAAGTAATTGGACAAATTAACATAAACTTAAATAAAGTCATCATATTTAATATTTGGTTGCATATTCTTTGGCATGCCATGACTTCCTGATGTCTGTGACCCATCCCAATTGTTACCAATGCAAGCTTCAAAAGCCAGCGTCTGTCATGGTATGGGGGTGTGTTAGTGCCCATGCCATGGGTAACTTGCACATCTGTGAAGGCACCATTAATGCTGAAGGGTACATATGCATTTTGGAGCAACATATGCTGCCATCCAGACAACGTCTTTTTCAGGGACGTCCCTGCTTATTTCAGCAAGACAATGCCAAGCCACATTCTGCACAACAGCGTGGCTTCGCAGTCAGAGAGTGCAGGTGCTAGACTGGCCTGCCTGCAAAATACGACAATGGAGACTCCGGACTGTTCATCAGCTGAAGTCTTATATCACGCAAGAATGGGAAGAAATTCCGCTTTCAAAACTATAACAATTACTGTCTTCAGTTCCAAATACATTACTGAGTGTTCTTAAAAGGAAAGGTGATGTAACACAGTGGTAAACATACCCTTGTCCCAACTTTTTTGGGACGTGTTTCAGGCATCAAACTTAGAATGAGCGTATATTTAAAAAATCAATAAAGTTGATTAGTTAAAACATTAAATATCTTGTCTTTGTACTGTTTTCAATTGAATACAGGTAAAAAGGTATTTGCAAATCATTGCTTTCTGTTTTTCTTTACAACCCCAATTCCAAAAAGTTGAGACATTTACATTCTGTCCCAACTTTTTAGGAATTGAGGTTGTACATTTATACACTGTCTCAACACATCTTTTCCACAACGTTAGGATGTTTTTTGTTTCGCAATTGGTGGTGTAGAATTTGAGCTATGTTTGTGAACAAAAATGTCTTAATCTTTATGAAATTTTTTTTAATGTATCCCACCAAATGAAAAGGGCTGAACTAATATTTCCAAACTTTGGTTTGTGATAAGATATCGGTGTGATGAGTCACCCTGCCAAATCTTTTGAAAATCTGTGCTGTAACAGCGGAGAATGGGACGGTTGAAAATCGTGTTTTAACATGCAAGTCCCAACAAAAACAAACATAGGTAGAGCCCTAACATTCTATATATAGCTATTCTACTCTAGCCATTTTTTTCTCCGGCGGTGCTTGCTGCCATTGTTTGTTCTAGTGTTTTTTCTCGTCAAATAGTCATGTGCACACGTCACTCCAAAATTTTTTGCTGATGTCAGATCAGATTAGCTAACCTCGTCTATAGCAGGTGATATGATTAGAACGATAGTCAATGTAACCTTCACCTTGCTACATTGTAAAACATGATAGTCGGTTCCTTTTTTGACCAGAGTGGCGCTGTGGGCCGTTAGAACAGAATACAGGATGATGAAAAATGTGGGTTTTAAGCATAACAAGTGGCAACTGTGGTATAATTCTTTAGACGGTATTGACGTGGAGACTGTCTTGATTTTATATTATCACAGGACACCATAATAATGTGAAACCGCCCAACCTTACATACTTACTTCTTTATTTTTAATTGTAGCTTTCCAGTACACTGGTGGAAATCCTTTAAAATCCCAGATGACAAAAAAACTGCACACTCATTCAACAGCATATTCAAATATTACCTGCAATGCAATGGTACTGAGATTCCCAGTCTAGTTTTGAAAGAATTACACAGGTAACCAGCAGCGTATGATGGCATGTATTTAATGAGCAATCCATCAGAAGCTGACAAACCACATCGCAGAGGTAATCAATTTTATAACGCAGGCTTTCAGAGGCAATTACATAAACACAATTTCCATGCTCATACACAGACAGGCATTATTAATTGAACTTATTTTCACTCTGCCCCTTTGCTTCTCTTCTTCTGGTCTTGTTCATTCCAGCGGTGGGTTAATTGATCCTCCCCAGCCAATATTCTGGAGTGATTTTCTGATTAGATTTCCCATGTGCTCTGTTTCAATCACCCCATGACAAGACCACCAATGTCACAGATGGAGTGGCTTTTCATCAGATGGCTTGAGCCATATAAATGCAACCAATGATGTATGACCATGTAACTGTTGTCCAAAGGGCAGAACAAGTTGCCAAAAATTCTGAATGGATTGTTAGAAAAAAGTACAAAATTTGTTACATTTTTCCAGGCACAAGCTATATTATGGGGAGCTTGTTTGTGTGTTCCCATAAACCTTTCAGGAGATGAGGCAAAAATTTTATCACATTTTAAATGAGTAATGCAATTCAAATATAAACATTATGAAATTACTCAGGGACAAAAATTAAACAAGCATTATTTTCAGAATATATAGTAGGCTACATATAAATTATGTGGTGATCAACAGGAGATGAGTTAATTAGGTATACAATGTTCATTGTTTAAATACTATGAAGAATTGAATCAGCTGTTTATGTGAGACATAGTCAGTACTTTCCATTTGCTGTGAAAGACAAAATGGCAGCTCTGTCTATTGAATCATTATTTATTAGTTAAATACAAAAGTATATATACGCACATCTAATAATATGTGATTGTAGCACTCTATGATGATGCAACATTGATGTTTTGGTCAAGTATTGGTCACACGAATATCTGTTTTATTATGATTTAAGAATGCATTTAAGAATGCATTTAATTTGATGTAACAATATTGCACACACTTTTGTGAATTAGATAATCGCCCCAGCTCATTCCAAAGTCATATGACTACTAATAACGGTTAAAAGATACATAGCTACAGTACTACCCAACTCTGATCAGCACAAAATCAACTCTATTCGAATCAGAGCCGTGAGCTGTGGCAATATCTCATGGCTCCAGAGCTGTGACACAAACTGAAGTACTTTCGAGTTTTAACAGAGATTAAATTCTGTACACCATTAATAATCGGGTTTAGCCTACTCAGCCTGGATCACCCAGAAACCCTATTGACAAAGGCATTCTGTTATATCTAATGATATTCTCAGAAGCCGACACTTTAATAGCCTACTGTTTATTACAAAATTATACAATTTGGCTGTTTGCGACCAAATTGCAATATAAAACATAATTAATATTCTATTGTGTTAGAAGAAGATGCAGCTCGGTTAGTTCAAAAGAATCAAATGGTACAAACGGTACTGTATTCACCGGAAGGACCAAAAACTCTCACACAACCGAACGAAACAGCCAACTCAGAAAAAAAAGCCAAACTGCCCATCACCCCTAGCTCTTCTTATTTCAGTCCATGTTCCAAATTTGGGAGGGTTCCGGGTTTTATTCAGTGCAGTTATCCAGCTAACTATCCTGCTTTGTAATTTGGGTTTTATTGTCTCGAGCCATTTTTTTTTTCATTTAGATGAATACTATTTCATATTGCTTGAGTGATTATAATCAAATGTGTGGTAATTATGTGAGGCAAGTTTACTATTTGTCTGCTTTTGCAAAAAAATAAAACTGATTGAGAATTTTTTTGATTCAAAACAAACTGAAAAATATGAAAGTACAGTGGGTTCAAAAAGTATTCATCCCCCTTAGACTTTTCATATTGTGCTGTGTACGAACATTTGATAAAGAATTATTTAATCAGGCTTTTTTGCTGGTATTCAACACACACAACTCTACCATATCAATGTGAAAAGTAAAATCTACAATTTGTTCGAAATTATTTATAAATATAAAACCGAAAACGATCAATTCATTAAGTATTCAGCCCCCTTGCTTCATTGTACTTTAACAGCCGTACAGGCAAAACATTATTCAAAATTGCACATCATAAAGTGCCCAAACATCACATTTAGATTGTATTAAAGGACATTGAACAATATTTTCTTTTAAAATGTGTGTTAGTATTGTCTTTCTTGGTAACAAAGCCAAGACCAGGTCCAATACATTTTAATGGCTCTTAATGGGATTTTAGGAAGTACAATGGACTTTACATCACAATACTCAAACATGTAGTTTATCTGATATTGTTCATTCATGGATGGCATTTGAGACCTTGGAGGTTCAGAGAAAACATAAAACATCACCTCTCCATTTATGCAAAAATGTAGGAGGTGCATCTCTCTCCAAATCGGGCCACCAAATACACCGGGACAAAAAGTCCCTAGTACGGTGGGCACCTGGATGGGCTGCCAACTGAGAGGCGTGACCCCATTGGAGAACCCGGGACCTAATCCGGGGAGGGACAAACAGGCAGTGAGCAGGACCCCCGCCTGGGCCCGGATCCGAGCGCAAAGCTTTTTGCACAGCTGCCTCGACCTCCCACATAACCGGGACTAAGATCTGAGTGGCGGGAATGATGGGTTCTGGAAGTGGATCTTTGTCCGCGTGGTCATAAATGTCTGCAGGGCATCCAGCTTTAGGTTTTTAGAACCGGGTCGGTACATGACAATAAAATTTAAATGTACAAAGAATAATGCCCACCGGGCTTGTCGGGAGTTGCGCATCTTACTTTGTTGTACATACTCCAGATTCCTATGATCTGTCCATACTGTGAAAGGGTGCTCCGCTCCCTCTAACCAATGACGCCACTCCTCCAGTGCCAATTTGACTGCCAACAGCTCCCGGTCCCCTACGTCATAATTTCTCTCAGCAGGTATCAACGCACGAGAGAAATAAGCGCAAGGGTGCATCTTGCGGTCCAGCGGAGAATGCTGGGACAAGATGGCTCCTACCCCCAACTCTGAAGCATCCACCTCTACCACAAAGGGGAGGGAGGGATTGGGAGTGATGAGGATAGGTTCGGAGCTAAATGTTTTCTTGAGGTCCGAGAATGCTGCCTCAGCCTTAGAGTTCCACTGGAACCGTGAGGAAGATGTTCTCTTAGTGAGAGCTGCGATGGGAGTGGCTACCGCGCTAAAATTGCGGATGAACCACCTTTAAAAATTTTCAAAGCCCAAGAAATTAATTTAACTGCTGTATTTGTTTAACTGAAGATGGAGTGGGCCAGTTCATAACCGCCAAAACGTTCTCAGGGTCCATTTGGACTTCCGCCACAATGAATCCCAAAAAATTAAACGGAGCTGGTATGAAAAGCACACTTCTCCGCTTTAACAAATAGCTACGCCTTAAGAAGCGCTTCAAGAACTTGCCTGACATGACTGATGTGAGTGGAGAGATCGGGGGAGAAAATTAAAATATCGTAAAGATAAACAAAGCCCGATTTCTCCAGCGTCTCTCTAAGAACATCGTTCACTAGTGCCTGAAAAACAGAGGGGGTGCTAGTAAGACCGAACGGCATCACCAGGTACTCATAGTGACCATTGTGTGTGTTGAAAGCCGTTTTCCACTCGTCGCCCTTGCGCATGCGCACCAGATTATACGCATTGTGAAGGTCGAGTTTAATAAAAACTGAAGCCCCCTGAAGACGCTCAAATGCAGAATTCATAAGGGGAAGTGGGTAACGGCTTTTTACAGTGATGTCGTTGAGACCCCGATAGTCAATACACGGCCTCAACCCTCCATCCTTCTTCACGAAGAAAAAACCCGCACCCACTGGTGAAGTGGAGGGTCTAATGAAGCCGTTAGCTAGGGACTCCTCTACGTACTCCCTCATGGGCGTGCTCTCAGGGACAGATAGAGAGTAAAGACAGCCCCTGGTGGGAACCGTGCCCAGGTAAAGCTCAATAGCACAGTCGTAAGGCCTATGGGGAGGCAATGTAGTAGCGCGTTGCTTGCTAAATACCTCTGCCAGGTCTGTGTAGTTGATGGGTATATTAGCTGGCAATTGAAATTCAAAGGGGGGTCAAGTGGCAATTCCCACCTGATCTCGGAATCAGAAAAGTCCTCATCCCAAATGGAATCTCCATCTGCCAAAGAATCCCAGGCTAAGCTCTCCTCTCTACTCTAATCAGAGAGAGAAACAGGACTGTCCTGGTTGGAAGGAGGCTCTGCCTCCTCCAATTCACTGTTGGAACTCATCTCGGAACGGTAAGTAAGACCGCCCGAAGAGGTGTTTATAAAAAAACGGCAGTGGGGCCTGCACCGGGACCCCCATTGAAGGACGACAGCCCTATCACCAGCCCAACTAACATGAGGGTTGTTTAGAACCAACCACGAATGTCCTAGCATGAGCGGGTAAGCCGGAGAGTCAACTAAAAATTATTTTATATTCTCCGAATGACCCTGGAAGGTAGCGCACATACGGAGGGAACCCGTGATCTCCTTGATAGTCCCAGAGCCCAACGGGCGACTATCGAGGGCAGTGACCAGACGGCGCCGAGTGAGGGGGTAAGTGGGGAGTTTTAATTCCCTGGCCCATTTTCCGTCAATGAAGTTTTCAACTGCTCCTCCCGGTTAAGGGAGGAGTAGGCGGAAGGACGGGCTGGAGGTGCTACCGGCGGAGAAGCAGGGTAGTGAACAGAATGGTCTCTGCACTCTCGCTCCCTAATGCAATCGTTGACGCGAATGGCTGTAGAAACCAGAGCACTGAACGTGGCAGGTGGCTCGAGCACGGCCAGGGCGTCCTTAATGGGGTCAGATAAGGCATTAAAAAATAGAGACTGAAGTGGGCCATCAGGCCACCCTGTCTCCCCTGCCAGTGCTCAGAATGTAATGGAAAACCCTGCCACAGTGTCGGTACCCTGGTGGAGACGGGTTAGTTTAACGGAGCAGCAGTTGGTGTTTGGGCTCCCTAGTGGTGAGCGACAGGGGCAAAGAAATGGGGTTCACTGGTGCTTGTGCGACTGGTGGGACAGCTGTGATGGTCAGTGCACAGAGACTGTCCGCTAAATCCCGCAGGCAGTCTCCCTGGTAGCGCAGCTGATTGCTCAGCAGATCCTGCTGAGCAAGCATGGCCTGCTGCCTTGCCTGGAGAGCAATAATGCCCTCCTCATGAGACGCCCAGGCAGAGTTCTGAGTGGCCAGCGTTCGTCTAATACCCTGCGGTGTTGCTGGTCCCTCCATATAGGCTTCGGTGTTCTATAATGGGGGAGTTGGGTTCGGCGGACCAGATGCGACAGAGAGGAATCTAAAAGTAAACCACGGAGTGGAATACCAGTAAAGCGGAACCGTGTTCGCGACAGGGAAGGAAAACACAAAGAAATAAGGAACAAAACTCCTGGCGTAGCCAAAGAAAAACAACCCATAAAATAGGGCGAGGCTGAGGCTCGAGACTCAAGCAGAGTACAGGCAGAAAATACCTCCAACTCTCAATTAGAGAGAGGACTAAACGGAGGTAAGTAAAACAGAAATTAAATGATAGCTAAATGATGAGGGCAAAAAAACCCGAAGGCTTGAGTATAGATAGAATAGAAAAGAGGAAATATAATCTCTCTCTCTCAATACCAGAGAGCAGTAACATAGAGAGATAAAAGAAAAGGAAACGGTAAAGCAAAAACTGTCTCAATGAGAACAGAACAGGAGAACAGAAACAAGGGACAGAGAATGCAAAAGTGAAACAAAATCCTAAAGGAACACTAATGCAAGTCCCGCGTTACTCCAAAGCAAGGCGATGAAGCAAAGTGGTCTCCTTTAAATGCCTAAGCCTATACTGTACCGGCAATGTGTAGTTTGGAAGACAACACCGAAGCACCGGAAAACGGGAACTCAGAGCTTTTATAGCCGGCAGGTAACCTAGAACAGGTATAAGTAATAAGCGCTGCGAAAGGGCAAAAACTAAAAAAAAAAAAAGGCAAGAACGCCCTCGTGCCGCTCCGAGGGAGAACAGCCGCAGAAACAAAAAGAGGCTGCCAGAACCATGACATCCATAGTGAAACCAGACAGGAAAAAGTTACTGAATTTGCATGCATAAAGTGATGGAGGTGATGATTTTTGATTTCTTTGAACCGCCAGGGACTGGTCACCCTTTTTGAAATTGATAAGTTGTACCAAGGAAGCACAATAAAAAAATCTTGATTTACTGAAAATGACAATAATGGTTTTATCTGCTTTTGCATCTGAACTCTTCATATACATATATAAAAGGGCTGCAATGCCTACATGGTTCACCCAATATGGGATGGAAATACCCACAAATTAAAGCTAACAGTCTGCACTTTACCCTCATATTCATTGTTTCCATTTAAAATCCAAAAAGTGTATCCCTGTCCAAATACTTACGGACTGCAATGTATAATTATCACTTCTACAGATACCTTTAAAGATATAAGAGTTACAGATTATATTATGTCATAAGCGTACCCAGGCACCATAGATAGTATTATGAAACTACCACCATGTGAATAGTATCTGTATTTGTATATTCATGCAGTATGATTATGATTAGTATGTATCTGTAGCCTGTAATGTAATACTCTCCTCTGTGTTTTGTGCTTGTCTGTGTTTATCCATTCCATCCCATCCACATTTATACTGTTACCCCCCCCCCCCTTCTCTTTTGGCAAAAAAAAAAAATTTGGTCAAAACAACAACAAAAAAAGACCCAAAGGCAGCAGACGCTGAATGGTACGCAGATCTTTTGTTCTGAGTGGATCTCATTCCACTCAGAACAAAAGCCAGCAGGCGATACAAGTTTCTCAATGTGTCTGTTGCTGTGGATAAAACGTATAAATAATATAATGTTTCAAATGGAATGCAATTCTATTTCAACTCCTCTTGCTGCTGGGGCTGAATATTAGAGAGTGGCTAATATTAGAGATTCTGGCTAAAGAGCTTGGAGAAGAGCCATGCTGATTCATTGTGCCTCTCAGGGGGTACTTAATCACTCAATGCTTTACTTGTTTCATCCCTGTAGTGATTTCCTCAACTGGATTGAGAACACAAGAAAGTTAAATCTGTGGGAAAAGATAAAAAGGAAACAGTCTACCAAAGTTGGTTCTTGGGCACTGACACTATGCAGAAAACTAGAAAATTAAGAAAAAACAAAGAATTCTATGAAAAGCGTTTTTACTTTATGTAAAATTGAATATAGCTTAATAATTAAATCAGCAATGGCCTGTGGGGCCCACCAGCAGATGGTGCTGTAGTGCAAGATGCATGGTTACACATATGATTAATCAAATCGCGATTTATTGGAAAAGTCAATTTATTCATTAAAGTAAAATCAACTGTCACAATTGTAATGGTGCTGCTTGGAATCATTTTCCTTGAAAAATACAGCTTTGTGTCTGTACTTCTGGAGCTGTGCTGAAAGCAGCCTGTCTCTTGGGGGTCTATCTTGGCGATCTTAGCGCTTGGACTAAATGCATGGTGTAAAGTGAATTTAGGGCGTGTCCAAATCCACTTTTGCTAGTTAGACAGCAAGTTTTTTGAGGGCTAAGCACAGCGCTCTTCATTAATTATAGGTGTGTCTTGGGCATAACATGCAATAAACCAATGAAAATGTCATATCCCATTCCCTTTAAAAGCCTGCTTTTCCACCTTGGCAGATTGCTTATATGATGGCAAAACAGACATGCTCCTGCGTGTGTAGTGCGAGCAAGGAATAGGCTATATGGATCAATAGTATGATCAATATTATTCAGACTAACCATTATGAAGCATTTTGACATACACAATAATAATGATTAACATTAGGGTTTAACACCGGCATAGGTTCCCGGTAATTCCCGACAGTGGTGTTATTTTAGAAAATAGGCTATATTCGGTTAAATATTCTGCAACAGCTAAGAATAAGCTACCAGAATATGGCTTCAGTCTCACCTTAGACAACGCCAAATTAGCCTGCTTGTTTAACAAATGTTGTTTGATTATTCAATGAAGCATTGTCAAACATCAATTCCATGAGGCTGTTCTCAGGGAGTTCTCCATCTTCATCCGAAGTTCATTATGTGCATTGTAATATTGACTAATAACATAAATACCATTATTTTGCCTTAATGACGACACTAAATACACTAAAGCTGTCAGGCTGGGAACCCCATATTGTCCCTTGTTTTATAATGTCCTGCTTATGGAAATATGACCAACCTGTTTTACTGGTAGCGTAATGCTTTAAACCAAGTCCACTTTCCCAGAAGACTGTGAAAAGTGTGATTTACAGCAGGAGAAACAGACCTGCTCCTGCATGAAGTGCACATGCAGAGAATAGCATTAAAATGAATTGTGAATTAAGTCTGTAATGTGCTGCAAATTTGTTTTTGTTTCTAATTAGACTCTTAGTTCTCTTTAAAATCATTCTGTTTAGTTATGGAATAACAAGTGAAATCAGTGGGGTTTTAATAAACTGAGAGTATGTAAACCTGGTCACTGTAATTTTGAGGGGTCCCGCCACCGCCCCCCCTCTTTGGAGGTCAACTTTATTTTTTATAGAGTTATGCACAAAAAACAAAAAAAAAGTTTTGTGCTGGAGTCTCTCTGAGGGAGGGAAAAATTAAATTAAGTAAAAGTTAAGCAAACAAAGTGTCATAAAACAAGACAAAACAACAAGAAACAAAGACAAAAATGAGATAAGGGGAGATGTAATAATGTTGAAATAAAATAATAATAATAATGAAATGTTTTTTTATTTTTTTCTGCAGAAAGGAGGGATAGATTAAAGGGAGCTAGTAGAGGGGAGGGGCATGTTTAGTGTGGATAGTGTACAGGCAAAAAGGTGATGAGTGAAATCGGTACTATGATTAGGGATTTAAGATACAGATGAATGGACTCCAGATTGTGTTAAAATCAGCGGTTTTTTGATAGTGGCAGATAATTTTTCCAATGATATGTATTTGATTAGTAGGTTTTTCCAAAGTGTAATATTGATTTTTTTCCTTGATTTCCAGTTCATGAGGATGGTTTTCTTTGCGATGATTAGGGCTATGGAAAGTATTTTACTGTATGTGTTTATGTTGATGTTGGATATGTCTCCTAGTAAGCAGAGTGGAGGGGATAGTGGGTTGTGGCAGCCTAAAAGAAGAGAGAGGTTGTCAGTGACGTCTTGCCAGAATTGTTTAATTGGTGTGCAGTCTCATGTGGCGTGCATATAGCTGTCTGTCGTGTTTTGTGTGCAGTGTGGACAAGTTTCAGAATCTATAAAACCCATTTTAAACATCCTTTTCCCCGTGTAGTGTACTCTATGAATAATCTTGTATTGTATGAGTTGGATGTTTGTGTTGGTAGATATAGAGAAGATGTTTTTGCAGATTTGGGTCCAGAAGTCGGCATCAGGGATGATCTGCAGGTCTTGTTCCCATTTTTCTGAAGGGATGGATATTGTTAGGTCGGACGTGGAAATTATTTTGTAGATTTGGGATAGTATTTTTTTTTTTAGTAGTGATGTTGATCAGGTCTAAGGTTAGTGGAGGAAGATCTAAATTAGATGATTTAATATTGATTTTGGACTGAATAGAGGATTTGATCTGGATAAATTCTAAAAAGTGATTCTCCCCAATGCTGTACTTCTGGACCAAGTGAGGGAATGAGACCAGAGTGTTATTATAGAAGATATGTTTGAGGTGTGTGATACCTTTACTAATCCATGTTAAAAAGTTTTTTTGTTCATTAAGAAGTCAGGATTGTTCCAGATGGGAGTGTGATTGGTAGGTGATAGTGTGGTGTTAGTTATTTGATGAAATTTCCACCAGGCTGTCAATGTTGTAGCTATGGTAGGGTTTTTGAAACAAGGATTATGTGTAATGGAGCGGCCTATGAATGGTAAGTCAGAAATATGGATTTCTTTACATAAAGTTTGTTCTATGTCTGTCCAGGAGTTGTCAGATTGATTGGGATTGGACCATTTGTGAATGTATTGGATTTGGTGGGCTATAAAATAGTGAAGAAAATTTGGTGCTTCCAGACCTCCTTGGGTTTTGAATTTTTGTAAAGTGGCTAGTTTGATTATAGGTGTCTTGTTTTTCCAGTAGAATTTTGAGATGATGGAGTCTATGGATTTGAACCAGGATGGTGGGGGCTTGATGGGGATCATTGAGAATAGGTAGTTTATCATGGGGAGTATGGTCATTTTGATTGTAGCAATTCTGCCTATGAGGGATATTGGTCACTGTAATTTAAATAATATGAAGGACGAAGAATAAGGGTAAAATTCAGTTAACATGCTGAAATTGAAATTAATCTCAGTTTTTTAACCGTAGGCTATCGAAAAAACCTTATGCACAGCGAATCCCGGGGAATGTAGCCTAGTCTATTTGAAAAACAACAAATACAATATTCACTGGACAAGGTTTTGAACTTTTTTCAGTCAAAACCATTCTATTTACTTACAGGCTGTAGGCCTTGTTGAAGACAGCTGTAGCGCATTTTCAGAACTCAAATGTCCGTCTGTTGCAGTGCGCGGGTTTTCCATTGAATGACAATTCACATATTCGGTGTAAATGACAATTTGCGCATTAGGCTTGATATAGGTGTTATCAGCAAAGTTTTTAATGGATAGCCATTGTCCCGTAACAGAAGATTGTCCCCCCAGAAGATTACAGGAATTATTGGCAAATATAGGCTAAGTCATAGCTTCATCCAGGATAATTGCAAATAGTCTATTTAATGCGGCATTCCCCTTCGCTGAGGGACAGGTATGTGGTCTTTGACCTATGGACCCTTTTATTATTATGCATTTTTGGATATAGCCTACACAAAAATAATATTTCACATTGTAATCTTGATATTTTTAGTCATGCTTGTGCACGCGCCTGTGTGTAACAGACAGGAGGGTGTATGCGCGTTGTGCACTTGCCTATGTAGGCGCACTTATATGCGTCGTTAAAATAACATGTAAACAACTGCGACATGACTTCAGACCAGGTTTGTGGTGGTTTTAGCGCAAGTGCTTTCTGCTGGCTCAAGATAGCAATACGCCAAAAATGATCCACATCTTAAGACCAGCCAACCCAGTTCACTTGCTATGGCCGCAATATTACTTGGTATTTAAACAACGTGAGCAGTAGGTGCTATAATGAACCCTGCCCCGGTTGTAAGATAGCAAAGACACTTGCGGTTGGGTTTGCGCCGCTTAGCGCCGGGAGTAAGATAGAGCCCTTGGTGTTGTTTGTGTCTTGGTTTTGTGTGGAGCTGTTGTGTGAGCACAAAAATCCTCCCACACATGCTCAGTTGGAAAATTTATGTTCAGCTTGTGCCCCATAAAGAAAATAACTACTATCGTGGAGATTTTGTGGTTAAAGACAAAAAACGTAACGGCAGCTATTAGCTGTCATAAAGTCATAAAATCAAACTTGCAGTCTCAGAGGATAGCAAGCTAACTCGCTAACAAAATTTAATTCCACAAATTAATCCTGTGGATTATTTGTTGTTGGTGAGTTTTAGCACTTTGCCATTGGAGGAAAATTTAAGATTAAATGTCTGGGACCACAATTGACCCAACAATAATAATTTGAACATTCATCAAGTTGGGAATGATCAAAAATAATCAGATATTCAAGCATGAGTGGTTTTTAAAGAAGTAATGGCTCAGGTCAAGCAGCTCAAGGAAATCTCTGTTATTTTCCATGTATTCTGGTGGAGAGTGTGGACAGAAACTGGATTCATGGACTTAAAACACCTGTTGGAGAGAATCTCAAAGCTCCTATGTGGAGTGTTCTATTAAATGAGGCTTACTGGGCATTCATCACTGACTGTGTGTGTGTGTGTGTGCACGTCACTCTGGAAAAGCCGTATCCCTAAAACATAAAAAATAGTGTTCCCCACTATAATTTTTATGCTTAAATCACCACTGGTTTTAATAGTGTAAACCTGGGCTAAATCATGCATGTCACCCTTTCTCTGGTTTTGGTACAGCACTCGCATATCTATGCAATTATAAGGATCTAGATTCTAAAATAATGAATACAGACATTTTCTTAAGACATTGTTAGGTGTTGTACTATGAGATTTATGCTATTAAAAATGTTTAGTTTTGCCCATGAATATAAAATGTCATATCATTAAACAAGACAACAAAGATAGACTGAGTGGCCTGACCTTTGCATAAATGGAGGTGTGGGATAACAGAAAGTAATATAATATATAGGTTGATTATCTTTTTAAAAAAATTCTCAATATATGCAGCCCATTAGCTTGAGAAAAGAATGAAGAAAAATGTAAAATTACCTGTACCAGCTAAGTGCATGGAGTACAGTAATAAGAAACTGGCACCAGTTAAACAACAGGTGTATTAACTTTATCATTTTGAGTGCTGAATCTTTTAGTTTAGTAGTAGTTTAGTTTAGTTTAGTAGTAGTTTATTTCGAACATGTAAAAGAACAAAAATGAAATAAGAAAAACATTATCAAACAGTACTGCAAGGAAAAGGACATACACACAAGGCAAAATTAAAAAACAAAAAAAAACAGCAACAAAAAATAAACAACATAATTCCTCTGTTCCAATTCTTGGAATCCTAATACTCAAAATAATCATAATACTAAAAATAAATAACATGTCCGAAAAGGAGTAGGAAGAAGTATAAAACTTATTTACTCCTACCCCTTCTACCCACATTAATCACACATATCAATATCAATATGCTTCCATAATTATCATGTGCATATGTACTAAATACATATGCACATATGTATATCTGGTGGAAAGCAAGCTACAAAAGAGAAAACAAAGAAAATTACAATAAATAAAATCCCCATAAGTTGTTCAGTTCAGAAGTTAAACTCAAAGTACCTACACACATACATACATACATACACACATAATCCACACATACATAATTGTACCTTCATTTACACATACACATACACCACACCGTATAAACAGAAGCAAACATGAAAAATCCGTAACAAATGTAGTCGATAAAAGAACAAAAAACAAAAACAAAACAATGAACACCTGGTGACATTTAAACACCCTCCTCACTCCTATATCGCATAAACACCATTTCCTTATATTTCTTTTTGAATTGATTTATGGTTGTACAGTCTTTTAACTCCACATTCATTTTGTTCCATAGTCTTACTCCGATAACAGAAACACAAAAACCTCTCCTTGTGGTGCGTACCCTAGAGGTTTTGAAATTATAGTTTCCCCTTAAATTATAACCCCCTTCCCTTTCCATGAATAGTTTTTGAAGTTTTTCCGGTAACAGATGGTGTTTTGCCTTAAATATTACTTGTGTTGTTTGCAATGCCACGTGGTCTGTGAATTTTAGTAGTTTTGACTGTAAAAATAGTGAATTAGTATGATCCCGATAACCAGCTTTATGAATGTATCGTATTGCTCTCTTTTGAAGTATGATCAGTGAGTGTAACCTATTTTTATAATTGTTGCCCCAAACTTCAGCACAGTAAGTGAGATATGGAAGAACTAGGGAACAGTATAGTGTGTGAAGTGCTTTATGATCCAAAACCTGCCTTGCTCTGTTTAATACTGCAGTGGTCTTTGAGATTTTCTGTTGTACATGCTTGATGTGTGAATTCCAGCTAATTTTATCATCTATCGTCACCCCAAGAAATCTGATTTCATTGACTTTTTCAATAGCAACATCATCCAATAAAACTTTTATCTGTATATTACTCTTCCAATTTCCAAAATGCATTATTTTTGTTTTGCTCAAATTTAATGATAATTTATTTTTATTAAACCATAATTTTAATTTGTTCAATTCTGTCGTGACATCAAGGGTTAGTTTATGTAAGGCATTACCAGAGCAAAACAGATTTGTATCATCCGTAAATAGAACCGGTTTTAATATTTCAGACACTTGGCATAAGTCATTAATATAAAGAATAAACAATTTAGGTCCCAATACAGACCCCTGGGGTAACCTCACAGCAGAGACTTCCTCCATCAGAAAGTCGAGCGACTTTTTAATGTCGTCGACCTCCTCCGACGAAATAATCTTCTTCGGACCCATGTTGTCTGGCTGTCAGCCAGCCAGCTGATAGCCAACACAGCCGGTAGCACAGTCAGCTGTTAGCCCGCCGATCAGGCTGTTAGCTTAGCGGCTAGTTAACTTGCCGGCAACTTGCTCCGCTCACCGTTTATCAGTCCGTGATCAAAAATCGGCGTCTGTTACCAGGCAGGGGT
The DNA here is from genome assembly GCA_029718625.1 of Synaphobranchus kaupii. Lineage (NCBI taxonomy): Eukaryota > Metazoa > Chordata > Actinopteri > Anguilliformes > Synaphobranchidae > Synaphobranchus > Synaphobranchus kaupii. Next base: position 56,840,823 of record CM056381.1, read on the forward strand.
CAATCCGTGTTACCAACACTTGATCCAGTGTCCGTAATCCAAAATCCGTGGTCGATAAATCCAGAAAAATAGACAAAAAGCCAAGCACCAAAGCACAGAAAGCACTGGCATGTTCCTGAACCCCCCACTAGAATCTTTCAATTCAATGGACAATGGCAATTCAGGTAATGCTGGTGTTACCTGATTTGGTGTCATGGTGATGGGCTAAGTGGTTTCCCCTTTATTACTGCTCATAAATCATGCAGCAAAGAACCTATGTATCTGGCTGCAGCTTAAAACATCATGGAGTGGTGAAAAGCCTATTAATACTATTAGAAAAAAAACAATTGAATACACTGCTGCCTATTTATGACTGGCGTACAAAAGAGAGGAACATCAGTTCTCTGAAATACAAAAATGCAGTATCACCAAGACACAGAGGCCCATTTATAATCAATAATTGTAATGTTAACCTAACAAAAAATAATTTGTATTGTAGCTAAAGAAAGTACCACTAGGCAGGTAACATCACACAGCCATAATATTGTTCAAAAGGAAATCCAAAGAATGATGTAGAATTAGAAAGATTATTTAAAGGGGGTTAGGGGAGCCATTGTGTGTCTGAAGAGGTGAGTTTTCAGTCTGTGTTGGAATATGTGCAGGGTTTCTGCTGTTCTGACTGAAGTGAGAAGCTCATTCCGCCACCGTGGGGCCAAAACAGATGTAAAAGACGTGACTAGTGGGGGGTTCAGGAACATGCCAGGCGCCCAGAGGTAGCACAACGAAGGGGTCTGGTAGGTATTTATGGTTTTGAATTTGATGCGAGCCTATATACGTAGATAGCCAGTGGAAGGTTACTTTTTCCAATTACCTTTGAACCCCTAAGATTGGGGGACTATGTATAAAGGGCTGTAATTCCTACGTGGATCACTGAATTGGGTTGCAATGCCCCTCCCATAGGTATTCAATTGGGTTGAGAATTTAACCTCATATTCATTGTTTCATTTCAAATCCAATGTGCTGGAGTACAGAGCCAAAACAACAAAATTGTGTCACTGTACAAATACTTATGAACTGCACTACAAATGTATTGTGATTATAATTGAGAATACAGGTTTCAATAGATCAATATTACCCAGTCAGTACACTGCCAAACACATTAACATAGATCCCCATTACCAGGTGACTGTGAGGGAGATAAGAATATATTGACCTATGCCAAATACATGCCATCAATTTTTTCAGTTTTCCGTGACTTGAAACAAGAATGGTATATCTGTAGAACGACCTACAAGCATCATAACACAGTCACTCTGTGTGATTGGCTATGACCTTCTCAGGATTATACCTTCTCATGACATGACAGGTTATTCAATTGTTATTCAATTGGATTGCAATGCCCCTCCCATAGGTATTCAATTGGGTTGAGATCTGGTGACCGCAAAGGCCATAGCATGATTCTCATCAAACCATTTAGTGAACACTCGTGCCCTATGGATGGGGGCATCCTGGAAGAGACCACTCCCATCAGGATAAAAATGTTTCATCATAGGATAAAGGTGATCACTTAGAATAACTTTGTATTGATTTGCAGTGAGCCTTCCCTCAAAGGGGGCAAGTGGACCCAAACCATGCCAGGAAAATGCCCCCTACATGTGCATTTGTTATATTTCTCTACTCGTTTATTCAAGCTTTTCTTTAATTTGTCACCCGTGTGTATATCCTAATATAGTTTGCATACATAAATGATCACATAGCCTATTATTTGAGATTAACTATTTTGCTAATGTTAGCCTACTCCTCATAAAAAAAGTTTTAAACCAATACAACTTTTTGAAGATGAGAGGTGATTCTTCGCTACCACAAAGCATGTTGGGATTGCTCGCGATGCGAGGCAAGCAGGCGAAACAACAGGGAATTAAAGATCAGACTTGTAAATTGTCCCCCATTTCAAGCTTGATTTCTGATTCATAGCTCTGTCATTGAGAATGTGACACTATGGGATTTCCCATAGTGTATGCGATTGATATAATTAACAAACACTGTGTAACAATGGAAGATGGGTAGACAAGTGACCGATTGTGTGAGGCAGGAGCGATGGCAGGCAATTTCATCGCTTTATGTGTGGCTTCACCTTGACAATGTTTTTCCCAAGACCTGAAGCCTTTTAGTCTGAGGAATGATGCTGCTTTGTCTGATGTCTGAAAACGTATGCTGCGGTCTGAGGATGTCCTAAAACCCTGTTGTTCTTTTGAAATACTCACGTTATTTAAAAAAGGTTTTGGGCATTAACTCAACCACTTCAGGAAATCAACCTTTATGAAAGAATCCTAATATAGCAGTAAATAAAAAAACAATAAATTGGACTAAATGGAAGGAAAAGGACATTACAGAAGTCCATCACCTCCTGATCAATAACTGCTTTAAAACCTTTAAAGGTTGTATCAGCGATTTTGGGTGACGTCACTTCTGAAGCGAAATCCCAAACAAACATACTTATGAATAATTATGTTATGTTTTAAAAAATAGTGTTCAAGCATCCAGAATTATAACCACGTTAATAACGTTTGTAAGAAACCAAACCGTTTGTAAATCCGTCAAGATTTCAGCGAGATAAGAGTATTAGCGTTTGTGCAGATCATTGTGATTGGTTGGAATACTGTTTATTTTGGTTTTGAGTGGTTGGTAGTACCATTTGTTTTTGTGTACGATCTCGGAGCATAGGCTGCCTACAGAGACGCGGTTTTTTGACGGCCTGCTTATGGGGCGGGCAGCTAGCGGATCGTGAGGAAAAATCAGATGAATGTGATCATTTATGTTTCCACCCAAAATCGCTGATACAACCTTTAATGAACTTATTATGAAGAAGGGTATAACACAATCTGAATATTTAAATTATTTTACACTAAAGCACGCTATAAAGAAAAATATACACAGATGAAGTTAATGCTCATGAACTAGAAAGCACATAGTTTAGTCAGAATTCATACAACAAATTCAATCACGATTGATAAATTCCTAGAATTTACCCTTGTACTACATAAATGGTAGCCTTGTACAGCATGACACAAACTAGCTAGCACACTAGGTAGGCTACCTGGTTCACTGAGAGCTAAGTCAATCAAAGTTGATTAGCTTTAAATTAACACATTTTCCCATAAGCAAGGAAGCGCAGGGTCGTGTCAGACTGCTGGTGCCCCCCCTGACAGAACTGTCTAATGATTGGCTACATTCTAGTCCTTTATCCATGTGGGGAAAAATTTTATTTCAATAAACCAGTAGACTAATTCAGATCTATTATGTTTTAATGTTTTTAATTAAATTAAATTTTTCATATAATTTTTAATTTGATATTCTAAAACTGTTTACACAAAATACAATCACCTACAGTACTACTATGATTGAATTGCCGCAGAGCCTATCATCTTTGAGGTTTCAATAATTGACTCCTCCCTCGCTGTTTGCGAAAACGCCGGGCTAATCACGCAGGTTGGCAAACTTTCAGTACATACGTCGCCTAATGTATTTAAATACATTCTTTTTTAAAGCGCGTGTATTTAATCAACAACAACAACTTAGCCTATTTCAAGTGCGACGGGTGGTCGATGTCGAAATGTTGACTGTACGGGACTGTACGATGTTAACTCTTCGGGGTTCATCAGAAAACAGCTGAAGCTGAATATACTGGTAAGTACTTGGTTTCCTAAACATATTTATACGAGAGATTTTGGAGAAAAAAAATGAGGTGTCTTCTAAACCGAAAGTGCATCAGGTACTGTAACTATATAGTACAGTAAGCAAGGGAAAACGGCGAATGCTCATTTGTACGGTTTTTTAAAAATATTATTGTTTCTATACGTATTATTGTTTCTATACATAATTTTCTTAACGTGTATAAACGGTGCATTTTATGCATTTTACAGTCTGGCTGTGGCAAGAGGACGGTCGTAAGTGCTTTGGGCTATTAATAGCAACCTCCTAATTTATTGTACTGCAGTGCAACTGGAGAAGCTGAGGTTTTCGCAAGCGGCCGGCTACCTTTTAAAAAAATACTGCGTCAAAATTTACGGGGTTTTCTTAAAGCTGTAGTTTATAATTTCAGACACACATGAATACTGTAGGCTAATTGAGACGGATACATCTCAACCACTAGGGACAAAGTTTAGAGTTAAATTTAGTGAGCAAATAAAAGTTTGTCAATGTACTGCGGAGGTTTCAAACTTGTCGCATCCTCTTCTAAAGCTGCATTCTCACCAAATCCGGCGAGGTACATCGATCGGACGCATTCTATACATTTTCTATGGAGAGGATGTAATGCGTTCGCGAGGTGCATGATGGATGTGGTGTGGTGAGTGTGGTACGTTCGCCAGTTCTGAATTTGAATAGGATAGATTCCAAATCTACTTTAGGCAAATTAATGCGTCCGCCGTTGCTCGCGAAACTCAGATCAAACGGTCAAAGTAGGTGTTTTGGATCAAATATGAATCAAGATTTAGCAAGTGCATAGACTATTTCTCGCCTCAAATGTTTTCAGAAATGTATTTTAGTGGACCGTTTAAGTGGTAAAAAAGGAAGTTTATTAACAGGCCGCCATATTGTTCCGGTTTGAAAACGCAGGTAAAATACGTCTAACCTATCAGGTGCCGTTAATGTTCCCACGTTGGCTACTGAACCCGTCTAATAGCACTGCCCACCAAATGCACAGTTTGGGGTTCCTGCGCGTCCCCATGCGTCGTCGCCAGATTTGGTGAGAATGTAGCATAATGGTGAGTCCAGCTGTTGATTGATTTTCTGCTGTTTTATGCGCCAGCCTTGGTACAGTTTTGCTTATTTATGTTATGGTCTAAAAACATGATTATTTGTGACCATGGCCAATTTTATGTAGATATTGGAATTTTAGAAATGTGACAACTCTCACGCATTGACGGTCTAAAAAAATTGAGAGTTATGTTGTATGGTAATGTGTATAGGCTCATAGCTACATATCGCTCGTGTCCGGATGAACACTTGTGGGATCAGCTCTGGCGTGCTGTACGTGCTAGAGTGACCAACGCAACCACGTTGGCTGACCTGCGATGCAACGCGTGACCAGCATGAGGAGGAGGTGCCAGGCTGTTGTGGCTGCGTATGGTTCTTCCACCCGCTACTGAGGCTCCTGATTGTTTGTTCAATGAATAAAGCGTAAAATTACCAATATGTCTTGTTTGTTCCTTGTTACTGATAGAGAGTTCAATCATCCAATCCCCCAAACAACTCAAAACAATAGAGTTAATACCAACAGGAGAATACACTCTTTGACATTGGCAGGGAAATTTGGCACATTTCACTTGGGACGCCACCCACATAATCAGCTGTGCTGCTCATCCCACAAATGCATGATCCTTACAAATGGGACATCAAAGGGAAATGAACAGGCTTTCCAATGATATAAGATACAATGCTAATAATACAGTGACAACAGAGATATGATCGAGCAAACACAAATTTCCAAACTTTTTTTGAGGAGTTTATATTAATCTATTACAGCGATGGATGGACATTATGCTTGTGTCCAGAATAGCTATTTTATCTATTCCTGACATAAACATAAAGCGTTTGCTGTAAGATGTTATTATTGCAAGTATACAGCCCTTTAATGATTCAGAAATGGTTTTATATCATATGGATTAATGAAATGGTAAATGATTACATATTTATGTATTGCAGCAAAGGATGGACATTTAGCCATCTGATACAGTCCCTGAAGAGAAGGAGGGTGCTGAGGGTAATTGCAGAGCACGACATGGAGGACCATCAGGGCATGCACTTACTGTTATCTTCTTGATTTTTGAATATATTGAAGGTATTTATGCTTGACCATAGATTTGTCTGCTGTATCCGTTTACTTAGTTCATCCATTCACTATGTTATACTTTAAAAAAAAAAATAAAGTGTGTATTTCATTGAACACATAAATTGTATATGTCTATGTATGTGTCTTTCAATTTTGCATTATATCAACCGATTCTCAAGTGGCCCATTAGGAGTATGGATAAATGGTAATGTGAAATATCAATGAACCTAACATTCTAATTAAATGAATGTTTTTTGCCTTTTCCCATACATCACTAAGAGGTTATAATTTTGCAGTAAATGATAAATCTCTTCTGATTTGTAGTCTATATCACTTCCAAAATAGTGAAGATACCACAATTTGTCTCCCTCGATCTTGAACATGAAATGTTTAAAAACCTAGGTTTCTCATGGAGAATAGCCATTTAGAAAGTTTTTTTATTATTTATTTTGTGAATTGTTTTAATAATTGATGATATTGTGTTAAAGTAAGCATATTATTGTATATAAATGGAAAGCTCCAGTTATCCTGTTTAAAATGGTATATTATCTTTAGGGGTTTGACATAATATGATCACACCACACAGTAAATTCACAGCAAAATGTCCAGTGTTAATTCAACTCTAACAGTGTTGATTCAACTCTAGCAGTGTACATATGAGCCTACTCTGGCCAGGTCAGGCTCATATGTACACTGTTAGAGTTGAATTAACACTGGGCATTTTACTGTTTTGCATGCAGTTTTGCAACAGTTTTGCATACGCATGTCATATTTTCAATGAACCTAACATTCTAAAGCGTTTTTTTTTCTCCCTTTTATTACCCATCACTGAAGTGGTTATCATTTTTGAGCAGTAGAAGATAAATCTATTCTGATTCCTATTCTATATCACTCACACAATGGTGAAGATATCATACACTATAAGTTTCCCTCTATCTTGAACATGAAATGCCAGACCATGGTGGCTGCCTCCCGCTCTGCAAGGAACCTGGGGGTGGTCCTGGACGACCAGCTGGACTTCAAAGAGCACATCAGGGCAACGGCACGGTCCTGCCGGTTCTTCCTGTACAACATCAGGAGGATTCGACCATACCTGACCACCTACTCCACCCAGCTTCTTGTCCAGACCATGGTCACCTCACACCTGGACTACTGCAACTCCCTGCTTGCAAGCCTACCAGCCTGCGCCACTCTGCCTCTTCAACTGATCCAGAACGCAGCTGCCCAGCTTGTGTTCAACCTCCCAAGATTTTCGCATGTCACCCCCCTGCTGAGGTCACTCCACTGGCTGTCAGTTGCAGCCAGGATCAGGTTCAAAGTTAGGGGAACCTGTTGGGGGACTATGTATAAAAAGGGCTACAATTGCTACACGGTTCACCCGATATGTATGTAAAAACCCTCAAATTAAAGCTGAACTTTAACCTCATAGTCACTGTTCCATTTCAAATCCAATGTTCTGGACTACAGAGCCAAAACAACAAAAATTGTGTCACTGCCCTCAAACTTTTGGTCCCCAGTGTATATATTTCAATTCCGACGATATTAGTAAGTACACCTGAGAGGAATAACATTAGGTCGTTAGTAGGATATATGTCACAGAAATATATTAGTAACGTTAATATCAGCAACATTTAGCCTGCAATGATCTAATGTTAAACAGTTCTTATGAATTCTCCTTTATGCTAGCGTTCGTAGCTATGCCAGAGGGGTCAGTGGAAGGTAAGGATATGAAGATATTCATTGCAGCATTAGATAACTTACAGTGAACTATAAAGTTGTCATTACATTGTAAACAATCGTGTCTTTATTTTCAGTATGTTCATGCTGTTTACCAGCTGGGTATGTCTATGCAGTTATTCTGGCTACAAGTCAATGTAGCCTACAGTAACGTTAGGCTACTGCCATGACATGACATCTAACGTTAATTGACAATACAATATTCGTATGTGCTGGAGTAGCTAACGTTACTGTATAAATTGACGTTACTGTATATGCAAGTTCCCTGATCACACAGCTGGCTGTGTAAGGTTACCTAGTGAGATGCTAACTAACTAGGTTGATATCCAGCTAGCAAGTAAGTTGGATCATATGGGACTGCAGACTGCTTCGGACCCGTCCCTCCTTTGGTTTATCCTCCCGACTTCACGCAACCGGAGTCCCAGATGCATCACCCCGCCCCCTTTGAACTGATGATTGAACTGATTATTGAATTGACTATTACCATTCAGTCCACCTTTAGTCTAAACCGGGCCGGCCAGCGAAGGATGGGCACCCCCTCTCTAGCCAGGTTCCTTCCGAGATTTCTTCCCACTGGGGAGTTTTTTCTCGCCACTGCTCAGTGTTTTTTTTTCTCCCCTACCGGGGAGTTTTTTACCTCATTTTGCTGGTTGGGGGCTATGGCCTGGTTTTTTGCTCAATTTTCCTTCTGTTTCCCTGTGCAGCGTCTTTGTGACAGTTCTCTGTAAAAAGCGCTATACAAATAAAATTGAATTGAATTGACTGCAAATATTTAATAATATTCATGTTTTAGTATCGCTGTGTCTATTACTAACGCCATTATTATCTGGCTAATATAACTAGTTAGGCTACGTTATGTAATTTAATAGCTTGCAAATTGCATTACAATTTACATATTTACTAAGATATCTAAAGTTAGCTAAATTCTTAAGCTAGATCTCGCCACTGTGGTCCGGATGGGAAATTTTTGGTCTTGACCTTTTTCTCGAAAGGAATTATGGGAATTTTCCCGGTCAGAGCACGCATCGATGCATACTTCACATTTTGGACAAACGGAGCTCGCTATGCATGCTCGGAGCATGGAAGTATGCGGTTTGAGACGCAGCCATTGACTTTGGGCTCGAACACAGAAATGCATATAATTGATTCACACCACTCAGAACCAATGAGAACTGGGTGGGCACACTGTGGGCCAATCAGATCACAGGGTGGGCCCATGCCCACCCGTGCCCCTATGGTAGCCCCGACCCTGCCTGCAAGAGATGGTAGGGAACAGGTTTTAATAATGACCAATGTTTTTTTCAAAATACACCCAGGCCTTCCCTACCAGGGATCAGCGTGCCTCCACAGTGGCAAAGCTGCTGGTGCAGGAATGGTTTTACAAGTTTGGGGTACCTGCTTGAATCCATTCGGACCAAGGTCGTAGTTTCGAGAGTGCACTTGTTCAGCAATTGTGCAGTCTTTATGGCATCCACAAGACTCAAACGACACTGTACCATCCGCAAGGCAATGACCAGTGTGAGCGGTTTAACTGCACCTTGCATGACCTGCTGCGCACACTCCCACCATCCTTTGAGCAACACATAAAAAAGCTAGTTCAGTCATGCTACTATCAACTAAGAAATGTTGCTAAAATGAGATCTGCCCTGTCTTTTGCAGACACTGAAAAAATTATGCATGCTTTTATTTTTTCACAGCTGGACTACTGTAACTCCTTGTATGCCTGTTTAAGTCACCGATCCCTGGCCCGGCTTCAGGTAGTCCAAAACTCAAGGCTGTTGACTAGAACAAATTTGAGGTCACACATTACCCCGGTTTTAGCTTCTCTGCACTGGTTACCTGTAAAATTTTGGGTTGATTTGAAAATTTTACAAATCACCTACAAAGCACTGCACGGTTTGGCACCTGAATACATTACTGAACTTTTAACGCCCTACACGTCTCTGAGACATCTGAGGTCATCAGAGAAGGCCCTGCTGGCTGTTCCAGAGTCAAGGCTGAAAACAAAGGGAGATCATGCCTTCGCCATATTAGCCCCTAGACTCTGGAACAGCCTTCCCCTCAACATTAGAACTGCTGGGTCAATGTCCACTTAAAAACCTGTCTCAAGACGCACTTTTATAGACTTGCTTTTTACTAATGCTTTAATGTATGTTTGGTCATTTTAATCCTTTTTTAATGTATTTATTTATTTATTTATTATAAATTTTCATTTAAAAAAAAAATCAATTTCTGAATCCTTTGTCATTTTACACACACATGCAATTTCTTCTTTTACCTGTCTTATTGAGTGCCTGTTTGGCCTCCTGTTTTGTAAAGCACTTTGTGCTTCATGCTTGAAAAGTGCTATATAAATAAAGATATTATTATTATTATCCAAGAAGAGGGAATGGGCAGAGTATCTCCCCCATGCCTACAACACTACCGTCCTGGGGCAGGAACCCCAGCTGCCAATCGACTTGGGAAGAGTAGAAGAGCCCACGCTGGGGGGTGTTCTTGACTGGATCCAGGAGCATGAGCATCGTCTTGAGGTAGCCTATGAGGGGGCAAAGGAAAGGTTAAAGGCTGCTGCCCACCACAGAAAAACATGTCATGACCAAAAGGCCACGGGCAGGGAGATAAAGGAAGGTCAACTTGTCTACCGAAGAGCGTATGGTGTTCACGGACGGAACAAGATCCATGACCTGTGGAGTCCCCCTGCCTACAGAGTCCTGAAGGCACCAGAGGGTGTCCGGTATACACCATAGCTCCACTCAAGAACCTAGGAAAAGCACATACAACTAACCATGTTAAAACTGGTACCGGAGAATCTTTGTCCTGCCCTTTCCTCTAGCGACTGTGGTGATGATGATCGTGGAGTCAACCTGCAGATGCCTCTGTGACTGAAGAGGACCTGGAGGGTGGTGATCTCTGGATTGTGGGGGAAACACCAGCTTCCTCAGAGGTACCGACTACACTACCAACTGCTACACTACCAACTAGGTGTTTTTCCAGCCCCTTCCCAGGATAGTCTAGGCCCAAGCGGTGTAGTGCTGCGTAGAACCACCCATACCACAGCTGACCACAGTCATCCCCTTACCGGAGGCGACTGTGGGGAGGTTAAAAGAGGCGATGAACTCTCAGGTGCCTGGCTCCAGTAGCATGACTTCTGCCATTTTTTATTTAATTTTTTTCAGATTTTTCCCTTTTTCTCCCAATTTGGTAGCCAATTGGACCCTATGCAATTCAATTCACCACGTGTAGCAACCACTAGAGAATTGCCGCTACAACCCCTTTGTCCGGTAGCAGGAAAGAGAGCACCACGTCCTCTTCAGGGCGTGACACCTTGAGCTCCTAACCGTGATTCTAGCTTGCCCAGGGCTGTCTTATGTGCGACGATTCCCTCCGAGTCCCTCCCCCCACCCCGGGAGCAGCCGCCAATTGCCACTCCCTCAAGGCACCAGCCATACTCGGATCTGGCAGGACCGGGGATCGAACCCCTGATCCTCGGGGCGCAACCGCACAGACAGAAAGTCTGTGCCTTTGTCCGCTGCACCACCGCGGTGCCATGACTTCGGCCATTTTTAGACCCTGGGATTATGTTAATGCCTATCGTCGGGACGGCGATACAAAAATCAGGGAGTAGATTGTGGCAGGATTGATAAATTCCTAGAATTGACCCTTGTACTACATGCTTATTTCTACTACATAAATGGTAGCCTTGTACAGCATTACACAAACTAGCTAACAAGCTAGGTAGGCTATACCATTCTGCTACCTGGTTCACTCAGAGCAAGTCAATCAAAGTTGATTAGCTATAAATGAACACATTTTCCCATAAGCAAGGAAGCCTTGCCTGTGATGGTTCCTGAGTCGTTCCAGTGTTCCTGTGTGGTTCCTCTGTGCAAATTCCTTGTCATTGAAGACGTCTCTGTAGATTGAGCGGCAGTGCCTGGCTAATTCTGCAAGCCATCAGAGATAAATCAAGGATACTTTACCATTGTGACAACTGTGTTTTATTTAATTTAACTGAGTACTTTCTGTTCTGTTGAATAAATAAATTCAGATAAAAATAAGAAATATTTTGATGTAGAAAATAGCCTACACATAGCATTTTTACAAACCTATCCAGACATGTTCACCCCGTTAATGTAGCCTACTGTATGTTTGTGGGTCAGATGATGCCAAATAAATAATAACTAGTATTATGTTACAACATAATAAATTAATAAATCTTATTTGCAAACAGAATATTGTGAACACAAGAATGTCTAGGCTCTGTAGGACCACACAGGTTTCTATAGAAATCCAAATATTTCAAATAAATAAATACATCAATAAATACATAATAATAATACATTTTATTCATGCTGTGCTTTTCTTAGACCCAAAGCACTGGATGCAGACAATTGTTCAAACATACCCTATTGTGTAGTAATTTTACTTTTTAATTTCTAAGTGCAACACATGTGAATCTCATATTATTTCCACTATAAATTATTCACCTTTCACAGTTTGATGTGGCACATAGTTTCATTGACCATGTTCTCTTGAGATGGTAAGATGAAAAAACACAGGGCCAAGTTGCATTAAACAATTTAGGAAAGTTTGGATAGCATTGCTTTGGAATAGAGCTAGTTTAATTAGTGTGAGCTACGATAGGCAATATTGTTAGTGGTAACTTGGCCATATTTTGATATCAATACTTTTAAAGGTAGGCCTAGTTTTTGCAAGTTGGAATTAAGGACTTACAGATAGTGCTTTGTGGGCTATGCGTGAGTAAGTTGGCATTTTTTTAACGTTGAAAACATATTGTTTGGTGAGATATCACTTATTTTTGCGTACTAATGTAATGTGTTTGGTAGCTAACTAATTATGATAATGAATGAAGATAATGACATCAAGAGAGACATGCATACAGAATACATGCAGACACATGCATGCATTCTAGCTCAAAGAAAGACATAGGCGTGAATTCTGTGCTTTAGCCTAACATGAACTACAACCATGTTTTTTTGGAACTGTCCTGCCTATGTCCACCACAGCTTCAGTGTATTTTTATTCCGTTCGTGTTACCTGCAGTAAATCGTTTGGTCTTCGTGGTACCAACCGTACCATGCAGGTGTAGTTTAGTTTTCTGCACTGCAATGGATGTATAATAAGGCATTTTGACTTGCTTCGTAGTAGTAGTTTCCGATACACTCTTGAGTAGGTTCGTTTTCCTGACCAGCTGACTGATGTTCAAAGTTCTCTGGCAAAGCTATTTCCCAGAGATCTTTGCATAAGAAAAGAAGACAATCCTACTACGGTCAAATAAGGTATACTACCACAGATAATCATTATGTTTTATGTTATATTATTATTATATAGTGTTTGCAATAGACATTGTCTGCAGAAGGAGACTATAGCCCTTTTTCCATTCGAATTTTAATTCGCTAGAAATTGTTGCACATCAGAAAGTTACTGCGAGAAGGCTGGTGGAAAACGAGTTAAATCAATGTAGAATGAAATGTAACGCGCTAAATTAATACGCTCGCTAGAGGTGGATTAAGCGGTAAACTGATTCAACTGTTGGTGATGGAAAAACGTTGAGGCGATATAAGGATGTCGCACATGCTCAGAACCCACGCCACAAAGCTCGAGTGCAGCGCAGGAATATGGACTTTCCTTATGGAACGCCAAATGAGTCACAATTCGCCACAAACTGGATGCGTTGTACCCTTGTTGTACCGTATTTTTGCTTATAAAAACAGCCTAAAAACGCAGCTTTTGTGCTAGTAACGCGTTTTGCTAACAGTCTAATGAACTCCGCCTGGTGTTTTTCATAGCCAATAAGGTTGAAACTGTCTCACCCAATCAATGATGATCAAGGTTAGACCAGACCAGACCTCACTTGTTCACCACAGATCTTATATGCTGCTTAACAATCGTGCCTATTACATTATACATTTGTGATGTGCATTCACCACTGTAGGCCTACTACGCATTTGTTTAGGTAACGTTATGTTAATATAGGTAATGTAAAAGCTACTTTACTGATATTCAGATTGCTGAGTGCTTTCTACCTGTCACGCAGTAGGATATGAGGAGTGGCACCGATGTAAGATCAATTTCCTGACTACTATCTGCACCAAATAGAATAGAATAGAATAACTTTTATTTTCCCTTTCGGGAACTTCAGTTGTAGCCACCAGCATCAACAAAAAAGACATAGACAGTGGGGCAGACCCACAACACATAAACACACCAAATAAAGACATACAATATCAAATTAAGTGAATAAAATTAGAATACAGCCATGATTAAAAATAGTCCCCGCTGTCCCGAGATGTCCAGTGGCATTAAGCAGTCCAACACACAAACTGCGCCTCCGCGATTTTTCTCCATACACACAGTGCTGCGGTCTCTGTACACCGTTGAAACGGATCCACCGAACTGCGTCAACCTTCCCAGTTGTCGCCTCACTCCTCCCCCGCATTATCTTCTCCTTCTTCATTCACTGGTTGCCTTTTGAAGATTTCCTGCACTCCCGGATCAGTCCCGACATCTTCAAGTCCGGTGAAGAGCGATGGTAAACTTTGCTGCTGCAGATCCAATGGACATTCCCGAGCATATGTTGCGAATGCATCTCCATGGTGATGACCACAAACAAAATTATCCCCGTGAGACAATTTGCCAATATCATCAAAACAAGCGGCAGGAGTGCCCCGAAAAATCTCCAGCCCGCCTCCCCGCACCACAACAGACACACAGCGAATGAAAAAACAAAAGACAAAAGGCCGACACAACAAAATACATTCAAATTAACAGACACAAACACGAGAGACAGCTGGACTACATGTCGCCATTACAGCGCCACGTGACGTCACCAACTGTGACATCACATTTGTTAAATTCAAATCTAATTGAATGTTTGCCGTCTCGATTAAGCGATTGAGTGCCTTGTTATCGCATAAACCTAGAAAGCCATGCATGTATTATGATTTTAAAATATGTTGCTGCTTTCTGATGTTTTGCAAATTTTGGGGATTTTAAGCTCTTCAAACGTAATAATATTTGGCACAGTGGTAGAGATTTACGAGGAGTAGTGCGGGCACAGGTTTAGCACTGAATTGGCCAATTGGTGGTGCTATAACAATGCATTCAATTTGCAATGTGTAAACTGCCATAACTCCTGAGCATGTAACAGACATAGGCCTAAATTGCCTGCCTTTACATTCCTCTCCTCGCAAAGTACAAGCGCGCGTTTTGGAACTTAACACTACAGTGTGCTTTATTTCATATTTACAGTTTTGCATTAATGTAAAACACTTAACAACAGATCTTCTACTCGAGGCTTTGGTCGTATTGCATGCAAGTTGGACTATTATACCAAACTTTTCCTGCAGCAGAATTATAGCTACCATAGGCAAATTACGATACTGCAACCTCCTTTACAATTGCTCCATTTCAGTGGGGCAGTGCTTAGCTCTATGCATCAGGATCGATTCTGCTCATAATGTTTTCAATTCACAATAGATTGTTTTATTGCATTTTAAATATGTTCTGGATTGTGGGTGTTTTGTTCCACTACTTTCATTAACCAGTCCCTCTGGCTGGCTGAACAAAATGAATGCTATTGTGTTTCAACACATGCCCACTAGGTGGCATTCAGACAGTGGTAGTGTATGCTATGCAACTTCTCTTCTTTTTGAATAAACAAATTCACAACATACCCAGATGCATTTTTGTTCTTATTTAAAATGTGAAATCCATAGAAATAACATTAACAATTATCATAATCATAAAGTGCTCTTTTGCCTAAGTGTATCAAATATTTCAAATGCCGAAAAACAGAACAGAAACACACAGATATTATCCCTATGCTGAATATAGTAAGTACTGATTTAATTTAACTGACGATCCCATAAGTACTATATACTATACTATATATATAGGAGTATATTTCTAAATATGCTTAAGTATATTCATTAAAAGTACATTACTGCATGTGCTTATTTTAAGTTGAAATGAAGTACTACTTTTTAAAAGTTTATTTTCACCCAGTGTATTTGATGTGCACATGTATTTCTGAAAAGTATACTGAAATGTGTATTTTAGCATACTTACTACTGTGTGTATTTTTTATTATGTGTATTTTAATATACTTATTAAAAATGGGAGCGAGAGTTCACCTTATATGATTCGCTTGGAGATTTAAATCGATACATTGTTGATGGAAAACGATCTAGCGAGTTAAATAAAATAAAATCAACAGCGATAGAATGCTTTTATTTATGGAAAACCGTTTTTGGGCTTCTTATATCGCTCAAATTAACGTCGATTCGCACCCCCACCGACAAATGGTTCAAAACACTTGATTCATTAACAACTCAATTTTACTGGAAAAACAAAAAAACAAGAGTTTCACTTACAACATTACAAAATGGAAAATTACAAGGCGGCCTAGAAGTACCAAACTTTCTCCACTACTTTTTGTCAAATCAACTCCAATATTTATTCAAATGGACCCAAAAGCACAACTTCAATAACCCATGGCTAGAATTGGAACAAAATCAATGTAAAACCACCTTAATAGCAGACCTTCCATTCCTACCACAATCAATCAAGAAACTGAATTACTGTAAGAATATCACAATATCTTCAACTCTGACAGCCTGGTGGAAAACCAACAAAATTAAATCTCCATCACCTATTCCAAAATAACCAATTTATATCATTCAATACACTAATCCAGAAGTATGGGGTTGGGAGAGATCAGTTCCTCCACTACCAACAATTAAAATCCATAATTAAATCTAAAATTAACATAACCAACAACAGACTACAACCTTCTAAGCTAAGCGACGAGATCATGAAAATCACAAATTTAAAAAAAATTATCTCAAAACTTTATAAACTTATATCCATATCAGATGCCTCCATAACACTCCCAACTACAAAATGGGAAAATGACTTGGCTCTCTCTCTCAACCGTGATTTCTGGATACAAATCTGTAAAAACATCTTCTCGATGACCACTAACACAAATTTACAACATATACAATATAAAACTATCCACAGAACCCATATCACTCAAAGTAAAATGTTTAAAATGGGATTTGCTGACACAGACATCTGTTCACAATGCACTCTGAGCAGCACAGATGATTATTTTCATGCCACTTGGGCCTGCCAACCAGTTCACTCCCTTTGGATAGCAGTAATTGAGAAACTCTCCACTATCTTGGATTGCAGAATCCCATTGTCCCCATCACTCTGCCTGCTGGGAGATATTACACAAGTCACCCTCCCAACTAAAAACAGAAACCCATTACTTATTTCTCTAACTATCGCTAAGAAAATAATCTCTAATAAATATTCTCTAATAAAAGAAAAAAAAAGTGTTGATTCACACAAAAATGTAATGGAAAAAGGGCTTATGACATGTTCGGAGAGTATTGTAATTTTTTTTAAGTGACTAACCATGAAACAGATGTCTTTGTTGAATTGAAGGTATATAAACCCAAACCCGTTAGGGTTTGTAGGTTACAGTATATTATTGTAAATTCCACATTGTGTTATGTGTGAAAAGGATAAATTGAAGTGAAGAAATGAATGAAGACATAAAGAAATCTTGGCCTAGGCGACCGTTGAAGCTTCGGTTTCCACAGTGAGTCAGACATGACAGCAAGAGCACAGCATAAGGTTCCACACAGACAAAGTTTTTTGTCTGTATTTGTGTGATATTAAAATATGTAGCCAATGGCACATTTATTTATAGAATTTTTTTTACATTACTGCAACAACGCGATGTTAACCGGGCGATATTTTGCGTTAGAACTGTATTGTCTGTGCCTGAAAAATTGGATATATGTTCCTGTACTGCGTAAATATTAACCTGCGGTGAACCTTTTGTTGGTAGCGAGTAGACTAACGTTAGGCTACCAGACCGTGTCGGGTGACTTTCACCTCTTTTTAAGTACAAGTAAAATAGTGAACAGTTAATACTGTTCAATTTCTTAGCATTAGCAAGAAAACTGTTCTTTAATGTGAAAATAACATTCTTGTATGAGAAAAACTATACATGTGCACAGTCTTAGCTGAAAATTAAATTACACTTTGGTACCTGGCGGGGGATTGAACCACTGACCTCACGCATGGAAAAGCAATATCTTGACTGCTAGGTCAAAGCAATTTAACAGAAATCAGTAGACTAAATGAGACTTTTGTCTTGCGGTACTAGAAATTGTGTCCCGAAAATAAATGTTCAGGTGAGAATCGAACAGACAATCTGCTACATGCTAGAGCAGCACTGTAACCACTAAGCTACAGACACT
The DNA here is from genome assembly GCA_029718625.1 of Synaphobranchus kaupii. Lineage (NCBI taxonomy): Eukaryota > Metazoa > Chordata > Actinopteri > Anguilliformes > Synaphobranchidae > Synaphobranchus > Synaphobranchus kaupii. Next base: position 56,858,670 of record CM056381.1, read on the forward strand.
ATCCCAGTTTGTGTAGTAGGTAGACAGCCTCTGAAGCATGTAAATGCGACAAGGCAATTTTAAACAGAGCTTCTGATAGGTGGTTGGCCAATGGGGATAATTATTCTTTGAGGGTACGGAGGCAGGTAGGCAGGAAAAATGAGAAGAAATGGAAAAAGAAGAATTAGAGGAAGATCAAGAATGTCCAGTAGCAGATCATTTGCATCACATAAACAGTGAAGACCTAGACATTTAAAATAGGCTTTAATGGGGGATATACTAAGAAGCAGGATTACTGAGTTAGCTGGATAACTGCACTGCACTGAGTAAAAACCGGAAGACTCCCAAAAAACCGAATAAAAAGAGCCGTTCCAGGTTTGCAGTAATCCAGCTATCTCAGTAATCTTGCTTCGTAGTATATTTAGTCTAACATTACTATCCTAAGGTAACATTATACAGGCCCCAAAATTGTACTTAAGAACAATTCTGTGAGAAATTATGAAAAGCCAACGTTGCCACAAACACTGTAACCCAATAAATGCCATTTTCTCCAATTTGATTCTGCCACACAGTCACCGCTTGAGACCAAGCTCAATCAGCTGGCTAAATAACCTAGCTAATATCCTACACACAAGACACTGGCATAGCCTATAGCTACTTACAGTGGTGTCTGAGAAGTTGGGTATACTGTGAGTATGGGGTGGTTCACCCCTACCCTCTAGGGGGGTCCGGGGCATTACATTTTGTAAATTTTAACATCATGTTAAATGCATTCATCTGGTGCACTTTGAGAGGAAAATTAAGAGCCTATAGATCCATGAAGAATTGTGTGCTTTTGTAAACAATCAATCATAGACCCATGCAGTTGTATCAACTTGAAAGATGCTTGATCCTACACTTGAGCCTTCAAAGAAATTAAGTAAAGCTGTCATGTGTGTTGTACTGGTTTATTTAAAATGTTTGGAATCACAATCCAATGTTGCAGCAAAAATATGGGACCGCGTGCTACGTCAGATTTAGAGATCACATTCAGGTACAGCATTGCTAACTTGATGCTGAAAATAATGTTTTAACCTCTTGCTGCCAAACGCCCCCTAGCGGTAACGCGGGCGTTACAGAAATTATTAAATTATACATTTCATGAATTTAATAATATATAATAAACTGCTCACCTCAATATTTTGATTAAATATCCTTAAGAAATATCCATATCTTCTGGGAAAGTGGTTTTTGAGCTCAAAACATTGAGTTAAAACTTTGTAAATTACGTTGGAAACGACTTAATTCCCAAACGTGTATTGCAGCTTGATGTCACACCATAAACAATGTGCTGGTAAACTGTTCTGCTTAATTGTATTTCACAAAACTTTGGTTTGAAAAATCGTTATACCTTTAGACTTCAAGAAAAAATACTTTAAAACTTTCATACGGCTGTGCATGATTTTTTTCAAATTTTAAACCGACTTGTGCTTTTCTGCACTAATTTGGCTGTGTTCAGTTTGGCGTTGTGAAACTCAGCCAGTTTTTGGAGTACCTATCCCGTGGCTTAGTATATTTTATCCAAAGGGGGTTTGTGCTTGATTGCAGAGTTTTATGCAAAACTGTCGTCAGTTGGGTGTATTTCTTTGACTGATAGCACAATAGGCCTACCTGAAGTGGGAAAAACTCACATCGACCCGCCTCCGCTGTGAGTATTATTTGCTTTCCATTGGGTTTTTAAACTGTCTGTCAAATATTCCAGCCAATAGTGAAGACTCTTATCTTTCAGACAAGCCCTCATTCAACACCAAGCTTTCGGAAGTCACGTAGATACAGCTGCGCGTAAGAAGAGGAGGCGTCCAAGCGTAATGTTCGTACCAAGATGGCACATAGGGGTCATTCCGTGACAAATCAACCAGTGGTCCCTGCATGACCCTCTCCGATTTTGATGAAACTCAGTCATAATAATCCATTTTATGAAAAATGAACACACACAAAAAATTTGCCTCATACGACATGTCGTTTCCGAGATATGGCCTCCTGAAATTTGCTCAAAACCTCCGTCTTTTGCACTCGCGAGGCGTGAAAAGTCATGGAAGCTTATAACTTTGGTTTGGTAACAGCTATAGAGCTGAAACTTGAGTAGATCTAATATATCTGTTTAACTGGTGTAAATTTCAGAAAAAGTTTTAACTGTCCACATGGTGATCCATTGACAAGACGGACGGTTGTGTTTTTGACTTTTTTCACCCGGACCCAACTTGCTTGTGAGGTTTTGAGCAAATTTCAGGAGGCCATATCTTGGAAACGACATGTCGTATGAGGCTAATTTTTTGTGTGTGTTAATTTTTCACACAATGGATTATTATGATGGAGTTTCATCAGAATCTGAGAGGGTCATACAGGAACTTTTCAGAAAACTGGTTGATTTGACACGGAATTACCCATAGTGTTTTTAGATGGTAGCAGCTAGCTACATTCCGTTTAGCAAAGTATAATTCATTAGGTAATGGCGGCTGTTCAACTTTTTACTTTACAGTCTCTTTCATACAGGTTTTGGTTAGTTATGTCTAGGTTATTCAGGCGTTTCTCCGTGCAGCAGGTTCTAGCCCGAAGATGTTTTTGTGATCTTGTCTCAGTGACGCTGAGTGGTGTAAGGTACCAGATTTATTTGCCGGTATACCAGTGCGAATTCACTATTATGTATAAAATGAATCCCTCTGAATTAAATGAATATAGCTAACATTACTATATTGTAGCAATGGCAAGCTAGCCAGCAAAATTACACATAGCAGCTGGCTATCTATTTGTGTCTGAGATGAGCTGTTCTGAGTTTCTTTTGAATGAAATGGCGTCTGAAGTGTTTGTTTAGTATTTATTGTTCCACATGAGTAAATTGTTCTGTATGCAGTACAGAACACTGCAGGTAAACGAATGAGCAATTAATGCATGATGTAACATGAGGGAGAGATAACATGAGGATGAGTTTGTTGTTGATTATTATGCAGGGGGTTATTTTATCTAGGAAACTGGTGGACATTTGATTTTATATCCCGTTTGCATATACCTGGACTCATTTCTGGCTAATGGGGCTCTGGTGGAATACAAGATTCACTGTGCTGCTACATGGGTTTGGAGAGCTTTTTGGGGACCACGGGTAGGCTAGTTAGTTCTGTAATTTGAAACACCAAAAACACATCTAAAAATAAACTTTTATTGCCAATTATCAAATTTAATTGTAAAACTTAAAAAAATTAATCATATTGGGACTTTTCTGGAACCTTGCCATTTTGCACAATTTGTGCCAACTTTGGTAACCGAAATGGTTCACCTGAAAAAAAGCTCTGTAGAATTTGAATGGTTTGAGATATTGACACCATGTAGATAAAATATCTGAAATTTGAATGTAGGTACCTGGTTTTTTGTTTTTTCACAATTTCTGTACATAAATTGTTGTCATTAAGTAGCAAAAAGTGTATGTATATGAATTATGACTGCTTAGTCATAATAGTGCAGTTCTCTGTTTTAATAAAAGCTATTCAAATAATCCCACTCCAAACTTTCTATGTAATCCAATGTAAATCTATTGAAAAAGGTGACATTTTGAATAGGATTTTCTTGCCAATTTTAGAACGTCTCAAACTTTTGACACTTGGGTATGAGACAACAGGTCCTCCACTACCTCTGAACTGAGTTGGGTGAAATATTACTGTAGCATTTTCAAATAATCCCACTCCAAACTTTATATGTAATCCAATTTTAATCTACTTTAAAAAGTATGATTTCTTATGAAGTAACATAAACCTGTTGAATGAAGTTGTACAAAGCAGTATAAATTAAATATAAAACAAACACAACACATCTATAAAAGGAACAATGAACATTTCAAATTAATATAAATGAAAAATAAAAGTATCACAACACATCTAAAGAAGGGATGAATTAACGTTTAGATGTCTTTTCTCCATCTCTTTGAGAAATGTTTCGAAATCTGCTGGGCTTCTCAATTCAAAAGTGAACGGATGGAGCACCTCCTCCTGGTCCACTGTGGCATCCCACTGAACATATCTGGATCTTATGTCCAGTGCCTCAGCCTATTCTTCCTTGGTCATTGAAATGATCTGTGGTGGTAGAACCTCTTTCTCGAAGAGAGATGCATTGTCTTGGCACCACTGGCAGGCAAGTAAAGTGTTGTGCAACCCTCTTTCCTGTCAGGCATATAAAGTCATACAGTAGATATACAAATTAATATATTTCAATTGCAACATTCACCATGTACTGTATACATTTGTTTAGCAGTTTTGGTTCCTGGTTTTAATATGACTAATTATAAACACACAGTTGAACCTAAACAAACTATATTGTGCATACAGACAATTTTGATCCCGGATCAGTAGAAAATATCTTTGTAAGATGAAAACTTTAATATCCTATAACACTACTGTGTACTGTATTACTTATTGTAGACAGTATACAGGAATTGAGTACTGATTGTTTTATACCATCCATTGCTTATGTATTTGTCTATGTTCCAGACCTTGTCAGATTAAGTTGTCTGGATGGGACCAATACTTATTTTTGGGTAATCACTGATGATTGATTGAACAAGTCCGGAAATTAAAATGTTCCTCAAATGTTTAAATCAGCTCACTTTGGTGGCTCAGAAAAAACAAAATCCTCACAATATCCTAAGTGGACTTATTAACATATTAATAAAGTAACTGTGTATCTTGGCTCTCACTAACCTGACGATCTATTGCCATGGATGCACCATTGTCCTCATTCTTCTCTGTCATTCCTGCTTCTTGACAGTCATCCTAATTCATAGTAGAGAAGGTGAACATGATGCATTATCATTTCAGAGCCATCTGGTCACGCAGAGAAGGAAAGATAACACTCGAGACAAAAAAAGTTGAGCTTTCTTTGACTAAATAAAACCATATAGCCTAATATAAATAAAACCATATAGCCTAATATAAATAAAACCATATAGCCTAATAGATCCATATAGCCTATTCCTTGATCGCACTAAACACGCACGAGCATGTCTGTTTCGCCACCATAAGCAATCCGCCAAGGTGGAAAAGCAGGCTTTTAAAGGGAATGGGATATGACATTTTGATTGGTTTATTGCATGTCACGCCCAAGACACACCTATAATTAATGAAGAGACTAGGTTCAGCCCATTTGCACGTCGCGCCGTGCTTAGCACCCAAAAAACACGCCATTAAAATAGCAAAACTGGCCTTGTACAAGCCCTAAATGCACTTAACGCCATGCGCTTAGACGAAGCGCTAAGATCGCCAAGATAGAGCCCCATATGTGATGTGATTGTAAATACTCACGTGCAGTAGGACCACATGCCCCAATCTGCATTCTTTAGAAAACACACGGTTGAGTAATGTTGGTGTGGCCACTCTTTCTTCCAATCCTGGGTGTGAGAGTTCCACTAGGCCATCATAAAAATGCCACTCATTGTCTCCCAACAGCCGATGAAATGACACAAAGTGGTTTTCTTTAACCTGCTTGTAGGTCAAGCAATTGGTTGTAAAATAAAAAGTCTGTTGCATTTACATATATTCATATAGAAAACTGCACAAATTGTATTTTTCAATATGGTGAATTTCATCTTAAATTGTGTTTTCAGGACAAAGCTCAAAATACATTTATAAGATAACAAGTTATAGTCAGTGCAATCCTTTTATGATGTGTGGACTTGCAGACTTTCTTGGATTCCATTTATTGACATTTTCATTAGATTACTTGCTGTAAGTATGGAATTGATAAGCATAATATTATTACAATTAAAACCTTGCTGTAAGTACTTGCAGTGTTGGTGGCAGTGCTGTTGGCTGTAAGGACTGTTGAAGGACACCAGGGGGGGCAGAGTTAGTGCAGGAAACGATCAACTGAGGTGGCAGCCCATGTAAGAATCTCCTGCATGAGGATGTCCTGTTTCCTTGGCAGGGCTCTGTCTTCCTTCTGTATAACATAATCTGAACAAAAACGTCTCCGACGTAAAAAAAGCCAAGTTAGTCATGCATAGCCTACAGAGCGCTGTCTATAAATCCTTAATTCCAACTTGCAAAAACTAGTCCTGCCTTTAAAAGTATTGATATCAAAATGTGGCCAAGTTACAACTAACAATATTGCTTATCGTAGCTCACACTAAATAAACTAGCTCTATTCCAAAGCAATGCTATCCAAACTTTCCTAAATTATGTAATGCAACTTGGCCCTGTGTTTCTTCATCTTAGCATATGAAGAGATTGTGCCTCATGGAACAACATATGATTTCAATTAATGTTTTTAACAGTTGATGAATAATGACACTAAAGAAAGGATATGGTTATACTTTGTTGGCAAGTTTACTTTAGAAAATGTACAGGTTTTAAAATGTTAACTGCTGCTACAAATTTCTTTACAATTCACAAGCAGACATTTATATCAAGAAACATCATGTACAATAGAGAAAGGGGGGATGAATAAATAAATGCCGGTAAAAATAAGTAATATTTTTAAAATAGCGTACATATCGCATTTTTACAAACGTATCCAGACATGTTTGTGGGTCAGATGATGGCAAATAAGTAATAGTACTAATTTTCTTAACATAATAATAGTTATGATATTTGCAAACAGAATTTTGTGAACACAAGGATATCTATGCTCTGTAGGACCACACAAGTTTTGATAGAAATCCAAATATTCCAAATAAATAAATCAATAAATACATAATAATAATTATACATGTTATTCATTCTGTGCTTTTCATAGACCCAAAGCAGTGGATGCAGACAATTATTCAAACATGCCCTATAGTGTAGTAATGTTTCTGTTTAATTTCTGTTTAAGTGCAACACATCTGAATCAGAGTATTTCCACTATAAATTATTCTCATTTTGTAGTTTGATGTGGAACATACAGTTTTCATACAGACCACATTCTCTTGAGATGGTAAGATGAAGAAACACAGGGCCAAGTTGCATTATATAATTTAGGAAAGTTTGGATAGCATTGCTTTAGAATAGAGCTAGTTTATTTAGTGTGAGCTACGATAGGCAATATTGTTAGTTGTACCTTGGCCACATTTTGATATCAATACTTTTAAAGGCAGGCCTAGTTTTTGCAAGTTGTAATTAAGGATTTATAGACAGCGCTCTGTAGGCTATGCGTGAGTAATTTGGCTTTTTTTTTTACGTCGGAGACGTTTTTGTTCAGATATCACTTATTTTTGGTAGCTACCTAATGATGAACAATGCATGAAGATAATGACATCGAGAGAGACATGCATACAGAATAGTACATGCATTCCAAATAAATGCATGCAGGCATTCGCGTAACCATAACGCCCTCTATTGACGAGAATGATAACATTTCTCCTATTAGCGATAGCCCACAATTACATTAAAAGAGTTTGTTGATGAGCTGTTTTTAATGTCTAATGAAATACAATGAACAGCACCACCTGAACTATGGATCATGAAGAAGCATGTAAATTAATTAACCAAGTGTATATGGAGACATGCATGCACAATAGGCTAGACGCAAACACATTGTAGCTGAAAGAAATACATACAGCCTAAAATATGGAAATACAGTTGTAAAATAGGCGTATTAGTATTCTATAGAAATAACGTCAGGCTATTAACACTGGTTTGCCGAACTTCATCACAGCATAATACCTTCGCATTTTTTTTCTCGGTAGTGTAGTCTAACGTTGTCTGCGGGAAATATTTTGGTACCGGACCATGTAGCTAGGTTTAGTTTAGTTTTCTGTAGTGCAATGGATGTATAAGTAGTAGTAGCCTAGCTTGTACCTGCTTCCTGACTAGCAGCTGACTGACGTTTCTCTGGCAAAACTAACGTTGGCTAACAAGCTTAATTGGACAACGCATATTTCCCAGGAATCTTAGCCAGCAGGAAAACAATAGATAGGGTACTACTAAGAAAGTACTACCAGAGATTATTCTTCTGATTATTATTATAATGAAAAGTGTTTGCAGTAAGGTACATTGTCTGCAGAGTAGCGTAGACTAGAGCAATCTAGAGCAATGTTCGGAGGCTATAGTAATTTTTTTTAAGTGACTAACCATGAATCAGATATGTTTAGAGAATTGGAGGTTTATAAACCTGATCTCTCAAGGTATTGCAGATTATAGTAGGCTATCGTCAATTCTTAATGTATTGTAAATTTTCTTAGTAGTTAATTTTATGGTGACATTGTGTTATGTGTGAAAAGGATAAACTGAACAGAGCTGAAGTGAACAAATGAATGAAGACATAATAAAGAAATGTTGGCCGAGGCGGGCGTTGAAGGTTCAGTTTCCACAATGAGCCAGACATGACCGCGGCGCAATGGACAGCACGCTCCATACAGACTAATATTTTTGTCGGCATTTCATGTGAGATTAAAACATGTAGCCAATGGCATTTTTGCATTAATGCAAGAACGTGATGTTAACCAGATGATATTCTGCGTTCAAACTTTTTTCTTTGCTTGACAAATGGCCATGGGATGCCTGTTCCCATAACGTTAGCTAGCCTATTGCATTACTGTCCTGTCGTGGTGTCCAGTGACTGAATTGTTTAACAGGCTACAAGTGAACAGTTAATATTGTAAACGTGTCTTTGCCTTTGCAATAAAAAACATTCTTGCATGAGAAAACCAGAACATGTGCACACTGTTTGAGTCCAAAATGAAATTACACTTTAATATCAACCAGGTGAGGTACGAACCCACGTCTTTCGCAATACTAAGGCTTGACGCTACCCAGAAGACCAAAGGGGTATAGTCACGTGATATAGGCTATTGGTTGGTGTCGTTCTGACTTTCACCATTTCGCTGTAGTACAAGTGAAATAGGCTACAAGTGAAACATTGAACAGTTAATATTGGAAACGTCCTTTGCCTTTTTTTCCGGTAGTGTAGAACGTTACCTGCGGGAAATGTGTTGGTACCGGACAGCTAGGTTTAGTTTAGTTTTCTGTAGTGCAATGAATGTAGGCTATAAGGCATGTTGATTCTCTTCGTAGTAGCCTAGCTTGTATCTGCTTCCTGACTAGAAGCAGACTGACGTTTTTCTGGCAACAGTAACGTTGGCTAACAAGCTTAATTGGACAACGCATATTTCCCAGGAATCTTAGGCCCCGTCTACACGTATACGGATATTTCTAAAAATGTATTATTTTCTCTGCGTTTTGGCCTCCCGTCCACACGAGTTTTATGTCGCTGAAAACGGAGCTTTTGGAAAACACCTTCCAGGGTGGAGATTTTAAAAAACTCCGTTCTACGTGTATTCGTGTGTACGGGTGAAACGGAGTTTTTGGAAAACGCTGACATCATGACCTGAATTTACGCGTGGCAAATGTTGTTATATGTCAATTTTCCAAGAGACACAGACCATTGGAATAGTTATTTTCTTATTTTAGTGAACTCATTATTTTTTTCTGACTATATTTTCTCATTGATACCATCTTTTATCAACGTATCACACAAAAAAAACACGCACACAAAAAACTGTTGTTTTAGAAAATCTTGCACATAATTACGTTATAGACTTGTTGCTTGTCATTTTCGTGGATGGTTTTATGTCTCCCGATACACGACTACTTTACAACCAAAGCCTACATGGGCTCTTGTACTCAAAAAATTGTATTTACGGTGAAATTAATGCAAAGAATTTCGTTTTTTGCGTTGTCGTGTGGACGGAGAGATTTTCTAAAATGGTGTGGTGTGGACGGGAATTTTTTTTTTAAACGGAAGGGGAAAAAATGCGTTTTTAGAAATATCTGTGTACGTGTGGACGAGGCCTTAGCCAGAAAGAAAACAATAGATACTACTAAGAAAGTACATACCAGAGATTCTTCTTCTTCTTCTTCTTCTTCTTCTTATTATTATTATTATTATTAATAAGAGTGTTTGCAGTAAGCTACATTATCTGCAGAGTAGCATAGACTAGAGCCACATTCGGAGGCTATTGTTTTTTTTTTTTAAATAATAATAATAATAATAATAATGCATTCAATTTCTATAGCGCTTTTCTAGGTACTCAAAGTGCTTTACAGTTTAAAATTACACACAGTAAAATTATTTAATAAGTAGTTAATAAAAAATAATAATAAAAAATAAAAATAAAAAATAAAAAATAAAAATAAATAAATAAAATAAAATAAAATAAAATAAAATAAAATAATTAAGACAGATAAAAAGAAGGAGTATAATTTAAAATTTCAGTCATGGGATAGAGGGGAGGATGTTTAACAGGGGAAAGCCAGTTTGAAGAGGTGGGTTTTGAGAGCCTGTTTGAAGGATGGTAGGGTGGTTGCCAGACGGATGTGGATGGGGAGGGCATTCCAGAGGGAGGGTGCAGCAACTGAAAAGGCCCTGTCGCCCCAGGTCCGGAGCTTGGTCCTGGGGATTGTCAGATTGTTCGTGTCAGCGGACCTGAGGCGACGGGAAGGAGTGTGACGGGGGAGGAGGTCAGAGAGGTAGGGAGGGGCCAGGTTATTTAGGGCTTTGTAGGTGATGAGCAGTATTTTGTAGTCAATCCTGTGTTTAACCGGGAGCCAGTGGAGGTTGTGGAGGACAGGGGTGATGTGATCTCGGCGACGGGTGGAGGTGAGCAGACGGGCAGCAGAGTTCTGAACGTATTGTAGTTTATTGAGGATTTTGTTGGGTGAACCATAGAGGATGCTATTGCAGTAATCGAGTCTGGAGGTTATGAGGGCATGGATGAGGGTTTCAGCAGCGGAAAGGGACAGGGAGGGGCGGAGGCGGGCAATGTTCCGGAGGTGAAAGAAGGCAGTTTTGGTGATGTGGTTGACGTGCAGTAGGAATGAGAGGGTGGGGTCGAGGATGATGCCGAGGTTGCGGACATGGGTGGAGGGGGGTGACGATGGAACCGTCAATGGTGAGAGAGAAGGTCTGGGCGGAGCGGATGAGGGAGTTTGGGCCGATGATGAGTATTTCCGATTTATTGCAGTTGAGTTGGAGAAAGTTCTGTTGCATCCAAGTTTTTATATCAGCAAGGCAGGTGGTGAGGGTGGAGTGAGTGGTTGAGGTGATGGTTTTGGAGGAGAGGTAGAGTTGTGTGTCGTCTGCATAGCAATGGAAGCGGAGGCCATGGCGGCGGAGAATTTGACCCAGGGGAAGTATATACAGGATGAAGAGGGGGGGGGCCGAGCACTGATCCTTGGGGGACACCATGAGTGACTGGGGCGGTGGAGGATTGGCAGTGGTTTATGGAGATGTATTGGTGTCTGTTGGAGAGGTAGGAGGTGAACCAGGAGAGGACAGTACCGGAAATGCCAAGGGAGTGAAGGCGTGAGAGGAGGATGGAGTGGTTGATGGTGTCAAAGGCGGCGGTGAGGTCGAGGAGGATAAGGATGGTTAAAGAGCCGGAGTCAGCAGAGAGAAGGATGTCATTAGTGATTTTCAGTAGTGCAGTTTCTGTACTGTGATTGGTGCGGAAGCCGGATTGGAAGGGTTCGTAGAGGTTATTGTTGTGGAGGTGGGTTTTGAGTTGAGCGGCGACAGCTCGCTCAAGGACTTTAGACAGGAAGGGGAGGTTGGATATGGGCCGGTAGTTGTTGGGGATGTCAGGGTCGAGACCAGGTTTTTTTAGAATGGGGGTAACGGCAGCAAGCTTGAGGGAGGGGGGAACGAGACCAGTGGACAGGGAGGAGTTGATTATGTTGGTGATAAGTGGGGAGAGAGTGGGGAGGCAAGCCTTGACTAGGAAGGTGGGGATAGGGTCGAGGGCACTGGTTGATGACTTCATACTGGTGACTATGGAGGAGAGATCGGATTCGGAGATTGGACCGAAGGATGAGAATGAATGGCTAGGGAGTAGGGGGGGATCTGGTTGAAGGCATGGGGGGGTGGTGGGGGAGGAGGCAGACAGCTGGCGGTGAATTGCATCGATTTTAGATTGAAAAGATGACAGGAAGGAATTGCATTTGCTGGTGGTGAAGGAGTTAGAGATGGTGTCCATGGGCTTGAGGAGTTTGTTGATAGTGGAGAAGAGAGTTTTGGGGTTGTTGGAGCCAGTTTGGATGATGAAGGAGTAGTGGGAGGAACGAGCGTTGTTGAGGGCATCTTTGTATTGTTGTTGGTGGAATTTGTAAGCATCCAAGTGAACAGTGAGTCCGGTTTTATTAGCAAGTCTTTCAAGTTGGCGGCCCTTGGCTTTGAGTTGGCGGAGTTGATCGGTGTACCAGGGGGCGGAGTGAGTGAAGGAGACGGATTTGGTTTTTGTGGGGGCAATTTCATCAAGACAGGAGGAGAGTGCAGTATTGTAGTTATTAACTAGGTCAGTGACAGAGGCGTTTGGAGTGAGAGCAGGGTCGGAGATAGTGTCGGCCAAGATGGAAGAGAAGGAGGAGGAGTTTATGGAGTTGACCTTACGGAATGTGATGGTGCGTTCCTGTTTGACAAGGGGGATGGGAATGACAATGTCCAGGGTGATAGCCAGATGGTCGGAAATTGTGAGGTCAGTGCTGGTGAGGTTGCAGATGGTGATGCCAGAGGTGCAGACCAGATCCAGTGTGTGTCCTTTTCCGTGGGTGGGGAAATCAATGTGTTGGGTGATGTTGAAATAGTGTAAAATGTCCAATAGTTCTATTGTAGTTTTGCAGTCAGGAGAGTCGACATGGATATTGAAGTCACCAAGTAGAAGAATAGATGGAGATATGGCACAGAGCTGGGTTAGGAATTCGGATAGGTCAGAGGGAAATAAGGGGTTTGGTTTGGGGGGACGGTAGATGACAGCAGTGACAAGGGGTTTTGGACCAGACAGTTTAAAAGCAAGATGTTTTCGAAGGAGGGGGGGGAGGGAATGGATATTGCGCTGGTTTTTATTGTTTGTCGGTGAAATGTTGCTATGCCGCCACCGCGCCCATCCTGGCGTGGTTTGTCCATATATGTGTATCCAGCGGGTGCAGTTTGGTTAAGAGAGAAATATTCAGATGGTTTATGCCAGGTTTCAGTTAAGCAGAGAAAGTCCAGTTTGTTGTCAGTGATGAATTCATTGAGAATGGGGCCTTTAGTGTTTAGGGATCGGGTGTTAAAAAGTGCAAATTTGAGATATGATTGTGTCTGGGTGGGCAGGTTTGCTTTGATCAGTGAGCGGAGGGAGGCGGAGTGAACGTGGTGTTTGTTGTGATGACGTAATGAATCTGCGACAGTGCAAGCGGGTGACCAGATAGACGGGATGGAGTAATCAGATGAGTTGTAAACAAAGTGTCGGCGTGAACCTCTATGGATGTATCTGGGTCGACGTAACAGTCCACGGTGTTTGATGGCGGAGATGCATAGAGGTGGATTGATGAGTGTATTAAGTTTGAGAAGCTGTGCAGTGGAGTATTTGATCATTTTGAAGCGGGCGAACGCAGTTAGCACAGTGCTAACTGCCTAACGTTAGGACTGGGACGAGCTGAGGAGGCTGCTAGCTAGCTAGCTAGCTAGCAGCTAACTGGAAAGGTGGCGGTCCCAGCCGGAACCGCTCCAAGACAGCTGAAGGGCTGTCCAGGCTGCAACTTTCTGAAGCAGTGGTGGTGCCGCCGGCCAGATGGAAGCACAACAGTGCAAGCTGACAGGAGAGGGCCCAACAGCAGCGGCGGCAGCTGGCAGCAGTGAGACGGACTTTGCAGCAGGCAGCAGTGAGACGGACTTTGCCTGAAACGGGAGCCCGGTGTAGCTAGCTGCTACATTAGCTGGTGTAGCAGGTATGTAACCACCGTAAAAAAGTAGCGAGCAGGTGGTGAAAGAGTTCAGGCAGAGCTTGATAAGGATCCAGAAATGCCCAGGTTTGAGGCTGGGAAACGAGCGTTGAGAGGGCTGCTATGCTGTGGTCCTGGCCAGGGCAGGGTAACCGCAGCTGGGACGAGCTGAGGAGGCTGCTAGCTAGCTAGCTAGCAGTTAACTGGAAAGGTGGCGGTCCCAGCCGGAGCCGCTCCAAGACAGCTGAAGGGCTGTCCGGGATGATACTTTCTGTAGCAGTGGTGGTAGCAGTGGTGGTGCCGCCGGGCAGATGGAAGCACAACAGTGCAAGCTGACAGGAGAGGGCCCAACAGCAGCGGCGGCAGCTGGCAGCAGTGAGACGGACTTTGCAGCAGGCAGCAGTGAGACGGACTTTGCCTGAAACGGGAGCCCGGTGTAGCTAGCTGCTACATTAGCTGGTGTAGCAGGTATGTAACCACCGTAAAAAAGTAGCGAGCAGGTGGTGAAAGAGTTCAGGCAGAGCTTGATAAGGATCCAGAAATGCCCAGGTTTGAGGCTGGGAAACGAGCGTTGAGAGGGCTGCTATGCTGTGGTCCTGGCCAGGGCAGGGTAACCGCAGCTGGGACGAGCTGAGGAGGCTGCTAGCTAGCTAGCTAGCAGTTAACTGGAAAGGTGGCGGTCCCAGCCGGAGCCGCTCCAAGACAGCTGAAGGGCTGTCCGGGATGATACTTTCTGTAGCAGTGGTGGTAGCAGTGGTGGTGCCGCCGGGCAGATGGAAGCACAACAGTGCAAGCTGTCAGGAGAGGGCCCAACAGCAGCGGCGGCAGCTGGCAGCAGTGAGACGGACTTTGCCTGGAACGGGAGCCCGGTGTAGCCAGCTGCTACATTAGCTGGTGTAGCAGGCACGTAACCACCGTAAAAAGTAGCGAACAGGTGGGGAAAGTGTTCAGGCAGAGCTTGATAAAAGCCAACAGTCCAGGCAGGACAAAAGTCCGACGTTAAAACAGCTAAAACTTTGTTAAAACTAGCTAAACTAACTAAAACTTTGTTAAAAACTAGCTAAAACTTTGTTAAAACTAGCTAAAACTATGTTAAAATTAAATTCAAATCTCAGATGGAGAAGCGGCGAACAAACACGCCAGCGTCCTCTCACATCCGATGAACATCCATTTAAAGTGACTAACCATGAATCAGATATGTTTGGGGAATTGGCGGTTTATAATTCCGATGTCTTAATGGATTGCAGCTTATAGGAGGCTATTATCAATTCTTAATGTAGGCTATTATTGTAAACTCTTAATTTTCCTAGTAGTTAATTTTATGGTGACATTGTGTTATGTGTGAAAAGGATAAAGTGAACAGAGCTGAAGTGAATAAATGAATGAATAAAGAAATGTTGGCCGAGGCAAGGGTATGTTGAGCTTCGGTTTCCATAGTCAGTCAGTCATGACCGCAAGAGCTGAGTATAACACCCTCCCCAAACCAGACAAGAGCCAGCGTCCGGTTTGGGGAGGGTGTGATATAGTACAAGTGAAATGCAAGTGAAACATTGAACAGTTAATATTGGAAACCTCTTTAGCCTTTGCAATAAAAATATGTTAATGTGTTAATGTGAAAATAATAACAGTCTAATAAATGAAAAGTACTTAACAGTTGCACATTGTTGTTGTGGAAAATAAATACGTGCCCTGCTGGGCTCGAACCTACAATCCTGTGTGTGAGAGACCGCAACTCTAGCCATTAGGCCACAGTAGCTTCTTGGAAAGCATGGAGCCATTAGCTACATGAACATTAAAAAACATTAGTATGAAGCGTTTTTATTGGGCGATAAGCTTGATGAGCAGGTATACGGACCATACCCTCAAAGAATAATTCTCCCCATTGGATAACATCGTGATGGATGCAGGCAGTTTGGCAGGAAAAATAGGAAGAAGAAGAAGAAGGAGAAAAACGGCAAAATAACCCATGTTTGGGGCTTTATTGTGTGGATGTGTGAAGTTGTATCTGAATGCTGTGTGGTTACATGAGGTCAGAGCATGCAGAAGTTAATGTTTTTAAGGGCTGAGAGTCTATGGTCATTATGGTTACTTCTGTAGGAAACCCTGAAAAGTGCCAAACTCTCTGTGCTGTATAGGTATGGGGCATGCCCCGCCAAGCCGTAACTTGGCGGATGGCATACCTGCCATCCCAATCCATATGATACATAAGTTCCTGGCCTCAAACTTCCTATTAACTTTGCATGGCAGGTACTCCAAGATACAGTTGTGTTCCAATAAATAGTGCGTTATAAAAAAGTGAATAAAGTGCAAATATTTTTTAATAGCTTTTAGTTCCATATTTCAAATATAGTGCAAACATTACACATTCAATTCCAAATCAAAGCATTAACAAATTTTATCAAGTCTGCGTTGTTCTTTTACAGGAAGCAAAGAAAAGGAATATTAATCTGTTCAAAAAAATAGCAATGTCAACATTTTTCTCTTCAAACTCAAACACTTACTGTATAAACTGAAGAACTTTTTCAAGATTTAACTTTAAATTACTGAACTAATATTTAGTTGCATAACCATTGTTTTTGATAACTGCTGCTCATCTGCGTTGCATCGAGTCAACCAACTTCTGGCACCTAGAAACAGGTATTTCAGCCCAGGATGAACGAACTACATTCCACAGTTCCTGTGAATTTTTGGGTTTTGCTTCAGAAACTGCATTTTTAATGTCACCCCACAAGTTTGGGGTTGAGGTCAGGTGATTGAGCTGGCCACTCCATTACCTCAATCCTTTTTGCCTGGAACCAAGATGTTGCTCGCTTACTCCTGTGTTTGGAGTCGTTGTCTTGTTGAAACACCCATTTCAGGGGCATTTCCTCTTCGGCATACGGCAACCTAATCTCTTCAAGTATTTTGATGTATTCAAACTGATCCATGATCCCTGGTATACGCTAAATAGGCCCAACACCGTAGTATGAAAAACATCCCCATACCATGATTTTTGCGCCACCATGCTTCACTGTCTTCACAGTGTACTGTGGCTTGAATTCAGTTCCCGGGGGTCATCTGACGTACTGTCGACGACCACTAGACCCGAAAAGAACAATTTTACTCTCATCAGTCCCCAGAATGTTACACCATTTCTCTTTGGGCCAATCGATGTGTTCCTTGGCACACATTCTGCACATGCCGTTTTTGCTGATAGCTTAGCTTCGATCAAACGTCTTCTGACTGTAACAGCACTTACAGGTAATTTTAGATCATCTCTGATCTTTCTGGAGGTGATGATTGGTCGAATCTTTGCCATTCTGACTATTCTTCGATCCGTTTTAACAGTAGTTGCTCGTTTTCTTCAGCGTGTTCCGGGTTTTTGTTGCCATTTTAAAGCATTTGAGATCATTTTAGCTGAGCATCCTATAATTTGCTGCGCTTCTTTATACGTTCTCCCCTCTCCAATCAACTTTTTAATCAAATTACGTTGTTCCTCCGAACAATGTTTGGAACGGCCCATTTCACTTAGGAATTCAGAAGGAAATATATTTTATAACAATGTGTGAAACATTTGCTTCCCTTCTTCCTTAATAAAGGACAATTAATGACACCTGTTTTTTCACAGAATCAATGAATTCTCTAATTAAACTCCACACTGCTATTATTTTGAACACGCCCCTTTCAATGAATGAGTCAATTACTCAGAACAAGCAGCGTGCATGTCATGACAGTTGTTTTTCTATTACTGTGAGGGGAAGTGTAAGGTTCGGAGAATCAAACGCGACCAATAAGGATTTCTTAAAGCGTATCTAGAGAAAGATACGCCACAAAACACGGAATAATCCACACCAGGGCTGGGTTAACACAGGATAGGGAGCAAAACTTCCCTAGCACAAAGCAAAACAAAACAATCTCCAAAAACTGAGGCGATCTCGATAAACAGCGAGAATAACTAACATAAGAACCTCATGCACTAAAATAATTAGGCGTAACAAGAGGTAATGAAACAAAACCAAACTCAAAACAAAACGAGTGAAGGAAAGGAATAGAAAAGAAAACCTGTTAGCCAAAACTCTTGTGGAAAAAGAGCTGAACACAACTGGCAACAGGTAAAAAGAATAAATGATAAAGATTGGAAACGACAAAACCAATCTAATCCTAAATCTTTATAACCGGACTTGCTGCGTTTCCTATTAGTAACAACCAGAAATGCAGCGACCGAAATTTCTATACCTTTACCGACTTCGTATGTCAACATTGCAAAGACAATCTCGAAGTGCGGAAATGCGGAAGTCCTGAGGTATTTATAGCCCGCAGGAAACGCGAAACAGGTGAAGGGAATAATTGTCGGGCAAGACGCGAAAACCGGAATGGAGGCGGAAAAAATCCGATAGTGTCTTGACGACGCCAAACAGGAAACCAAAAACGTCGAAAAGCAAAGGCTGCAAATAACCATGACAATTACACTACTACATCTACAAGTAAATTATTTGCCATGCAGAAATATCACTACTACTAATAACAGTGGTTCATCAGGTTACTGATGTTTACTGCTATTTTTTTTAACACAACTGTAGATGTATGTGAAATATATATATTTCAGGTGATTGTGTTCTTGAAGTATTTATACACAACATCTTTAAGAGATAATCAAATGGAGAATTATATAAGACAGCCGTTTTTCACTATGAATTTACAAACTTTAATTTATTGCACCTGAAACTGTGAGAGCAGTGGTACATACTGCTCTGCATTACTGCTCTTACCCCTTCCTTAACCCCTTGGCGCAGATGGCAAATTTCACTTATTTAGGGGGTGCTCTGTTTAAGGCTTTATAACTCCAGGTGTGAGCATCACATAAACTTGGTAAATGGTTTAAATGAAACAAGACAGTTGTACCATTTACAGTACAAACTTAGATTTGTTTATGTTCATAATTTAAGTCAAAATAAAGCACCCTTAGCCTAATACTTGGTTGCTGCACCTTTGGCAGCGATTACAGCTTCAAGGCGTCTTGGGAAAGAAGCTACGAGCTTGGCACACTTGTTTCTGGAGATTTTTGCCCATTCCTCTTGGCATATCCTTGCAAGCTCCGTCAGGTTGGATGGGGAGCGTTGGTACACAGCCATTTTCAGCTCTTTCCACAGATGTTCAATTGGATTCAGGTCTGGGCTCTGGCTGAGCCACTCAAGGACATGCACAGACTTTCTCCGAAGCCACTCCTTTGTTCTCTTGGCTGTGTGCTTCAGGTCGTTGTCATGTTTGAAGGTAAACCTTCGCCCCAGTCTGAGTTCCAGAGCGCTCTGGAGCAGGTTTTCTTCAAGGATCTCGGTGTACTTAGCTGCATTCATCTTTCCCTCTATCAGGACTTGTCGCCCCGTTCCCGCTGCTGAAAAACATCCCCACATCATGATGCTGCCACCGCCATGCTTCACTGTAGGGATGGTATTAGCCAGGTGATGAGCGGTGCCTGGTTTCCTCCAGACGTGACGCTTGGTATTCAGGCCAAAAAGTTCAATTTTGGTTTCATCAGACCAGAAAATCTTGATTCTCATGGTTTGAGAGTCCTCTAGGTGCTTTTTGGCAAACTCCAAGCGGGCTGTGATGTGCCTTTTACTAAGGAGGGGCTTCCGTCTGGCCACTCTACCATAAAGGCCTGATTGGTGGAGTGCTGCCTGGATGGTTGATCTTCTGAAAGGTTCTCCCATCTCCACAAGGATACGCTGGAGCTCTGTCAGAGTGACCCTCGGGTTCCTGCTCACCTCCCTGGCCAAGGCCCGTCTTCCCCCATTGCTCAGTTTGGCCAGGCGGCCAGGTCTAGGAAGATTCCTGGTGGTTCCAAACTTCTTCCATTTACGAATGATGGTGGCCACTGTGCTCTTTGGGACCTGTAAAGCTGCAGAGATTTTTCCGTACCCTTCTCCAGATCTATGCCTTGACACAATCCTGTTTCTGAGGTCTGCAGATAATTCCTTTGACCCCATGGCTTGGAGTTTGCTCTGACATGCACTGTCAACTGTAGGACCTTATATAGGCAGGTGTTGGCAATCCCCAATCATGTCCAATCAATTGAATGTATCACAGGCGGACTCCAATTAAGTTGTAGAAACATCTCAAGCAGTATCAGTGGAAACAAAATGCACCTCAGCTCACTTTTGGGTGTCATATCAAAGGGTGTGCACACTTGTGTACATATGATATTTTACATTTAGATTTTTAATAAATTAGCACAAATGTCTAAAAACCTGTTTTCACTTTGTCATTATGGGCTATTTTGTGTAGAATTTTGAGACAAAAAATGAACTAAATGTATTGTAGAATATGTCTGCAACGTAATAAAACATGGAGAAGGTGAAAGGGGTGTGCAGACTTTCCGGCTTGACTGTATATATACATTTCCTGCATCAGAAACTCCATGTCCACAAGTTTTGCAAAATCTGAGGATGATATACAGAACTACTAAAGGTCTATGATGCAAAATATAGCAGTGTACCCTGTTGTCCATTAGTGTCTCCAAATCTATCCAAATGGCTAAATTGTGCACTGCTGTAAATAGATAAAATTATGATATATTTAACTACAAATCAACAGTTTTGGCTCATAAAACTCACTTTTGCATAATTTCCAAGTGGGAATTACTATATTTTCATCAGTATAGGGGGGGTAGATATCTATGGGTCCAAGACCCCTAATGCAAAACATGTCATAAAATGAATTAAATTTGTTTTGTCCATTATATAGCTATACATTTGCTCCTTCTGATGGCTTAAGATGAAAAACATTTTTATCACAGTGTCACATACACCTAAATATGTTGCCTAATCATTCACTCTTGTACCTCAATAAAACATCACTTGTCCCTGTACTCTACAGTATGTATACTTTTGTCCTGGGATTGCATTTTTCTGTAGTTTTTTTTTAAATTTTAAAAAGGAAATTGTTTACCTTAATCTACCACATATCAGCGCACAGTAAATTGGAATGAGCATTTGTCATGCCCGAAGAGACAAGTATATACGCCATAGTGTCACGATTCCAGCTGTCATGTTTTATGTTTCATTTCTGTCTTTGTTAGATTTCTTGTTAATGTCATGTATTGTGTTTAGTCTAGTCACGCCACGTTTTATGTTTAATTCTTGTTACGTTTCATTTTTCATGTCATGTCAGGGCGGCAGTGTAGTGTAATGGTTAAGGAACTGGGCTTGTAACCGAAAGGTTGTAGGTTCAATTCCCAGGTAGGATACTGCCATTGTACCCTTAAGCAAGGTACTTAACCTGACTTGCTTCAGTATATATCCAGCTGTATGAATGGATAAATGTAATAATAATTTAAAAAAAGTTGTGTAAGTCGCTCTGGATAAGAGCGTCTGCTAAATGCCTGTAATGTAATGTAATGTCACGTTTCATGTTTGATTATTGTTACGATTTATTTTCTAGTCTTGTCATGTCTCGTTTTATATTTGATTCACGTTACGTTTCCCGTTCATTGTTTAGCATACACATTTTCGTGTTTTTCCGCAGCCTTGCGTTCATGCTTTCTCTATCTCTCTTGCTGTCACTCACGCTTCCCTAATTGTTTCATTCTCCCGTGTCTAGTTTACTAATCTACTAACGTTAGATCAGGATTGGGTAATACTAACTCTCTAACCATGTGTTCATGTTTACCTTACGTTTCTCGTGCATGTCATTTACTAATTTACTAATGCTAGGTCAGGATAGGTTTATTACTAACGATTACTAATTATCTTGTTACCTTGTCAGCCTTCCACACCTGATTTCCATTCGCATGCTGCTCTCAAGCTAAGTGTCTACACCTGTCTACACCTGCATGTAAGCTCAGTGTTCATGTCTTGTCTTTGCGAAATTGTTGCCTCCTGTTTGTCAGTGCACTTTTGAGTGTTTTTCCAAGCCTGCCTTTTTGTTACGATCCAAGCCTGTTTGTTGACCATTGTTACTGACCTCTGTTTTGTTTACCACTGCCTGCCTGTACCACGAGTTTTTGCCTGCTGTCTTTTGTACTTTTGCCCCGCGGAGTGGACTTCGGTCTTGACTCTTGCATTGCCTTAGACCCTGAGCCTGCCTACCGTCTGCCTGTACTTCTGCCCCGCTGACAGCTACTCTGGTTACTGGACTATTGCATGGTGTACCGATTCTCAGACTGCCTTCTCCCTCGCTCCTGTAAATTGGTTTTTGGCTGGATTTTTTGTGTATGAACTCTGCTTGTTTTTGACCACGCTCATTGGACATTCTTTTATTAAAAGCCCTCACGGGACTTTATCTGCAACCACTGCTTCTGAGTCGTGCATTTTGGGTCCTACCTTCACGCATCCGTCTCACATAGCCTATATTACAATAACGATTGTATGATAACATGAACATAAAATAGTATTCCACCATCTGCAAAATGCTGCCAAATGTTTTATCTTCAATGAACATTGGTGGCCTACATCAAAAATACATTTAAAGATTGCACTACAGTATGTGAAATGCACTCAAAATGCAAAAATAACAATAGGGCTATCAAACATATTGGAAAGACAGTGCTCGAGTGGAAACACGAACCTACATATGTAGCCAGCGAGACCAACGGCATTTTAGACGCAAAAATACTTACATTTCGGAGAAGGGGAACTCCCCTCCCTCATGCGCCTTCTATAGAGCTTGCGTAATACTACAGTTAAAACGAAAACTGCCGTTACACTGGGCTGTAGTAAATTGCGCAAAGCACTCCAAAAGACATGGCATATGCTGTTGCTAAGGTTATAATGTACTCTATTGGATAAAAAAAGCCTACAATTAAACCAGATGTAATGAATGAGACAGGCTTACAGTAGTATATAGCATTTGGCAAACGTCAATTTGATTGATGGGCATATTTGCATATTTATGAATATTAATGATGTTATGAAAAAATTGATTGATGGGTATAAAAAAATAAATTATTTTTTAATTATTATTTTAAATTTTAAATTTATAATGTATTATTATTCGGGGTGTTTCAAGGGTTGATTTATTGGCATTGTGATGTCATTTTATTGGGGGGGTGTTTGTTGTAAACGTTGGTTTTATGGTTGGTCTTTTGGGGGTGCTTGGGGGTGGAAAACGTGAAGGATTTTTTAATTTTTTTATTAGAACAACATCGTGAAAAAAGTAAGTTGTATATATATATATATATATATATATATATATATAAAAAATATAAATGTATAGGTTAGTGGCAATAGTTTAAGTTTTGTGTTAGCAGAAGCATTTTAAAAGAATTCAAGCAGGCTGTTAACCTCTTCCTACCGAGGGCAAAATAGGCCAAATTTTGCCTGTTTTCACTAGTGACAAACAAAGGTGGTTATCTCAAAAACTATAAATGGTACAAATATGGTTCATGGCTTTTATTAAAGCAGACACCTGCAGTATTACGACTAAGCAGTGAGAACTCATAGAAATCCAGTTTTTGATACTTAACTACAACAATTTATGTACAGAAAATATAAAAAAACTAAAAAACGGGTACCTACATTCAAGTTTAAGAATTTTTACCTGGGGAGCTACAAATGCAATCAAGGACATGACTCCTCTATCTGATTCATCAATATGCTGCCTACCTCTGATAACAATCTGGTGTCAATATCTCAAACCATTCAAATTTTACAGGGTTTTTTTCAGGTGAACCTTTTTCGTTATCCAAATGGTGCCAAATGTGCCAAAAATGGCAATGTTCCAGAAAGGTCTCAATATGATTTATTTTTTAGGTTTTTACAATAAAATGAGATCATTTGTCAATATTGGCAATAAAAGTTCATTTTTAGACGTGTTCTTGGTGTTCTGCATATTACACAACTAACTACCCAAGGTTACAAAAAGCTGTCAAAACCCATGTAGCAGCACAGTGAATCTTGTGTATTTCACCAGAGCCCCATTAGCCAGAAATGAGTCCAGGAATGTGCAAACAGGTTTTCAAATGAATAATGGGAATAGTATGAAACTTCCCTACACATTAATGCTTGCCAGTCCTGTCCTTTATTCTGTTGCCACCTCCTATGACAGGGACGTTGGGGTTGGGTTTTAGGAGGCAAAACTTTATACATGACAAACATATATCAACTATATACAAGTGCACTAAGGTGTACTACTAAAAGTGCAGTGGATAAAAAATCAAAAGTCCACCAGTTTCCTAGATAAAAAATAAAAACACCCCTGCTGTAACAAATAAAAAGATCCTTGCCTCTAATTGCTGAAGTTACCGTATTTACACAAAGAAAGTACAAAATGGCAGGGTCCAAAAAGCTAAAAAAAAATGAACTAAAAACAAAAAAAGGTAAAGGATCAAAACATGGGGGTGGAGGTTGAGGAGAGATTATTTAACCATTCATACAGAAGCCATTTAGACTACACATTCCCTCAGGAGAGCAATCTGCATCATTACAAATCCCACTAACCCTGTCCATGGAATTGTCCACCATGTTGATATACCCATTAGTCCCCCTTATACAACAACAATCAACAATAATAATAATCAACAAGTACTCCCTCATGTTATCATGTTCTCTCCCTCATACCATGCATAAATTACCATTTTGTTTACCTGCACAGCCTTCTGTACTGCATACAGAACAATTTACTCAGGTGGAACAATGACTTTACTAAACACTTCCAGAAGCCATTTCACACTCAAAAAAATCGTTTTAGTAGCTCATCTCAGACACAAATAGATAGCTAGCTGCTTGTTACCTGTAATTTTGCTTGCATTACATTACATTTATTTAGCAGACGCTTTTATCCAAAGCGACGTACAGTAAGTGCGCACAGAGACATCAAGATCACTACAGAACAGACAAGGCAAAGCACATCCTTCGCATAATGTAGCAGCTATCCCTAGCAATGAACGTCGACTGTAGTTCACAGTAAGCTGTGGGCAAATCAGCAACACCACACTTCCATTCCTAATACTCGTATAAACTATAATAAACAGACAGGAAAACACAGGGATGCTTGCTAGCTTGCCACTGTAAAGGCAATACTATCTATATTAATTTAGCTGAGAGGGACCGATTTTATGCATAAGTATATAAGGTTAGTTAGCTTCACAGAAGAAACACAGGGATTCACGCATTGCAGCTAAATTTCCTTCGATGCTTACACCAAACATCTGTGTTGTTGGCAACGCCACGTAACACGTGCGAGTTTGTCAACACAGACAATACACCCTAAGTTTACAATTTACTCAGGTGGCATAATGTAGCAGCTATCCCTAGCAATGAACGTCGACTGTAGTTCACAGTAAGCTGTGGGCAAATCAGCAACACCACACTTCCATTCCTAATACTCGTATAAACTATAATAAACAGACAGGAAAACACAGGGATGCTTGCTAGCTTGCCACTGTAAAGGCAATACTATCTATATTAATTTAGCTGAGAGGGACCGATTTTATGCATAAGTATATAAGGTTAGTTAGCTTCACAGAAGAAACACAGGGATTCACGCATTGCAGCTAAATTTCCTTCGATGCTTACACCAAACATCTGTGTTGTTGGCAACGCCACGTAACACGTGCGAGTTTGTCAACACAGACAATACACCCTAAGTTTACTTCATAAATTATTTATCATACCGTTGGAATGTGCAATTTGTAATATTAATTGTATGAAAAACAATAAAATACAGTTGAGAATGTAATTACGAACCCGCATGGCATTGCGTGAATTCACACTGGTATATCGAAAAATCGGTAATACCACCAGCCCTAACGACGTTACCTGCCATGGCGAAATTCAATGCGTTTATAGCATAACACTGTTAATATGATAAAACAACTTACATGTCAGCAACATCATCTCGGTCATCAGTGGATTCAGCGTCACTGAGACAGGATGAGTCTCCCTCGGCAAAAACATCTTCTGGCTTATCCAGTTCGTCTAGCACTTGGTGCACGGATAAACGCCTCAAAAATCTCGACATAACTACACAAAAACTGTATCAAAAATACTCTAAAGTAAAAAATGTAACTGCGGGCCTTACCTAATTAATTGTGCTTTGCTAAACGGAATGTAGCGAGCTACGCTACAAGGTAAAAACACTGCGCCATTTTGGTTCGATAATTACGCGTGGTCGCCACTTCCTCATACGCACGGCTCGATTTCCTTTTTTACGACGGCTATTGTATTCAATAGCCGGCTTGTTTCAAAGATAAGAGTCTTGGCTATTGCCTGGAATATTTGACAGACAGTTTTAAAACCCAATGGAAAGCAAATAATACTCAGAGTGGAGGCGGGTGGAAGACGGTTTTTCCCACTTCAGATAGGCCTATTGTGCTATCAGTCAAAGAAATACACCCAATTGACGACGGTTTTGCATAAATCTCTGCAAGCATGTTCAAAACTACTCTGGCTAACATATACTAAGCCATGGGATTGGTACTCCAGAAACTGGCTGAGTTTCACAACGCCAAAGTGAACACAGCCGAACGAGTCGTAATCAAGTGCAAAAAAGCACAAGTCGGTTTAAAATTGGAAAAAAATAATGTACAGCCGTATGAAAGTTTTAAAGTATTTTTTCTTGAAGCCTAAAGGTATAATGATTTTTCAAACCAATGTTTTGTGAAATACAATTAAGCAGAACAGTTTACCAGCACATTGTTTATGGTGTGACATCAAGCTGCAATACATGTTTGAGAATTAGGTCCGAGTTTCCAACGTTATTTACAAAGTTTTATTCCGACGTTTTGGGCTTAAAAACCACTTTCCCAGAAGGAATGGATATATCTTAAGGATATTTAATCAAAATATTGAGGTGAGCAGTTTATTATATATTATTAAATTAATGAAATGTATAATGTAATAATTTCCGTCACGCCGGCGTTACCGCTAGGGGGCGTTTGGCATTAAGAGGTTAAAACTTGACAAATAGCGGTAGGCTATAGCGAGTTGTCTGAAAGAAAGCATACCATTTTTTAAATAATGTTTGTTAGAGCCGAAGGGAAAAAGACTCAAAAGATGTCCGTGAAATGTGTGCGAATGGCTCCGTAGAGAGAGAGAGAGACCATTACCCAGTCGTAAAAACCGCGTAAAATAGCCAATCTAAAAAAGCAAGTTAGTGTTCTAAAAGAAGAAGAAGACCTAGGAGGCCTCGAAAGAAAGACTAGAAAGAATAAAAAATAAAATAGGCTATGTAAGGTTTTACAGAATTAAAGCAAAAACCTAAAACGAACTCTGAATTATTCTTGGGTTCCGCGGGGTCCGGAGAGATGGTCTATAGCTCGACTATAGGTTGCAGAGAGAGATCTTTCCAGACGGGGCTAGAGGGCGGACAAATGGAGCAATTAGTTCATCGGGCCTGTGTACAACTGAAAATGGGATACACCCCCATGTAGTGTCCTACCACACCTAGACAATTGATGGCCGTTTACACTGGGATCAATGAGATGTATTTTCTGATGGCTGACAGCAACTGGTGTGGGGGGCTGCTAACGCCCGGCTAGGGGGAAACCTTTGATTGACAAGGAACAGCTGTATTCCTGGCAGGGTGATTCAAAAATTAAGTTTGAATGAATGCATTAAATGCATATACTGGAAATATTTCAACAGGCCGCAAAATGCCCCGAACCCCATTGAAAAGACCTCCAAGACGCGTTTCCAAAAAGCAATCTAAACGTCTATATCACTGGTTCAGAATCATGAAATAAATCTTTCAGTATTTTGTACAAGTTTGCTAATACTTAGAGCCAATATGAGTGTTTAGTATCGAATGGAATGTAAAAAGATGGGGTATTGAATTTAAACAGGATTGAGTCGGCATATACTAGCCTATATTGTGTAAGCGTAACTCTTTCAAAGTGTATTTTATTTGTCGGGGTGTCTACAATCCACAGCAGGGGGGGTCTGAATGATCGGAACAGCTGCGTTTTTGGCGGGGATTTTCAGAAGATATTTTGTGAATTATAGAAATAAACCTTAATCTACTGAACGTTTTTTGTTTGTTTCAGTAGACTATTTGCGCAAGGGATGTATACAATTTTAGCAGAGGTTGCAGGTCTAATAGGCTAGCTAATTACGAATTTTTAAAATATAAACTAATTGCTAGATGGGTCATCTATTGTTTAGTATCGATCGGTTACTAAAAAGATGGTTCATCCGATTTAAGCAGGGTTGAGTCGTTATATATTAAATGTGACGTTTAATCGTATTTTCTTTCAAAGTGTATTTTATTCTTCAATCTACATTCACGGGAGGGGTTGGGGGTGTGTGTTTACGAGTTACGTTCAAGTTACGTACACACCTCTCACCTCTGTCAGGCTATAAACAGGGGGGTTAGGGGTTATAAAATGACTTGTCTGATGAAAAGAGCTGTTCGAAGAAGATGTCTATTTAATCTAAACATTTTGCGTGCAAGAAATGTCGACTGTAGACTTTTCAACACAAGGTATGTGCGACTATTTAAATTCTTGTAAAGTGTGAAACTTTCAAGTTGTTAATTAAACATTAAACATAAAACTTAATTAACGTTAATGTAAATGTGTTACAGATTTGGCTGAAATATTGTATAGCAACGGGGCACACGCGGGTGGTTCTTTCAGCGAATTTATTGAAACTATACCCGAAGACATCAACGTTAGACAGAGTAAGATGTTTTTACAATTTTTAAAATGTACTTTTAAAGATGTTTTATATATATATATATATATATATATATATATATATATATACACTACTCACAAAAAGTTAGGGATATTCGGCTTTCGGGTGAAATTTCAGGATGAACCTAAAATGCACTATAACCTTTACAGGTGAAATTAATTTGACCTTCTCTAAACTTTTGAATGCACATGTCCAACTATTCAATGTTTCAGTACTTTTTGCACAACTTGCTGTTCTCTAACAAGGAGCTGAACGGCAAAATTCACAACAGGTGTTTGATCCATGAATCGACCAATAAATTTCCTGGTTCAATTAGAATTGGTATTTAAACAGTCCTCTTCATCATGCTGTTCACATTTTGACATCATGAGACCAAGACGACACCTAACAATTGATCAACAGTACCTCGCCATTGCGAGGCTTCAAACAGGATGTTCTCAGAGGGAAGTGGCCACTGAGCTTAGAGTGTCACAGAGTGTCATCAGCAGGTTGCAACAGAGATACAGAGAGACTGGAAGAGTCACAGAAAGGCATAGAAGTGGACGTCCTTTGGCCACATCCCACACTGATGACCGCTTCATTGTGAACAGTGCCCTGCGGAACCGGATGATGAATGCCACTCAACTCCAGGCACATTTAAGGGAGGTGAGAGGCACCCAAGTGTCACGTCAGACCATTCGAAACCGTTTACATCAGCGTGGTCTGCGTGCTAGACGACTTGCAAGGGTACCTGACCACACCACCAGGCACAGGCGTCATCGTCTTGCATGGGCCAGGGAGCATTTACGCTGGACGAGGGACCAGTGGGCCTCAGTGCTGTTCTCTGATGAAAGTCGATTCACGTTGAGCAGAAATGATGGCCGCCAACGATGTTGGAGACGTCAAGGAGAGCGCTATGCATCAGCCACTGTTGTCACCAGACGACCCTTTGGTGGTGGCGGTGTTACAGTGTGGGCAGGTGTGTCTAGTCAATACAGAACTGCCCTACACTTTGTGAATGGTACAGTGACAAGCCCATACTACCTGAATAACATCATTAATCCAGTCATTGTGCCCCTGCATGAACAACACAGGCCTAATTTCATCTTCATGGACGACAATGCTCCAGCTCATCGAGGTCGCATCATTAGGGAAAGGCTGCTGGAGACTGGGGTACCTCAAATGGAGTGGCCTGCACTTTCTCCAAACCTGAATCCCATAGAAAACCTATGGGATCAGCTGACTCACCGTGTAGAGGCTCGTAACTCTGTACCCCAGAACCTCAATGACCTGAGGGCCGCCCTTCAAGAAGAGTGGGATGCCATGCCTCAGCAGACAATAAGTCGACTTGTGAACAGCATGAGACGTCGTTGTCAAGCTGTAATTGATGCTCAAGGGCACATGACAAGTTATTGAGACATTGACATTTTTGTTGTGGTATACCCACCACTGTTGTTGGCTTTTGTTTCAATAAATTGTTTGAGATGAGGAAATCACCATTGCATGCTTCTACTTAAATGCCCTACTTTCATGATACGTATAATATCACTGTAGCGTGAACTTACATTTTCCATAAATTTCACCCGAAAGCCAAATATCCCTAACTTTTTGTGAGTAGTGTATATATATATATACGTATATATATAATTGGTGAATGTTTAATTGTTTTTAGATACTGAGGGGTAGGCTACACAGAGGGCCGAAGCCACGTGCATGTTTTAGCTTTAGCAGTAGCAAAAAGCTGCGGTGATCGTCCCGGATATTTTTATTACGTCTAACAAACGTGTGAACCCAGGACCACGGACATCATCAGACCCAAAGACAACAGCAAAAGCAACAGCAACAGCATCCGCAGCCAAACAAGCGGAGGTGAACAGGACAACTCCTGCGAAGGCCTCGGTTTGTCAAAACGACAAAACTAGCAATTAACCATCTTGGACAATTTTATGACCCTTGCTGACAATTTTATGACCCTTTCGGATAAACTATTAAAGTAAAATGGCTCCTAAAAGACCTTGTACGTGTCCATGTTCAGGGGCCCAGAGTAAAAGACCTGCCACAGAAAATGCTGAAAACCAGGACCCTAACCAATTAGATTTATCGCATGAAAATGTTAATCCGCATCTCTTAGCTCTTGTTAATGATGTTAATCAAGCCTCTATTAACACGCATGAGCCAAGTAATGAAACTGTAGAGCATGATGTTTTTGCAGGTTTATTAAGAGCGTTGGACTCTGTAAACCGTGAACTCGCTTGCCGCGTTGAAACAGATATGACCCCAAACACCACAGAAAATAACATGCATGGTCTTACAGAGCTAGAGATACCCCAAAGCACTGACGATAGTAACCTGCATGGACTTCCAGAAGTCAACCAAAATGGTGGTGGTGGTGGTGATGTGATTAATAACGCAGACCTTCAGGTGATACGTAGGCCAGCTTTCAACAGTACAGAAATTCAGCTCCGTTTTAACTTTACATCTTTGTACAATGTTGATAACTATGCAGAGTTTTATGTACACATCTTAAACACTTTAGAAAATCTTCTGGCTAAAGTTCGGGAGCTGTCGAACCCCAACGATGCCGTACAGTTAGAATTAAGGGGTGATTCTCTGTCTCAGGGTGTAACTGTACAGCTAAATGGTGATGAAATAGATTTGGAGGTTTTTTTGAATATGATTGAAGAGTTGGTTCAAAGCAATTTTGATATCCTGGCTGATGAAACTCTGATGCTTGTGGCCCACATTATTCAGAACCCTAATGGCGGTGGAGGAGACCGACGAAAATTATGTCTCAAGAGCGAAATCATTCGCAAAAAGCTAAGACATTTAATAGTTAGCTACAACGTCGATAATAATCTCTGTTTCGCAACATGTTTGACGCATCTTTTAAATCCGACATTCACAACGTGTGCCGCTGAAAGAGAGGCGGAACATTTACAACGTTCCGTAGGTTTGGGTGTTCAGGATAAGATTAATTTTTCAGACATTCAAATGTTTGAGAGGTTCTTAAACATCAAGATAGTTGTATGGACACACAGTTAAAATAACGGCGTCTTAAAAAAGTTTAAAACGAGCAACACACCACACTCTAAAACCTTTTTTTTGTACCTCGAGGGCGGACACTATCACGGTATCAAATCATTGACAGGTTTCTTAGGCAGTCAATATGTTTGTACATTTTGTTACACTCCATACACATCGAAACATAGCCACTCCTGTTTACATTATTGTAACGTCTGTTTTGGCGCAGAATGTTTTACACATCGTTCATCAACGATAAGGTGTAAGGATTGTAAGCGACTCTGTCGGTCTAGGTTTTGCTATAACGAGCATAAAGTTTTGAAACTGCAGGAGTCTAGCGGTAAAATGCTCAGCTCGTGTGATACTAGAAAGTTCTGTGACAAATGTGCGTGAACATATGCAGTAAGTAGCAAAACATCTAAAGCATACAAATGTAGTCTAAAGCTCTGCAAAGCCTGCAAGGCTGTATTGACCCCTGAAGTTGAGCATGCGTGTTACATACAAACTGAAAACTGAACACCCCAACGTACGTTATGTTTTTTATGATTTTGAGTGTTGGCAGGACCATGGCGAACACATTGCGAATTTCATATGTTGCATGGATTTTAAGGGCAAGCGTTGGACTGCAGAGGGTGATGGTTGCGTACAGGCTTTTTTTAAAAGGTATCGAACCCCAAAGTACAAGGGGTATACATTCATAGCACATAATTCGAAGGGTTACGATAGGTACCTGCTGATGCAGTATTTGGTAAAGCATGGTGTGACGCCAAACATCATAGCGCAAGGCAGCAAGCTCCTCTGCATTACAGATGAGGCTTTTGAACAGAGGTATATTGATTCACTCTGTTTCCTGACTATGAAGCTGAGTGCCATGCCTGGCTCTCTAGGTTTTGACAATGCTAAAAAAGGGCAGTTAAAATTGAGAACCAGAATTACATCGGACCGTACCCGCCTCCCTTGTACTATGGTTTTGATACAATGATGGACAAGGAGAGGGAGGACTTTATGTCCTGGTATAATAATGTGTCTGGGGGTGTGTTTGACTTTCGAAAAGAAATATCAGAGTACTGTCAGAATGACGTTGTTATTTTGCGGGAAGCTTGTTTGCGGTTTAGGACAGAGGTTCTTGGGAGCACAGGCTTAGACCCGTTCCAGTGCATTACAATAGCCTCGGTGTGCATGAAACAATACTGTACAAACTTTTTGCCCAAAAACATCATCGCAGTCACATCGCCTGATAATTACGTGCAGCAGCAGAAATCATTTTCCACAGCCGCCATTCAATGGTTAGAATATGTGAGTCATCGGGAAAAGATTTTCATTCAGCATGCCTTGAACCGGGGGGAGGTTAAGATGGGTAACTATTATCTAGACAGGTATTCAGATGTGGACGGCGTTCGGACAGCTTTTGAATTTGCGGGGTGTTTTTTTCATGCTTGCCCTCAATGCTTTAATTTAAGCACAATTAACCCTCTCACAAAAACAGATTTTGGTTCAATATATCACAAATTTCAAGAGAAAATTGACACTGCGTAGTGTATACAACCTGAATGTTGTAGTTATGTGGGAGCACGAATGAGTAAGACCTAAACGTGAGAGTCCCGAGGTTCAGGAGTTCTTGCGACATCATGACTACCCGGAACGTCTGGAACCTCGGGCTGCTCTGTTTGGCGGTCGAACTAATGTGCTGCAACTTTACTACAAGGTTCAAGAAGGTGAACAAATACACTATTTTGATTTCACCAGTCTATACCTGTTCGTGAACAAAACTAAATTTTACCGAACAAATCACCCCATTATCATCTTCCGTGACTTTGAACCGATCGAAAACTATTTTGGTCTGGTCAAAGCCAGGGTATATACCCCAAGAAAACGTACAATACCTGTGTTACTGTACAGAGTCTCTGGTAAATTAATGTTTCCACTTTGCCGGTCCTGTGCAGAATCTGAGCATCAAGGTGTGTGTGAACATTCTGATGAGTTGTGTTCTCTCACAGGTGTATGGTGTACCGTTGAAATGCTTAAGGCTCTTGAAAAAGGTTACATCATCGACAAAATCTTTGAAATTTAGCATTTCCAAGATAGGTCCGATTCTCTTTTCAGTGACTATATTAAGACACATTTAAAGGGCAAACAAGAAGCATCAGGATATCCCTCTTGGGTTTCTGATGATTCTGACAAGGCGGCCTATGTGCAGAGTTATTGGGAGAAGGAGGGTGTTCGTTTAGACCCAAACAATATTTCTGTAAACAAAGCCAAGAGACAAATTTCCAAACTGTTTTTAAATAGTCTTTGGGGCAAATCTGGTCAGAGAAGCAACCTGCCAAGCACAACCTTGATCCGTGATCCTGAACAGTTTCTGCAATTCATGTTTTCAGATGAGTATGACATCTCACACTTTTCATTTCTTACAGAAGACGTAGCTCTGGTACAGTGGAAACTTACTCAGTGTTTTCCAAAGGTCCCCAGATACAGCAATGTGTTCATCGCGGCCTTCACCACAGCTTATGCACAGCTTATGCACAGCTCGAGCTTTATGATGTCATGGATAAAATGCCTGACAGGGTTCTGTACCACGACACAGATTCTGTAATCTTTGTGAGCCGCCCGGGTGACTGGATGCCTTCTCTATTTGCTTTTTTGGGAGAATTGACTAGTGAGCTAGACCCCGGTGACCACATTGTTGAATTTGTATCAGGAGGGCCCAAGACGTACGGCTATAAAACACGGTTTGGTAAAACATGCATGAAAGTGAAAGGTATAACCCTGCACCATACTAACACGCAAGTTGTCAATCTTTCAGCCCTCACAGAATTGATACAGCACTATGTACAGAATCCAGAGGCCCCAGCTCGTGAAATTACAACCAACACAAAACAAATTGTGAGGAATAAGAGAGGATTCTCTCTCCGCAATCGCTTAGTTTCTAAAAGATTCAGAGTAGTTTACAACAAAAGGGTCCTGCTCCCTGATTTCAAAACCTTGCCATATGGATTCTAGACAAGTGTTTGGGGTTGAGGGTTTTGACAACCGCCTTCAACATCCTTTTTCATGCATAATCTCAGGTCCATCAAACAGCGGTAAAAGCGTTTTTGTGAAAACACTGCTCGAAAATGCACAACATGTATTGTCAACAGTACCGCAGAACATTGTATGGTTTTATTCTTGCTGGCAACCCATGTACAATGAAGTGCTTTGTAAAATAAAGAATGTACATTTTGTAGAAGGTCTTCCTGAATCTTTGACCGATGAAGTTTTGCTACCTTTGCACAAAGCCAACATGGTAATTGTTGATGACCTTATGCAGGCGGCCAGTCAGAGCTCTGAAATTGAGAGAGCTTTTACCAAGTATACACACCATAGAAACCTAAGCATCATACTGTATATCTTGTTCAGAATCTTTTCTTCCAGGGTCGAAACAGCCGCACAATAAATCTTAATGCAAACTATATTGTTCTGTTCAAAAATCCAAGAGATAAAATGCAAGTTAATGTTTTGGCACGACAAATGTACCCCAGACATTCAAAGTTTTTCCTTGAATGTTTCGATGATGCGACCAGAAAACCTTATGGCTACCTATTGGTGGACTTAAAAGCACAGACGCCTGAGGAATACCGCATCAGAACTGGTTTGTACACTCCAGAGTGGCCGGTAGTTTATGTGCTAAAGAAAAAGTAATATGTCTGCACGTATTAAATGGAACTGGACGTTTCTAAAAGCCCTATTTGAAGGTAATGCCCGGCAAAGACGTAACATATTACAGTCTGCTTCTGGTGAACTTATAAACACAATTTGTGAACTAGCTCTCAATGTTTTACGTGGCAATATACCCCTAACAGATACACAACTGAAAGAAATAAGAAAACAAAAGGTCGGAATTAAACTGTTGATTAACAAAAGATCATCTATTCGAAAGAGGCGAAAAATTATTTCTCAAAAGGGCGGATTTCTTCTGCCTCTACTGAGTGTCGCAATACCGTTTCTCACCAGTTTGATAGCGGGTCGCAGCGGTGTTTAAAAAACATGGAGCACGCCCAAAAAATGTTTCTCGTGCCTCAAAGCCAGCTGGACAAATTAAAGAATCTTACTTTTACTCTGGAACCAATCCGACAAACTGTTGAAAATGATTTGGATCAAACCATACGTAACATCTTATCAAGGACTGATGTTGGTCCTCATGAGAAGGCAAAACTGTACACGATTGCTCTACAGCGTTTCATAGCGTTGGTTAAACAAGGTGAAGCCGAAATGCAACATTTAACCCTATCATTGCCTGTTGAGGGTCACGATAATGTCAGGACGGACACCGCCCGAGTTGAACATTTTGTACAAAGCGTGCCACCTAGAAGCCGGAAAAATGGCACCTACGTATTGGATAAAATTTCTAAATCAGGAAATGTCGTAACGTGGAACGATAAAGGGGAGTTTGTGTTTAATGGTACTGTTGTAAGTGGTTCACATATGTTGGATCTAATAAAGAACATAACCGCCCCTCACAAGATTTCTGACGATAGAAGACCCCGGGGTTGGGGGGAATTTATAGAGGCTATGGCTATGCTTAATATGCCTATTTCTGTCATACCTAATCAAAATGTGCGCGGTAAGATAAATCTACACAAAAAAATACCAAATACAACACCCTTTACACCTATGACGCCAGAACCAGGCCCTAAGGCTGTTTTTTCATCCCCCGTTTTAGACCATTCAGCGTGGATAGATTTCTGAAGCTGTTGAGTGTGTGTTTGTTTTAAATGATCAAAATGTCAAAATGTAAAGTTTAAAATGTTTTTATTTTATAATAAAAGACAAAGCAACATTCAAACAAAACATGCCTGTGTTTTTTTTTCAACAGTGACAGGCCTTAAACATTTCAC
This sequence comes from Synaphobranchus kaupii, assembly GCA_029718625.1. Taxonomy (NCBI): domain Eukaryota; kingdom Metazoa; phylum Chordata; class Actinopteri; order Anguilliformes; family Synaphobranchidae; genus Synaphobranchus; species Synaphobranchus kaupii. The sequence goes on from CM056381.1 coordinate 56,894,835, forward strand.
CAGTCTGTACAGTTTAACATGTTTTTAACACACTTGTCCAAGTATATTTTATCAACATATCTTGAAACCATCGCATCATTATTTTTCAAATTATCAGAGTATAGGGATATAATTTCACTAAACGGAACCCCTTTGGCCCTGTTGTGCAGATAAAAGACGCAATGCTGTCCGCACTTTGTGCTGTGTAGGTCTTGCACTTGTACCTTGTTGTAAACAATCCTTTTACAGTTCTTTTGTAAAAAAGTAATGATGCTATCTGGGAAATAAATGTAGTCAGGGGGATTGCCATAGGAGTCGAAAAATTCACCAGTTTTATCCGCACACACATACAACGCTAACCAGTGTTCTCCAGGCTTGTTTCGAGGGTGTGTATTCACAATGTACAATGCTGGTAAATTATTTAGTTTATTATTCGGTAGCTCATCACAGGCCACAACCCCATAAAAGTTATTTTCTGTGTAAGGATTGTTACTCAAAATAGCCATTAGTTCTCTGGTATTCATGATTAAAAATAATCATACAACACGTTCCTCCTCTGGTTCACTTCAATGATGTTGTCGAAGCATGCGTAAACAATTAAATTAACTGTTCTGGGTAGCGGGTTTCTGAATCTCATCTCCAGACGGATATTACCCGTCTTGATCAGGGATAGATGCTGGCTGCAACCTTCATCGGGTGTCAGGTTGAAAGCATAAAGGGTGTAACCGTTCAGGTATTCTTGACGATTTATACACAAAGGCGTGTCTTGCAGATGTCTTCCTGTGGCCAGCTGTAAAATTCGGAACCGCAGAACCGTTACCATAATTTGGGAGATATGGTTTACTCGGTATTGGAAGACCATTCATACTGAGTGATACATATTCTGCATTGTAATGCTGGAAATTCAAAGGGTTCTTGTTGTAAACACCTGTAAAGGCGTTGTTATCTACCAAACCTATAATGATAGATTTCGGTAATTGACCCAAAAACGAATTTTCTTGATTGCAAACTCTAAGACCAGCTGCTAAACTGAAAGTTTTAAGACTAACACGGTCAATCGGATATTTAACATTTGATGTCAGTAGAGCCTGGGCATGTCCGAGCTTAACGGGTGGAGAGACCCCGATTTGTTTTACAAATAGTGTGGCCGAGACCATTTTAAGACGGTATTGGTGCTGCTGCGGGGCATCCTCGCTCATTAGACAGAACTCATCCTTACAACGGACTATCTTAATTTTTATATCGACTCCATTTATAAGTAGTCTCTCCTGAAAAAACATGTCTGCATGTATGGGTCCGAGCAACTCAAAAGTGTTACTCGCTGCTGTATATAGAGCTCTATCTTTCAAGCCCTTGTTGTCACCCGCAGGGTCTGTTTCGTCCATATGTCCACTGGTGTCCTTAAAGAATAATCCGGACGTAAATTGATTAGACATTGTGTCTTCAGAATAATTAAGTAGACATTCCATAATTGCTCTGTAGGGGTACGTGTTGCTAGACTGGCTCACCAACCTGTCTCCCAGTGAAATATCCACCTGTGAAAAAATGGTCGCTATGGGATAATTAATAAGCCCAACCTTTGCATCGGCTGGAATATTGGTGCCATCGGCACGGGTTATCTGACACCATAGGTATAAAAGAGTATTGTTTAAGTCAAGGTAATCTTCGCCATTACTGGCGATATAGAACTCTAGAGGACCAGTATCCGAAATGGCAGACAGGGGTGGCACTTCTACGTAGATGCTCTTATCAATGCTTGTTTGTATGTACGGAACTGCACAAAGGTCCGACTTCATACATTCCTCTGACATGTTGTGTATAAAGGCCATTTTAAAAAAATGTATCTACTTTTTCTCTTAGCCTTCTTGGTCTGTTTTTTAGCCTTCCTCTTACGCTTCTTTGTGAGTGTGACCCTAATGTATGCCGGCCGTCTCTTTTTAGACTTAGCTCAACTTGAGACCCGTCCACCTGGAGGCCTTTTCTGTGCGCGACGTGTCATAACCAAAAGCCCCGAACCTTCTTGTTCGCCGGTGTTCAAACGACTTGTCACAACTTTATGGACAACATCCTTGGCTATGTTTTTAGCTGCTGATGTTAAATGTGGTCTGGCTATGTTGAAGCCTTTCTTTAGTAGGGGCAACGCCATTCGGAATAAACCTCTAAAAAGTCCTCCAAGACCGCTACCATACATAACACTCGCACCCTTATACCCCGGCAGACCATTACCGGCTTGTGCGGTATAATAGTCTATGTACCTATGAGGGTCAACGTATAGGTTTGAACTTGCCATTTTTTATTCGTGATATCGATGCTTCACTGGCCTGAAATGCAACTTTACCGTAAGTGAAGTGTATGTTCTCGTTCTGATCCGATTTCAGCTCAATTGTTATGTTATCAATGTGCTTCTTGCACACGTGAACGTAGTGTGGCTTTTCATACGAGATTGTGATGACATTGTTGCTAGACCCGGTTATATGTACACATCGTAGCAAGGGCACAAAACTATTTCTGACTCTCTGGTAGTCAATAATGTCTGTGTAAACATACATTGTGTAAAACCCCGCACGAATATCTGCCGGATGTGGTGCCACAGACCTTGCGACCGTTAAGGGTATATCAGGGTCCAAGCCTAACATCCTGGCGAGTTTACCACTAGCCGTCAGCGAAATATTTTCGTTTGCACTACTAATATAAATTTGGTTTTTCATTGCTGAATGGGACACCTCAATATCCAATTTTATTATTTTTAAAGCTTTATTCATCTCCTCCACTAGCGTTTTCATGTTCTTGTAATAGCCCCAGCTTATTACAACAATGTAGCTGAGTTCCTTTTTCTTACCATCACTTACGATAAAAGCATTTTCATGATTTGATAGCATACTCCATGTACATGGGTATTGAATTTCTGCTAAAGCAACTTCCCATTGTCCACGAAATTCGAGGGGTCTCGCAAACTTTGTAGTGTAACATGAAATTCTGTTTCCAGGATAAATATCTAGACTGGCATTACTGGGGAGAGTGACATAAAAGCCTGCTTCCTCCATGGCGACCTAATGTTTTCTACACTTTTAGATGTCAATCACACATCTTTAGGTATCCAGCTGTTGTATTTTTCAGGCCATCCGACCCACTTCACTAAAACGAGTTTCTGGTTCTTATGCTTCTTTTCGGCTATTATTTTTTCGACCTTAAAGGTTTTGTCTTTTCCAAATATAACCTTTTGTAATTCCTCCTCATAAAATGTTCCGTCAATGCTCGCCCCATCATAATCCTTCAATCTATATACAGGAGGGATTCTGTGGACCCTTTCAACGACTGTAAAAAATTTGTCTGTATATGTTTGCTCATAACCTTTTGCAAACTTTCCACGTACTTTGGAAATTCTGACTGTGTCCCCCTCCTCAAACTTAAACGTTAGCTTGTTAGATCTTTCTGGAAAGAGACCATACATATTACATATTACATAAAACTTTAAAAGCATTATTTTCATTTACTTCAACGGGTTTCATTTTAATCGTGCTGTGGTAGCTGTTATTGTACCCCAGGACCAAATCCTGTACAGAATCTATATAGCGTCTAGTGTTGTGTGCTGTGAAGTATCTCCACATTCTGGATTTTAACGGTCTATTGAAACGTTCGACCACAGATGCTTTCACATCGTCGTTGTCTGTGGCAAAGTGGAATATTTTGTTGCGTTTCATCAGACTCTGAAACCTTTTATTGAAAAATTCTTTACCTTTATCGGTTTGTATTTTTTTAGATATACGTCCATTTGCGAGAATTTCTTGAAGGGCTTTTACCACTTCGATACCGGTATTCTTTTTAAGAACACATACCCAGGCGTATTTTGACAATATATCTATACAAGTTAGCATAAACTTCATAATATCATTATGCTCAGATAAACTTGACATGTCTACTAAATCAAGCTGCCATTGTGAATCAATGTTTCTCACAATAACCCTGTTTCTTTTGAAATTGACTCTGATGGGTTTGTGTAAAGTGTATGCATCTTCCCCCGATAACCAGTCCGTAACTTTCTTGTTTGATATGTTACTACCTGTTGTTTCACGTAAAACCCTTCGCAAACGCTCTTTACCACCGTAAGAACCAGGATTTTCTGGAGCATAATAAACATCTTTCATGCGTTTCTCACCCGCCATCCTTACAGCTATCACAATAATGGCACAATATATAAAAAACCAAAGTATTTATTTATGTATTTTAAAAAAAGTTACAGGTTACATGACAGAAATTATGCATATTAACATTTAACCGTTTCTTGAAACGTTTTAAATGTTGTCGTTCATCCGGGTCCGCACGGTCAGAGTGCTCACACCACAGGTGCTCCTGCATTGCCCCGTCAATCTCCCAGAAATCTGTGTTAACAGCCACAATAGCCTTCTCACTGGCCAGGTCAAGGTCTGTACGTAAGATTTCCAGCAGTTTTTCCCTGATGTGTGGCTCCTCACGGAGTTCTGAAACAATGGTGTCAACAGACCCCAAGATTCTCATAGGATCTGGTACCACTCCGAACACTTTCAAGGCCTTGACCAGCAGAGGGCGCAGCCACGGTTTCTTCACATTTGTCACAAAATTGTCAAAATTATATTTAAAATAATACGCCTGTGTCTCAGTTGACTGGGGTGATCAACTTCACAGCCGGGACATTCGCTTCTCAGTTGTTTTTCGATAGCGCCATTCAGAAGACAGGCGACTATGGCTTTCAGCAGCTTAATCATCGGGCTTGTAAGACACCCGTCGAATTCGTCGTCTATACACCCCGGGTGGGTTTTTTGGCTGGACTGTTGTACACCGTTTGGCACCTCGCAGCCTTCGTCTTCGTAGACCATAGATTTTGGCTCTGATAAAAATAGGGCTTCGGCTTTGTCGGTATCGATCCAAGGCTCTGTAGCCGGTTTGTCATTGTTCGCTGAATACTCAGACTCCCAAGATTCTGAGCAATCGGACTGCTTTAGGGGTTTATACATTTTATAAACGTCCTGAGACATGCTTGTCAAGAGTTCTGTAAAGTCTATGAAATCCTGAGTTTGCCGAGTGGCTTTTAGACTCCTCTGAAACTTATAGCCACGCCTTAAAACTTTAGAGTTATGATCTGTGGGTGGGGTCTTCCTTTTTGGGTTTGATTTGAATTTAACATATTTTAACGATTAATAATAATAATAATAATAATGAAACAATACGTAAAATAGCATGTAAAAGAAAAGGCTTTTTTATTTTAAAGTTCACAAAATCAATCAAAAAGACATTCTGTATACATTTATATTAAACACACACAATCTAAAATTTAAAACACATTTTTGACAAGTTATTTACACAAAACTTGTTGTAGAGTCTTCGTCATTAGAGACAACTGGTGTTGTTGGTGGACGTGGCGGTGGTACATTTTCCTTATCTTCATCAGAATCTTCAGCCACGGCGTTGAAACTCGACAAGTTTTGTTTTCACATCGTCCATATTTCTCCAAAGCCTATGATCCTCAAACACCTTATTGGCTCGCTCAATAGCCTTGTTCAACATGTGCCGGTCGTCAAAATTAAAGACAATTAGCGTATCCCCAATGTCTCTTGATTCATAGGTCTCGGCAATGAACAGTTTTTTAGCCGCTTTGAGCGCTGACACACAGATCATGCTGCAGTCCTCCGAACAGCTCAGAAAATTACAAATATAATGTACATCGTCCACAACATTTTTGTAACATTGCTTGAATTTAAGCCAGTCCTTGTGCACAAATAATACAGACTCTGAATTTTCGCTGTACAATTCCCCCTCACACAGGTTGAAAAGGGTAATTGTTGGCTCCTCGCCAGACTTGTCGATATGGTACCCACATCGCCGTTTTGAACATGATGCTGGCCATTCTTCGTAAAACGAACATCCTTGAAGTCTTGACATCGTTGCAAAAGGCTTTTTTGGCCTACGCAAAACGGTTTTGTTCGCCACAACCTCTGCAGATTTCGGTGTTGAGTTTTCTGCGGTAGACATGCTTCTTTTGTAGGTTGTTTACAGGCGATTGTGTCAACGTCTGTTTCGGCTATAGAACTGTTCAAAAGTCGGACCCTTTATAGGCCTACAATTCGTAAAAACCTGTGGTCAGCGTAAACTCGCAGCTGTTCCGATCATTCAGACCCCCCCCTGCTGTGGATTGTAGACACCCTGACAAATAAAATACACTTTGAAAGAGTTACGCTTACACAATATAGGCTAGTATATGCCGACTCAATCCTGTTTAAATTGAATACCCCATCTTTTTACATTCCATTGGATACTAAACACTCATATTGGCTCTAAGTATTAGCAAACTTGTACAAAATACTGAAAGATTTATGTCATGATTCTGAACCAGTGATATAGACGTTTAGATTGCTTTTTGGAAACGCGTCTTGGAGGTCTTTTCAATGGGGTTCGGGGCATTTTGCGGCCTGTTGAAATATTTCCAGTCTATGCATTTAATGCATTCATTCAAACTTAATTTTTGAATCACCCCGCCAGGAATACAGCTGCTCCTTGTCAATCAAAGGTTTCCCCCTAGCCGCGCGTTAGCAGCCCCCCACACCAGTTGCTGTCAGCCATCAGAAAATACATCTCATTGATCCCAGTGTAAACGGCCGTCAATTGTCTAGGTGTGACACTACATGGGGGTGAAAATGCCATTTTCAGTTGTACACAGGCCCGATGAACTAATTGCTCCATTTGTCCGCCCTCTAGCCCCGTCTGGAAAGATCTTTCTCTGCAACCTATAGTCGAGCTATAGACCATCTCTCCGGACCCCGCGGAACTCAAGAATAATTCAGATTTCTGTGACAAACTCTGAGGCGGTTGGAGTTGTCACGTAACTGAAAACAATAATCGCAATGTGCACACTGCGGCAATTCAATTTAAATCGCAAGTTTATTGCTGTTTGCGGGGAAAGAGAGGTAGGGGTTAGCGGGAGCGTCAGCCAGTCCGTGATCCGGGAGAATAGTCGGGGTACGAGGCCGGGGGTCGGTACACAAAGACGGGTTCTCACACGGACCAGGGCTGATGTCGGCGGAGGGTTGTCGGACAGGCGGGGGTCGGTAACGGGGCGGGTTCTCAGACGTTCCAGGACTCGGGCACACAGCAGACTTCTCCTGACAAAAACAGATCAAACACAGCACTTTTAGATCTCTCTCTCTCCAATACCTCCAATACACCAAACTCACTCTCTCACTCTCTCTCTACTCCACCTTGGTTTCACCTAACCTACTTTCTCCAGGTGCCGTGTATTTCCTGGTTGAGGTGGTGACGTCATCGGAACTCCTAATATGGGCATGCCGTCCTTCCACTTCAGCCTAACATACCTTCCATCTATCACCTCTCCGTGGTTTCGTCCCCGCCGGTTGCCACAGTTTGTTTTAGGTTTTTGCTTTTTAATTCTGTAAAACCTTACATAGCCTATTATTTTATTTTTTATTCTTTCTAGTCTTTCTTTCGAGGCCTCCTAGGTCTTCTTCTTCTTTTAGAACACTAACTTGCTTTTTTAGATTGGCTATTTTACGCGGTTTTTACGACTGGGTAACGGTCTCTCTCTCTACGGAGCCATTCGCACACATTTCACGGACATCTTTTGAGTCTTTTTCCCTTCGGCTCTAACAAACATTATTTAAAAAATGGTATGCTTTCTTTCAGACAACTCGCTATAGCCTACCGCTATTTGTCAAGTTTTAACAGCCTGCTTGAATTCTTTTAAAATGCTTCTGCTAACACAAAACTTAAACTATTGCCACTAACCTATACATTTATATTTTATATATATATACACAACTTACTTTTTTCACGATGTTGTTCTAATAAAAAAATTAAAAAATCAAGGGGTTAGTTGTTGATATTGTATTAGTGTAATTCCAATAATGAAACGTAAATAATTTTCTTACACTGCATCAATGTAATTTGAGGTCCTGGTGATGGTTGCAGCATCACACTGTTGCACAACCTCTGTGATCTGGAGGTAGTCAAGCCTGGTTACGATGAAGTCCTCTTCAGAGCCGTATGCATCCCAGCGCGTTTTCCCAGTAAAACGGTCAAAATTACTCAGCCATGCAATTTTCCCACTCTTTTTAAAAAAAAATGATGGTGGACTAATGAGTCTATCCACTTATCTTTCGATCTCAGGACTTCAATGTCCTGGCAAAAAGATGGACTGCTCTTCATGGCTAAATGCATGACAGAGGAGGTTATCAATGGTACTTGTGTTCGTAAGGGTTATTATTGTCTCCCAATTTCCCTTCTCCCGACCATTTAGGGCAGTTGTTTGTCAATTGATTCAATATTACTTTTGGTTGTGAGTAGTACTTTCCCCTTTTCTTTTTTGGGGTTCTTCTTTGCCATTTCTCTTCCTGGCTCAGAGGTTAATTTAGACTGAACTGTTTTGTTTGTTGTTCTGCTTTCACAATGCTGCGTGTTGTGGTCAAGTGAACGCCTTTCAGTCTGCCTGAAACAAATTCTTCCATTACCTGAAGGAAATCTCCAGGCCTTTTATGTAATTATTGTATAAAATAACTAATTTAGTGGTCCTAAACCAGTTCTCAACTATTGCTTTTGTGTCCCTCATCCTTCCGAGATGCATCAGCATGATGCCTGTCCATAGTGGAAGAGTTGACATGTAGGTCTTCAACAGATCCACAAGCTGTGGGCAGTGGTGCTGTGTTTTTGCTTGCCTTTTCTGTTGTCTCTGTGAAAATATGCATAAAATGTTTCACAAATGGAGAATCCTTTCTTATGCTTTTAGGGGTCGTTGTCTCCTCCAGTGTCTTTCTCACTCATTGGTTCAAGGTCTATCTGAATTTGCTTTGTAGATATGGCCTGCTCACGTTTTTCTAGCATGTCCTGGCAATCATTGTTTTTTGTTGCCCAAAAAACTATGCAAATGATTTTCAGCAAAGACTTCACTTCCGACAATGCCATGGCATTCTGGAGAAGCCCAAAAGAAAACAAAAACAGATCTCTGCTAGCCTTCTGTCCAGATATTTTTACACATATTATTTTTTATCATAGTATGTGCTGCACATGTGTATAACTGTGAATTTGCAGTTTTCTATACCTAGAAACATTTTCTTAGGTAATCATATATATTGCTGTGGTTGACGGCCTGTATACTTGCATGTATAATTGCCCGACTGAAATATGTTTCCACCTTTTGAGGCTGCAGATGCTGTTTGAAGCCATTGAAGAAATCCCGCCGAAGGCAAGACAGCCAGTGCTGAATTGTTGGAGTACTCTGATCGGATGTTAGCATTTCTGCTAAAGCCACAGTTACGTTAGTTGTTGATACAGCAGGTGTACACAGTGCATAATATAGGTAATTGTTCTGGCATTCCTGTGGTTTTACAACAACTGTTTCTGTTGCATCCAAATACAACAAGCAGTTGAATTTTTCAGAAAGTGGAGTTGGGCATCTGTGTACATGTGTGTAACAAATGGGGAAATCCCTATTTATTGCAAATAATGATGGTTTGTGACATTTGAGGGTGTTTTTTTTGTCTTGCTGTTGCTGTATTTTGTGGCATTCCACATATGGGTTCTGGTCCTGTCGGTTTAACAGATTCCTAAGGCTTGAGATTTTATGCAATACTGTGAGAGATGGGACTTGGTTCAGGTTTCCAGCATTCAGCTTCTCCTCATCAGCTGCAGCCAATTTCTTTGTGTGAAGGTGCATTGGGGTAAATTCACCCAGTTGCCCTTTGAGCTGTGTCCTTTCAGGGTCTCTTGTGTGCCTCCTAAAGGTAAAGCCTCTTGAATGGTCAATTTGGCCAAACTTTTCTACCATAACCATCATCCTCTTCACCTTGTAATGGCTCATTCGCAATAGTAAATATGAACTGGACACACCCAGGAAATTTACAATGGGCTTTTCCTGTCCAGAATGGAATTTTTTTTTTCCTTGATTGGGTTGCCTTAACTCAGTTAAAAAAGAATGCTAAAACACAGTGTTGAATTTATTGGTTTTGGCACTCAACAAATGTGTCCAACCAGCAGACAACAGACGAGAGCCTTCTCTTATATATATATATATATTTTTTCTTTAGTTTTGCAATTTGGACAATGCCAAGGTGATATGAGCCAAACCCCACACACCATGGGTGGAACCAGTCCGCACATTTCTTACATTGTGCATATGGTGTAGACGGGTCATTTGGCTGTCTGCACACACAGAAAAGCTGTTCCTCTGCATCAGAACAGAGAAGTGCTTGGGAGATTAGCAGGCAGCTCCTGTTCAGATACAGCAATAAAATCTAATGTAAGAAAACCTGTGATGTGCATGGTAACTGCAGAGGACATAGAGGATGGCTTTACTGTTTCCTACAAAATAACATAAGGTAATACATTAATTATCTTTTCTTTATCAACTTTATTGATTTTTGTAAATATACGCTAATTCCGAATTTGATGCCTGCAACACATTCCAAAAAAAGTTGGCATAGCAGCCTGGGAAGTGAAAAAAACACCTGTGGAACATTCCACAGTTAAACAGGTGATGCTATCATGACTGGGTCTAAAAGGATATCAAAAGACACCTTGCTAAGACACTTTATGTTGGTTTTTCCTTTAATTTGTCACCCGTCTGCACATTACCATTATACAAGTTTAAACTTGTAAGTTAAAGCAAAAGAAAAAGGCAATGTAGTTTGTCGATGCCTAGATTCCTATAATAACATTTAATATTATCCGTTTTCATGTTCAGTCTTCAATCTATCTGGGGCCTCTCAGAAACACAATCGGATCTAGTTTCATCTCAAAGATTACAATGAACAATTTGCTAGTTTCCACCCTGTAAACAGAGAAACCCACTGCTTATTAGATACATTCCCCTGCCAGGAGTCCAGAATCTTTTATTATGCTTCTAATGACAATCAGTGTTATCAAATCACAATTCAATCAGAGCTGCTAGAATTTAATTCAACTAAGAAGCAGCAAGGCAACTCAATGAAAATACTTAAGGAAACTCAAATATGTAGTTGAGGATTGATACCAAGATAGGGAAAAGGGAAGACTGACAAAATCCAAAATTTCATTTCAACATCACATGTTCTTTTTTTCTGAGGGAAATTGTCACCTGGCATTTCTGTATAATGGATGGCTGAAAAAGAAAGACAATTTGAAGATAATAAACCAAAGTGCACAGTACAAATATATTTTAAAAGTAAAACACAGACATACACACATACACAATATTATATATCAGACAAATCTCTTGAACTCAGAGATGGTAATTCTATAGTAGGCTACTTCATAGTCCTTTGAATTCTGTTTCAGAGAGATGGCAGAGTAATGCGAGTTCATAAACTGGGTAAAATTACTGTACGCCACTTCTGGTCACAACTCATCCAGAGAGCAGTGAATGTTGTTTATTGCCTGGCAATAAATCAACCGATTGCAAGATAAGTTCTGTGGCTGTGGCAGGTTCTACCCAGAGACAGTAAGTGAGAAAAATGGGTATTGAGGCTACAGTTGGATATAAATCATATTCAGCTTAAATAATCAATTTCCATTTATTTGAGCAGTTTGCCAAGTATTTCCTTTGACATGAGAACAAGGGAGAAACATGGGAATACAGGATATATTTTTGGGTGACGCTAAGGTGCAAAATGGTCACTGTTACCTTTTTGCATTTTTGTGCAAGAAATACTGTGTATTGCTACACTTCTGAGGAATGAAGAAGCATTTCATTGTGAGAGCAGGGGAAAAAATACTGTTTTACTATAAAATTTCAATTAATGTATATTAATTAATGTATAAACATTGCTGAACAGAAAAATGCCATCAGAAAGCTGCGTAAGCGAGTTTCCATGCAGAAATCCAGATGTATAAAATAAGAACCTGCATTCCTCTGCACACCATACGTACGCAATGTTTGGGGTCAGTGTGATATGGCCACACCGTGACCGAAAAGCAGAGGGAGAAAATGCGAAACTTTCTGACTTCTGACTTTCTCCCTGAGCATTCTTTTACGTGTTATTTTACTTAGAGTTTTATACATGTGGCCCCAGGTGTTTAACTTCTTACACTGCACATACGCCACGGAGTTTGTTGAAGATGGCTGTTGTATGGTCTGTTGTTTATAGATGACATATGCTGGTATACAACACCTCATTCTAAAGCTAGGCTACTGCTAATGAAACTTGTATGAATTTCTTAAATTTGTACGCACCTGTAAATGGAATTTGCAACTTCCATATATGGCAATTCATGGGCGTGCATTTATGCAAAATGCAAAAGAAGGTGCACACACCTGTCATTTACGATGAATCCAAATGTATGAACATGCGCACATGAATACGGACAAGTCCGCCGTGTACGGTTTGATGAACTTGGTAGTATAGGCTACGTTAAGTAAGCCACTTAGTTCATCCGCCTCCCTTCCCTCCTGTTTTCGCACAGCTGGGATACTCTAAAAATGTAACGTTAGCCATTTCTGCTTTTGATTCACTCCTAACACACACACCCCACACCCATGTAACATTAGGCCTATTCGTGCATGTTATTTTCGTGCCATTTTTCATGTGGTCGGCTAATTTATTCAGACCTAAATATAACTGGAAAGTAGCATTTCATGCATCGGAAATATTTGGCTTTTTCAGGGGCTGCTGTTGTAGTGGCTTGTGTTCGGGGGAACGCTATCGTGTATGGAAGAAAAGACGTGTTTGTGGTATCATTCTTCGTCTTCTGTGGTGTTATGCATTAATTGTGACAATTCTTTGTTGTCTCTGTGATAACATTATTCGTATTATAATATAATCATTAATTTATAATCATTAATTGTTCCCCTCTACACATGTTGCTGTGAGTGATAAGGCCTAAGCCCTCAACTCCCACAGTCTTCTCCTGCTATTCGCTGAAGAACACCCACAGACAGTGCAACCAGTGCAACCAGTCCCACACCCTGCCGTGGGAAGCTAGCCTAAGCAACTGCCGTCAACTGGACCCAGGCTAAAGGAGCCAAAATGGATTCCGACAGGGAAAGAGGTGCTTCCCCGCCCGTCAGAAGAGAGGTCCTGACCGCACTTTGCCACCTGTGGATCGTCCAGCTTCCTGTCACAGGAGACATAGCCCCCACACACCATGCAGAACTGGTAGAGACACTGTTGGGAGTAGGCTGCATTTCACTCACGCAATTGCAACATTAATGGGAAAAAGCACTGCATGTTACCAAAAGTCCAGGGAACCTCTTGTCCCTTGCCAGTCTAGATACCCTGATACTGGAGAAGGAAGAGACTGAACCAGGGTGTCATAACAGCAGCGACACAAAGGAGTGTCTAATGGAGACACATCTCCGCACCACACCGGATCATCGTGGGACATATGTCAGTGTGTCCATATATCTACTGGCCAGCAGATCACAACGGGACTACTAGACTGGGGATGGACTAATTGACTTAAAGATGGTTGGTGAACCATTTGGACAGTTGTTTTTGTTGTTCAATGCTCAAATGTGTAATGTGATTCCTATTTGGTGATGTAAGAATATGTTTTGAGCGGGTGCATGCACCTGTTCTTACAAGAGAGGGAATGTAGTATATCTAATATTTAGATATAAGTAAACTACCCGGCTCCTCCACCTCTTGCTCCCCCCCCCCTCTCCTTCTGTCTCTCTCTCACTCACTCACCCCCAGAAACATCAAAGATAAGCCAGTCTTTGTCATAAATGACCCCCCCACCCCATTTTCTCTCACACTAACCCAATCAGGGCAGGGATATCCTTCCTGTGGAGAATAAGGTATTTATTGGGGGCGGAAAGAAATACAAGACTTCATCTGAGTCTTGTATTTGGGTGGTGTTTGTGGAGTATGGAATTTAACATTTCATCCTTTTTGAATGTTCTTCTGTCTGTTGGTTCTTGGACTTTGGTGTTAGCGCAGTCTGTGGATTACCTTGGGAGAAACAAGCTGTGGTCTGATATTGTCTTTCATTCATTTCTTTTGTGACTGTAACTTGTCCATGTCTGTAGCATTGATTGTTTGTTAAGGTAGTTGAACCTACGTCTTTAGTTAAGGCATTGAATACTTGTTGTAACTTAATAAATCTCTTCATTTTAATCTGGTTGTGAGTTGTACATTTTGATAAAGGTTGATCCAACAGGCTGCTCTGCCTATCAATGAATTTGGCGATTTAATTGATAATTGATATCCTTGATAATCATTAATAAATTAAATCAAATAAATACATTTTAAGTGTTCGATAAGTGAGGAGTTTTAAATGTTGATGCCACTGAGTGCTGAACATTAAAAATGAGGGTTGGCTGTTAAAACGGCTGGATTCAGAAAATACACATTTTACTAAATCCTCACTTCCCCGACAGTAATTATGTATTATCTTGAAGGGCTGCTGTCATTGACATGGTCTGTGGATCCCACTGAACACTGGATCAGCATTGACAGAGCCATGCAGCTGCTCCTTAAGAGCCCAGTTTTATTCCCTTGGGAAGGACTGCCTCCAGCTGCGTATGACACTGCAGCACTTTCCTGTTCTCAGGGGGAAATCCAACATTTGTCCACAATGACAGAACCAGTTACCACACAGGCTGCCTCTACTGCATTTACAAGGCTTCAAACCAAAAAGTTTTTTTTTTCCAGTGCTGATAGTATGGCTGCTGATAGGGCTGATTGTGTGTCGTGTGACAGATTCTTAAGTACATCACTCACTGTTTCTGTTTACAACCTAGCATCTTTGGCACACCCACCAAATCTGAGTCAACATCTCAAAGTGTAAGGGTATATCCATAAGCGTAGTTTTTAGTATGTCCCTACCAATGTCAAGGAAACAAGAATTGTCCCTACCAAAAATTGCAGAGTGAAAACTGGAGTTATAGGCCTAGTGTAATTAATTGCGGTCTTCCGAAAGTGCAGATCTGGTTGAGAGCTGCATCAATAACCTAGCAAGCTATCCTATTATCTGCCATAGCCAATCAACAACCTGGACTGACTCGTCTCTTTCCCAGTGAGTGCCACAAGCTGTCAGTTACAGCCATGCGAGCTTTTCAGCAGCAGAGCAGCAGTTCATCAGTGACACAGCGACAGGCATCGCAGCTAAATCACATTCTGGTTTCCATAATGGACATGCACTACAACAGTAATCACAGTGCTACTATGTTACAGATTACATAACAGTTAATTTCTCACTTTTATGCACCTTTCTACATCAACAATCCTGGCAGGCCCACCAGGCTTCTAGTATATACCATTCTGAATATCTACACAAAGGGTTTGTTTATAGGTTAGTTTTCACCACACTAGTCTACAATTTATCACAATGCCATACAAAAGTATTTTTAATACTAGAGCTGCAAGCAGCAATTATAGGGTTCCAAGCAAATAGACAGAAAAAACACAGACAAAGATAGACAATTAAGCAAAGGATTTGTGAGGATTGGACTGGCAGTTTGTAGGTTATGCCTAATTTTACATTAGGTCATGACCTTTCAATATGTTTATGAATCAAGCACATCAAAAATCAGCTTTTCTTCCAGAAAATTTGCTGTGGAATCTGACAATTGAATTGTGGGATGATAAAAATCATCCTGATTGAAATGGCAGCTTCCTGCTATCTGACTGCTCATGTCTTTTGGATTTAACAACCTTCTTCAAAGGCCTGATCCTTATCCACTAGTGTGTTGGAAGGTGGAGGGGGTTGTAATGGGTGGAGTGTCATGCCAGTCCAAGCTATGTTGAAAGCCACAGAGAGAATATTATATCTTTATTAGTCCCTTCCATTAGTCAATTTAACCCCTTCATACAGATGCCAAATGTAGTCAATTCTCACCTATTTAGGGTGTGTTCTATTTAAGGCTTTATAACTCCAGATGTGAGCATCACAGAAACTTGGAAAATGTCTTAATTGAAGCAGCTGTACCATTTAATGTATCAACTAAAATATGAAAATAAACTAAAGTGCCACAACTGCAAATAAATCTTGGCAAAAATGCAAGTTTTTGTTTAGTTGGAAATTAATTACTGAGAGCTACAAATGTAAAACAGGTAAAACTACATTTCCTAGATCATACACTCCTTGTCCAAAAGTGTGCAAAATCTGAGGGTGATATGCAGATCTATATACTATAACTACAAAAGATATCTGATGCAAAGTGTAAGCAATGTACCATTTTGTCCCTAAGTGTCTCCAGATCTATCCAAAATGGCCAAGTTGCCTACTGCTGTAAATCATAAAATAATCATATATTTAACTACAAATACACAATACACAACTGTTTTGACTCATGAAACTCACTTTGGATAATTTCCAATTTTAACACTTTTTTGTCATCAGTATGTGGGGATAGATATCTATGGTTCCAAAAACCTATCCAAAACCTCATGACATTAATTAAATACTTTTTGTCTATTATAAAGCATACATTTTCCCCTTATGATGGTTTAAGATGAAAACATTCATATCCAGGGGTGGATCTGAAGTATTTTTGGCACTAGCCAGCCGGGCTAGTAGACCAAGATTTCCACTAGCCCGGGTGAAATGTTACTAGCCCTATTTGTAACACTATAAACAAATGTTTTCTATTAATTTGTTCCGTTTCCTTAACATTCACAGTATTCATGTTGTTTGTCTAGCACTATGTTAATCAATGACACAATAATATAACTATAGATATATTCTAATGGACAATATATAACCACTTAGAATAATAGAACAATTTTGTAACTGAAAGTGACCCAAGACTATCCCAGTGTAAATTGGCAACAGAATATAATAAGGATACAGGGTATTATGCAAAAAGATATATATTTGAAATAGTGCATACAAAAGAACATATAAACACACGCAAAATTACTTTTTTTCTTCAGAACATCTAATCAGAAACCAATGGCAAACATTTTCCACAGGCCTAATAATAACGTATAGCTAGCTCCATTGTGGGAAAAATACACAAAGTTCAGCCTACTGGATATGTGTCCAAAACTCACGAAATCACATTTATACAGTCAAACCATCACAAGTGTCAGGATGTGTCAGAGGTCTCATAAAACGATGCATTTTCACTGACGGATTGTACTTTTCACTAGATGTGTAACCTTAACGTCTTTTGGGCTACTGTGGGAGAAAAATCCCCAGAGAACTCATAAAATGCCTCAGCAGTACAGCTGGGAAAAGGCCATAAAAATCTTGATAGGAGCCCTGGGAGGCCAAGGGACGCGGGGGGAGCTCCAGAATCCCCGGAGACCCAGAAGGACCATCGTGTTACTGTATAATCATAAATATAAGCAATAATCAGGCTATGAGGCATATGATTAAGATGTAAACCAAGTTATATGTATACCATGCACAATATGTATATACAAGCACACAATGCATAGCCGATGTATATCAAAAGTATGTATAAGGTGTAAACTGTAATGAACTATAGAGTGGGACTGTTAGAGGGGAGCTGACGCATGCGCAAAACTGAACCCTTCATTAACTAGTGGTGAAAGAATGTAACCCCTCATTAAAAAATAGGAGTACTTGGGAATCATAGATAATGGTGTAAAATTTAAGGGCTTTGTTAATGAAAAAATCAGGGGGCAGGTTATGGGAGGAGATGGTTCCTAAGCCCCACAAAGGGTGGAACTATGGAAAAAGGATATAAGAAACAGCTGTACAGGTCACACCGGAGACCAGACCAGACCTGTGACACCTAGGTGACTCACCTGACCTTACCACACTGGACCATACTGGGACACACTGGAAGACTCAGACTGGACATCTCACACTCAGAACTTACACACATGCATCCACTACTCATTTGACAAAGAAGAGACCTAGTCAGAAACTGACGGGGAAGGGTGTGCCCGTCAGGCTGCCTCTGATGGGCCCACTGGATAGAAGATGATTTATGAATGCATGTTTTTATCTGCGCAGATCAGCCTGGGTTACTGCATGTAATTCCTTTGAATTATATACAATAAATCCTATTTGCATCAGACTCTGGAAGACCGTGTTATTTCAAAGAAGTTAAGAGTGTTTGGACTTAAAATGAAGGGTGAATACATGAAGCGATCCATATCTGGCCTGAACTGGTGAAGCTGATTTATTACCCGTCACTACACTGACAGGATTCCCTTGGAAACGTGTTTCGTGGCTATAGATTGGACTAGGCAGCTGTCATTCAATTAGCATAATCGAACCCTGTCTCTTTTTAAGGTGGACTGATTATCAGTGCTGATGATCATCTGCAGTCACTTCACTACACAATAGACTCCCTTAAATCGCGGCCCAAGAAATAAAATTTGACTTGCCCGAAATGTAACTACTCACCTGAGGCGAGCGGGCGAGCTTAATTTCCAGCCCTGTTCATATCACACTGGTACACACACCTAAATATGTAGCCTAATCATAGAGTACAGAGTAATCAGTACAGAAAAAGTAAAACATTACATACTGTAGAGTACAGAAAAAAGTAATCTGCTGCATGCCCGGGATGACATTTCTCTGCAGTTTTTCTTCAAAAATGTTGCCATGCATAATCACTCCAAGGAAAATTTTACATTCATCTAGCACATATCAATGCACAGTAAATTGGAATGAGTATTTTCCATGTCCTAATTGACAAGTATAGCCCAGGGAGATACCAATACGCCATAGTCTATATTATGTACGATAACCAGGGCTGCCAACTTTCAGATTTGAGCAAGAAATCAGATTTTCAATGACCCATACCCGTGCCGCCGTGCTCACGCCATTGTGCCCACGCCCACCACCACAGTATTTCCTCAATTTCAGACTGAATAGGCCTATTTATTACAGTTTGCAAATAGCAATAATGACATTACACATATTTCTTTCAGTGCTTTTTTTTACTTTGCGTAATAACATGCATGTGGCAAATTACTTTTAAATGGTAAGTACACCCTAGATCACCCTAGATTTTTTCCCGCTGTAAAGGGTTTGTATGCCTACCTTATAATGGAACTTATTCAAGCATTCCATTAATTTAACAATTCTGAAATAAAATCATAAGAAACTGGTAGAAGTGTCTTTGTGCTGCCCCTAACGGTTGAAATTTCCTTTCTGAGCCCCACACTGCCCCCGCCCCAATCGTGATGTCAGAGTACCTATTTGGAGGTACCTCTACGTCATATGGATAATTGTAATAAGTAATTAAACTAGATTTATTCCAAAACAATGCTATCATATTTCCTAAATTATTTCATGTACCTTGGCCCTGTGTTTTTTCCAAGTTGTACCTGAATTATGTGTGGTTACACGAGGTCAGAACGCACAGAAGTTAATGTTTTTAAGGGCTGAGAGTCTGTGGTCATTATGGTTATTTCTGTAAGAAACCCTGTAAAGTGGCAAACTCTGTGCTGTAGGTATGGGGCATGCCACGCCAAGCCATAACTTGGCGGATGGCGTGCCTGCCAACCTAATAAAAGTTCATTCATACATTAAAATTCAAAATCTACTACAGTAAATTAGGTTAAAAATATGTTGTGGACTCACGCTGTTTTTTGGTGCCGCAGCAGTTGAATGTAGGCTAAGTCTATTCAGAACATGTAAAATTCTCAGGGTGAAATCTCGCGCACCACTTTTCCTCCCATAATAACATTAAAGTTACTTAGCTAATCTGCCTGGCTGATACAAAAATTAGTGCACTGAATCACACAATGTCTGTGCATGAAAAGTCCATAGGTACCATAGTTATTTGGTAGGTACACACAAGTACACAAGTGGCCACGGGAGTGCGCAACAAGGGATTTCATTGTTGCTAAATCGACTCTTTCGTTCCGGGTACTGAACTGATGTTTGATATGTAATGGACATAACATGTACAGTGTAGTTAATAGACACAGCTGCAATTTTAAAATGGAAACATATTTTTATGCGTGAGAGCATGAGAAATGACCAAATTGCGTGAGTCTCACGGTCATTGCGTGAGAGTTGGCAGCCCTGACGATAACATTACAATAAAATTATATTCTACCATCAGAAAAATGCTGGGAAGTATTCTATCTTCACAGCAAATCAAACATAAAACATGACTGAGCCACGTAAAAAAATCTTACACTATAGTATGTGAAATGCACTCAAAATGCAAAAATAACAATATCAAACATATGGCACAAGACAGTGGTGGAGTGGAAAAACTAACGTACATATTTGAAATAGAAGACTACTTCCATATCGAGGAGGAAAATATCCATATTCGTAGGCATATTCACCAATAGTGCAGTGGGGAGTGTAAGGTTCAGAGAACCAAACGCGACCGATAATGATTTCTAAAAGGGTATCTAGAAAGATATGCCACAAAAGCGGAAGTAGCCGCACCAGGACGAAAATAACACAGGATCGGGAGCAAAACTTTCCTAGCACAAGGCAAAACAAAGCAACCTCAAAAACGGAGGCGTATCTCGATAAACAGCGAGAATAAATAACAAAAGAACCTTACGCTCTCAAATGAGGTGCGATAACAGGAGGTCAGAGGAAAACAAAAGAAACACCCTGTATAAATGGGCGAGAGAATGAAAATAAAACTAGAATCTGTTACCTACAGCTCAAGATGAGAACGAGCTGAACAAAAAGGTAACTGGTAGAGGAGTATAAAGGATAAAGAGAGAAAAAGACAAAATAAATCTTTCTCCTAACTCTAAACGGACTTGCTGCGTTTCTTATTCATACAAACCCAAAATGCAATGACCGAATTTCCTATACCTTACCGACTTCATTGTCAATATAGCAAAGACAATACTGAAGTGTAGGAAGGTGGAAGACCTGAGCTATTTATAATGAACAGGAAATCCGAAACAGGTGAAAAGGATAATTGCCGGGCGAGATTCAAACACTGGAACGGAGGCGGAAAAAATCAGAGCATCCCGGCGACGCCAAATAGACAGACGACCACTGAAACAGCAGAGGCTGCAAATACCCATGACCGATAGAATCAATACTATGGTATCTTCTTCTGACCCACTCCCAAAATCCATGCAAGCAAGGCGAGGATTTTCTCTAGCCATGCTGACAAGTTGGCCAAATTAGTAAAATCTTGCGAAATTAGCAGGAAAACAGCAATTATGCCTCGGCAATGTACATTATTGTATTTTCTGTAGTTCGCGTTAAACTAAACTAATGAAACTAAAAATGCTGTTACACCCAGCTGTAATTTATTTCTCAAAACATTGAATAAGACATTGCAAACACCATTACGAAGGTTATAATGTCCTCTATTAGATAAGAGTTGTCAACCAGAATGAACTGGAATACATAGTAGCCACAGGAACGGCTTGTGGGGTTTTACGCACAGGGTTTTAAGAAGGCGTACTAGCATTATAAAGGGGTGTATATTTCTCAAACAGATTGTCCAAGACAATAAATGACCACTGAATCTGGAAATGGACATCTCTGTGCATAAAGCCAATGGTAGGATTGTATATTTATTTCATGTTTAGTAGCAGATATTGATAGTAGAATGACATTGTATAATTACACAAGAATTTCACTTGTTTATTTTGCTCTTGAGTGAGCAGGGCGTTTCACCGCTGAATTGGCATACATTCGGGCTATTGTTGGCTTTAACTTGTTGCGATGATGGAATACAAATTTTTGGTCGAGAATATTTTTATGACCTCACAGACAAACACTATTATCCAGTGTGTCACGCATGGGTCAGTATTGTTTCAGGTGAGTTTGAGTGTGGGGTTGTTAAATGGACTAGCTACACGACAATAGTGCCACATAGAAACTCTGTATTTGGTATAGTTGTCACAAATTGTGTACTAATAATGCTAGACCACGGAGTTTGTTGTTTCCCCTCATAGTTTGGTTGCAGGGGCAATGAATGTCTCAGTTTAGCAATCTCATGGCCCCCACTAGACCATGGATTTCATATTCAATCTGTGCATGCGATCGCCCTTATACTAATACGTAACCCATTAGATATAAGATCCCGTCCCTGTAAACGGACAGGGGCGTGGAATTTAGCTAGATGTAGTTAATTTCTGTAGCCTCGATATGCGCCATTGAGGTCACCTTTGCTTCATGCTAAAACCTGATTCATAATCCCCTTGGAAAATATGTCTCATGGGCTGTGGTCCAATCCATTAAATCTTCTGCCCTCCTGCACTTCCACTCACCACTTCCACTTGAGAAGATGTGACGCAGCACCAAAACAACAGGAGTAGATAGTCGAACCGACGGGGAGGAGCAAGGGAGGGAGCAGAATTATTTGGATCGCACTTTCACTGGGAAATTCAAATGAATTTGTGCAAAACTTTCCAATAAATTGCATAAGACAGCAAGCTCCAACCAACATCTCAATTTTTATTCTGGCCAAAGAGCAAACTAGAAAATGATTGACAATCAATTTATTGATAGACAGCACTTTAAAATACCTCACAAGCAGGAATGGGAAATAACACACTTTATGTTACAAAATAGGCTACCTCCCACTCAAATATAGGCTATTAATATGCTGCAATCAAAACGGTGGATGCATAGATTGCAGGTGGCACAGAAGTATAAAACATAAGAGCTATTTGTAATATTTCTATGTAAGCTTGCACTGGATCATTTGCTGGATACTCGCTGAACTGCAATGAGCTGATTATGTAGCTAGTTATTCGTTATCTATTCTGAAATAATAAAGTGCATCTTAATAGGCTATGACATGAATCTAAAACGTATCTACAACTAATAAAGTGATTTTATCAAACCGCTAAATCAATGTTATTTCCTAATTTATTATTTTAACATTTCAGTCGTGCAATAAAAAAACTTTTAAAAGATCTCATTTAGCTACTTGGGTGCTGCTTTCTTTATTTTTAGGATTTTTCCCGGGAGATACACAAAGGGGTTTAATTTAAACTTCCGAAACAGGAAGCTTGGGGTTACAGTAAAGCATTCTGGTCAATTTTACCGTCCGAAGTCTGCAGTCTTGTGGACTCGTTCACTCAAGCCAAATCGAGGGTCGAGGGACTAATTTCACGTACTTGTAAAATGCACAACTTGCGGTTTCTAAAGAGATTCCCCCAAGTGGAAGTGGCGAGGGGAAGTGCAGGAGGGCAGAACATTTAACGGATGGGACCGCAGCCATGGGCCGTGTCCGAATCAGCACTCTTCCACACTATTGAGTAGCCTTGGTGAGTAGATAGGGCGAGAAAGTCATTGAGTAGGCGATGATTTTTTAAATTGCTGTATACTTGAAACACCCGGATGACACACTTACTTCCGGGGTTTCGCTGAGTACATTCGGGAGCACACTTTTCAAGAAGAACACAAACAGTTTGGTCGCATAAATATGACGTGAAGCTTCACTTTTAAAAAATGAGGCGCAGCTTCGCTGACGTTTTCAAATACGTATCCTTCAAATACAACCAAAAACAACACGTGACATGGCTGCACAAGGGTGGGCACAGGGTTGCCAGATCTTACAAGACTTCCCAGCCATATGGCGACTCAAAACCTATGCTCAAAACTAGCCCGAAATATATTTTTTACCGAAACCAACGTATTTTAAATAGACCGCGGTAGGACGTCTTGCGACCTGCTTACGACACTTCCACAGTACGGTTGGAAAATAGAATTGCCGATATATTTCGCGGACTGCACATTGCGTGCTACACAGTGCACTTTAAAAAGTACACTTCTGCCAGTGCATTGTACGCAGGAGACAGGGCGCAGTAGATAGGGCTCTGATTCCGACACAGCCTCGGTCTCTGTACACCACGTGCTCTGGTATGAATCCACACACACAGGCAGAAACAGAACTGTGAATTATAACAGGCCTCATTCATTTTCCACACTTCATTTTCCTTTCCATATCATTCACTGCTTTTAGGATATTAGTTTTAGATGTGTTTGTTTAATAAATTATATTTTGTTAAACCTGGTTGTCGGTCTGATTGTTGTTTGGATAAATATTTTAGCCTATCCTCTTAAAGAAATTAATTCCTTCAGATTAAGTTATTGGTTATTATTTTAATATTTAATATTGAAATTCATAATCATGATTTAATAATTAATTTTATGAGACTGATTAATTATATTTTTACACCATTAGGTCACTGTATGAAGGTCTGTATGTACATTCTCAACACTAGTACTCGTGTGAGGGCATGCGTGTACATTACAGACATAACTGTAACCCAATGTGAAGCTATATACATTTATTTATATATTCTGCACATTCATTGGTGACTCCACGACTATTAAGACCTACACTGTTACGTCCTCCGTTCCCTTCCAGTCCACCTTCCCTTTGTTCTGCCTGCTTTCCCCACTCCGCTCGTTTCATGTCTTGTTTTTACTTTTACCCTGTCTGTCTTTCGTGTTGTGCAGGCTGGGCGTGGTTTTCCTCCTCGTTTCCTCATTATCCTTCACCCTATCACTCGCCTCCTCTGTTCGCATTCCTCACGCACTCTCATCTGCTCCTTCATTCTCGCATACATTCCTCATGCTCCACTCATTATCCTCACTATTTATTCTCCCTTCTCTCTCTTGTTACATGAAGTCTGTCAAGACGTGTTACTCGGTCATTGTTTGTTGTGTGCTTCTAACCTTGTCAGGTCTGCCTTTCCAGTTACCCGCCAGCCTGCATACCTGTACGCCCTTAGCCCTCGCCATCCCCGCTTCCAGTCCATCACTATTTGTCTGCCATTCGCCCTGCTGTGTTCCTGCTTCCACCTCCTCCTCTGCCCCTTTGTTATCGCCAACCCCGGATCCAGTCCCTCACCCCACTCGCCCTCTTTGTTGTTCGCTTGCCTACTTAATAAAAGTGCTCCACTGGAGCTTTATTGTGAGTCTGTCTTTATTGCGAGTCCTGCATTTGGGTCCATACCAGTTGAGGGAAACGTTACATACACGTTTTAACTACAGTATCTATCCTCACTACCAAAACCGGAGTACCCGGAGGAAACCCATGTGGACATGGGAGAACATGCAAACTCCACACCGAAAGGCCCACAGGTGCGGGACTTAAACTCGGTACCTTCTTGCTTTGAGGCGACAGTGCTAACCACTGCACCACTGTGCCACCCTAGAAATAGTCCCATGCAAACTAATTTCAAAAAAGTGGTTTATCCATCTCTGTCAGAAGTTTACATAGACTCTTAGTATTTGGTAGCATTGCCTTTAAATTTTTTAACTTGGGTCAAACGTTTCGGGTAGCCTTCCACAAGCTTCTCACAATAAGTTGCTGGAATTTTGGCTCATTCCTCCTGACAGAACTGGTGTAACTGAGTCAGGTTTGTAGGCCTCCTTGCTCGAGCACGCTTTTTCAGTTCTGCCCACAAATTTTCAATTGGATTGAGGTCAGGACTTAGTCACCAATACCAATACCTTGACTTTGTTTTCCTTAAGCCATTTTGCCACAACTTTGGAAGTATGCTTTGGGCCATTTGCGACCAAGCCTTAACTTCCTGGCTGATGTCTTGAAATGTTGCTTCAATATATCCACATAATTTTCCTTCCGCATGATGCCATCTATTTTATAAAGTGTACCAGTCCCTCCTGCAGCAAAGCACCCCCACAACATGAACGCGTCTCCTTCCTGAGCAGTATGATGGCTGCGTGGTCCTATGGTGTTTATACTTGCGTACTATTGTTTGTAAAGATGAACGTGGTACCTTCAGGCATTTGGAAATTGCTCCCAAGGACGAACCAGACTTGTGGAGGCCCACAATTTTCTTTCTGAGATCTTGGCTGATTTCTTTTGATTTTCCCATGATGTCAAGCAAAGAAGCACTGAGTTTGAAGGTAGGCCTTAAATTACATCCACAGGTACACCTCCAATTGACACAAATAATGTCAATTAGCCTATCAGAAGTTTCTAAAGCCATGACATCATTTTCTGGAATTTTCCAAGCTGTTTAAAGGACAAGTTCGGTATTTAGCATGTTATAAGGTTATTTACGATCATATACAACGGTCCATATCAACATTTTGACAAACTGTGCAGTCTTGAGATTTTTTTTTTGCTCATGTCACAGCTAACTTACACAATGGATGGGCTTTTAGAAAATCCTTCAAAAAACACCATAAACTCTCGTTTTCAAAGACGGGAAACTCACCGAGTGGTCACTGGTGTCCGTTGATGTTCTGACACAAAAATCATCGCAAAGTATGCTTCGTATCGGGTTTTATTTATCATTTTATTAAATCCATTGACTTGTATAGACACCAAAGGAGGTTTAGATAGATACATCCTGCAGCCAGAAACCGGAAATACTTCTGAATTGTTTTGGAAAGTTTGTATTTTTCTATTGCTCACTAGCGGTCTTGTGCGCTCGCAGTGAAGGAATCAGTCGCATAACCGTACACTAATTTAGCAAAATGGATCTTTTTGAAGAGTTTCTACTAGCTGCAAAGCAAACCACGACCTGGTGACCCCGAAGCGGCTCTTCTTCTTCTACGGTAGGCTTCAAACTCAGCCAAGACCTCCCAAAATTTCAAGCGGAAGTTTACAAACATATGGCTGTACGGCGACTGAAAATAGTTATATAAATCTTTAAATGGTCATTTAAAATGTTTTAAACGTAAACGTAAATTACAAGACGACACCAGATTTTATGGTGTTTTTTTAAGGATTTTCTATATGCCCATCCAGATCCATTGTGTAAGTTAGCTGTGACATGAGCAAAAATCAATATATCTCAAGACTGCACAGTTTGTCAAAATGTTGATATGGACCATTGTATATGATCGTAAATAACCTTATAACAGGGCTTAACATGCTAAATACCGAACTTCTCCTTTAAAGGCACAGTCTGACTCACTGGAATTGTGATATAATGAATTAAAAGTGAAATAATCTGTCTGTAAACAATTGTTGGAAAAATTACTTGTGTCCTGCACAAAGTAGATGTCCTAACTGACTTTCCAACACTATAGTTTGCTAAAATGAAATCTGTGGAGTGGTTAAAAATGAGTTTTAATAACTTCAACCTAAATGTATGTAAACTTCCGACTTCAACTGTATGTAGCCAGTGAGACCAACCGCATTTTAGACGCAAAATTTTTTACATATCGGGAAAGGGAATACTCCCCTCCCTAATGTGTTTTCTATAGAGCTTGCGTAATACAAGACCGTTAAAATGAAGTAGTAAATTGTTCAAAGCACCCAAGAAGACATGGCATATACTGTTGCTGAGGTTATAATTCTATTGGATAACGGAGCCAGTTAAACCAATTAAACCAGAATGAACTGTAATGAATGAGACAGGCTTGCAGCGCATGGGGGGTATTACAAGTCGACGTTTCAGATAGCGTAATAGCGGTATAAAGTGTTGTATGTTTCTCAAACCGATTGTACCAGACAATAAATGACCACTGAAAGGAACATCTCGATGTGTAAAACAAATGGTAGGATTGTATATTTATTTCATATTTAGTAGCATATATTGCTAGTAGAATACATGGTAGAATGAGAGAATACTTTCAAATGTTTATTTTTCATTTGAGTGAGCAGGGCTTTTCACGGCTTTTCTGGCATACGATCAGGCTATTGTTGGGTTTATGTTGTTGCTATGACGGAATTCAAATTTTTTATGATGAATAAATATATTTATGAACTCAAGCATAGATGCTATTGTCCACTATGTCATGCATGGGTAGGTATAGACTGGGTGGGTGTGGGCGGAGGGGGCGCCACTATCACTAGGTATCTGCGCAAAAGGGGTTAAAGCTAGGGTGACCATATATTGGATTACAAAAAAAGAGGACAGTGTTAGACGGGCATTATGAACATACTAGGCTATTTGTTTGTTTATATATGGTCTATGGAACAAGGAAATCCTAAACAGACATTTTAGGAATTTAGAAATCCCACCTGGACGGATATTTTTGGTCCCAAAAAGAAGAAATGTCCAGGAAAAAGAGGACGTCTGGTCAGCCTAATTAAAGCAATCCCATGCGAATTGACATGTCGGTAAATATTCTGTTATTTCCTGTGAGAAATGAGTTTTCCCCACTGTTTTCTCCTGTTTTTATGTAGGCTAAGCAATCGAGGACACCTTTGGTTGTGCTCTTTTAGGTCCAAGTACAAGCCACAACTATTGGCCGACCTCTACATTAAGTGTAACGTTACATTAAATAAGACGACGGAGAGCACACAAAAAGAAACTGGCTGAAAAGTAGGCTACAGTGGGACAACCCTTGTGGCAGGTTTAGGTAAACTATTGTAGCCTGGCTATAGCCTTACATAGCCTACATATGGTCTAGTCAAACAGTGTATTAATGTTAGCTTGAGAAAAATAGTAAAGAGGTGTAATGCAGTATTCCTCACGCTTTTTGTGGACAGTTTGCCATGCAAACGGTTTTTTTTGGCGCCTGCATCTTTTCAATTGCTCCCTGTCAGCGATTTTCTACCCGAAGCAATCAGTTTGCAGTGAAGATAGGATGTGTAACATTGTATGATGCGTGGGGAACATTTTCAGTGTGACGACAAAATGGAGTGCAATTCTAGACGCTGATTACGGAGATACTTTATCCCGTCCGAAGCGGCCATTAACATTACAGACGTCCTGTGATAACAATTACTTTACAGACATTGTTCTGAAAACGTATCCTGTCCAAATAGGGCTTAAGAGTCAGTATGTAAATTACTTCAGCCACAAACAGCCATATTTAAATGAGAGATTTTGCATGTTTGGAATGGTTGTACTGTAAGAAAACAGTAAAAAGACTGGCAGCAATGTTGCTGTTTTTATGGTCTTTCTTTACAGTGTAGGTAAGCTATAGGCTCCTGTTACACTGAAGGAGCTGGCGGTTTATTACAAACTGTTCACTGGATGTCTCTTAGTTTCTGATCATAACTATGCCTACTAGCACTAAGCCTACTCACGCCGTAAGTGTTACATAAAATCACATTTACTTTTGATCATGGGTTTTATTTTTTATAAAGTTTTGATTTGCTTGTTATTCACTGTTTGTTATAATAGACATTGCATTGCTTGCTTGATTCAAATAGGCTCCTAGTTACTCTTGTATTCTGTAACACGATTTGCTTCATGATTTAAAAAATATTCTTACTGTTCATGATGTAGCCTATGTAGCTAGGCAATCCAAAAATGATCTTCTTTTTTAATTAGCCCCTATTGTTACGCAATCATTCAGAATGTTCAGTTATGGATATTCCTAACACACCTGTAGGCTGTGTGTCTTGCTGCAATGACAGCATTTTATCGATTCTATGTCTTTTCATTCCATTTGTACTACAATGCACCCACAAATACCTTTCTCAAACTTCCTTTTGGGTTTAGTAAATCACTTTACACATGCTAAAGTAATCTATTTGCATGACCACCTCTCACTATTTCTTGGAATAACGTAGGGACGCCCATTTTTGCAGATTCATTCAGGCTAATCCGCAAAAATTAGAAATTAATGTATCTTTCAATTTTAGCACACAAGATCCTCTTTACACCTCATTAGTTGATCACCACGGACGATAAACATGTTTTAGTACATGCAACCCTTTAGCAAATTGACCCCCCAAGTGTGCTCCACTTGCGATTTGAGCGTGCGTATCTGGTGTAAAACGGGCGTCGCGACTCACGACTGTTTCAAGACTGTTTCGAGACTCGTTCCGAACTGCTGTGTGTTGAGGATCCACAAAAGTGGCTGCTGGGGACCTAAAAAAGCTCCATTTTAAACAGACTTTTACATTGACGATTGCTCCTTAGTTCACTACTAGCTAATCCAAAAGACAAATAAAAGCAGCCTCGAGCAAATCACACCTGCTATTTTCAATATGATCACAAAAATGCATGGGGATGCTAACAATCCATTTATTGGACCTTGTATAATGTCACAGAGAGACAAACACAGACGCACAATTTTATTAGTTGAAAAAATTTAATGTGTAAATAAATTACATAAATTTCTTGGAGGTGTTACAGCCATCCTTACCAGTGCTCAAGCACCGGCAAGCCCCCCCACTAGTGCTGCCTATGCTCAACAATATATTTTCGCCAGTGAAATGCATTAATTTAATAATAAAATTCGGGAAGTGAGATCAAATTTTTATGGTGGAACAGTTTTGACCTTACACCGTCCCTCTCCATTTCTGCCTGACATGTGCAATTAAAAAAAAAAAAAGAAAAAGAGTAAGACGTCTACATGTACCAAAATTTTTTTAGGCAGATGGCATTCACATCACGCTTTTTATACACTACGATATCACGATTCTAGCCTGTCATGTCACGTTTTATGTTTCATTTCTGTCTTAGTTGGATTTCTTGTAAATGTCACGTATTATGTTTAGTCTAGTCACGCCACGTTTTATGTTTTATTCTTGTTACGTTTCATGTTTGATTATTGTTACGATTTATTTTCTAGTCTTGTCATGTCTCGTTTTTATATTTGATTCATGTTTCGTTTCCCGTTCATTGTTAGCATACACATTTTCGTGTTTTTCCGCAGCCTTGCGTTCATGCTTTCTCTATCTCTCTTGCTGTCGCTCACGCTTCCCTAATTGTTTCATTCTCCCGTGTCTAGTTTACTAATCTACTAACGTTAGATCAGGATTGGGTAATACTAACTCTCTAACCATGTGTTCATGTTTACCTTACGTTCTCGTGCATGTCATTTACTCATTTACTAACGCTAGGTCAGGATAGGTTTATTACTAACGATTACTAATTATCATTACCTTGTCAGCCCTCCACACCTGATTTCCATTCGCATGCTGCTCTCAAGCTAAGTGTCTGCACCTGTCTACACCTGCATTTAAGCTCAGTGTTCATGTCTTGTTTTTGCGAAATTGTTGCCTCTTGTTTGTCAGTGTACTTTTGAGCGTTATATCCAAGCCTGCCTTTTTGTTTACGATCCAAGCCTGTTTATTGACCATTGTTACCGACTTCTGTTTTGTTGACCTCTGCCTGCCTGTACCACAAGTTTTTGCCTGCTGTCTTTTGTACTTTTGCCCCGCGGAGCGGACTTCGGTCTTGACTCTTGCATTGCCTTCGACCCCGAGCCTGCCTACCGTCTGCCTGTACTTCTGCCCCGCTGACAGCTACTCTGGTTACTGGACTATTGCATAGTGTACCGATTCTGAGACTGCCTTCTCCCTCGGTACTGTACATTGGTTTTGGCTGGATTTTTTGTGTATGAACTTTGCTTGTTTTTTGACCACGCTCATTGGACATTCCTTAATTAAAAGCCCTCATGGGACTTTATCTGAAACCACTGCTTCTGAGTCGTGCATTTTGGGTCCTACCCTCACACACCCGTCTCATACGATCTGCCAAAAAGACAAAAAATGGTAATCCATGCGACATCATATCGCTGAGTCTGGCTTTAAACATTTTTATTTTATTAATACTTTTATTTTCATTTTGGGGCCAGTTTCTTCCCCCTAAAGTGTGGGGCCCGTTTCTGCCCCCTAAAGTGTGGGGCCCCTGGGCAGCATCGCTTGTAGCCCATTTGGATAAGACAGCCCTGGGGGCATCTTACCCCAGGGGTGTGCTTTCCCCCACAATACCCTACCAGTACTGACACTGTATAGACAAGTAGCAAGAAACGGGAATCTAAAGTGGGAGTAGGCTGATTTCATTTTATTTAATTTATTTACCTTAATTGTATTGCAAAAAAAAACTAACACTTTCTACAATAAAGATGAAGAGTGACTGAATTTATCCTATAGTCTACCTTTTTTTTTAATGTGATGTGCCGATCACCGTCAATGGTGCTGAAAAATAATGACGCAATATGTATGCTGATGGGGAAGGGTGAAGGAGCAAAACAGGATGCAGCAGGACATCTTAATATTGTTTCTGCTAAGTGTTGGAGTTTCAATGCATTAGTTCCAGTTTACCATGGATAACCCTGATATTGAAAAATCACAAATATGTAACTATATACAAGTAGATATGAGCAACCATCAGTCAGTTAGAAAGGTTTATGAAATCAAATATCTCTTTCCTAAAGGTCATTTGAGTCCTTCCCACTCATTAGCGGTGATAAACACCCGACCCTGTCATTAGGCTACTGTCCCATTCTAAATAGTGGCATCATAAATGAAGTCATATGCAAACAAAATTATAAATGGGCCATAAAATTATAAACATGTGTCTGATGAGTCTGGAAGAATGTATGTGGTAGTGATTACAGTAACTTCATTTGAGTGGACAAGCCATAGGAACCATGTGTCACTCTAAATTACTATTTGCAGGAAGCCATATCAGAGACCAGATGTTAATGGGTTCAAATCATAATTGTCAGTGGAGAAGACAGGCAAAGTCAGAAGAGGGAAGAACTGGCATCACATATTCTCTTTTCATACTCATTGGTAATTTCGGAGGAATGTTTATGTTGTCATTACTGCAGAATAATAAGCTGTTTTTGATCAAGGAATATGTTCAGAAAATGAATTGGATGCTCAATGTGTAAAGTCCCTTTCTTTGTGGCTTTTCCCTCATTTGACAACTCATTTGACAACTTGTCAAATTGAGCATATAATCAATGCTAAGGACAAATTTTTAAATACTGAGAATAACATTTGAATTAATGAAACACCACTACTTCTAACGTCCAACTGATTGCACCAAAAATCAATTTAAGATAAAGTACTATACAATGATATTATTTTATAATGGAATAATAAACCTGGTCTGTACTTGCATAAACATTCTCTAAATCAGATTGTATGTGGCAGAGTATAGTCCCAATTGCTCCAAAGGACAGCCAACTGAATGTCAACTGCATTTGGTTCACTACCCCTCAACCCCCCACATTTCTTATGACATACTGGATTCTAGGGTTCCCCCACCTCCCAAATGGCAGCTGAAGATTAAACATTTTCACATTTTACTGTAGTTTAATCTATGAGTGAACTGGTATTAATGTATATATAAATCTCAACAAACGTAAATTTTTTTTTAAAAAAATCCAAAAATAGCCTAATGCACTGTCAAGAAGTAGGCTCACGTGTAATTATACCACATCATTATACTATCAATATCTGCTACTAAATATGAAATATACAAACCTAACATTGGTTTTACACATAGATATGTCCCTTTCAAGGTTCAGTGGTCATTTATTGTCTTGGACAATCCATTTGAGAAATACACACCCTTTATAACACAAATACACCATCAAAAATATTTATGCGTAAAACCCCATGTTCGTGCAGTTGTTACGCATTCCATGTACATTTGCTTGCCAAGATGCAATTGTTTTGGCATGTTGTTTTCCTGCTATTTTCACGACATCCATTTATAGAAACGGCCACTTCTTTTTGTTTTCAAACACCTTATTTTCCATAGAGAGTAAGAAAACAAAAATTTGAACAGTAAAAATGATTTGTATACATTATTTAAATATTTTCAGTTACAGTATATTTCTGATTTAATTTTGCAGACTGCAATGGGAATGGATACATTTAAATGTAAATTTGCTGGTCGCACCACCTGACTATGACCAGTCGCGCCACCTGACATTGTGCTCAATAACGATTGAAATTCTCTAAATAAAAAAAAGGATATGTAAATGCATTTTACTCTGGTTTCATTTGGCTTTTATTTGAAACCTGAGCATTTTATACTGGAACTTAATCATACAATTACATTTCATTCAGGCCAGCAACAGTGGTAATGTCAATAAGATAACATTTGATCAATGCTTAAAAAAATATAACTGAAACATCAAGTCTCAAGGAACACATTTCAATAATGAGGACTACATTTCATTCAGGTCAGCATTCAAAACAATACTGTACATTCAACATTTAAAACAATACTGCCACAATGGTAATGTCAACAAGACAACATTTGATCAATGCTTTAAAAATAAAACTGAAACATGAAACAAGTCTCAAGGAACACATTTCAATAATGAAATGCAACTGGAAAAATTTTTAAACTATCTCTATGCCGTGCTGTTTTTTCTTTGCTTGATAATGGCATCTACAAAAATGAATGAAAAAATAATAACTTAAAAGGTACAATATGCAATTTCCAAACACCTGAAGGTACCACGTTCATCTGTACAAACAATAGTACGCAAGTATAAACACCATGGGACCACGCAGCCATCATACAGCTCACGAAGGAGACGCTTTCTGTCTCCTAGAGATGAACATGCTTTGGTGGGAAAAGTGCAAATCAATCTCAGAACAACAGTAAAGGACCTTGTGAAGATACTGGAGGGAACAGGTACAAAAGTATCTGTATCCACAGTAAAACGAGTCCTATATCGACATAACCTGAAAGGCTGTTCAGCAAGGAAGAAGCCACCACTCCAAAACCACCATCAAAAAGCCAGACTACAGTTTGCAACTGCACACGGGGACAAAGATCTTACTTTTTGGAGAAATGTCCTCTGGTCTGATGAAACGGTTTGGCCATAATGACCATCGTTATGTTTGGAGGAAACAGGGTGAGGCTTGCAAGCCGAAGAACACCATCCCAACCGTGAAGCACGGGGGTGGCAGCATCATGTTGTGGGGGTGCTTTGCTGCAGGAGGGACTGGTGCACTTCATAAAATAAATGGCATCATGAGGAAGGAAAATTATGTGGATATATTGAACATCTCAAGACATCAGCCAGGAAATTAAAGCTTGGTCGCAAATGGCTCTTCCAAATGGACAATGACCCAAAACATACTTCCAAAGTTGTGGCAAAATGTCTTAAGGACAACAAAGTCAAGGTATTGGAGTGGCCATCACAAAGTCCTGACCTCAATTCAATCGAAAATTTGTGGGCAGAACTGAAAAAGCATGTGTGAGCAAGGAGGCCTACAAACCTGACTCAGTTACACCAGTTCTGTCAGGAGGAATGGGCCAAAATTCCATCAAGTTATTGTGAGAAGCTCGTGGAAGGCTACCCGAAACATTTGACCTAAGTTAAACAATTTAAAGGCAATGTTACCAAATACTAACAGAGTGTATGTAAACTTCTGACCCACTTGAAATAAAAGCTGAAATAAATAATTCTCTCTACTATTATTCTGACATTTCACATTCTTAAAAGTTGTGATCCTAACTGACCTAAAACAGGGAATGTTTACTAGGATTAAATTAAGGCCCAGGGTTATGGGCCTGAGGAGCATTGCTGGGGTCCCCTCCAGGAACATCTTGGATCCTACTCTAATTAGAGATTTTCGTGGAAACAAGGCTGAGGTATCGCCTGGAGCCGTCCCTTAGAAGAAGTTAAGGTTAGTTACATGTTTTCTAGCTAACGTTATCCCTACAAAACACACAACGTTGTGGCAACGTTGCGGCAACATTGCCAGAAGGTTGTGACCAGGTTAGTCGTGACATTACCATGTGACGACGTTGTGTTAAAGTTATGGATTTGTTGGTTTCAAGGTGACGTGGTTACAACGTTGTACAAATACATTGTATATTTGTAATTTCTGATGTGATTGGGCGAAGTTGTGACAACATTTTACAAATACATATATCGTTTATAATTTCAGACGTACTTGGGTGATGTGACAATGTTGATACAATCTTGTTTAAATATGTTGTATTTGTCAGGCTTGGGTGACGTTGTGAATGCTGTAGCTATACACATTTATAATCGCCACGTGTTTGTAAGCAGCTACAAATAGCTACTATGGATGTGCTTTTGCATGCTCAATTTTGTACCATTTATTTGGATCCAAGAAATATGTAACGTTATAAAGAAGGCTCTGGTTGGACCAAATCATACAAATAGTGTAGTAATGGCATACGCCTCCCATCTCACAGTCTGGTCCTATCACAAGTTCACAACAGTATAATCCACCCAGAAAGCCACTGGAGCTGGCCCAGATCTGGCATTGAATCGGCAAAGTTGGCTCAGTCGCACTCTGCAAATGATATGCAGCTAGCACATGGCCGACACCCCGTTTTTACAATGAAATGCGAAGACATTTGTTTGATAGCTCGCAGACGATTGTAGGGTAGTGCAGTTGTTTTCAAGATGGGCGGCTCTAATATGGCAAATGACTGTAGTTAGCTAGCTAGATTGTCACAACCTCACACCGGCTCGCAACAGAGATTTCAACGGATTTTGTCAATAAAGTGAACGGTGCATGTTTCTTTCTGTATCTAAACACTAGTTAAACTTCGTTGTAACTAGTTATCTTGCTTAATATTACCAGCTATATATTTTTGTTTTACAAGAACCCAAGCTAAATGTCTATAGCCTATTCATAAACTCCATTCTAACTACAACATGTGGGTAATACAACAAATTTTACCCGGCCATGTCATAAATCAAGAATTTTAAACCTGAAGAAAATACTTCAGCAGAAGGAAGGAGCATAGCCTAGCTACTCTGGAAAAGATCACCGAGGCACAACGTTTTTCGAGCTAACTTACAACGGAAAGTATACCTACATTTTAAAGCTTGCAGGTAAGATCACTTCACTTCATGTATTTTTGGCAGTGACTCACTGTCAGCTGTAAAATAGGCCTTCTGTAGCCTAACATTAGTCTTACATTTAACGGATGATCACTCTCAATCTGTTTCTGTGTACTTTGCCTGATTGTCAATCAAACAATTGATTTGCTTAATAACCAAGACCAAGTAAATTATTAGACTACCAATTTATTTTGAGATAGCATTATTGTTCTGTGCATCATAAACTTGTGCTGCATTTTTCTATATCCACATTTATGACAACGTTACCATGCGAAGATTCTGACTTATATGACCCATGTTTGGATTGTAAATGTTTTTTTTCGAGCCTTAATTATGCGTTGCGCTCAACGGTTCGAGACGCTTAAGAAGAGGCTGTCCTCTTTAAATTTATGCTTCATTTATTTTACATGTTAAGCACCTTGAGCTGCTATACAAATAAAGCTATTCTACCATTGGCCCTGGTCCCCTCTGCCCCTAATGCAGTCTCTACCATTGGCCCTGGCCCGCTCTGCTCCTAGCACTCTCTACTATTGGCCCTAGCCCCCTCTGCCCCTAATGCCCTCACTACCCCTAATGCTCTCTCTACTATTGGCCCTGTCCCGCTCTGCCCTAATGCCCTCTCTACATTAGCCCTGGCCCCCTCTACTCCTACTTAACATTTCCGCAAAAAGCATCAATGTGTGCAATGCCAGAGTTAGCTTGAGAGCTATTTTTCATCTGTAGTCCCTAAACAGGTAAAATATCATTACACCCAGGTAACGAGGAACGTTTGGGATCTTTAAAGAATGTTCCCTATACAGCCCTGTAATGTCATTGCAGAACAACGTTCCCTTTGGGTTTATCTAACACTTGAATTTAACATTCCCTTACCGTGAGACTGGAGTACATTGGTAACATTCCCCATACATTCTTGCCACGTCATTACAAAACGTTATTTTGGGAATATTCTGGGGTGTATATATAGGGGAATGTTACTCCAAGATAACAAAAGAACATTCCAGGAACATCCCATAAATGTCACAAACGTTGCAATGCATTCCCTGGATGTCATAATGTTGTGTTCCTCAAGTCCTCAGAACATTCCTTCAACTTGTTTGTGGAACTTCCCCTTCACATTACAGGAACATATGTAACATTGAGGGAATGTTCTCATAATGTTAGTAGAAACATTCCCTTTGGGTTTATGTAACACTTGAATTTACCGTTCCCTTACTGTGAGACTGGAGTACATTGGTAACATTCCCCATACATTCTTGCCACGTCATTACAAAACGTTATTTTGCAAATATTCTGGGGTGTATATATAGGGGAATGTTACTCCAAGATAACAAAAGGACATTCCAGGAACATCCCATAAAAGTCACAAACGTTGCAATGTGTAACTTGGATGTCATAATGTTGAGTTCCTCTCAAGTCCTCAGAACATTCCTACAACTTGATAGCGTAACTTAGATCATAGGCCTGTTCTTCTGCTGCCGAGTAGATGGTGATATGTAGTCCCATTTAAATATATTTTTGTGGCATTTTGGCTTTATTGGACAGTAATCAATGAGAGACTAGAAAATCAGAGGGAAAGAGAGAATGGCCTTTGAGGTTTATCTTGAGCCGGATTTGAACCCATGTTGTGGGAATCCGGAATCGCTGATGACATGCGATTTACCCGGTTGAGCTACTAGAGGACCTTGTCCTTCCCGCCAAGCAATTTTCAGGCTAAAAGCCCTAAAATAAACGTCTATTGCAGTCAGGGAAAATAAATCTTAAAATTGTTAAAAAGTTAAAAGTTAATTTTTTTCTACATCTATATGTCGACCTCTTTCAAGAGTTCTTGCTTAGACCACGTTTCAACCAAATTTTTTCATGTAAATAAACACCACAGCAAGTAGGAATCGAACGTTTAATCCTCGAATCTGAAGACAAGTGCTTTTCCACTGAGTCATCGAGGCCACGTGTTTACCAGTGTGTTTTAGTGTTTAATGAATAATATCACAAACGAGCATGGACAGGCAAGTTGTTGACTCATGTACAAGTCCACACAATTTGTGCAACATTATTTTTGGGGAAAAACTCTATCTGCCTAGGATAGAAACTTGTGCCATGTTGTTTGCCCAAGCTTCTTGTCGCAACAAATTGGCTAAATGTTTTGCCATTTTAAGTGATACACTTCATGCGGTGAAATTGCATCTACGGTTCGGCCGGATTTCGCTTGCAAAAGCAATGACATTTTGAGAAATGCATCCACATTAATCCATATTGTTTGTCAAAAATACTCACTGGGTAACAGAAAAAAAACAATGGTTATTTAGTCTTCAAATGCCTATTTTGTAATCATATAACCTCAATCACGCTTGGATTTTTTTCTCGGACGGTCAGGCTAAACAAGCTGTTATTGGCATGTGTCAAAATAAATATTCATTATTTTACGTCTCTTATTTATTTCAATGGGTAGCCTATTTATATCCACTGGCATGTATTTAAAGGTGTAGGCCTATTTATTTCAAGTCGTAGACCTATACATTTCAAGTCGGCATGAAAGGGGTATGTTCAGCTATGATCATTGGTTGCTCAGTCCTTAAATATAAAAAACGAAATACCGCTCACTTATGCGTTGGTTCATAGGTTACATATAGGCTAATATAATACATATATAAGTCACATAAAGATCAGCGTATTTTGGTAATGTATTGACAAATGCAGACTTCCCCTGAGAAAATATGCTAGGTCTATAACTCCCTTAATGCTGAACTAATTTTTGTGTTATAAACGTCAGAAATATCTGCATAACACAGGTACCTTATTGTCAAATTTCCCAGAGCAGCTAGCATATTTGCAAAAGGCCTTTTAACGATTATAGCCTACAGGAGTTGTCAAATTTC
Organism: Synaphobranchus kaupii; assembly: GCA_029718625.1. Taxonomy (NCBI): domain Eukaryota; kingdom Metazoa; phylum Chordata; class Actinopteri; order Anguilliformes; family Synaphobranchidae; genus Synaphobranchus; species Synaphobranchus kaupii. Next base: position 56,933,999 of record CM056381.1, read on the forward strand.
GAGGTTTTTTGTTGTAAATTCATTTATAATTTCAGAGAAATATGAATAGGTTGCTATAATTGGGACGTCAACAACTACCACTAGGGGGGCACCGTGCATAGGGTAAGCGTCATTAACAAGGGGGGGCCCTATCTTACACCCGGCGCAAAGCGGCGCTAACCCAAACGCAAGTGTCTTTGCTATCTTACACCCGTCCTTTAACTAGCATGTATTCTTGCGCCATCACAAGTGAACTGGGCGTGTTGGTCTTAAGATGAGGAGTGGCCAGGATTCTTTTTGGCGTATTGCTATCTTGAGCCAGCAGAAAGCGCTTGCGCTAGAACCACCACAAACCTGGTCTAAAGTCATGTCACAGTTGTTTACATGTTATTTTAACGGCGCATATAAGTGCGTCTACGTAGGCGTGTGCACAACGCGCATACCCTCCTGTCTGTTACACAAAGGGGCGTGCACAAGCATGACTAAAATATCTAGATAACAATGTGAAATATTATTATTGTGTAGGCTATATCAAAAATGCATAATAATAAAAGGTTCCATAGGTCCACATACCTTTCCCTCAGCGAAGGGAAACGATGCCACATTAAATTGCTCTCAGCCCACTCCATCAACATCCAGGCGATGTGCGATGGTACGGGACAATGGCTATCCATTAAAAAGGAGCTGATAACACCTATATCAAGCCTAATGCGCGAATTGTCATTTGCAGCTAATGCGTGAATTGTCATTCAATGGAAAACTCGCGTACTGCAATAGACGGATATTTGCGTTCTGAAAATGCGCTACTGATCTCATTACAATAGGCTACAGCTCTGTTTATCTAGGAATACAGCCTGTAAGTAGGCTAAATAGAATGGTTTGTGAAAGTTCAAAACCTTGTCCAGTCAATATTGCTTTTATTGTTTTTCAAATAGCCTAGGCTACAGCGGACTCGCTGTGCATAATGTTTTTTCGATAGACTATGGTTAAAAAATGGAGATAAATGTCATCATGTTAACTGAATTGTAGGCTAACCTTAGCTATTCTTTGTCCTTTATATTTTTTTAAATTACAGTGACAAGGTTTCCATACCCTCAGCTTATTAAAACCCCGCTGATTTCACCTGTTATTCCATAACTGAACAAAAGATTTTAAAGAGAACTAAGCGTCTAATTAGAAACGAAATTTGCAGCACGTTACACAATTAATTTACAATTAATTTTAATTCCATTATCTGCATATTCGCTTTACAGGAGCAGGTCTGTTTCCCCTGCTGTACATCGCACTTTTCACGGTCTTCCTGGGAAAGTGAATCGTTTTAAAGTAGCCTATTACGCTACCAGTAAAACAGGTTGGTCACATTTCCATAAGCAGGACATTATAAAACAAGGGAAAATATGCTGAACCTATGGGTTGCCAACCTGACAGATTTGTTGTATTTAGTGTCATCATTAAGGCAAAATAACGTTAGTTATGTTATTAATCAAAATTAGAATGCAGGTAGCCTAATGAACTTCGGATGAAGCTTGAACATGGGTTCATTGCATAATCAAACGAAATTCGTTAAACAAGCAAGCTAATTTGGCGTTTTCTAAGGTGAGAAGCAATTGGACGCTTATTCTCAGCTGTTGCAGGTGCTTTTAACAAAATTTAACAGCATATATTTTGTAAACAGCACTGTCAGGAATTACCGGGAACTCATAATACTACTACTGCTACTGATCCACATAGCCTATTCCTTGATCGCACTAAACACGCACGAGCATGTCTGTTTCGCCATCATAAGCAATCCGCCAAGGTGGAAAAGCAGGCTTTTAAAGGGAATGGGATATGACATTTTGATTGGTTTATTGCATGTCACGCCCAAGACACACCTATAATTAATGAAGAGACTAGGTTCAGCCCAGTTGCACCTTGCGCCGTGCTTAGCGCCCAAAAAACACACCGTTAAAATGGCAAAAGTGGACTTGGACACGCCCTAAATGGACTTAGCGCCATGCACTTAGACTAAGCGCCAAGATAGGGCCCGGGGTAGCCTAACAATGAACGCACACCCACAGATTCTTACTCCAAGACATCGTATTCTGCAGAAATATAACCCAGTTATAATTAGCCCACAAAATGAGCTGGAATAGACTACTGCAACTTGCTCTAAGAATTCCATGTGGCTTTTTACACGTTTAGATACCTCCGCTTTTCTTACCAACTGGTTGCCTACGTTTCAAACTAGGCTATGCAATTTTACTGGGGTTAACCTACTCAGCAGGGGAAAATAGCTTTATTATCCAGGAGATCAGCTTGACTGAGAATATAGTGTTATAGAATTAGATGCACCAAGTCATATAGCGAGGCTATATTGAACTGCGACGTGCTATATAATGCAATAAAAATGAATATAATTATTAAAGTTTGGAGCAATAACTGCTCAGTTATCTATGAAATACATTTGTATAGGCTATCATATGTCATGCAGTCTAGCATTATTAACCCTCCACTTAGATATTTAATGCATAGCTTAGCCTCTATCATAATCAGCTCTGACAACATTTTGACAACTCTTGTAGGCTATGAAAGGACGTTTTACAAATAGGCTAGCTTTTCTGGGAAATTTGTAAATAAGGTGTTATGCAGATATTTCTCACATTTATAACACAAAATTAGTTCAGAATGAAACGAGTTATAGGCCAAGCATATTTTATCAGGGGAAGTCTGCATTTGTCAATACACTAGCAAAATACGCGGATCTTGAGGTTATATGATTACAAAATGGGCATTTGAAGACTAAATAACCATAGCTTTTTTCTGTTACCCAGTGAACATTTTTGTGTTGAAAAGTCGGCGTGTAGCATTCAGGTTAATGCTAATAAGGGTTAGCGTCTGTTTATGTCAAAACGTCTCTCAACTTAGATTTCTCCACTCCGACGTCTGGATCCCACCTAATTGAGGTTGGTTTCATGAGGTTGGTTTCATGAGGTAAGGTAAAAAAATTTTTTTTACATTTTAAAAAAAAGTTTCTCGTAGGTAGGCTACGTACAAATTTTTTTTTTCACCTTGCCTTTCAGGGCTTCTGTAGGTTTTAGTTAAGGGCCAGAAATATAGTTTTAGCCAATTGAACACAATTAAACCCAATTCAAGTTAAAGCTAAAAATTCTCAAGATAAAAAAACCTAATTTTTAAATTTACTCTAAAAGGGACAGCTACAACATCCTTTAAAAAGTCACTTATAAGACACTTGCAATATTTCTTTTGCACGGATAGATGTCATTATGATTGTCATTATAAGTGTAAATGTTGTATGGAAATTGTTATAGAACTCCCCCTGGAGTGTCCTTACACCCTCATTGCATTGCACTGTGTACCATAACCTGAAAGCTGTGGACATACGTTCAGCCTATGCCTATCTCTGCTGTGATTCTCAATGGTTTCCAACCTTGCTTTCCTATTAGTCATCACTAAATACTGTCTAATAAAGCCAAAATGCTAAAAATTACTGTTGGTGAGCCCTTGTGTTAGGCACTTAGACCCTGCATTTAAACCTTTTAAATGAGCTTCCCCCTAATGTTATATAGAATGTTCCTGGAACGTCATATTGAATGTTTGAAGAACGCAATGACGTTCCTGGAACGTCATATTGAATGTTTGAAGAACGCAAGCTCTTTAGCATTTTGGCCAGGATCAGGTTCAAAGTTCTGACCCTGGCTTACACTGCAGCCAAAAGGTCAGGCCCCTCCTACCTCCAGGACTTAATCCAGCACTACGCTCCTGCTCAACCACTTCGCTCTGCTGCTGCAGGGCGACTTGCACTTCCCCCCCGCCGTGTTAATGGCTCCCGCTCATCCCGACTGCGGAGCTTTTCCACCCTAGCTCCCCAGTGGTGGAACGAACTCCCCACTCTGCTGCGCTCAGCTGAAACACTGTCTGTTTTTCGTCGTGGTCAGTAGAAAGAGGTAGCACAGACAAAAAACGTAACGCATGTTATGAAAGTAAATGTTATTGATAACAAACCAAAAAGAAATAAAAATTAAACTTTTGGGAGATTAGATGAAAATACAAAGGAAATTGAGGCAGAGCTTTAAAAATTAAGACAGACAGAAATTGAGACAGAGCTAAATATCTGGCTTCAATAGCAGTTATTACTTAAAGAAACAGCTGGTAGGTACGTTACCCTTATTTTGGTGTTAATAGCTACCATAACAGAAAAAAGAAACTAGCTACACAATGGTAGTCAATTGATTTAAAGGGTATTTCCACCGAAAAACAACATTAACATTAACCTTATATAACAGATCAAGGCGCGACTAATTAAGTCTCTCTTTGTCGCTGGCCAAAACAATATGTGAATGGAGAAATTGACAGCTAAAGTTACAAATTTGGTAGAGGTATACGTCAAAATGATGTACACCTCTACCACTTACTCTTTTTTGAAAAACTACAGTAGCTATCATTGCTATTTTATTATAATATTTAACTTTAGTCTGAAATGTATATGACAGTTCTCTACCACATATTTATTTTTTGTATATGGCAAGTGATTTTTACAGACCCTTTGTATATGGGTTATCCACGTTGATCGGAAGCTTTTGAGATTTTGATCTCCTAAATTTCTTGTTCCTTTAGCCTACTTTTTGACGGTCCCTAAACATGCAATGCGCTGACGGATTTCCGTAGAGATCAATGTACTTTCCAATTTCCAAGTAATTCTGACGAAAACTAGGTTGTAGTTGACTGCATACCTTTGCAGGGTTGAGAAATTAGTGTTATCTTTTTTGGACATTTTGTTCGAGCCATTGAAGCCAGAAGTCCGAATATCCCAATATAAATCTAACTTTACCACAGCGAAGGATTTTTGTTTCTAGGTTGGCAATGAATAAATGAAAATCAGCCCAATTTTATTTTTTTTTGTTCTGTGACATTAGAAACGGGGAATGTGAAAAGCCCACTTCTTGTTTTTCGAATCGAGTCTAAATGGATAGCTAACGTAACCGTTAGCCTAGCCTACTTAAAATGGTTGTACAATTAACACTACTTATAGGCTAACAATTGCACGTTTGTTTTCAGAATAAACGCGTCCAGCAAGAGGATGGCGATGATGGCAGCGGTGAAGAGACCACGGATGACACATTTATGCTTTTTTGAGATTTTAAAATTTTTTATCTTTTTTTTACTATGAAAATTTGTTGTTACGCCAGTACATCACTGCTAGCCTACTACTACTTTTTTCATCTGAGCTGGGGAAAAAAGAAAAAAATGGAAATAAAATATATGTTCCCTGTTAATGAAAGTTGTATTTATTTATCTATATAAAAAACTGACCATCAATGTAGCCTACGACTTTTTATCTTGCCGATAGACAGCAATACTCAGGGTAGGAGTGCCGCGTTCGTATCTCAAACTGGTAAGCGATTGTAACAGAGCAATCGGTCTTGAGTTGTGCACCCCATTGTGGATGTATTTGGTATTCTGAGCTATTGCATTTTAGGCTACTGGGTTCCAGATAATATGATACATATTCCAGTGTGGATTTCTACCAAGAAACTGCATTTTGTGTAGGCTATTTCTGTCTACCGACAGAACCACTACCGACAATTTATAAATTGTTTATTATAAAATGTTTTTTTTCCATGTTATGCATTACTAGATATCCAGTGAGTAGTCTACAAGTGGCTCACTGTTCGGTCAGATTTGTGTGGAACTGCTGATCACTGACATGGCAAAATATCTTTTAAGCAAACTATCCACCTTGCTCTTTCGATTTGATTTTCCCACACTTGTGATTCAGAAAAATGTTAAACCATACCATAAAATTCAAAACTCGCATTGGACTTTTAGGTTAAAAATAGCTAGGTAGGCTAGTATGGCCGGTTTCTGTGCTGCAGCAGTTTAAGGAGAGCGTCACAAAGACAGAGCGAGTAAAATTAGACTCGGGAGAAATCCCGCATTGCACGAGACTGTTGTTCAATGGTAGTTCAAACTCTGTTAGTCTGTGTCATGCACGACATATCGCTATATCTACTTTAGTGATTAGATTTGTAGAATTTGAGCTAGGTTGTTGGGGGAAAAAAAGTCTTAATCTTAATGCAAATTGTTTTGTGCTTAGTGCTAAGATCTATGATCATGTCATATTGATGCTTAGTTAGTTTTTAATGTGCCTTTATGAAATGATGGATAAAAAAAACTTTTCATTAGTGTGAGGGGAAGTGTAAGGTTCGGAGAATCAAACGCGACCAATAAGGATTTCTAAAAGCGTATCTAGAGAAAGATACGCCACAAAACACAGGATAGGAAGCAAACCTTCCCTAGCACAAAGCAAAACAAACCTCCAAAAACTGAGGCGATCTCAATAAACAGCGAGAATAACTAACATAAGAACCTCACGCACTAAAATAATTAGGCGTAACAAGAGGTAAAGAAACAAAACCAAACTCAAAACAAAAACGAGTGAAGGAAAGGAATAGAAAAGAAAACCTGTTAGCCAAAACTCTTGTGGAAAAAGAGCTGAACACAACTGGCAACAGGTAAAAATAATAAAGATAAAGATTGGAAAGGAACGACAAAACCAATCTAATCCTAAATCTTATAACCGGACTTGCTGCGTTTCCTATTAGTAACAACCAGAAATGCAGCCACCGAAATTTCTATACCTTTACCGACTTCGTATTTCAACATAGCAAAGACAATCTCGAAGTGCGGAAATGCGGAAGTCCTGAGGTATTTATAGCCCGCAGGAAACGCGAAACAGGTGAAGGGAATAATTGTCGGGCAAGACACGAAAACCGGAATGGAGGCGGAAAAAATCCGATAGTGTCTTGACGACGCCAAACAGGAAACCAAAAACGTCAAAAAGCAAAGGCTGCAAATAACCATGACAATTAGATAACAAATGATTCTGTTTTGATGCACTTATTTGCTTTTGGCGCATGTATTCAACATTTTGAGAGCATTTTGCAGATGAAATGTGTCATTTTGCAAAATGTGATTCAGTTCTGAGAGTTGTCTTAACTGTTTTGCAAAAGTGAATTCTGTTTCATAAATAGCTTGTAAGCAATGTTTTTTCCGTTTATATGTATTTTCTATCTGGTAGTCCGTTACGAGTTTTCACTCTCTCCCTCCATTTTGTGTCTCCACTTCCCCGCACCTGAATTGTGTTTTCTCATTCGTTTCATTGCACCTGTTCCTCGTTGTTTCTTTGTTAGTTTGGTCTCCTCTGTTTCTGTGTTCTCTGCCAGATCGTCTTGTGTCCTGCATTCGTGCTTGTCTCATTACTTTCCAGCAGTTTTGATTCCTGCCTGTACCTCGTTCCTGTGTACCCGTCCAGCCCTGCTCCAGCCCTCCTCCAGCCCTCCTGCCTACCTGCCTACCTGCCCTTCCCAGTCCTAGCCCTGCTCCTGCCCTTCGTCCTCCTGATCCCCTGCCCTGACGGATTCCCCGGTTCTGACCCCTGCCTGTTCCTGGATTGCACTGATCGCTGGACATTGACCCCTGCCTGGATTTTACTATGTTTGTGCCTGCCCTCTATTGCACTGTTTGCTGGACATTGACCTGTTTTTCTCGACTACGAATAAAGCCTATTCCTATTACTTCAGTTCTCATAACATCAATGACAATACCTTTTAACCATATTCCTCTCCTATCTCAACAAGACAGAAAAAAGCAGAGTGTCATGAAATCCAATGCAATGGGTTGAATTTTTCTTGTTCATAGCCAATGTCAAGTTAAGGTCAACTCACATAAGTAACCCTCAAACACCAAAAGTGCCATTGACACTTTGTAATCACATAATCCCGGCTGTTGTACAGGGACCACCACTCAAAGCTCACAGGCTGTTGAATCATTGTACAGAAAGCATTGGCACTACATTCCCACCCTAAAAAATGACATCTAATTCCTCAAAGTGCACTAAATTTCTAAATCTGCTTTATAATTCCATTGATCCAATCCTTCTCTCTGATGAAAATGTGTCGACAGATTTGTTGGGCTTGATCCAATGTGTGGTGAGAGGCGTCTGTGAAAAATAGATTTTCCAAGCTAACATCCTGAGATTTTACCATTGGGAACTATGATGCATTTCAGAGTGGAAATCCGGCAGTGTGCATTGTTATGGGATCAGAGGCAGTTTGACAACAATGACATAAAGCAGACTTAGCTATGAATAAAGCAGAATATGTGATGAATTTTAGAATAGATTTTAAATAACTTTTTGTAGAATACACAGAAAATATAATAAATATATATAAAAACTCAAGTATAGAGATTGAAGATAATGCTGGATGCTTGCGCTTCAGTTCAAGTTTGCATCAATGTGTTTTTTTATTCATGTGTATGTATATATACAGTGACCACCATAATTCATTGGACAGTGACATCTTTTGTTATTTTGGTTCTGTACTCTAGCACTTTGAGTTTGAAAGGATACAATGACAATGAGGTTGAAGAGCAGACTGTCAACTTTAATTTGAGGGTATTTTTTTCATCCATATCGTGTGTTAAAAATTAATTTTAATGACTTCAACCTAAGTGTATGTAAACTTCCAACTTCAACTGTATATACTGTATATCAGATCAGATCAAAAACGTCTACGACCAAAGCCAAGTTACTCACGCATAGCCTACATAGCGCTATCTATAAGTTCTTAATTCCAACTTGCAAAAACTAGGCCTGCCTTTAAAAGTCTTGATATCAAAATGTGGCCAAGTTACAACTAACAATATTTAGCTCACAGTAAATAAACTAGCTCTATTCCCAAGCAATGCTATCCAAACTTTCCTAAATTATTTAATGCAACTTGGCCCTGTGTTTCTTCATCTTTGCATGTGAAGAGATTGTGCCTCATGGAACAACATATGATTTCAATGAATGTTTTTAACAGTTGATGAATAATTACACTCCAGAAAGGATATGGTTGTACTTTGTTGGCAAGTTTACTTTAGAAAATGTACAGGTTTTAAAATGTTAACTGCTGCTACAGCATTCTTTACAATTCACAAACAGACATTTATATGAAGAAACATCATGTACATTAGAGAAAGGGGTGATGAATAAATAAATGCAGATAAAAGTGAGTAATATTTTTACCTAGAAAATAGCGTACATAAAGCATTTTTACAAACGTATCCAGACATGTTTGTGGGTCAGATGGTGGCAAATAAGTAATAGTACCAATTTTCTTAACATAATAGTATTTATGATATTTGCAAACAGAATTTTGTGAACACAAGGATATCCATGCTCTGTAGGACCACACAGGTTTTGATAGAAATCCAAATAAATAAATCAATAAATACATAATAATAATTATTATTATTATAATAATAACAATAATACATTTTATTCATTCTGTGCTTTTCATAGACCCAAAGCAGTGGATGCAGACAATTGTTCAAACATGCCCTATAGTGTAGTAATTTTTCTGTTTAATTTCTAAGTGCAACACATCTGAATCAGAGTATTTCCACTATAAATTATTTTCATTTTGCAGTTTGCTGTGGCACATACAGTTTCATTGACCACATTCTCTTGAGATGGTAAGATGAAGAAACACAGGGCCAAGTTGCATTAAATAATTTAGGAAAGTTTGGATAGCATTGCTTTGGAATAGAGCTAGTTTATTTAGTGTGAGCTATGATAGGCAATATTGTTAGTTGTAACTTGGCCACATTTTGATATCAAGACTTTTAAAGGCAGGCCTAGTTTTTGCACGTTGGAATTAAGAACTTATAGACAGCGCTATGTAGGCTATGCATGAGTAACTTGGCTTTTTTTACGTTGTAGACGTTTTTGATCTGATATCACTTATTTCTTATAGCTAACTAATGATGAATAACGCATGAAGATAAACACGGAGAGAGACATGCATTCCAAAGAAATGTATGCAGACATTCGCTTAACCATAACGCCCTCTACTGACAAGAATGAGAACAGTTATCCTATTACAGACAGCACACAATTACATTAAAAGAGTTTGTAGATGAGCAGTATTTAATGTGTAATGAAATACAATGAACTGCACCACCTGAGCTATGGATCATGAAGAAGCATGTAAATTAATGAACCAAGTGTATATGGAGACATGCATGCACAATGGGCTAGACGCAAACACATTCTAGCTGAAAGACAGACAGCCTAAATAGTCTGCATCAGTAAAATATGGAAATACAGTTTTAAAATAGGGCTATTAGTATTCTATGAAATACATTTAACGTTAGACTATTCAACACTGGATTGCCGGATGCGTAACTCCAACCTTCCATGTGTGGGCTACGAGCTAGTGAGATTCTGCACAGCAGAGTTTTTTTTTTCCGGTAGTGTAGAACGTTACCTGCGGGAAATGTTTTGGTACCGGACAGCTAGGTTTAGTTTTCTGTAGTGCAATGAATGTAGGCTATAATGCATGTTGATTCGCTTCGTAGTAGCCTAGCTTGTATCTGCTTCCTGATGAGAAGCAGGAAGTAACATTGGCGAACAAACTTAATTGGAGAACGCATATTTCCCAGGAATCTTAACCAGAAAGAAAACAATACATACTACTAAGAAAGTACATACCAGAGATTCTTCTTCTTATTATAATAATTAAGTGTTTGCAGAAGCTACATTATCAGCAGAGTAGCGTAGACTAGAGCCACATTCGGAGGCTATTTATTTTTTATTTTTTTTAATGACTAACCATGAATCAGATATGTTTGGGGAATTGGCGGTTTATAAATTCGATCTCTTAAAGGCTTGCAGCTTAAAAGAGGCTATCCTCAATTCTTAATGTAGGCTATTATTGTAAATTCTTAATTTTTCTAGTAGTTAATTTTATGGTGACCTTGTGTTATGTGTGAAAAGGATAAAGTGAACAGAGCTGAAGTGAAGAAATTAATGAATAAAGAAATGTTGGCCGAGGCAAGGGGTTTCCACAGTCAGTCAGTCATGACCGCAAGAGCAGAGCATAACACCCTCCCCAAACCAGACAAGAGCGAGCGTCCAGTTTGGGGAGGGTGTGATATAGTACAAGTGAAACATTGAACAGTTAATATTGGAAACCTCTTTTGCCTTTGCAATAAAAATATGTTAATGTGTTAATGTGAAAATAATAACAGTCTAAGAAATGAAAAACAGTTGCACATTGTTTTTGTGGAAAATACACATGTGCCCTGCTGGGCTTGAACCCACAATCCACTGTGTGAGAGACTGCAGTTCTAACCACAAGGCCACAGTAGCTTCAGCTACATTAACATTAAAAAACATTAGTATGAAGCATTTTTATTGGACGATGAGCTTGATGAGCAGGTATACGGACCATACCCTCAAATAATAATTCTCCCCATTGGATAACATCGCGACGGAGGGAGGCAGTTTGGCAGGAAAATGGGAAGAAGAAGAAGAAGCGGAAGAGGAAGGAGAAAAACGGCAAAATAACCCAAGTTTGGGGCTTTATTGTGTGGATGTGTGAAGTTGTATCTGAATGCTGTGTGGTTACATGAGGTCAGCACATACAGAAGTTAATGTTTTTAAGGGCTGAGAGTCTATGGTCATTGTGGTTGCTTCTGTAGGAAACCCTGAAAAGTGCCAAACTCTCAGTGCTGTATAGGTATGGGGCATGCCCCACCAAGCCGTAACTTGGCGTATGGCATACCTGCCATCCCAATATATATATATATACATATATATATATACAGTTGTGTTCAAATAAATACCAGTGCGTTAAAAAAGTGAATAAAGTGCAAATATTTTTTAATAGCTTTTAGTTCCATATTTCAAATGTAGTGGAAACATTACACATTCCATTCCAAATCAAAGCATTAACAAATTCTATCAAGTCTGCCTTATTCTTTTACAGGAAGCAAAGAAAAGGAGTATTAATCTGTTCAAAAAAATAGCAGCGTCAACATTTTTCTCTTCAAACTCAAACACTTACCGTATAAACTAAAGACATTTTTCAAGATTTAACTTCACTTTAAATTACTGAACTAATATTTAGTTGCATAACCAGTTTTTCATAACTGCTGCGCATCTGCGTTGCATCGAGTCAACCAGCTTCTGGCACCTAGAAACAAGTATTTCAATATTTTTAATGTCACCCCACAAGTTTTCAATGTGGTTGAGGTCGGGGGATTGAGCTGGCCAATCCATTACCTCAATCCTTTTTGTCTGGAACCAAGATGTTGTTTGCTTACTCGTGTGTTTGGGGTCATTGTCTTGTTGAAACACCCATTTCAGGGGCATTTCCTCTTCGGCATACGGCAACATAATCTCTTAAAGTATTTTGATGTATTCAAACTGATCCATGATCCCTGGTATACGATAAATAGGCCCAACACCGTAGTATGAAAAACATCCCCATACCATGATTTTTGCACCACCATGCTTCACTGTCTTCACATGTACTGTGGCTTGAATTCAGTACCTGGGGGTCGTCTGACGTACTGTCGACGACCACTAGACCTGAAAAGAACAATTTTATCAGTCCACAGAATGTTACGCCATTTCTCTTTGGGCCAATCAATGTGTTCCTTGGCAAATTTTAACCGATTCTGCACATGCCGTTTTTTCAACAATGGTGCTTTACGGGGGCTTCTTGCTGATAGCTTAGCTTCGATCAAACGTCTTCTGACTGTAACAGCACTTACAGGTAATTTTAGATCATCTTTGATCTTTCTGGAGGTGATGATTGGCTGAATCTTTGCCATTCTGACTATTCTTCGATCCGTTTTAACAGTAGTTGCTCGTTTTCTTCCGTGTGTTTCGGGTTTTTGTTGCCATTTTAAAGCATTTGAGATCATTTTAGCTGAGCATACTATAATTTGCTGCACTTCTTTATACGTTTCCCCTCTCCAATCAACTTTTTAATCAAATTACGTTGTTCCTCCGAACAATGTTTGGAACGGCCCATTTTACTTAGCAATTCAAAAGGAAATATATTTTATAACAATGTGTGAAACATTTGCTTCCCTTCTTCCTTAATCAAGGACAATTAATGACACCTGTGTTTTCACAGAATGAATGAATTCTCTAATTAAACTCCACATTGCTATTATTTTGAACACGCCCTTTTCAATGAATGAGTCAATTACTCAGAACAAGCAGCGTGCATGCCATGACAGTTGGGTCTGTTGTTTTTCTATTACACTACTACATCTACAAGTAAATTATTTGCCATGCAGAAATATCACTACTACTAATAACAGTGGTTCATCAGGTTACTGATGTTGTACTGCTATTTTTTTTAACACAACTGTATATCAGTGGTGGATTGGGAAACGGGAGGACAGAAATATGTTTGTCTCAGGAATCTTCCCAATCCTGGGTGCCTCCAGAGGGAACCATCATGCATGTAGCAGTTTGGTTGATTGCTTGTTACCTTGTTTGTTTCTTCTGATTGCTTGTTACCTGAGGGGTGTCCTACGAAGCGAGATTAAGGGGATAGTGAGCTAAATTAAGCTCCTACCCTGGGTTTTCTGTATCACAAAGCCGACTCACTGTTCTCCAGCCAGTTCCAAATTATATCAATTAAAGTCAAATGAGGTGCATGCTTAAACACCAGAGACCATCCATTTACAAGACAAAGAGGCTTCTCTAAGGGAAAGCCTTAACAGAAGTTGTGCCTTTAAAACAGTTGCGCATTACAAACTCTAAAAATGTAACAACTAAAGGGAAATAAAATCTTTATTTAATTTCTTACTATTTTGTATATATGAACAGAAAGCTTTAGTAATACTGTTAAATAATGTCACTAAGTTTTGTGTGAGGACATTAGATAGCGACCAGGATTGAATGAGGAAGCAAGAAAAAAGTAGGAAATGCACTACCAAAAACTTGTTGAAAAAGTTGCTTGGAAAGAAGGAGCTGCCTCTTGAGTGTCCTTCTAAGGGTGTAACACAAGCATGCTATTGTACTACCCAGGAAAACCAAAAAAGGCTTGAAGTGAAGGAATTTCATATATTTTCATGTGTTTTGAAATTGAAAAAATGAATAAATAAAATACTGAGCAGTTGTAATGTTGCAAACAGCCAATACCCATAAATTAATGTTAGAGAAATTGATAGTTTTAATTGCACCCGTGCCAAGGTCAGGACTCCATGACACATTAATCCCCTGGTGTTATGGTCTCACACTAAGCATGACTCACAAACCCCAGGGGGACATCCCTGAACAGATATTGATGGTGTAGACTACAAATGGTGGTTAAACTAAAATACAAGGCTTAAATGGGAGATGTATTGATTCTTCTGTCTTTTATTTATGTTCTTTGTTAAGAGTAATTATTAGAAGCAACCGTTGACGAGTCATTGTAATTGTAAACCTTTGAAAAAGTCAGAGCTTTCATTATGACAGTGGTAGGATCACAGAAAAAAGAATATCTAGTCTGTGGCTAGTTGTCAATATTTGTCCTATCTTAGATAAGCTATTAATTCGATGTCCAGAGTGAAACTTGCATTTTAATTTACTAATATGATTTTTATCAAAAACAATAGTGCTAAAATATAGGATATACAGTAGTAGGGTCGATAAGGTAATGATATTTGTTTTTAAAAATAATCTTATCCAAAAATTATGTTTTAATAATGTCCCACAACATGGAACTGTATTTTTAGTCAGTGTGTTGCAGTACACACGTGTGCATGTGTACATGGGTGTTGGTACATACATGTCTATCTACATGTATGAGAGATGGTAGTTGCTCTCTTCTGGAGTGTGTGTGTGTGTGTGTGTGTGTGTGTGTGTGTGTGTGTGTGTGTGTGTGTGTGTGTGTGAGAGAGAGATGGTTGCTCTCACCAGGAATAGCCTATATACGTATGTTTGTGAGTGTGAGTGAGAGATTTAAGTTGCATTCTGTATTATTGGGAATAAATGAACTGTGAATACACCCCGGCTCCTTTGTTTTCATATTTCTGTGCCTGACACAAATCCTTGCTATTGCTCTTGAGTAATGAATAGGACAGCAAGATGCCTAATGAGCAATGTTATTGGCTTTCCCGCAGCAGTGTGTACACGTTCAGCTGTAACACAAAGCGGGGGGTGGGGGTGGGGGTGGGGGTGGTCTGCTCAGAGCATCGCCCACTTATCCCTCCAGTCAGAGTACTGCTGACGCCTGCTGAGTTCTTACCCTTAACAAAAAAGGTATTTAAAAGGAGATTTCCAACAAACAAATAACACAATCAACCTTGGTGATATCAGTTCTACACATTTTGGTCTACAGTACTTGTTTTGGTTCATGTCTTTTTTTAAATATTGTTTTTGGCACCCAAATAACTATCATCTTCTAACTGTAAACACTGGTGTAGCAGTTTCTCTGGGCCCCCCCCGCCCCTGCCCCAATATAAGCAGCAATATATGTTGCGTTGTAATGGCGACATGTAGTCCAGCTGTCACTCATGTTCGTGTTTGTTAATTTGAATGTATTTTGTTGTGTCTGGCTTTTGTCTTTTGTTTTTTTCATGCGCTGTGTGTTTGTTGTGGGACGGGGAAGCGGGCTGGAGATTGTTCAGGGCACTCCTGCTGCTCCTTTTGATAATATTGACGAATTGTCCAATCGGGATAATTTTGTTTGTGGTCATCACCATGGAGACGCATTCGCAACATATGCTCAGGAATGTCCGTTGGATCTGCAGCTACAAAGTGTACCATCGCTCTTCACCACAGTTCAAAATGGCACCAGGGAAGGGAAGGAGAAGATAATGCGGGGGAGGAGTGAGGGGATGAGTGGGAAGGCTGGCGCAGTTCGGTGCTCCATGTTGACCGCAACACTGCGTGTATGAAGGAAAGTCGTGGAGGCGGAGTTTGTGTTTTGGACTGCTTGATAACACTGGACATCTTGGGATAGCGGGGGCTATTTTTAATCATGACGTTTGGCTGTAGGCTATTCCGATTTAATTCACTTAATTAGTTTGATTAATGCAATGATTCTATTGAATGTCTTTATTTGATATGCTTGTTTGTGTGTTGTAGGTCTGCCCCGCTATGTAACGTTATGTCTTTTTTGTTGTTGCTGGTGGCGACAACTGAAGTTCCCTAACAGGAAAATAAAAGTTATTCTATTCTATTTCAGCACAATTCAGGCTATAGGATCAATTCAGTCACTCTTGATCTTTATTGTAGAAAGCGGGTTTTTGTCTGGCTATTACATGGCTGCAAAACAATACAGTCATGAAAATGAATTATGAAATCTAATTAAATAAGCCTACTCCAACTTGAGGTATTCCTGTAGTCCTGTTCTTCTATCTTACGACTTGTCTATAAAGTATTAGTACTACTAAACTACTTGTAGCTATAATGGGGAAGTCGGGTTCAGAGGACCAGACGTGACAGAGAGGAATCTAAAAGTAAACCACGGAATGGAATACCAGTAAAGCAGAACCGTGTCCGCAACAGGGAAGGAAAACACAAAGAAATAGGGAACAAAACTCCTGGCGTAGCCAAAGAAAGACAACCCACAAAATAGGGCGAGGTTCGGAACTCGAGCAGAGTACAGGTAGAAAATACCTCCGACTCTCAATTTAGAGAGAGGACTAAACGGAGGTAAGTAAAACAGAAACGAAATGATAGCGATCCACAATAACATGGGCGAAGGCTTGATTATAGATAGAAAAGAGGAAATATAATCTCTCACTCTCAATACAATACGACGGAAAAATAAAGCAAGAGCGCCCTTGTGATGCACCGAGGAGGAACGACCGCAGAAACCACAAGAGGCTACCAAAACCATGACAGGATCCCCCCTCTAAGGCACAACCCCAGGCGATTCCTCAGCCTTGTTGCTGTGGAAGACCCTAATTAATTCCGGGTCTAAAACATTCCTCAGGACCATAGCCCTCCCAATCGACCAAAAACTGAGCCCCTCTGCCCACCCGTCTTTTACGTTTACGGGACTCCACTCGGCGAAGGGTGCTCTCCAAGGTCTGGTTGGTGCGCTCCGTCTGTCCATTGGTCTCCGGATGAAAACCGGAGGACAAGCTGAGAGACGCCGCAAGCAGGGCACAAAAGGAGTGTCAGAACCTAGCGGCGAATTGGGGGCTGCGATCTGAAACAACGTCCAGAGGGAGGCCATGTACTCTGAACACATGGTCCACCATAAGCTGCGCGGTCTCAGGAGCTGATGGCAACTTAGGCAGAGCAATGAAGTGTGCCGCCTTGGAAAACCTGTCTACGACTACTAAGATCACCGTGTTACTAGGGGTGTGCAGCGATGCCACTATCTGTTGGACCATTAAAATGATCTGTATCTGTATTCGGATAGAAACAGGAAGTGGGCGGGGCTTCAACCAGAAGTGGTGTTACATATAGGAAATATTTTCTAATCTAAAATTAATTGCAATTTGTGAGTATTCACCCCCCTCCCTGTCTTTTTTTCCTTTCAAAACCTTTTATAAGAACTATATTCTAGACTTTATTTATACGTATTTATCTAACCCCCCCACCCCCTAACTGGGGGGACACTGAACAATAATTTTGGATAAGAACTGGAAAAAATCTGAGGTACAATATATAATCAACTCCGAATGAAAAGGCAGTTTTATAAAAACATGAAACCATTCCATTATACATTTGAATGGAAACTATTTCCACAATAACAAACCTTTCTGCCTGTTGTGATTTCATATTGTACTTTTTGTTTTGTTAGTTTATTTTTTTTACTATATGATGCATGGAAACCCCCCACCCCCACCCCTCAATGGTTTGTCCCTGTATTGCTCCTGGCTCGCTCAGCCTGCCCTCTCGTTTTGTTTTTGCGCTATGTGAAATGGTTATTATGTGAAATCCGATGCCAAATTCACGATGGTTAAACATGTTACAGATTGTATAGGTTGCACGAAGCGGGAGGCGAGGGTGTGTGTGTGTGTGTGTGTGTGTGTTTGCATGTGTCATTTGTGTAACCGCAGTGACAGTGCTTGTTGCGGACTGAGCCCACTGGCATTAACGTTAGCCTTTGCGTTGAGCACTGAGGTTTGGCATTAATGGCGTAACATTTGCACTTGCAGCAGAGCAAGCTACAATCAGCGTAGCTAGCCAGCCACTCGCTTTCGCCCTCCATACGAGAAAATTTATGACAGACTGCCTGGTGGAGTCGAGAGAAATAACAGTTTCCAACCTACTATCCGTTTCATTCATTAAACTTTCAGCTTAGTTACTGTACATGTTAGCTTGCTCCAGCTTGAGCCAGCTCTTGGCTGCTGTGCTGTTAATGGGTGGAGAGAAAACAACATCAAAAGTCGATTCGCATGTAGGTACATATTTGAGACAGTCGCACTGTGGTTAATTAAAATGAATATTTAGCCTATATCACGGATTCTGTGAATGCTTATTTCTACCCAGATTGTTGAACATTGAACTCATAATGAATCCACACTGTGGTAATGTTAACGTAACATACGCTAGTCTATCAATAGCAGGAGACCTTAGTAATACGTAAGCAAAATATCTTTATAAACATTAAGTCACAATTTGGTTTTATAATGCTGATCTTGATAGGGCATTTGTGTTAATCACTCCTGTTAGTGGCTATCTCAATTAATTAAATCTCTGGCAGATAGCTAGCTGTGCCAAATTAGTCTCTCTCGCGCTCTCTCTTTTCTCGCTCTCTCTCGTCTCTCTTTTCTCGCTCTCTCTCGTTTTTTTTTTTTCCCCGAATCCGAATATTAAAGAGCAACTTCGGGTAGACAAAAATATCTGTTCCAACGCATTGTTTGTGCTTTCCTGAATACGGTATTTGGCTCCGGATACACCCATATGTGTTACCCTGGGACGTAGGCAACCCGGTGATGAAGTCGAGGGCGACATGGCTCCAAGGACGACTGGGAACCGGCAGAGGCCACAGAAGCCCAGAGGGAGCGAGTCGTGAGCCCTTGCTGCGGGCACAAACCGAACAGGCGGAGACAAACTCATCTCAATCATCTCTCTCCATGTTTGGTCACCAAAACCGACAAGATAAAAAATCCCTTGTCCGGTGAACGTCCGGATGAGACGCCAGCTGAGTGTCCCCATTGGAGAACCCGAGATCTAATACGGGGAGAGACAAACAGACAGTGAGACGTACCCCTGCCTGGACCCGGATCCGAGCGCAATGCCTTCTGCATGATCGCCTTGATCTCCCACATAAACGAGGGTAGAATTTGCGTGGCGGGTATGATGGGTTCTGGACGTGGATCTCTGTCCACGCGGTCATATATGCGAGAAAGCGCGTCCGGCTTAATGTTCTTAGAACCAAGTCAGTACGTGATTAGGAAATTGAAGCGTGCGAAAAATAATGACTATCGGTCTTTTGGCTTGCTGAACATATTCCAGATTTTTATGATCCGTCCAAACTGTGAACAGATGCTCAGCTCCCTCTAACCAATGACGCCACTCCTCTAAAGCCATTTTGATTGCCAGCAGCTCCCGATCTCCTACATCATAGTTTCTCTCGGCAGGTGTTAAGTCACAAGAAAAATATGCGCATGGGTGCATCTTGTGGTCCAGCGGAGAATGCTGTGACAAGATAGCGCCTACCCCCAACTCCGAAGCATCCACCTCTACCACAAAGGGGAGGGAGGGATTGGGCATTATGAGAATGGGTTCGGAGCTGAATCTTTTCTTTAGCTCCGTGAAGGCCGCCTCAGCTTTGGAATTCCACTGGGAGTGTGACGATGAAGTCTTTTTAGTGAGAGCTGTGATGGGCGCAGCTACAGCACTAAAATTACGGATGAACCGTCGATAAGAATTCACAAAGCCCAGAAAGCGCTGCACCTGTTTAACCAAAATAATAAACCCCAGAAAGGAAACTGAGCTGGTGTGGAACAGGCATTTCTCTGCCTTCACAAACAATTTGGCTTGTGAAAGGCTCTTGAGAACCTGTTTGACGTGAATGATGTGTTCAGAATGGCTAGAAGAGAAAATCAGAATATCGTCAAGATAAACTAAATTTCTCCAGCATCTCTCTGAGCACATCGTTAACTAACACCTGGAAGATGGAGGGGGCGCTAGTGAGCCAGAACGGTATGACCAGGTACTCATAGTGTCCGTTATGAGTATTAAAAGCCGTCTTCCACTCATCTCCCTCACGCATGCGCACCAGATTGTAGGCGTTGCGAAGGTCAAGTTTGGAAAAGACGGACGCCCCCTGTAGGCGCATGAGTGGGATAGGATACCTGTTCTTAACGGTGATTTCATTGAGACTCAGATAGTCTATGCAGGGCCTCAGACCTCCGTCTTTTTTTTGACAAAAAAAATCCAGCGCTGGCCGGCAAAGTGGAAGGTCTGATAAAACTGTTAGCCAGGGAATACTCAATGTATTCTTTCATGGCTGCGCTTTCCAGAATCGACAAGGAATACAGAGAACCCCTGGGAGGAACAATACTCGGATACAACTCAATAGCGCAGTCATACGGCCAATGAGGAGGTAAGGTAGTGGTGCGTTGCTTACTAAAAACCACAGCGAGATCAGCGTACTCCTCCGGTACATTAGTAGGCAACCAGAACTCGAGTGCGCCTACTATCTCCGGAGTCTCAAGGTCAAAAAAAGAGCCAGGTGACGATTCCCAATCGAAATCGGAATCAGGAAGGCTCTCCTCCCCAATAGAAATCCCCTCCACAAAGGAATCCCAGGCCAGACTCTCCTCTTTACTCTCAGAGTATTCTGATCAAAAGGCAGCTCCGCCTCCCCCAGATCACTAACGGAGCTGAGTTCGGAACTGTCACTGCCGCCGCCCGAATAGAGGCAGTGGGACTTGCACTGGGAACCCACTGGCAAATAAGCCCCCTGTCACTGCCCCAGCTAACATGAGGGTCATGTAAAACCAACCACGAATGTCCCAAAACGAGTGGGTAAGCTGGAGAATCAACAAAAAAAAATGTTTTCCTCTCAGAATGACCCTGCAAGGAAGCACACATAAGTAAGGAGCCTGTGATCTCTTTAACGGTACCGGAACCCAAAGGGCGGCTATCGAGAGCAGTAACCAGTCGGTGCCGAGTGAGGGGGTGTATAGGAATTTTTAATTCCCTGGCCCATTTAGCGTCTATAAAATACTGAACTGCCCCAGAATGAAAGTGTTGACGTTGAACGAACGCCTATTCCAGAACAATTTGACTGGTAAAAGAGTCCGAGAAAGATTACCATTTTGTCTCGCTAGTGGTCCCAGTTCCCCTAGTGAGACCCCTCGTTTCCCCCCAATTTGGGACACTGATCTTTTGTGTGCCCCTTGCGGCACCAGTTCTCCCGCGGCTTCGCCTCTCTAGGCTTCCTGGTTAAATGAGGAGTAGCTGGAAGGGCTGGAGGTTCTACCGATGGTGAGGGGATATGACGAACAGGGCGGTATCTACGCCCCCGCTCACGCTCCCTGATGCGGTTATCAAGACGTATAGCCATAGTAAGGTGCTTGGACGCCTCCTCCTCTTACGCGCAGCTGGATCTACTTGACTTCTGAAGGCATTGTGTTGAATGAGGGCTAGTCTGAAAGATAAGAGTCTTCGCTATTGGTTGGAATATTTGACAGACCGTTTAAAAACCCAATGGAAAGCAAATGTGGAGGCGGGTCGATGCGAGTTTTTCCCACTTCAGATAGGCCTATTGTGCTATCAAAGAAATACACCCAATTGAGGATGGTTTTGCATAAAACTGTGCAATGAAGTACAAAACCCCTTTGACTAAAATATATTAAGCCACAGGATTGGTACTCCAGAAACTGGCTGAGTTTCACAACGCCAAACTGAACACAGCCAAACTACTCGTGATGAAGTGCAGAAAAGCACAAGTTGGTTTAAAATTAGAAAAAAAATCATGTCCAGCCATATGAAAGTTTTAAAGTATATTTTCTTGAAGTCTAAAGTTATAACGATTTTTCAAACCAAAGTTTTGCGAAATAGAATTAAGCAGAACAGTTTACCAGCACATTGCTTATGGTGTGATGTCAAGCTGCAACATCAAGCTGCAACACATTTGGGAATTAGGTTGGAGTTTCCAACGTAATTTACAAAGTTTTAACTCAACGTTTTGGGCTTAAAAACCACTTTCCCAGAAGGAATGGATATACCTTAAGGATATTTAATCAAAATATTGAGGTGAGCAGTTTATTATATATTATTAAATTAATTGAATGTATAATTTAATAATTTTTGTAACGCCCGGGCGTTTGGCAGCAAGAGGTTAAGATGCTTTTGGGAAACACACCCCAGAGAGATATTTTTGGTAGCTTAGTTTTATTCAGCTCCGCATGTTTTAGGCTAGTTATCTTTTTAGTGCACCGCTCAGACATTTTCTCTTCATTTTAGACTTATTAACTAGCTAGGCCTAGTTCGCTAAAGCAAGTATCAGCCTGATAGCCACCCACCCATTCACATTGGTCAGCCCCAGAAGGGTAGGTTCTACTTGGGTTAAAACCAATCTGATTCAGTTTGTTGTGGCATAGCCTGTATCTATCCTCATGCTCATTGCAAGCCACATGTCGGCCATTAGAATACGACTGCACAACCTTTGTCACGTTTCTCCCTCTCTCGCTCCCAATTCTTCCTTTCACTCTGCAATGTGCTGTCCATTACAGCTGAAAAAGCCCCCCCCCCCCCAAAAAAAAACAGACAGGTACCGTGATAGACGGGTATGGGGCTCAGGGTGGTCGGGGGGCCTATATGCCTTGTTGTTGATAGAGGCCCCCTGCTTGTCTATCATCACTGCAGTCAAATCTCACCTTGTTTAGTCAAATAAAAATAAAAAAACCTAATAATTTAGATATATAGTAGTGTGATCTACCCATTTATCAAACTGAATGATAACGTGTAAGGGCCTCATTTATCATTCATGTATACATTCAAATCTGATTGTGCGTATGACCATTTTTACGCAAATTTCCATACAAATTCCAAGGCGAATGCTCTTGGAATGCAGGTGGGACGGCAAGATGCCCTCTGGGGCCTAAGCTGTCGGGTACCCCTGAGAAACTCCTGAATCAAACGGTTATCCTCTGCAGGCAGCTCTGAGGATGTGCGAGCGGCAAATATTGCTGCCACAAATCCTCTAAGTGTAGCAAGGGACTGTCCCCTGTCAAACAACCCCTGTAAGAACAGGAGGGTCATAGGGGCCACACAGGATAAAGGATCCTCTCGTCTGCCGTGTACCAGGACTGGAACGTGCCACCTGTAGGAATATGCTGCCTTGGTGGAGCGACCCGGGCTCTGCAGGGTATGCACCATAGCCTGGGAACGACCATGGGCTAGCTGGGACCTCTCAGAGGCCAAGCCCACAATTTCAGCCCACTGGGACAGGGGTGGAACATTGTGCCCTGTGCCTGAGATAGCAGAACCCGGGTGACAGGGAGCTCCCATGGCGTCCCGTCCAGGAGATCGCTGAGGCTGGAGAACCACGGCATGTGAGGTCAATGGGGGGCAACCAGGAGCACCCTGGCCTCCTCCATTCAAATCCTCTGAAGGAGTGATGGAAGCAGCCTGAATGGGGGTAAAAGTATATAGCAGGACAGGGGGTCAGTCGTGGGCCATCGCGTTTCTGCCTAACGGTGTGTCGTCTCGTCCCAAGGATAAGAACAGAGGGCACTGTGCTGACTCCCTTGAGGTGAAAAGTTTGACGACATCCATGCCAAAATGATCCCAGATGGACCAATGCCATTCCTCGGACCTGGGTCCATCTCTGGACAGCATGTCTGCTGCCAAGTTCTCAGAGAACGCAGGTACGACTGTGCCCACACCAGTATAATGTCAGCTACCCTGCAAAGAAATGGGGAGCCCAGTCCGCCTTGTTTATTTACATAAGCTGCTGCCACTGTGCTGTCTGTCCTCACCAGCATGTGCTGATTTTGCAGCTGTGGAAGAAAATGACACAACGCTAGGTGGACAGTCCTGAACTCCAGCACATTCTTTATGTGCTGTAAAGCCCAGGGAGCCTGTCAGCGGCCGCTAGCCCTGTGCCTTTGTGGACTGTGCCCCAGCCTGTCAGGGACGCATCCGTGGTTACGAGTTGGCATTGCAACACTGGGCCTAGGGGGCTCCCTGCCAGTATGTTCTCATCGCATTCCCACCAGCGAAGAGCTGATCGCAGCCTCCATGACACCTTAACCTTGGCTTCCTGGTCCCTTATAGGGCAAAGGCTCAGGGACATGAAGCAACGCTGGACTGGGTGCAGCCATTAGGCCAAGGAGGCGGAGACACATCCGCTACCGAACCCTGGTATTGGGGCAAAATTGGGAGAGGCAGGCTTTCAAAGCTAGGTACCTCTCTGAGGAGTCCAGGAGCATGCCTAAAAAACATGCTCTCTGGGAAGGAACCAAACTGCTCTTTCCCATGTTCAGTTGAAGCCCATGATGTAGGTGCTCCACTACACAAGTGACGTACTGGTGACATATGGCCTCGGAGGGTGCACATATTAGCCAGTCATCCAGGTAATTGAGAATTCTTAGGCCCAATGCGGGCCCAATGCCACCTTTATGCACTTAGTGAATGTGCGAGGGGCGAGAGACAGCTCAAAGGGAAGGATGCAAAACTCAACACTTTGCCCTGGAAGACAAAGCAGAGAAAGTGCCTGTGCCCTTCCCAGATAGGTATCTGAAAATGGTTTCCTTCACAAGACCTGAAGGACGCTTAATCTCCATGGCAGATGGCTTGCTTACCCTGGGGATGGTTAACAATCTGAACCTCAGAGGGTGGGGATAGCTGTTCAGTGAAATTTACAACAAACATAATAGCCCTCCTAGCCTTACCTTACAGAAGAGACCAGGATTATTCCTTTCGTGTTCAAGAACAGTAACCACTTTATTTTGGGGCTTGTGTTCAATAATGACGCCGTGTTCATACTCATTTTATAGGTTAATTCTGGAGACAGTTTTTGACTGAAAGAGTCCTGTTGCTGTGAATTCTTGTTTTCCCCTCGGTTGGCATTTGAAGTCAAGGTTCCTAATTTAGTCCATCTCCTTTTCAAACTCTCCATTGTCTATGCTTTTACCGGCAGCTAAATTATTCAGAGAAAGTTGTTTCTGCATTCTCAAGTAAGCAAAGAAATGCCATGTGCATTTATTTATGAGCGAGGCATACCGAAAATGCAGAGCCAATGGAAACTTGGAAGGTGTTGTGCTGCCCCCTCAAACTGAAGCCCGCACCCGACAAACCTGATTTTAACAAGCATATTTGTGTTACTTATTCCAGGTATTTAGAGATCATGAATATGCTGTATATTATATTGAGTGACTTCTAAAACAAATTTTTACCCAATTTTGTGCCTTTACTGTGAATTTCAGATGTGCAACTTGCGAACCGTTTCACCAGCTCGTGTCACATTTATTCAACATTTCAAAGAAAAAACACTGGCAAGAGGGTAGACAATATTGGAGCTGTTTCACGACACGCTTGCTTATGGTATTTGGTGACACAAATGCAAATGTGGAAATACCATTCTCAAATGGCCTGAATTATTCATTTAAAAAATCACCTCAGTATGACTCTGTGGGTTTAGTTCAAAAATAGAAAATTACCTTATTTACCTATATGATAAGTTAGTGTTTAAAATATTTTTTGAAAACATATGCATTGTGTAATAGGTGAATGCGATGGACTTGGCTGTGTTTGGAATTTGTTTGCTTTTCTGCCGCTATATGTATAGTTTATCTCCCTGCTTTAACAGCCAAATCCACAGCTGGGAAGGTTACTCATGTCTAACTAAATAGCATTGGATTGGGGGCACCCACCGTGCTCCCAGCTAACGGAATCAGGTTCTAAGAAGGTTCCCTGTATGTTATTAAGGTAGCTCTAAACGTTCCCTGGTTGATGCAATGTTGAGTTTTTTTCAGGTTCTAAGAACTTTCACACAACGTTTCTGAGGAACGTCCCTTTAACATTCCAGAAACATTCTAGGAGCATTCCTCTTAGGTTCTAGGCACATTCTATGTAACATGAGGGTATCGTTCTGGGAACCTTCCTCTTGTGCTCCACGAACAGTTTATATAACATCAGGGGAACATTCTAGGAGCATAGCATGTAACATCAGAGGGGAACATTCTCTGGGCATTTCATAAAACATCAGGTCAACATTCTATGTAACACAAGGGTATCGTTCTGGGAACCTTCCTCTTGTGCACTACGAACAGCTTATATAACATCAGAGGAACATTCTAGGAGCATTCCATGGAACATCAGAGGAATGTTCTATGTAACATTAGGGAATCTTTCTGGGAACCTTCCTCTTTTGCTCTATGAACAGTTTATATAACATCAGGGGAACATTCTAAGAGCATTCCATGTAACATCAGAGGGGAACATTCTCTGGGCATTCCATAAAACATCAGGGCAACGTTCTATGTAACATGAGGGTATCGTTCTGGGAACCTTCCTCTTGCGAAGGGGAAGTTCGACAATCATGTTTTAGGAATGTTCTGCGGACTTGAAAGGAACTCAACATTATGACATCCAGGGAACGCATTGCAACATTTGTGACATTTATGGGATGTTCCAGGAATGTGCTTCTGTTATCTTGGAGTAACATTCCCCTATACACCCCAGAATGTTCATAAAATAACATTTTGTAATGACGTGGCAAGAATGTATGGGGAATGTTAGCAATGTACTCCGGTCTCACAGTAAGGGAACGTTAAATCCAAGCATTAGAGAAACCCAAAGGGAACGCTTCAACAAACATTCCCAGAATATTCCACTTATGTTACATAGAATGTTCCTGTAATGTTCGTGGAATGTGAAGGGGAAATTCCACAATCAAGTTTTAGGAATGTTCTGAGGACTTGAAGGGAACTCAACATTTCGACATCCAGGGAACGCATTGCAACGTCTGTGACATTTATGGGATGTTCCAGGAGTGTTCTTTTGTGATCTTGGAGTAACATTACCTTATACACCCCAGAATGTTCCCAATGTAATGTTCTGCAGTGACATTACAGGCCTGTATAGAGAACATTCTTTAAAGATCCCAAACGTTCCTCGTTACCTGGGCTGTCCCATCACTCATCCTCCTTTCGACAAGTCCCCTAACAGACCAGGGAGAACAGTCTCTAAACCATTAAATTCACCTGTTCTGATGAGAATTGACTTCTTGTCAGCCCACACAAACTTGCTCCATGTTTGATCATCCTTTTTTACTCCCTGCTCAAACTCCTCAGTGGTAACCTGACACAAGTTGTCCCTCTGTTGCTAACACTCACACACACACACAGACACACCCACAGTCCATCAAATTGGTGTCATATCATGCACTCATACCCTGTATGAATCATCCTGCTGCTTGTATAATGCAGATTCTTGCAAATATTAATGATATCCATCAGATGCAGTTCTCATTTTACTGTCCAGCACACACGTTGTTTAAATAGCAAGTAAACTTGCGCCCATTTGGGCGGGTTCATCTTAACATGAGGTCTGGTTGGGCACACTGTTGACGTGGTGCTATATTGACGCACCAGAAAACCACCGCAAATCTGGTCTTAAGTCATGTTACAGTTGTTATAAGTTATTTTAACGGTGCAATATTAACATAGTAATATGCATCTACACAATGCACATACACCCTCCTGTCTATTACACACACAGGGGCGTGCACAAACATGGATAAAAATATCAAGATTACAATGTGAAATACTATTATTGTGTATGTCAAAAAATGCATAATAATAAAAGGGTTAATCTGTCAGGGACCACATACCTGTCCCTCAGCGGATTGCCACCTTAAATTGCATTTATCCTGCCAGGTTTTAACAAAATTTAAATCTACATATCTCAGGTTCCTGCCTAGACAATATTATTAACCACCTGTAACTGAGATTCTGCAGTGGCACGCTTGGCTTTATCCCACCAGGGTTGGGTGGTGGGTTAAATTCAATTCCTGTACTGCTACATTGAATCCTCCAAGGTACAGGCCAGATACCAATGTATTAGACCTGAGGGTATGACTGTTCTATGTTCAGTAATGTGTAGCCTCTAGGGTGAAACACCATCACTGGTTTGTCGGTGAGTACATACATGACTCAAGGCAGAATAGGTCCTTTTCTCTGAAAACACCATGTACATCTCAACTGTTATTCATAAATGAGGAAGCCTAATTGTTTTGACTGCATTTTTTTCTATTGGTTTAACAAGTATTTTTGGAGGAGATAACAAGGCAAGCTAATGTAATTTTTCATTCCATTGTCGTCATCACCGTGTCAAGGCCATCTCACTTGATTAAAAACTAAATCTTGGGTCACAGCAATCAGCATCATTTCCACCGTGCCCTTGAAATTGGAAACGCAAATTATATAGATTAACAGTTTAATCATGGCTATACCTTCGGGGATGCCAGTCATTGTTTTGATAACGTTAGCAGCCCAAGTTCTAAAATATTTATCCTGACTGTAATGAAACAGGGCTGAAGCACATGCAAACTAATGGTACTGCTGGGTTTTAATCCAGAATGTGGCCACATGTTAACTTGGAATTACAGCAATTCATTCACTTTACATCCAATGCCAGCGAAGCTTCATTTATTCAGCGGTCTTAAATATATGAATACAAAAGTAGTGTTACTAAGCACTGGGGGCATTAAGGACTAATTTGTATTGCACATTGCCTGGTCCAGACATGTACGTGCAAGAAAAAAGGTCAAAAGAATTTGTGCAGCTTAATTTGGTTTCCCTTTATTTCATGGTTGCCAAAGGCGGTAAAGAAAGTGCATCGGATACATCTGAGTAAAATTCTCATTAATATTATTTACGGGGACCTCTGGTTTACTGGGAATAGCAGCATGAACCATTTCACTTTTCATGAATAACCATACTGTTAAATGCCCAACGCAAACGTTATGGTCCAGATTGGACCATAAAGTGTGGTGAAATAAAGAAATTGTATAACTTGCTTAAAGTGACAACCCTTAAAGTGATCCATCCATATCTACTGCATATCTGGCAGCAGAGTGATGGTTTGAGGCTCGTTTGATACCTCAGACCCTTGTTGACATACAGCCATTTCACCAACCATGTATTCCATACTGTTCCAGCATAATTTACAGCTAAATCTAGCCCCACCCACCAATTCCCATAGAGATCCATTCAAATGCAGAGAAGTTATAGTATGGCTTGTAAGAGTACCAGAAAATAAGATGTCAAGAGCCCTATCTTACACCCGGCGCAAAGCGGCGCTAACCCAAGCGCAAGTGTCTTTGCTATCTTACACCCGGCGCTAGGTTCATTATAACGCCTACCGCTCACGTCCTTTAACTAGCATGTATTCTTGCGCCCATTACAAGTGAACTGGGCGTGTTGGTCTTAAGATGAGGAGTGGCCAGGATTCTTTTTGGCGTATTGCTATCTTGAGCCAGCAGAAAGCGCTTGCGCTAGAACCACCACAAACCTGGTCTAAAGTCATGTTGCAGTTGGTTACATGTTATTTTAACAGTGCATATTACAATACAGCTCTGTTTATCTTGGAATACAGCCTGTAAGTAAATAGAATGGTTTGTGACTGAAAAAAGTTCAAAACCTTGTCCAGTGAATATTGCTTTTATTGTTTTTCAAATAGCCTAGGCTACAGCGGACTCGCTGTGCATAAGGTTTTTTCGATAGCCTATGGTTAAAAAACGGAGATAAATGTCATCATGTTAACTGAATTGTAACCTTAGCTATTCTTCGTCCTTCATATTTTTTTAATTACAGTGACAAGGTTTCCATACCCACAGGTTATTAAAACCCAGCTGATTTCACCTGTTATTCCATAACTGAACAAAAGATTTTAAAGAGAACTAAGCGTCTAATTAGAAACTAAATTTGCAGCACGTTACACAATTAATTTACAATTAATTTTAATCCCATTATCTGCATGTGCGCTTTACAGGAGCAGGTCTGTTTCCCCTGCTGTAAATCACACTTTTCACGGTCTTCCTGGGAAAGTGGATCGTTTTAAAGTATTACGCTACCAGTAAAACAGGTTGGTCATATTTCCATAAGCAGGACATTATAAAACAAGGGAAAATATGTATGCTGAAACTATGGGTTGCCAACCTGACAGATTTATTGTATTTAGTGTCATCATTAAGGCAAAATAATGTTATTTATGTTATTAATCAAAATTAGAATGCAGGTAGCCTAATGAACTTCGGATGAAGCTTGAACATGAGTTCATTGCATAATCAAACGAAATTTGTTAAACAAGCTGGCTAATTTTGCGTTTTCTAAGGTGAGACGGAAGCAATTGGTCGCTTATTCTCAGCTGTTGCAGGTGCTTTTAACGAAATTTAACCGCATATATATTGTAAACAGCACTGTCAGGAATTACCGGGAACTCATAATGGTTAGCCTGAATAATATTGATCATAGGCTACTATTGATCCATATAGCCTATTCCTTGATGGCACTAAACACGCACGAGCATGTCTGTTTCGCCATCATAAGCAATCCGCCAAGGTGGAAAAGCAGGCTTTTAAAGGGAATGGGATATGACATTTTCATTGGTTTATTGCATGTCACGCCCAAGACACACCTATAATTAATGAAGAGACTAGGTTCAGCCCAGTTGCACCTTGCACCGTGCTTAGCGCCCAAAAAACACGCCGTTAAAATAGCTAAAGTGGACTTGGACACGCCCTAAATAGACCAAGCGCCAAGATCGTCAAGATAGGGCCCCAAGAGTCTTTTTATGTTGTTAGGTCACAGACATCAGGAAGTCATGGCATGCAAAGGATATGCAACCAAATATTAAAAATGATTACTTTATTCTACATTATGTTAAACTGTCCAACAATTTTTGATGCTTGAAAATGCGGGGGACTATGTACAAATGGTTCTATAATTTCTAAACGGTTCCTCCGATATGGATGAAAATACCCTCAAATTAAAGCCCTCATTGTATCCTTTCAAACTCAAAGTGCTAGAGTACAGAACCAAAACAACAACAAATGTGTCACTGTCCAATGAATTATGGTGCTCACTGTATGTCAAGCTTGGTACTTATAGTAAGATTATGGGTCACATTTGACAGAATTTCACAGCAAAATCCTTACTATACTCCAAAGAAAGTCCAAAGAAAAAAAAAATATATTTTCTACAATACCAATAAAGGCATTTGACATTTAAATCGCTACCTATTACCACACAACATTCCTCTGGCTCCCTGCATGATTTAAAGAGGACTTATGTTTGTCCCTTATATAACAGAAATGACAGTGAAACATCCATGAATATAGATGCACAGAGATTATTAATCATGTCAATGTGAACATTGAATGGTTATTGTTAGGAGCCATACAAGGTTAGGAAAAGGCTCATAAAATTAATAGTTTGATATGTTGACATTCAAAGAATATACTGAACCTGCGTGTTTCCCTTTGCTGCCCAATAGACTCATGACTTGCATGTTAAATGATGTGGCAATGTGTGTCTGCCACTTCATAGTTGTGTTTACTTTATTGGGACTGAGGGGTTTCGCTGGAGAATATAAGGAAGTTTAAAGAGAACAACCCTGTACAACCCACCTAGGCTTGTTTTGATTTTCATAGTCAAGAGAGTATTTAGTACTTTGTTAAGCTCTTGTATGAGTTCATACAACTATTTTACATAGATTTAAATGCCAAATGAGCATTTTACTCAGATGTATCTAATGCCTTGTCTTTACTGCCTTTGGCATGAAATAAAGGGAAAACACAATTAAGCTGCCGTAAAGCTTGTGACCTTTTCTCTTGCACGCACATGTCTGTACCCAGGCGTGTTACTAATTTCCTCTAAATCTTGTTCACCTGATAGAAACCAAGAGAACTAGCTTCTGTAATCCACTCATAGCATAAAACAAATGTCAAACCAAGGTAAATGTGGAATGACTTGACAATGTTAAAAACAAAACAGATAAACAATGCTGCTACTCCATCATTCACACCCCATTAACTGTCTTATATGTTCCATATGTTTTTCCACTCGATCACTGTTAGGCTATGTTGGATATGGTTATTTTTGCATTTTGAGTGCATTTCACACACTGCAGTGTAAACATTCGTTGCTCAGTCATGTTTTCTGTTTGATGTACAGACTTTCATTGAACCTAGAACATTTGTCAGCATTTTCTTGTTGGTAGAATATTATTTTATTGTAATGTCATCATACATAATATAGACTTTAGGCTTCCTGGGCTATACTTGTCACTTAAGGCATGGAAAATACTAATTCCAATTTACTGTGCGCTGATATGTGCTAGATTAATGTAAAATGTTCCTTGGAGTCATTATGAATGGGAACTTTTTTTTTTTAAACTACAGAAAAATGCAAACACAGGGCAAAATAATACATACTGTACAGTACATGAAAAAAAAATGTTTTATTGAGGTACAAGAGTGAATGATTAGGCTACATATTTAGGTCTGTGTAACAGTGTGATATCAATGTTTTCATCTTAAACCATCACAAGGAGCAAATGTATATGCTTTATAATGGACAAAACACATTCTATTCATTTTATGACATGTATTGGATAGGGTAGAGATATCATAGATATCTACCCTCCAATACTGATGAAAAGATAGTAATTCCCACTTGAAAATGATGCAAAAGTGAGTTTTATGATCCAAAACATTTGATTTGTAGTTAAATATATAATTATTTCATGATTTAGAGCAGTGCACAATTTAGCCATTTGGATAGATTTGGAGACACTAATGGTACACTGCCTATATTTTGCATCATAGATCTTTAGTAGTTCTGCATATCATCCTCAGATTATGCACACCTGTGGTCACAGAGTTTATGATCCAGGAAATGTATAGATTTACCTGTTTCACATATGTACCTGTCTGTATTTCATTGCAAACTAAAGAAAAACTTTTTTTTGTTGTTGTATTTTTCCAAAGTTTCTTTATTTGCTTTTCATCAGTATATGGGGGTAGATATCTATGGGTCCAAAATCCAACATTTGCCCCTTCTGATGGTTTAAAATGAAAACATTGATATCACACCCACATACCTAAACATTTAGCCCAATCATTCACTTGTGTACCTCAATAAAACATCAGTTTCCTCTGTACTCTACAGTATGTATCCTTTTGCCCTGGGATTGCATTTTTCTTGTTTTTTTTAACAGAAAAGTGGAGGCCAAATAGGACTTTTGTGTTGCGGTATCAGATTGACCACTGCTTTTTGAAAGGAACATCTCTGTGTAAAACTAATGGTAGGATTGTATATGTATTTCATATTTAGTAGCATATATTGATAGTAGAATGATATGATATCATTACACAAGGATTTCACGTTTATTTTGCATTTGAGTGAACAGGGCTTTTCACGGCTTTTTTGGCATACGATCGGGCTATTTTGGGTTTATCTTGTTGCTACGATGGAATACAAATTTTAGATGATGAAGAAATATATTTAGGATCTCACACATAGACGCTATTGCCCACTGTCACACATGGGTAGGTATAGTTGCAGGTGAGACTGGGTGGGGGGTTGCTTGTTAATTGGACTTGCTACAGGAGGATAGTGACACTTAGAAACTCAGTATTCTCCGGAGTTGTCACAATTTGCATACTAATAAAGATGTAACGAGTGGAAGAACCATACACAGCGACAACAGCCTGGCACCTCCTCCTCATGCTGGTCACGCGTTGCTGTGGGATGGCATTCCACTCCTTAACCAGGATTTGTCGCAGGTCAGCCAACGTGGTTGCGTTGGTCACTCTAGCACGTACAGCACGCCCGAGTTGATTCCACAAGTGTTCACCCGCTACTGAGGCTCCTGACTGTTTGTTCAATGAATAAAGCGGAAAATTACCAATATGTCTTGTTTGTTCCTTGTTACTGATAGAGAGTTCAATCATCCAATCCCCCAAACAACTCAAAACAATAGAGTCAATGCCAACAGGAGAATACACTGTTTGACATTGGCAGGGAAATTTGCCACATTTCACTTGGGACCCCACCCACATAATCAGCTGTGCTGCTCATCCCACAAATGCATGATCCTTACAAATGGGACATCATTGTAAAGGGAAATGAACAGGCTTTCCAATGATATAATGATTTGAGTTTATAAGTGGTTTAATTTCATTAAAAGCACCTGCTGAGAATAAACTACCAGAATATGGCTTCCGTCTCACCTTAGAAAACGTCAAATTAGCCAGCTTGTTTAATGAATTTTGTTTGATTATACAATGAAGCATTGTCAAATATTAATTCCATGAGGCTGTTCTCATGGAGTTCTCTAAGTTCAAGCTTCATCCGAAGTTCATATTACGTGCATTCTAATATTTATTAATAACATAAACAGCATTATTTTGTATATTGCACCATTAAAATAACATTGGAACAACATGCGATATGACTTTAGACCAGAGGTTCCCAACCTTTTACAACTCGCAGCCCACACGACCGACCACAAAAGCTTCCGCTGCCCACAACAGGATCCCAGCGGGGGGGCTGGGCTAATGAATTTTGATGCAACAAACAATAAAAAATAATAACACTAATGTTACAGAAAAAAAAACATTCAAGGATCCCAGGCAAATAGGGCGCTACTATATAATTGAAATGCACGTTACTAAATGTTTAACCAGTAGCAACGCAATCACTGCTGGTAATTGAGTGCAAACGCTTTTTGCTGCTTCAAGATAGTAATACGCCAAAACTTTTCCTGGCCACACCTCATATTAAGACCAACCCGCCCAGTTCACGTGCTATGGGCGCAAGTTCATTTGGTATTTAAACAACGTGAGCGCTGGGCGATAAAATTACCACTGCGTCGGACTGAAACTAGCAAAGACACTGTTTGGGTTAGCGCCGGGAGTTATATAGGGCCCCATGACTGCAAACAAGTAACAATCCAATCTAAATTGTTGATTTGATTGTAGACCAACAGTACCAGTCAAAAGTTTGGACACACCTACTTTTTTTTTTTTCCGTTATTTTTACTGTTTTCCACATTTTAGAATAGTAAAGACATCAACACAATCAGATAACACAAATTGAATTATGCAATAAAAAACGTCTTGCAGTATATTTTAGATTCTTCAAAGTAGCCACCCTTTGCCTTTATAACAGCTTTGCACATTCTACCTGGAAATAAGGTATCAAGAGTCTTTCAATATCCTTTTATACAGTCATGATAGCATCACCTGTTTACCTGTGGAATACCTGTTTACCACAGAAGTTGGTTGAGAGAATGGCAAGAATGTGCAAAGCCGTTATCAAGGCAAAGGGTGGCTACTTTGAAGAATCTAAAATATAACACTTTTTTTGATTTGTTTGCATATTTTAATGTGTTATCTCATTGTTTTGATGACTTTACTATTCTAAAATGTGGGACAAAACAGTAAAAAAAACTTTAAAAAACCTATGAGTAGGTGTGTCCAAACTTTTGACTGGTACTGTATGAATTTACTCCCTCCTCAGCCCTGATTTTCAAACAGCGAGCTTTCAATGAAAATAAATGAGCCAGGTCAACTACAGCCCTTTGAGTTCTATACAATTTTAAACATAGCTTACTATAATGGAATTGCCAGGCATTGACAAATCACAATATAACTGCGGAATTTAATTGAATTATGGTCTTTATTGTGCAAAAAGAGATGACAAACTGTACTTCTAATGGCAAGAGAAATTCTTACAGTGCCAGAGGAATAACTAGAAGAAGGTTATGGTGAACAGCTGTTTGTTTTTCCAAAATAATGTAGCATTCTTACTGACCTGATTATTGTAATGAAATTGTACCTCTGTACCACACTCAAAGGAACATTCCAGTGTTTCATTATTTCAGTTGCTGAATAACTTGTCTTTACAACTGGAATAAAATGTTCATATTTAAGACTTGGAAAAAAGTCAAGCCTGTGTTGTATGAAATGATTGCTTTGCACAAACATGTCCTTGCTTGGTTAATATATTTCCAATATATCTGGGCACATCTAGGAGGCTATGACCTGAGTTTGACCCCTCCTCTCTGCTTACTGTCCTGTCTGTATAAGAGTGTGACCACCAACATTAAATATAATTGCTGACCTGACCTTTTGTTCATCCTTACTCCAAGGCAAACCATAGTTTCCAGGCATGATGAGGTGTACTGCAGAAAAACAAATATGTGAGCCATTTATTTAATGTACAAAGAAGTGTCCAATTGTCAATCATGCAAAACTGATAATGTGAAGTGGAATTTAAGTTAAATGTTGTGGTCTTCACTTGATAAACTATTTATTGCTTTT
The DNA here is from genome assembly GCA_029718625.1 of Synaphobranchus kaupii. NCBI lineage: Eukaryota > Metazoa > Chordata > Actinopteri > Anguilliformes > Synaphobranchidae > Synaphobranchus > Synaphobranchus kaupii. The sequence continues at coordinate 56,970,073 of CM056381.1, forward strand.
GGAACTGGAATGTTATACCAGTTGGCAATAGTAAACTGTACACTATATTCATCATTTTTGTCAGCAGTTACATATCTATTTTGAATGGGCAGCTGGAATTTCAATGACAGCCTTAATTTTGCTGTCAGCTGACAGCATTAACACTGTCAATGTAAGAGAAGGTTGATAAACACCCTGTCCACCTGAGTGTAAGGATAATACGTTACATTGAGTTGATGAGTGAAACAGCTTGCACTTTGAAGATTTGTGTAGAGTAACTAATACATTTACCTTTATTTCATATTAATTTAATGTTTGCTGCATTATTTTTTGTATTTCATACAAAATGCAATTGAATATAATAAAAAAAATAACAATAGAATTTGGAGAAATACATAAAAAAGCAGCTCGTGAAATTAGCTTCCTAGAGAGGGTGACGTTTCAGAATTGAATTGCATCCCTGACTTTTCCATTCAAGTTAAAGATCAGCCTATTGGAGGGGATGGTGAATCCAGAGAAACAGTTGAAATCTGCCTCTGCTGTTTCTCACCAAATTCCTGGAATGAGGCTAAATAAACGTATTGAAGGTGACAGCCAGGTGTCATCTCTCTGAGTGCCACAGTCATGTGTGGAATGAATTGTGGTTGTGCAAATGGGTGTGCCTCCCGAAGAGATGTCTGAGGTTGGTGTGACAAATGAAAATGGCTTGGTGTTTCCCAGCTTCAACTTTTCAAATGTGATGGGGGATGAATATCGCTGTCACTTGAGACTGTCTTCTCCCTGTATGAACCCAGGAAAAACCAAAGGAGTCAAAAGTAATCAATTTGACAGAACAAGGGAAACAACTTTATATTGTTGGCCAGCCAGCTAGCACTTGTTTTTAAAACCATGACAAATACTTGTCTCAAGTGCTTTAGCTTAGACTAGACTACATCCTGAAATTATCCTTTTATTTAGAATATATTTAATATTTAAAGAAATGCCACGTAGCTACATTCAGTCATAATTGTAACAGGTGTCATACCTTTGATTTTTTCTCCCTTAAAAAAACAGAACTCTGGCTTCATATGAATCTTTTTTTGCCCCAAATTGTTTATTGCACTTTTATTGATGATAAAATCATGCAAAAGAGGTAGTGGCTTAACCCTTTGAAATGTTTTTGGAATGTTTTTTCACAATAGAGGTCTGTTACATAGAACCAGCACTGTAGTTACCAATGGTTACAGGGACGTGCCGCCATGTTGGAGGACCAACTCTAACAGAGACGCTTAACGTTACTAGTAGTGTTTGCTACTCCATGAAATGAGTCAATCTTGAAACGATATCTAACGTTAGCTAACGCTACTATGATTGCTGTCCTATAATGCCGAACTTCTGCATTGCGTATTGATGTGCGAATAAAGCTGGGGAAAAGGGAAAATGTCCTTTTACATGATAATCCGAGTACCCACCATAGTCACCATAGCCACCAGGCAGGGTGAACAAACTAAATTTTATGACTGAAAGAAGAGACTGGTGGTTGAAAGCACTGAGCAGTGAGCTGAATTTAGACAGCACCCAGTAGCTACAGCATAGGCTTGGATCATTAATGGCAAATTATTTTTTATGAACAAATTATAAAGTTAGCCAGTTAATATATACATTAGTAGCTAGATCATTTGTGTGAACGATTGCTACGCCTGCGAAACATTAATGTTAGCCTAATGCGATACGTTAAGCATATTGTGAACATCAAAACAGTGTTAATTTCAACTAGTATTACATTGCTAGGGGTGCTACGTTGTACGATGTCTCAAAAATAGATTTGATAAACTGTAAACATTACCTGTGCCAGGCAGGATGCGAGGGATATGAGAGAATCCAGAAGAGGGCGAAAAGAAAATGTAACGTAACAATATTAAGCACCAAATAACAATGTATTTGAAAGTAATGATAAATGTACTTTATGTGTTGAACTGATTCGCCTTTTATCCATCGAGCTAAAATATGTTTTATTGCTGAAGTAGGCTACTGTAGCCTATACCGTTAATACTTCCACATGTAACGTATCACTTTGCTCCCATATGAACTGCACAAGCACTTTACTTACCAAGGTGGTATACTACGAAGCAGGATTACTGAATAAAATCCATAACAGCTCTTTTTACTTCAGTCCATGTTCCAGATTTGGGAGGGTTCCGGGTTTTACTCAGTACTTAATCCTGCTTCGTAGTGTACCCCCCAAGACTCCTTATAATATTTGTTTATGTTGGTATTATTGTTTCGTGATCTTGCGCACTGTATATTTTGTGTACATTTTTTATATTGCTGAGCAACCTGTAAGCATTGCGCAAAGCAAATTCCGATGATAGCAATAAAGGAAAATCAAGCACCCTCCTGATTAAATGTAATAGCCTATAAATTTGGTTTGCATAACGTTATGGAACACCGGGATTTGGTCCTCCAACATGGCGGTTGGCGTAAAACAAGTGGGCGTGTCTGACCAAATTTCACTCAACTTCAGTCCTGAGCTCGCATGACAGGGTAGATACATGAAAATTTTACTCAGAAAAAGGAAATGTCTAAGAAAATTGTACAATTTAACAATCACCTAACTAGCTATTAGCTAATGCTATACTTAGCAGCAATATGTGAACCCTGTGGTTTGATCTAATATAACATGAATCCCTTTGAACTAAATCAATATAACGACCAGACAATGGCAAGCCAGCAAACAAAATTACAAGTGACAGCACAATCTAATAGCAGCTAGCTAGCAATTTGTGTCTGACATTATTGGGTTGCTGCTAGATTGATTTGTTTTGCAAACAAATCAAATAGATAACATTTAACACATTTATGAGTTAATTCCCATGTCAAGGGATTCGTTTATGTTTACTTCAGCTACGAGAGCTTCTGCACTCAATTGCTAGCTGCTGGATCCATACCATAGATATAAGAAATTAGATTTAGATAGATTTGCAAAGATTAAAACCATATTGATTTGTTATGTACACATTTTACAACAGACAAAAAACGTGCCAAACATTTTGGGTATTTTAGACAAACGGGAAGAAAGTGATAGGATTGCTATCAGTTTCCATTACCTAACCTGCTTATTCCTGGTCAGGGTCATGGGTGGGCTGGAGCCTATCTCAACATGCATTAGGCGAGAGGCAGGAATACACCCCGGGCAGGTCGCCAATCAATCACAGGGTACGCACACCATTCACTCACACACTATGTTACATTTGGGCAAATTAGAGTCTCCAATTAGCCTAACCTGCATGTCTTTGGACTGTGGGAGGATACCAGAGTACCCCGGAGGAAACCCACGCGGAATGGGGAGAACATGCAAACTCCACACAGAAAGGCCCTCGGCCGGGATTCAAACTGGGTACCTTCTTGTTGTATGGTGACAGAGGTAACCACCGCACAACTGTGCCACTTTCTTTGCATTCATTGGAATTGTAATATCATTTTTGCAAAATGTTTTAAATTGGCTATTCATTTTGTAACTGTAAACCTTTTATATTAACCAACAATTAAACCAGCACTGTGCCGCTCCTTTTAAAACTCAGCATTTCAATGGATCTCCTACATGTGCAAGCTATAGAAGGGGAGGTTTATTTGAAAGTTTTATCATCAATGGAAAGTTTGATTTGTTTTGGTTTAATGCTCAAATTTTTAAACAGTGATTATAAAGATACTACATTTTATTTGTGTATTCTTATAACTTTCAAGCTTGCTTCTCTTGTTTGCACACTTAATTTTATGAAGCTATGACTTGTGTGTGATGAACCCTTAAGATTTTCTCTTATTCCATTTAGCCATTGTCCAGCAAATTCTCCATTTCCACAGCGACTCCCATTTGCACTTGGGTTTCTGATCCGTTGCTATTGTTGTGGAAAAACACATATTTTTTGCGTATATAAAAACATTAGGCTACGTATTTTTAATATGTATTATGTATATACTGTATGTGACCATTTCTGAATGGCACAGTCTCTTCTTTAATTTGAACTTTGAACCATGTATGTGCAGTGAATAGTTTTTGAGATATTGACACGTAGTGAAAAGCAAAGTCTGTTCTGGAGGTGCCTCCACTGCTGTGCTCTGTCTGCTTTGGTTGGGCACATGGGGCTGAACTTTGTCTTCTCCAATCCCACTGTTTCTCATGGGTTGGTCTCACTGCCTTATGAAAAAAGCCCAAGGAAAGGCTACTCTTTCAACCTCCCATCCCATCAGTGCCACCATCTTTCACATCCTTGTCCTGTCATGAGAGCAAAGTTGGCCACAGAGCACTACAGACAAAATGTAGGTCCAATAAATGCAATGTTTTCAAAAGATAATAATGCTTATGATGACATGTAACATTGAAAATGAGTGAATGGATGGCTTGGTGTTAGATCCGGAAGGGGTTTATAGTGGGCTTACTAAGAATTGTTAAGCTTTTTACTTTTTCAACTTATTACATTAGTATAATTAAAGAGCTTTGTTGGCTCAGCACATTAAAGAATGGGTGCATTTGAAAATGATGCCAAAGCAGGCCAAATCTCGACTGCAGTGCATATGGAATACCTATGGTGACTAATATTGTTAGGATCCTGTAATTCTGTCTGTTTATTTCTTCATTTGTTATTATTTTTCCTGTTTTCTTTCCCTCGCGATTGTCAGTCCACGTTCCATGTTTCTGAGATTCCACCCTCTGTCTTTGTCATTGCACTATTCGGGTGATTTTGGGAACATTCAGGTTTCTTCTGTATTTCGTATATCTCGTTTTCTTCCTTCTGGCTTTATTTATATTTGTATATAATACTAATGTACTAATCATACTAACTGTTAGATTAGATTTAATACTAACCTGCTAACAAACTAACATGTGTATATAATACTAACCTACTAACATTAGGGTTCTAGAGTTCACTACTAACATTACTAATTCTTCTTGAGTTTCTACCTGCAGCTGTCATTTCCCTCCTCGTTATCCTATCCCTGCATTGATCTGATTTCGCATTCTCTGCACGTGTCCACTTTCGTGTTCCTCCAATCTGAGCTGTGCACTTGTTTACCTGCTAACTCCAGGCCGTTTGTTATCATTGTGTCTGTGTATTCCAGTCCGTGTCTTACGTTTCCCCTGTCATTGTTTTATTGGTCCCTGTTAACCCTCACTGTTCTCACCTGTGAGCAATCTCCCCTCCCTGCTTCTACACACCTGATTCCCATTATGTCTGTCTCCCTCTGTGTATATATACCTTGTAATTTCAGTGTTCTTCGCGAGTTCCTCATATGATATTTTGCTTCTGTGTTACCTTCTATTTTTCCAAGTTTCTGCCTGAGCTGTTTTGTTTATTCTGTAGTTTCTGTTTTCTAGTTTTTGTTTCCCAAGTTCTTTGCCTGTTGTTGTTTTGCTTTGTTTCCAGTCTGTTTTGTTTTCTTTGTGTTCCTCTGACTCCCTGGTTTGGACCCCTGCCTGTGTTCTCGCGACCCTGTTTTTGGATTCCCCTTTTGTACCTTTGCTGTGCCTTCCCGGTTACGACCCCTGCCTGTTCTACTACGGATTGCTGCCTTGTCCTGATTAAACTTCGGTTTTTTCATACTCCTGCCTGCGTTTGGGTCCTTCCCCCACCAGCACCTAACAAATATGCTACAATATTTCTAATTCATTCATATACTGTAGTTATAATATGACGTCCAGCTTTTTGGGAATCCGGTATATATACAAGAATATATGGCACTCCAGGGTGGTTAATGGCCCTTTGCTTTCATCCTCGGGCCAATAACCACCCCTGTCGTGACATATATCTTACATATATATAAATTAATGCATTCAGTATGTAAAAAGGTTGATGTTAACACTACTGTCTAGGGTGTATAAAATCCTCTAAGGATGGTTACAGTGCCCCAATATAGAACATAGTAGCCATTGGGATATAAAAACAAACCAGCTTAAAGTCACTTAGTATTTATACTTTTATTCCAACAGGTCATCCTCCAACCCGTGTACGGGTGAATATAATGTCAACAATAGGACATGTTGCATATCGTCACGCCTCTCAAATAGAGAAAAAAGTGGTGAAGAAAAAGCGAACAAAGGCTGTTGAGATCACAGCGTAAAAGACACATTAAAGAATATATTCATATTATTCAACTGTAACTGGGTTAGAGGATAATGCCAATGATGAGGACAAGTTGGATTCAGGAAGATGAAAAACATCAGCTTGAATATGATGTGCATTGAAGTGAGAACTTGTTTTTTAATATAACCTTATTAACGCTTTGATCTGACATATAGGGCTCTATCTTGGCGATCTTAGTGCTTTGTCTAAATGCATGGCGTAAAGTGCATTTAGGGCGTGTCCAAGTCCACTTCTGCTAGTTTGACGGCGTGTTTTTTGAGCGCTAAGCACGGCGCAACGTGCAAATGGGCTGAACCGAGTCTTCATTAATTATCAGTGTGCCTTGGGTGTGACATGCAATAAACCAAAATGTCATATCCCATTCCCTTTAAAAGACTGCTTTCCCACCTTGGCGGATTGCTTATATGATGGCAAAACAGACATGCTAGTGCGAGTTTAGTGCGATCAAGGAATAGGCTATGGATCAAAAGTATGATCAATATTATTCGGACTAATCATTTTGAGTTCCCGGTAATTCCCGACAGTGCTGTTATTTTACAAAATATCTGCGGTTAAATTACATTAAAAGCACCTGCAACAGCTGAGAATAAGCTACTAATGGCTTCTGTCATACCTTATAAAACGCCAAATTAGCCTGCTTGTTTAACAAATTTTGTTTGATTATACAATGAAGCATTGTCAAACATGAATTCCATGAGGATGTTCTCATGGAGTTCTCGAAGTTCAAACTTCATCCGAAGTTCATTACCTGCATTCTAATATTGATTAATAACATAAATACCATTATTTTGCCTTAATGATGACACTAAATACAATAAAGCTGTCAGGTTGGCAACCTATAGGTTCACACATATTTTCCCTTGTTTTATAATGTCCTGCTTATGGAAATGACCAACCTGTTTTACTGGTAGCGTAATGCTTTAAAACAATTCACTTTCCCAGGAAGACTGTGAAAAGTGCAATTTACAACAGGGGAAACAGACCTGCTCCTGCATGAAGTTAAAGCGCACATGCAGAGAATGGCATTAAAATTCATTGTAAATTAATTGTGTAACGTGCTGCAAATGTGTTTTCTTTTCTAATTCGATGCTTAGTTCTCTTTAAAATCGTTTTGTTCAGTTGTAGAATAACAGGTGAAATCAGCAGGGTTTTAAATAAACAGAGTATGGAAACCTGGTCACTGTAATTAACAAAATATGAAGGACGAAGAATAAGGTTCAAATTCAGTTAACATGGTGACATTTATCTCTGTTTTTTAACCGTAGGCTATCGAAAAACCTTATGCACAGCGAATCCGCTGTAGCCTAGGCTATTTGAAAAACAATAAATGCAATAGTCACTGGACAAGGTTTTGAACTTTTTTCAGTCAAAACCATTATATTTACTTACAGGCTGTAGGCCTAGAGAACTGTATTGTAATGACATCTGAAGCGCATTTTCAGAACTCAAATGTCCGTCTATTGCAGTGCGCGAGTTTTCCATTGAATGACAATTCACGTATTATGTGTAAATTAATATTTGCGCATTAGGCTTGATAAGTTATCAGCAAAGTTTTTAATGGAAAGCCATTGTCCCGTAACTGAAGATTGTCCCCCCAGAAGATTACAGGAACTACTGGCAAATATAGGCTAAGTCATAGCTTGATCCAGGATAATTGCGAATAGTCTATACATGTAACCTTACACGTATCATCGCACATCGCCTGGATGTTGGAGTGGGCTGAAAGCAATTTAATGTGGCCTTCCCCTTTGCTGAGGGACAGGTATGTGGTCTTTGATCTATGGACCCTTTTATTATTATGCTTTTTTTTATATAGCCTACACAATAATAATATTTCACATTGTAATCTTGATATTTTTAGTCATGCTTGTGTGCACCCCTGTGTGAAACAGACAGGAGGGTGTACGCGCGTTGTGCACATGCCTATGTATACGCACTTATATGCACCGTTACAATAACATGTAAACTGTGACATAACTTTAGACCAGGTTTGTGGTGTGCAATCAATGTGCACAAAAAATGCACATTCTAAGGAAAATTACCAAAACAGAGTTTGTATTGGGGTAAAGATATGATTCAGAGCAAAGTGCAAGTTTAAAAAAAACAGCAGCCAGGAACTGAGTACCACTGGACCACCTCACAGCTCCACTTCTGAAAAGACAAGAAATACTAAAGATTAAGATGCTAAGATGACATTATTTGAGTCAATTGGAGGTGTACATGTTGATGTATTTTAAGGCCTACCTTCAAACTCAGTGCCTCTTTGCTTGACATCTTGGGAAAATCAAAAGAAATCAGCGAAGACCTCAGAAAGAAAATTGTGGACCTCCACAAGTCTGGTTCATCCTTGGGAGCAATTTCCATATGCCTGAAGGTACCACGTTTGTCTGTACAAACAATAGTACCAGTGGCGTAACTACATGATCAGCTCAAGGGGGGAAAATTAGGTCAGCAGGGGGCCCTAATATATGTCGCTAAAAAAACATTTAGGCTATATGACCCTATGTCAGCTAGCCAGAGACATAGCCTATGCTGAATTCAAGTGCTGTCGGAATGATCGGAAATACGAGTCAGTTTCCGACATGTTGCACTCAAGTTGCACTTGAACGAACCTCCAAGTTGTAGCCTTATTACAAGTGGGAAAGTCGGAGATCATTTTGCTACCCGAGTTCCCGAGCTGTGACGTTTCACCACTGACCTATTACCTCTCTATCCTTCAATGCTCATCGGAGCTCATATTTCCCAGTTGCCAAATGGCAGAAAATATGATATATTCACACATGACAATGCAACCAGGCAGCGCAGCACAGCAGATTATCATATTGATGGTCACGCACACATAGCACACAACCAGTAAAATATACTTTAATATAGCCTATCATAAATGGCTCTCATCATACGTTTCCTTTCCTCTTCTTTCTCATGCAGAGAGTGATAGCAGCTCTCCATCTCTTTTTTTATTTGTAGAGGATCAAAAGAAACATTTACTTTCTATACATCCATGTTTGCTGGTAATTCCGATTTCGGAGCATGTGAATGCGTCAACCTCGTAATTACGATTTGGCAACTGGGAAATAGGAGCTTCCGAAGACCACTTGAAGGCAGCAATAGCCTACAGAAATAGCCTAACTCATCTCTCTAAAATGCTGATATAAAAGTAATCACTTCAGGCAAGTAATATATTCAGTAGAAATAGTAGCTAGGTAGTACTAGTAAGTAGTCTGCAAATAAAGATTTACAAAAAAATATGTTTTTAGGCTATTATTCTGACAAAAACAAATCAATTCGCTATGACATTGTATGCGGTCCTATGCATTGAACTCGTCATCTTATTTTGCTTTTGAAAATACAAAGTGTAGGCCAGGCAAATGTTTAGCCTGTGTCTAGGTACACAAAACAAAATCGTTCATTTTGACACAGTAGGTCTACGCTATGTGAGAAATTGAATATTCAGTTCCTTCATTCATTTATGTAGTATATTTAAAATGTTATAGCATAGGCTATGTCAAAAAAATAAAGTTCATTGATTGCGTTTCCTTGTCTACGTGGTTGTGGTCATTCTTACAGGTTAATTCGTCTTTGCCCTGGCAAACTTGTTGATTACGTTCTACAAATTCAGTCTCAATTTGAGCCCTCTTTGCATTCATTATGCTTCAAAAAGAAGTTAGTTAGTGGTAGGCTACACATGTTAATGCAGCTTTCTCCCGATGTTCTTTTTGTTTAGGCTACGTTTTGTAGGCTATAACCCGATTTTTGTTTCCTTTTTAACTGGTCCGCTAACTGACGTCGAAAATGAATGTGTGTGCAATGTGCATTTGTGAAAGTCAAACAACGTAATAGCCTATGAATTATATTAATGAAAATATTTCCCACGTTTTAAATCTATAGCCTATATTTTGTTCAGTCATGCCCACACTGTTGACAATAATAAATTTTTAATTTTTATTTAATTTAAAATGTATGCGTTAGCCTCCAAGCGGCTGAGGGCCCGACTCTTGGCATTTTGCCTTCAGGGGGGGGTGAGTGCCCTCCCTGCCCCCCCGCTAGTTACACTAGTGAATAGTACGCAAGTATAAACACCATGGGACCACGCAGCTGTCATACCGCTCAGGATGGAAAAAACACAGGGCCAAGTTATATAATTTATGGAAACAATGGGTAGCATTGCCTTCGAATAGAGCTTTAGAGTTTAATTTGTGTGAACTAAGATAGCCAGTATTGTTGTAACTTGGCCTCATTTTGATATCAATACTTTTAATGGCAGGCCTAGACTTTGTTGGTTTTGAGTGCTTTGTATATGTGATTAACTTGCCATTTCTGTACAAACTCCAATTCCAAAAAAGTTGGGACAGTATGTAAAATGCACATAAAAGCAGGGATTTGTACATTCTCTTTTACATATATGTAATTGAAAACAGTACAAAGAAAATATATTTAATGTTTTACCTTAACAATTTTATAGATTTTTGTAAATATACGCTAATTTCAAATTTGATGCTTGCAACACGTTCCAAAAAAGTTGGGACCGGGTTCCTGTTTGGAACATTCCACAGGTAAACAGGTGATGCTATCATGACTGGGTATACAATTATATCAAAAAACTCTTGATAACTTATTTTCAGGTACTTTTACAAGCGATACTATAACCTCTCTGTATTTGAATAACCTCTCTGATTTCTATGGGAATTGGGGGGGTGTGACTAGATTAAGCTGTAAATTACACAGGAATTGTATGGAACCCACGGTTGGCTAAATGGCTGTAAGTCATCAAGGGTCTGAGGTATCAAACAAGCCTCAAACCATCACTCTGCTGCCAAATATTCAGTAGATAGGAGATACAACCCTTAAAGTGATCCATCCATGACTAATTTTCCTGTTGAACTCAATGGAATAATAAATCAGGAGAAACAACCCTTTGTACTGTTTTCAATTAAATATATGTAAAAGAGAATTTACGAATCACTGCTTTCTGCTTTTATGTGCATTTTACTTGGGATTGGGGTTTGTACATTGAAAACGTTTATTGTTGAGATTGAATTAATTATATCAACGATTAATGTTAATAGAAATCGCCCAGATGCATTTGAAATGTCCCAAATATGTAATTTCATTCTGCGAGCAGCTATGTTTAAGGACCTAAATGAGATACTTGTACTTAATATAGCCCCCCAATTTTTTTTACTCTTAAAGGTGGTCCGACTCCTGTAATTCCTGAATATTAGAACTCTGTGTTCATTAGCTATCACATGACACCCTTCTAAAGTCAGGAAAAATCATTTTGTAGCACATTTTCAACAGAACAAAACCTCATGTGTGCATATTACAAAAAACTTCAAATAAGTTTTATTTTTTATCTCTTGCAATCCTGTTTGATTATTTTGTGGATCTTAAGCCGAGAAGGTAGATAACTGCCAAATAATGAACATTGAAGCCTGTAGTAAAATATGTAATTACAAGCTGTAAAATTAGTGGTTTATAACAAATAGCAAACAAACTTTGCATGTGGCACTGTAATCCATACCCATAAGCAAGTTTATAAAACAAAAAAAACTAAAAAATCACCTTTTCATAAAGGAAGACAGCAGACTGAGATGCAAGATGCACAGATGCTTTGGCAAGCTGAAGTAGCTACACCAGGGGATCATCCCTAAAACAGAGTATAAATTAAATGAAAACACTTAATTATTTTAATCACTTAAAATTATTCACCCTCCAAATTTTCATAATGCATAAACGAGGCACACAAAGAAAGAAACTGCTGCAATTGGTAACAAGTGTGTCGAGCTAAATTAATGGTTTGCAATGAAAGAACGTTTGCTGGCCTCACATGGTTTGTTTAAAAGGAATAAAGCCAAAAATCACTTATGCAGTAATATACACTACTCACAAAAAGTTAGGGATATTTGGCTTTCGGGTGAAATTTATGGAAAATGTAAGTTCACGCTACAGTGATATTATACGTATCATGAAAGTAGGGCATTTAAGTAGAAGCATGCAATGGTGATTTCCTCATCTCAAACAATTTATTGAAACAAAAGCCAACAACAGTGGTGGGTATACCACAACAAAAATGTCAATGTCTCAATAACTTGTCATGTGCCCTTGAGCATCAATTACAGCTTGACAACGACGTCTCATGCTGTTCACAAGTCGACTTATTGTCTGCTGAGGCATGGCATCCCACTCTTCTTGAAGGGCGGCCCTCAGGTCATTGAGGTTCTGGGGTACAGAGTTACGAGCCTCTACACGGTGAGTCAGCTGATCCCATAGGTTTTCTATGGGATTCAGGTCTGGAGAAAGTGCAGGCCACTCCATTTGAGGTACCCCAGTCTCCAGCAGCCTTTCCCTAATGATGCGACCTCGATGAGCTAGAGCATTTTCGTCCATGAAGATGAAATTAGGCCTGTGTTGTTCATGCAGGGGCACAATGACTGGATTAATGATGTTATTCAGGTAGTATGGGCTTGTCACTGTACCATTCACAAAGTGTAGGGCAGTTCTGTATTGACTAGACACACCTGCCCACACTGTAACACCGCCACCACCAAAGGGTCGTCTGGTGACAACAGTGGCTGATGCATAGCGCTCTCCTTGACGTCTCCAACATCGTTGGCGGCCATCATTTCTGCTCAACGTGAATCGACTTTCATCAGAGAACAGCACTGAGGCCCACTGGTCCCTCGTCCAGCGTAAATGCTCCCTGGCCCATGCAAGACGATGACGCCTGTGCCTGGTGGTGTGGTCAGGTACCCTTGCAGGTCGTCTAGCACGCAGACCACGCTGATGTAAACGGTTTCGAATGGTCCGACGTGACACTTGGGTGCCTCTCACCTCCCTTAAATGTGCCTGGAGTTGAGTGGCATTCATCATCCGGTTCCGCAGGGCACTGTTCACAATGAAGCGGTCATCAGTGTGGGATGTGGCCAAAGGACGTCCACTTCTATGCCTTTCTGTGACTCTTCCAGTCTCTCTGTATCTCTGTTGCAACCTGCTGATGACACTCTGTGACACTCTAAGCTCAGTGGCCACTTCCCTCTGAGAACATCCTGTTTGAAGCCTCGCAATGGCGAGGTACTGTTGATCAATTGTTAGGTGTCGTCTTGGTCTCATGATGTCAAAATGTGAACAGCATGATGAAGAGGACTGTTTAAATACCAATTCTAATTGAACCAGGAAATTTATTGGTCGATTCATGGATCAAACACCTGTTGTGAATTTAGCCGTTCAGCTCCTTGTTAGAGAACAGCAAGTTGTGCAAAAAGTACTGAAACATTGAATAGTTGGACATGTGCATTCAAAAGTTTAGAGAAGGTCAAATTAATTTCACCTGTAAAGGTTATAGTGCATTTTAGGTTCATCCTGAAATTTCACCCGAAAGCCGAATATCCCTAACTTTTTGTGAGTAGTGTACTTTCAGTAAGATCACATGGACTAAGTAGGGAAAAGTGCCAGTAACAGTACAGCAGCAACTATTTCAACCCAAAGGCATCCCTCAATGCAGTCTCATCAAGCATAACAGAGATGCTTTTCAAGGGAAATGCATTGATTCACAGATGAGCAGTAGCTAGTGACCAATTGAGATAATTGCATTCAGACAATTAGCAATTATGAAACTCTTTAGAATCAATCTGACACAGACAGGAGTAATAGTAACATTAAAAGGGCGCACACTATTTTACAGATTCATTGTTTATGGGTATCAGCTGGTGACCAATGAGAACACAATTGTAATAAAACAATTAACAAATGCAGAGCCCTTTAGATGCAGGATAATCGAGGCACAGCCATTCATTCTTGAAGCTGCACAGTATATTAGTATTCATGACAGGATTCTGCAATAAAGTTAATCTGTCATTTCAGCATTTTTTCTGTATGCCTCAGAACAGGCACATATTGACAGACGACATGGTTTTGGAATCTTGTGTGAACTGCCAAGAGGGATTAACTTCAAGAGACAGTACAAGAACTGTGGATGTAATCCCAGTTCCATGAATCAAAGAAAAGCTGCTAAGCTTGTCATCACTGTATGCCAAGCATTCAGGTTAATTATAAGCAGGAAGTGCACTTGCCATTCCTTGATACAAAGGTGCTGATGACTGCAAACCGTGTACTTGCAGTACAATGTTTTGATGAAATGAGCATCTGTGGTGCAAGAACAGAACATGAAGCGAGTTTTAGGGGTTAGCGAGCTAAAGCCAACTTTCTTTTAATCGGGGTATATTGCCATGACAACTTACTCTGCACGGGGCTAACCTGCTCCGGGGCAGGTTATGTTGAGGCTATCAGATTGAAACACATAAAAGCACCGCCCTTTGATCAATCAACCTTGGCTTTGGAAAAAGGTGTCTCCATTCCATAGGAATACATACCGTAGAGATATGTGCGGATAGTGAGGGAGTCTCTTCGCAGGGCAAGATTTTCTGAGTTCCGGGAAATGCTTTAGAGACCGACAAAAATCTGTTCTTTTTCCCCAAGTTTATGAATAAACTTTGGTGTGATTGCTTCAGCAAGATTTTAACATGCTGTATCAAGTTTAAAGTTTAAGAGCGCCGCAGTGACGCAGCTGACTAAGGCACAGACTTTGTCTGTGCGGTTGCGCCCCGAGGATCGGGGGTTCCATCCCCGGTCCTGCCAGATCAGACTATGGCTGGTGCCTTGAGGGAGCAGCAATTGACTTGATACAGCAAGTTTAGAATCTTGCTGAAGCAATCGCACCAAATTTTATTCATAAACTCCAGAATGCAGGTGCCAAAGTTGGTCCACTCTCACCTGCTGTATTTAGGGGGTGTTCTGTTTAAGGCTTTATAACTATAGGTGTGAGCATCACAGTCATAGTCATACCATTTACGATACTGTATTAGTTTATTTTCATTTGCAATGAAATACTGAGAGCTACAAATGTAAAACTGATACAATGAAAATGATACAATGTGTGTAAATTCTGAGGGTGATCTGCAGAACTACTAAAGATCTATGATCTATCCAAATCTATCCAAAATGGCTAAATTGTGCACTGTTGTAAATCATAGAATAATCATCTATTTAACTACAAATCAACTGTTTTGACCCATTTAAACATTTTATTATCTTTTCATCAGTATATGGGGATAGATATGAATCTAAAAACCTGTCATAAAATGAAGAAAGTACTATTTGTCTATTATAAAGGCCCCTTATGATGGATTAAGAAGAAAACATTGACATCACACTGGTACACCTAAATATGAAGCCTAATCACTCACTCTTGGACCTCAATGAAACATTTTTTTTTCTGTACTCCACAGTATATAATCTTTTGCTGCATGCCTTGGGATGACATTTCTCTCTAGTTTTTTTTTTTTTTTTAATGCTGGCATTCATAATCACTCCAAGGAAAATGTTACACTCATATAGCACATGTCAGCACACAGTACATTGGCATGAGTATTTTACATGCCCTCAGTGGCAAGAAAAGCCCAGGGTGTCATGGTTTTGCAGCCTGCTTTTACATTTCTGCGGGTGTTGCCACTCAGGGGTGCGAGAGGGCACACTCGGGGCGGCGAGAGGGTACTCTTGTTGTTTTTTTCCGTCTTCCGAGACCAATGAAGTGTTATTGGTTTCAGGTGCTTGCAGGCTACTTAAGCTGGGCCCTTTCTCGGATCCGTGCTTTTGTGTAAAGCTGGTAATTTCGGTATAGGAACTCCAGAAGACTACATATCTTTTCTTCTTAAAGATACGTAGGAACTTCTTTAGATTTGAGAGTATAGGATTATTTCCTTAGGATTTTCTTTATCCTTTTTCCTTCTCAAAAAGTTATTTCCTTGGTTTTCTCTCAGTACTCTTTGAGGCTGTAATCTTTGTTACCCTTTTCTCCTGTCCCTCCTTTATTTTAGCTCATTAATCTTATATTGAGCTGGAGGTTTTCTTTTTCTTGCTGTCTTTTTCTGCTCGTGTCTACGAGTTAGTATTCACCCTCTTTTCTGGGTTGTTTTCTGTGGGCTTATACGCCGGGAGTTAGCTCCCTTAGGATTATATTTCTGTTTGTGTATCCTGTGCTTCCCCTTTTCTTGTGGTTACTCCACTCTTAGTGGGTAGCTTTTAGATCCCTGTTCGCTCGCATGTGGTTCTCCAACCCCTTTCCCTCCCTCACACAACGCCATAGTCTATATTATGTACAATAAACTAATATTCCACCATCAGGAAAATGCTGGCAAATGTTCTAGTTTCATGGCAAATCAAACATAAAACATGACTGAGCCACCTATGAACGTTTATACTACAGTATGTGAAATGCACACGGGTTTGACGTGCGGGGTTTTCAGAAGGTGTACTAGCATTATAAAGGAGTGTATTTCTTAAAAAAATTGTCAAAGACAATAAATGACCACTGAATCTGGAAAGTGACATCACTATGAGTAAAACCAATCATAGCATTGTATATTTATTTCATATTTAGTAGCAGATATAGAAGAATGACTTGGTGACATTACACAAATATTTCAATTGTTTATTTTGATATTGAGTGAGCAGGGATTTTCACGGCTGTATTAACATACATTTGGGATATTGTTGGCTTTATGTTGTTGCTATGACAGAATACAAATGTCTTCTGGTGAAAAAATATTTTTATGGACTCACAGACAGACGCTATTGTCCACCGTCACGCATAGGTCGGTATAGTTGCAGGTGAGACTGGGTGGGGGATTGCTTAAATGGACTAGCTACGCGACAATAGTAGCACTTATAAGTATTGGGTAGGTTTGTCACAAATAGTGTACTAATAAAGCTATAATGTGAAGCTTGTTGTTTCCACTCATAGTTTGGTTGCAGGGGCAATGAATGTCTCAGTTGTATCATGCCTGTCAGTTGGGACAATATCACTAGGAATTTTTGTTTTTTAGCAGTACAAGGAGCCCAGCCTTTTGGCAATGATGTAATATTGCTGAGATGTGGAGTTGGAGATCAGTGTCTGACCCAATGTCTGATAAGTAAGCTCTTTGCTGCCTCGAAAATCCACATCTTACCACCATACCACAATAGTTCAAAATGCAAGCCATTCAAACAGGCATTATATAGTAGCATATACATCTATCCTGCACATACCAGGCTTTTAGAGCTCTAATAAACTGAAAGGCTATCCAACCATTTTTGGCATCAAGTAAGAAATTATTAAACCAAGAATGTACTGTATATCTGCAGCAGATCAGATTGTGCTGAGTCAGTTGCAGTGAGAGGAATTACAGTATCCATACTGCATGTGTTTAGCGCTGTCTCCTTGCCAGACTTACTCAGCAGAGCTTGACCCCATTTAAAAAAAGGAAAAAAGCCACTTTGCATTTTTATCATTTGTTAAACTGTATGGAAACTGGCTCCTTCACCAACCAGTGAGAACAACAAGCAGGGACTTCCATAATCCAAGATGATATGCCACATTACCCATTACCACACTTCACACCTCCACAGACAGTAAATACTCAGACAGGTCTTAAAGTGATTGTAATGACTGGTCGCTGGCAGCCTAGGGGGGGATTGGGACTCATGAATCTCTGCCAAGGCATCAGTAATAAATCACTCAGCCCTTGTTCCTGGTCCTGACGCTTCATTCATTGATGGGGCCCAAGGCCTCTTACTCAAGAGTTAAAGGGCGTAGGCTGGAGGGAGGAAAATGTGTGGAATGCCATCACTTAATTAGTGTTCTCGGTCTCCCTAATTTGTTTCAGTGAATTGTGCGTGACAATGCCATGGCAACGCATGTCTAGTCTTAAATCAAGCAGTCCTGATGGGCTGGGATGTTTGCTTAAGGTCCTTTTTGTATTCTCTTCTACGTTTTTATTTCATTATCTACACTCTAATTAGGATTTGAATAACTAAAGAATCTTATTTGAATAACAAACAAAAGCCTTGCTGAGAGGAGCATAACAACTCAATTATTATTAACAGAAAAAAATTGTTCTACACAGTAAAATGTCCAGTGTTAATTCAACTCTAACAGAATATTGTCATGGTTTTTGGCAGCCCTCATTTATTTCTGCGGTTGTTCTTTTCTTTGGCGGCGTCGAGGCACTCTATCGGATTTTCCGTCTTCCTTTCCGGTATTTTGATCTCGCCCAGCTATTATTACTCGCACCTGTTTTGCGTTACCTGCTGGCTATTTAAGCTCCGTGCTTCCTCCTTCCGGCGCTTCTGTATTGTATTCGTTTGCTATTCAGAGCCAGTAAGGTATAGGACTAGGTGCTTAAGGAGACCACTTTGCCCCATATGCCCTTGGGGTAACGTGGGACTTGCCTTTTGTGCAATTTGTTTTTAGGAACTTTTCGTTCTCTTGCGCTTTCGGTCTTTCGCTCTGGTTTTCCTTTCTCTGCCTGCCGACTACAAGTTTAGTCTGGCTGATTCCTGTCCACCTCTCTCTGCCTGCATTCGTATTGAAAGTGAGAGGTTTCCTTTCCTTATTTTCGTTTATTTTGTTTCTTATCGCCTCTTCGTTTTTCCCTCTCGGTTTATTGAGAGGAGGAGGTGCGTCTTTCTATCTCTCGTGTCTACGAGTTATTCACCCGTTTCCCCGCGGGTTGCTTTTATTTCTTCTCTCTCCAGTCTCCCTTATTTGTTACTCTCCTGTTGAGAGTGGGCACTTCGCTTATTTTCTCGTTTTGTTTCCCTTTCCTATTATCGGAGTTTCTCCATCTTGTGGTTCCTATTCCTGGGAACTTTCCAGTTTCCTCTAGCCACGTTTGGTCCTCCGCACCACACATGCCCCTCCCCCTCACAGTATAACAACAAATCAGTATTATAATATATTAATATTATTAATACTATTTAATAATATTAATATATTATACCATTTTACAAAGTTACAGCCCTTTGTATTGACAACTAAATATTTATGAATACAACTATTCTGTCATAGCAACAAGATAAACCCGACAATAGACTGAGTGTACGCCAAAACAGCCGTGAAAAGCCTTGCTTATTCAATTGTAAAATAAACAAGTGAAATTCTTGTGTAATTATACCACGTCATTCTACTATCAATATCTGCTACTAAAAATGAAATAAATATACAATCCTACCATTGGTTTTACATATAGAGATGTCCCTTTCATGATTCAGTGGTCTTTTATTGTCTTGGACAATCCGTTTGAGAAATACAAACCTCTTTATAATGCGAGTACACTTCCTGTAACCTCACGCGCAGAGATAGACCTAGAGCTGTGAAGTATTTCACATCGTTCTGGTTCGATTGACAACGCTTATCTGATAGAGGACAGGATTTGCTTTGTGATGGTGTTGGCAATGTCTTATTGGATGCTTTGAAGAAGTTATTACAGCCATACGTAACAGCATTTTTTGTTTCATCAGTTTAGTATTACACAAACAGCTACAGAAAAAGCATTCACTCGCCGAGGCGTAATAGATTTTTTCCTTTTATTGTCAGGCCAACTCGTCAACATGGCTAGAGTAATCTGTAAGCATTCATTGGTGGCGCAGTCATATTTTATGTTTGATGCACTGATTTTAATTGAAGATTGAACATCTGGCAGAATTTTGCTGATAGTGGAATACTATTTTATAGTCATGTTATCGTACATAATATAGGCGATGGCGTATATACTTGTCACTTGTATTCATTCCAATTTACCATGTGCTAGATGAATGTAATATTTTCCTTGGAGTCATTATTCTCTTTAAAAGGTAAATGTTATCCCAGGGCATGAAGCAAAAGAATACATACTGTAGAGTACAGGAAAGTGATGTTTTGTTGAGGTTCACAAGCAAATGATTAGGATATGCTTTATAATGGACAAAAAATATTTAATTCATTTTATGACAAGTGTGGATAGGGTATTGGACCCATAGTAGATATCTATCCCCCTATACTGATGAAAAGATAGTAATTTCAACTTGAAAATTATGCAAAAGTGAGTTTTATGAGCCAAAACAGTTGATCTGTTGTTAAATATATCATTATTTTATGGTTTACAGAAGTGCACAATTTAGACACTTAGGACAACAGGACACTAAAGGACAACAGGGTACACTGCATAGATCTTTAGTAGTTCTGCGTATCACACTCAACTTTTGCACACTTGTCGACATTTTATGGACAATTGTGGACAATTTATGATCCAGGAAATGTATATTCACATATGTAGTATTTCATTGCAAACTAAAAAAACATTTTCTTTGCATTTGTGGCACTTTATTTTGACCTAAATTATGAAGATAAACTGATCTAAGTTATTATATTGTAAATGGTACAATTGTCATTTAATTTAAGCCATTTTCCAAGTTTCTGTGATGCTCACACCTGGAATTATAAAGCCTTAAATCCCCCCTAAATAGGTGAGAATTGACCTATTTTGCCATCTGCTTGAAAGGATTCATATTAATTAATAACAAGAAACTATGTTTTAAGTGTGAAGTTCGGCTTGGTGAAAAGCTGCAAAAGACAGGAAATTCAAATGAGCACCACCAAGCCAAACTTCAGCTCTCTACACTATCAGGGATTTCCAGTTTTTTTATATCTGACTGCTATACAGTTCTGTAGCTATGTTGGCCTACTGTATGTCAAATAACATGTACTCATTACTGGGCAGATAGGATCTTTGAGAGAAGATTTGAACCAAATTCATACTCTTAGGCCTCATACACACTTGCACTAAAACCTGTTTCTAAACCGTTTCGGCTCCTTAAAGCAGTGGTTCCCAAACTCGGTCCTCGGGGACCACTGTGTATGCTGGTTTACGTTCCAACCACAATTGCAATCCCAAAATCCTAACAAGCTGTTCATTTTTCTTAATGAGGTGCTTTTCATGTTTAGAGGGATTATTTACCCTCTTAAGCCACATCATGTCAGAAAAAGCTATGCATGCCATGAAGAATACAAATTCCCATGTTCCTACTGTGCTTATTGGGCTATTTTGCAAATAGGTAACATTTTTTAAAAACTGATCAAATTAAAGACTGGGGTGAATCAATTGGCTCCTAATTAGGTAGTTGAAAATGTGAGTTTTTAAGTTCCCTCATCAAGCTTTTCTTAAATGTATTAACACTGCAAGTTTGGCTCGTTATCATTTTCTTTGCCTTTTTTTCATTATTTATCAAATGGTTAGTTTTAATGGCTTCAGTCTTTGGTCAGTTAAAATCTTTTTTCTTTTTGCCCCGTTTTGTAATTATTTGCAATATAGCACAATGAGAATATTGTACTTTTATTATTCATGACATGCATAGCTATTGCTAACATAATGTGGCTTAAGAGAGTAAATAATCCCTCTAAATATGACAAACACCTAATTAAGAACAATTGACATCTTGTGGTTGGAACGAAAACCAGCATACACAGTGGTCCCCGAGGACCGAGTTTGGGAACCACTGCCTTAAAGGGCAACATGCAGGTTACATTTCTTAACGGATTTACAATTTTGGGCTCATGGAGAAGGTGATTTAAAAAAAATAAAATAAAATAAAATAATTTTTTCAGTTCAGAAATACAGAGAAAATTTGGCATTATAAGCCACACCCCCTAAAAACGTTCATTTTTTACATATTGCCCAGTGACGTCACAAGAGGTATATAGTCTTTGCCTGACCTAATGGGACATAATGGGAACCTGAAAAAGATGTTCCCCAGCTCAGTATTCGCTTCATATGACATGGGCTATTGTGGGTTAGGGTTATAAACTGGATATTTATGAAATATTTTAACTTGAACATAGGACCCTGGGAACATAGATACACTCCCCTTTGAGAGAAGGTTTGAACCAACCTGCCCAGTGATGAGTACATGTTGTTTGAAAGATAGTAGACCAACATACTCTAGCTACATAACTTTATAGCAGTGATATAAAAAACCCAGTACTTGTCATGGTTTCCTGCCTGTTCGGGTTCTGTTTTTGGCCCCGAGAGGGCGCTTCCGTCTTAGTTCTCGTTCTCCGGGACTAATTAATTATTTCCTTCAGGTGCGCTCTCGTCTTAGTTCTCGTTCTCCGGGACTAATTAATTATTTCCCTCAGGTGTGCTTTGCCCTATTTAAGCACCGTTCACTTGTTGTTAGGGGCTTTTGTGTCATTCTTGCCACTCTAAGCCAGGTAACGCAGTATAGGAATTTCAGGCGACCACTTGTACCTTTGAGCTTCAAAATAACACGCCAGACTTGCCTGTAGATTATTAAGAGTTTTTAGTTCTTTGGGTTCTGTTTTCTTACTCTTTATTTCCTGCCTTGGTTTTCTTTTCTCTGTCTCGCTACTAGACAGTAACCTCGGCGTTGCCTGTTTTCCGTTTGTCTTTTATTTTAGCTCTGACAGTTTCTGAGCTAGAGGCAATTCTGTTCCTTTCTATTTTCTACTCGAGTCTACGAGCTTCGCCCTGTTTTTCGGGTTGTTATTGGTTTGGCTTATGCCGGGATTATTTTCTCTGCTCGAGATCTATGAGTTTTCGCCCACTTATCTGGGTTGCTATATTTTGGTTGTACGCCAGGAGTTATATTCCCTTTCTGTTAATTTCTCACTGCTCCGTTCATGGACTCTCTTCACCCTTTTTAGTGGTTGATTCTCACGCTTTGTGGGACAACTTTCAGATTCCCTTCCAGTCGCGTCTGGTCCTCCGAACCAAACCCCTCACAGTACTGGAAATCCTGATAGTGTAGAGAGCTGAAGTTTGGCTTGGTGGTGCTCATTTGAATTTCCTGTCTTTTGCGGCTTTTGACCAAGCCAAACTTCATACTTAAAATGAAGATTACTGCCAATAGACGCATCCACTAGAAAATGTATAGCTACACACCGCTAGAAAGTTCAATCAATGTGCCTCGAGTGCACCCTAATAGACCAGAATAAGACCAAATAACATTACAAATATCATAACATAGCCTATAACATAATCATAACATTACATTACAAATTTCATAACACATTGGAAATAGAACAGATTGAATCATGAAAAACAACAACAGATATATTGTAGTTAAATTCAAATTTGTCAATTTTTCAACTAATCTGTCATTAATCCTATTAGCTTTCGCCCACTAGAGGAAATTTTATGAATTTCTAGTCGTCTCATTAAAGGGATAGTTCGGAATTTTGGACATAATGGGCCCTATCTTACACCCGGCGCTAACCCAAACGCAAGTGTCTTTGCTATCTAACACCCGGCGCTAGGTTCATTATAACGCTTAACGCTTACGTCCTTTAACTAGCATGTATTCTTGCGCCCATTACAAGTGAACTGGGCGTGTCGGTCTTAAGATGAGGAGTGGCCAGGATTCTTTTTGGCGTATTGCTATCTTGAGCCAGCAGAAAGCGCTTGCGCTAGAACCACCACAAACCTGGTCTAAAGTCATGTCGCAGTTGTTTACATGTTGTTTTAACGGCGCATATAAGTGCGTCTACATAGGCGTGTGCACAACACGCGTACCCTCCTGTCTGTTACACACAGGGGCGCGCACAAGCATGACTAAAATATCTAGATCACAATGTGAAATATTATTATTGTGTAGGCTATATCAAAAATGCATAATAATAAAAGGTTC
Organism: Synaphobranchus kaupii; assembly: GCA_029718625.1. Lineage (NCBI taxonomy): Eukaryota > Metazoa > Chordata > Actinopteri > Anguilliformes > Synaphobranchidae > Synaphobranchus > Synaphobranchus kaupii. The sequence goes on from CM056381.1 coordinate 56,993,670, forward strand.
CATAGGTCCACATACCTTTCCCTCGGCGAAGGGAAACGATGCCACATTACATTCCTCTCAGCCCACTCCATCAACATCCAGGCGATGTGCGATGGTACGGGACAATGGCTATCCATTAAAAAGGAGCTGATAACACCTATATCAAGCCTAATGCGCGAATTGTCGTTTACACCTAATCCGTGAATTGTCATTCAATGGAAAACTCGTGCACTGCAATAGACGGACTTTTGAGTTCTGAAAATGCGCTTCAGACGTCATTACAATACAGCTCTGTTTATCTAGGAATACAGCCTGTAACTAAATAGAATGGTTTGTGACTGAAAAAAGTTCAAAACCTTGTCCAGTGAATATTGCTTTTATTGTTTTTCAAATAGCCTAGGCTACAGCGGATTCGCTGTGCATACATAAGGTTTCTTTGATAGCCTATAGTTAAAAAACGGAGATAAATGTCATCATGTTAACTGAATTTTAACCTTAGCTATTCTTCGTCCTTCATATTTTTTTAATTACAGTGACAAGGTTTCCATACCCTCAGCTTATTAAAACCCCGCTGATTTCACCTGTTATTCCATAACTGAACAAAAGATTTTTAAAGAGAACTAAGCGGCTAATTAGAAACGAAATTTGCAGCACGTTACAAAATTCATTTACAATTCATTTTAATGCCATTATCTGCATGTGCGCTTTACAGGAGCAGGTCTGTTTCCTTTGCTGTAAATCACACTTTTCACGGTCTTCCTGGGAAAGTGGATCGTTTTAAAGCATTACGCTACCAGTAAAATAGGTTGGTCGCATTTCCATAAGCAGGACATTATAAAATAAGGGAAAATATGCTGAACCTATGGGTTGCCAACCTGACAGATTTATTATATTTAGTGTCATCATTAAGGCAAAATAACACAAAATTAGAATGTAGGTAGCCTAATGAACTTTGGATGAAGCTTGAACATGAGTTCATTGCATAATCAAATGAAATTCGTTAAACAAGCAGGCTAATTTGGCGTTTTCTAAGGTGAGACGGAAGCAATTGGTCGCTTATTCTCAGCTGTTGCAGGTGCTTTTAACAAAATTTAACCGCATATATTTTGTAAACAGCACTGTCAGGAATTACCGGGAACTCATAATGGTTAGCCCGAATAATATTGATCATAGGCTACTATTGATCCATATAGCCTATTCCTTGATCGCACTAAACACGCACAAGCATGTCTGTTTCGCCATCATAAGCAATCCGCCAAGGTGGAAAAGCAGGCTTTTAAAGGGAATGGGATATAACATTTTGATTGGTTTATTGCATGTTACGCCCAAGACACACCTATAATTAATGAAGTGACTAGGTTCAGCCCAGTTGCACCTTGCGCTGTGCTTAGCCCCCAAAAAACACGCCGTTAAAATAGCAAAAGTGGACTTGGACACAACCTAAATGGACTTAGCGCCATGCGCTTAGACCAAGCGCCAAGATCGCCAAGATAGGGCCCAATGTCTCAATTACGACTTACACATGATATAGTTGATTGATGGAAACCATTTACAGCTAATTCCATGCTGTCCCTTCTTTTGGACATACACACATTGCTAATGCTAGCACAACTCTAACCGTAACCGGTATCATCCACTACCAAACAAACTTAAACACTCCACAGTGCACCCAAAGCAAATAAAATACTAATTAGCAGCTCAAAGAGATCTCTAGCTGTTGAGTGGGGTCACTGGGGTGTGCAATGTAAGGCTATAGCGAGGTTACTGGAGACTATAGCTTACCTAAAGCTGCCACAAATGTTGTCCCACTGATAAGTACTTTTGAGCCTGTTTTTTTTTGTTGGATTTGCTGCTCTGTCTGCTTATTTAATGCACACTTAATGTAGAGGTCTGAAAATAGTTGTAGCTTGCACTTGGACCGAAGAAAGCACAACCAAAGGCATCCTCGAGTGCCTCAAATGTGAAAAACCAGGGAGGTATTTCACAAAGCAGGATTACTGAGTTAGCTTAGTAAAACCCTGTACAGCTCTTTTTACTTGGTCCATGTTCCAGATTTGGGAGGGTTCCATGTTTTACTCAATGTAGTTACCCAGCTAACTCAGTAATCCTGCTTTGTGAAATACCCCCCCAAGAGAAAAGACTGACAGAATATATTTACCAACATGTCAATTCGCACGGGATTGCTATAACCTGGGGTTATTTTTGCAGGGCATTTAATGGGACTAAAATAACAGAGATCCTCCGGTAATAATTAGGCTACATTACCCAACCTCCCCCCAAATAGGGCTGACACATACAATTCTTATTCAATCTCTCAATGTCAGGCTCTTCCAGTTTTAAGTTTCTTTTTTTACCCAATGTAAGTTAGCAAGCCACATGGCAATGGAAGATATAGCTAACGTTACTTAACGATAATTATTGGTACAATTGCATTGTACCGAAAACAACTCTGTAATGTTATACAGTAAAGATGCTGTGTGTAACTTTTTTGTTTTAACACAATATCATAAAATTCTGTTTGATTACACAGTGTAATGGCTATGGAAGAATTAAAAAATTACTGGTCAAATCCATTCACTATAATCCTCTGTAGTCATATCTAAAATCTTTGGTGCAGGGCGTGATTGCGTGGGAAATGTGAAGGATTGCTTTACAGCACAACGGAAGTGCATCTCCAAAACAGAAAGACTGACCGCGGTTTCCAAACATTGATAGGACTTTGCCTGTTACATAAAACAACTTTCTACTTTTTTTTTTGTTTGTTTGAATGTTAGCTACCAGAACCAGACGAATGAAACTAACGCTAGCTGCTAACGTTAAACCCTCTGTAACGTTAGTAGACCCAGACTAGTTTCTACATTGCTGAGGTGTGAGATAACGTTAGCTGTATCAGATCATGATGGGGTGAAAGTAAGTGTACTGTGTTGAGTCATTGCTACGAAAACGACCAGACTTTGCAATGTCCAATTGTCCATTTGGCATTTATAACAGTTTACGAGGTCATCAATTAGAATTCTATAATGCACTTTAGAACAATCACGCCGATGTGATCGATCCTCCACACCAAGCTGCAGCAATGGCAGCTAGCTAGCTAACCAGGTAGCTATGTGCATGTTGGCTTGACTCTGTAACGTTATGTTCTTTGGGCAATGTATTTTAGTTTTACTGATGACAATACATGCAGGACAGCATAGCTACATTGGCTATCTTTGCTACTTTATTCGGCAGTGTTTTATTGTTTTCATGATGACAGAAATATAAATGTAAACATTTTGTTGCCTACTTCAAAAGTTTGTTTCATAGGTTTGCTTACTTGTTAGTAATAATTAGCCTAGATAACATTGCAATCTCAATAGAGCAGGACAGGATAGTATGACGGTGAAATTATTAGTATGTACACATTAGCTAACCATGGCTATCTTTGCTATGTTCTTCAGTATTTTATTATCGGCTGTGCGACGAGACTTCTTGTTTTGCGACAGTGAAAAAATACCATCTGTAGAGGCCGCTAGATCTTACACAGCATCTTTACGTAAGTTAGGCTATTGATTTTTAGCTGATAAACCATGCTTCCGTTGTTATTGTTAGCCATTTGCGATCATATAAGTTAGCTAACTGAGCTAACGTTATACTAGATAAAAATGTAATCTTAAAACTATCACTCTTCAACTGTATTGTCTTGGTAGGACTTAATCTAACATTACATCTCTGCCAAAACTGTAAAATATCTGGCTATTTTAAAGATGAACTAACGTAACGTGAACATTAATTGTCCTACCATTACATTGCTTGGCACTGTTATGGGTTCCATGTGTGACGGGCTTGTAATGTTACTAGCTAGTTGATAGCTCACATGGTGTGGCGCTTGTAGCTTCATTAACGTTAGATACAGGTAATATTGTGGACGTCTGAAAGGAGTAACGCTAGTAGCTAACATGCATTTGTTTTTATCTCGCTAGCAAAGTTAGATAGTAGCTGTATTCTAAATGCTAAGTGCTTGAAATCTGGGCAGTTTTCTTGCACTTCTTGCCTGTGCTCCAGGAAAACGTGATAGTGAGGTCGGTGTTACCTCGACAGGTTATCACATAAACCACTAAGGTCACTGCCACAAAGTGGAGTTGATATGGCGACGGTCCGGTCGTGCCAGTCAGACCGGTTCATCTCTCGGGAGTCCACTCACTGTCTCCAGTGTTTCTCGATAGCTATGGCCGATGGAACCGTGATTTCCGATGCTCTTCTGCCTTCTTTGTTGATCGAGGGAGCCCGACCCTTTTGTTAACTGGGTGTGGGTCCCTGTCCTGCAGACGCTTCTTAATTCCAGAGCCCCCTCCACGAGTTGGGCCTATTGATATATATGCCAGTGGTTCTGCATATGGTGCTCACAGAAAGGGGTGGACCCCGTACATTGTTCCAATTTCTGTCCTACTGTATTGTTTACAATCCATGCTTGATCACGGCAGGGCAGCCAGCACACTGAAGGTTGATGCTGCTGCCATATCCAGCAGGCACGTGTGGGTGCACAACAAGCCTGCAGGGAGCCATTACCTTGTCAGCCCGTTCCAGAGGGGTGCCTGGCGGCTGTGACCTGCGAGGTCCCTGGTGGCTCCCTCCTGGGATCTCCTTTTGGTTTCGCGAGCACTCAAGGGTCAGCCCTATGACCAGCCTTAAATGGCTTTCCCTTAAGATGGCATTCCTGCTAGCAATGGCGTCGGCTAGGCGCATTGGTGAGCTCTGAGCTCTCTCCATCAACGCAGAGTGTCTACGGTGGAGGCCGGCTGACTCAGGAGTCACACTGCGGCCCAATCCATCTTTTTTGACCAAAGTCGTTTCGGCATTTCACATTAACAGCCGATCGAGCTCGCTGCACTTCGCCCCCCACCAGGCAAGGACCTGGGGGATGCACACTTGGTATATCCAGTGCATGCACTGCCATGCTACGTCGCAGCTACCACTTCCATCAGATGTAAAGGGCAACTCTTTGTTTGCTACGGCAAATCTAAGAGAATAGAGCTCTCGGCGCAGAGCCTCTCCCGTTAGGTAGTGAAGGCGATAGCTACGGCCTATGAGGCTAGTGCTAAGCCCTTGTCTATGATTGTCCAGAGTAGGTCAACACGAAGTATGGCTACTTCATAGGCAGCACTGAAAGGTGTACCACTTAAAGAGATTTGTGAGGCGGCGACTTAGGCGTCCCCCTGCACATTCCCGCGGTTTTATCACGTCAACGTGGCGCCGGGTTCAACGGTCGGAGCAACCATCCTGCCGGCAGCCTTGGCATCCACTTAAAGTTATGACTATCCCTCGTGACATTGTTGGTATTAGTCATCTGTGGTTGACGACCCTAATGGTCGGAGGAACTAAATAGAATGAAGGTTACGACTGTAACCACGGTTCTATGAGTTCCGGATGACTATTAGGGATTATGGTCACTCGGGACCCTTTAAGGGCGAGAAAGGTTCTGAGGACTTCCACATTGACGTGCCTCCCTTTTATAGGGAGGAATTATGTCACTACGTGGGGGTCATGTCCATGATAAATGTTGGTATAAGAGTCTCAATGCATCTTGTATCTAGAAGGTTCATTCGTGGTTGATGACCCTAATGGTCATCCGAAACTCATAGAACCGTGGTTAGTCGTAACCTTCGTTACACTTAGACAATAGTTACATCAACTGATAGCCTACACACGTCATCAATTTAAAGTGATAGTCAAGGGATTCTAAAAACGTCAAATAACCACAACATATCACAGAGGGATGTATCCACTACAACACCCACTAAATATCTTTTCAAGAAAATGTGAATAGGTATATTAATATACATCTCAAAGACAGCTAATAAACTCAGTCTTGAAAGGACTCTGGATTGTAGGGGTGTGGTCTAAATCCACGCCCTCAACACGAGTACAATCGATGTCTCCAGCCCTACATGTTTGAACCACAGAACTGTTCTTATACAGTTCTGTGGTTTGAACCATAGGTTTGAACCCAGCAAGGAATTAATGCAATCAATTCAAAGTAAAATACAGTGCAACTGCTATCAAGAGATAAATATCACTCGCAATCAAAGTTAAGTTAACTTAAACGCTAAGCATTGCTTGCAGAGTATTGCAACCGTTTGATCTAACGTTAGTCTATTTAAAGCAAGCTAAATTGCAAGGCGACGTTTCACCACATGCATGTTCCACAGAAATCATTAAATAATGGTTTTATCGAGTTTAAAAAATTTATTTAAAGGCCCATTCATTAATTTTGGTTGGTAATCGAACGAAAATTACGTGCCAGGCAACTAAGTACTTCGGTGGATAATGGTTCTCGTCATATTTTTGTTACTGTAACCACCCACTGAACAATATGACAAAACCATTTCCAAGGCATGGTTTATTTGGCAAAATCTTAACTATCTATTATTTTCGATATATTATCTGACGAATGAGCAGTGCACCAAGTAAAAACGATTGTGAGCTGTGCAAGGAGCAAGCTAATGTTACTAGCTAGCACCACAGAGGGATGACTAAAAAGGTGAAAGATTGGCAGAGGGATAAAATTGGTATAGGGATAAGGAGAGCGGGAAAAAATAAAGACTTTTGCCAACAAACTATTCCAAATCCAAATGCTGATAACACGGACAACTATTCTCAACGACAAACAAAACAAGTGTTTGGTTCAGACAGGATTTCTTAGTGGAAGAGGATGGTTTTATTCACCTCAAACTATGAGAGGAGTTATGTAATGAGATCAAAGTATATATTGGTTTAGGATTCACGTCTACATCACCATGGACCCATTTCGACTCCACCCTTTTTTTCAGCATACAGGAATAAAGATATAGATAGACAAGATAGATGAGATTGCAATGGAATGTATTTCTCGCATTTTATTGGTGCTCAATACATACCTTAATAGTCATGAATAACGTGGTTATAAACATAGTACGGATTTTCCTTGACCATCACGTTAACATTTTGCACACGTGTGTAGTGACCATAAGGCTGTGTAGCATGAAAGGGTGGTATGTGTCCTTCAGTAGATTTAAATTTATCTTGGAGTAAAATAGTTATTTAGGGGTCAGTTCAAAATATAGGGAGCTCTGTGTGTCTTGCTGCTCCATGCCCTTTCTACTCCTCGGGGTAACCCTCAATAAAGTACTCCCATTGTTATGGAAATAAAAATAATTGATACATGATCATAAAAAGTGCGCTGTCTGCATGCAAAAATATCTTTTTATATAAGGGTAGTGAGAGTAGTTTACAGTATCGCCTCCAAGCAAAGCATCCATTCATAGCTACCATTAGGAGCCAGGTAAACAAAAAGGGTGAAGGGCAAACTTCCATTGACCCCATCTGACTCAGCTAGACTGGCAGCACACAAAGTGAAGCAAGCAAGGTTCAAAGTCAACAGTATTGAGTGCATAGAAACAAAGGCACTTACCAACTCAATTGCAGGCTGGAATGCATCTAATAGCTGGTCAATTAACATGGTGGATGACAGAGGTTTAGAAGCAGTCATTCTGCTAGCACTGGATTCCAATGAATATTTATATTAATATTAACTAATTAACTGATATAATTAGTTAATATCATCTAATGATTATATTAATTAGATCAGTCTAATCTAGACAGTCTTCCATGCCAAGTCCGCACTATAGGTCTGCTTCCTGGCCCGACCCCAACGGGGCGCTAAGGTATGCCGTGATTGAGCCTGTATCGGGCCTATTTTTAGCTCCGTGACATTGGGTCATATTGTGTACGGGCCCCGCTGCCAACCCGGAACTGTACAAATAGTAGCATAGCAACACTTCTGCCAACTGTTAAAGGTACATTGCAGGATTTTTAACCTTCATGTGGTCCTGTGTTTACAATTAAAGAAGTCTCCCCGTCCTAAGCCCCGTCCATGCACCTCCGTTGAGAGCAAGAAACAGCAAGTGCAGCAAGCAAAATGTCAAGCGAAGATAACATTAAAATGACATTTTTATGAGCATGCATTTTTCTATATGGAGAGTTCAGGACATGAAACATCAAGATCCCACAATCATACAAAAATACTCTGCTAAAGCTGTAAGCAATCATGCGGGCACAAATGACACCAGGGACCACATGTATAAACTGTGCTGAGCATAAAAATGCCCTCAAAGCTGCGGAAGGGTGTTTCCACACAGAAATGCAGATGTATAAAATAACACACGCTGTAAGAATCTGCGTACTTCTGCACACGCTGGACACCACGCGTACACAATTTTAGGCGATATGGCGACAAAAATGTCTTGGAATATTGGCACTCTTGAGTAGGCCTACAATGGGAATAACTTGGTCAATTTATCAATAAAGTGTAGTGATGATAATATTTATTATTCATTTACTGAGTGTAAAAGAAAGCTTGTTAATTTAATTGGATAGGACTAGTGATCATATACTATATACTAGTGACCCTAATTGGCAGAATAACATGTTACAATGTTACACAGATACTTCCTGGAATCAATTAGCCTACACGTGAGGCCAATTACAGGGAAATAGCATTCATGATAAAAGGGTGTGGTGATGGCCGTACGTAATGGTGCGCAATGGCTGATTTAGTTGAACAGGCAAACATTAAAACGCAATTTGCAGCGGCATCCGGTTTCCCAAATGTAATCGACTGCACCCATATTGCAATAAGGGCACCCAGAGTGAATTAATTTGTTTTTTTTAAAACTGATTTTCACTCAATCAATGTGCAAATTATCTGTGATGCGAAAATGCTTCTGATAAACGTAGTTGCCCAGTGGCCTGGGTCAAGCCACGATTCATTAATTTTCTCACAAAGCAGTGTGGGGAACCGGCTCCAAGCTGGAGCTGTGTGCGATGGCTGGATCCTTGGTAAGAGCTACAGTTGAAGCCGGAAGTTTACATACACTTAGGTTGAAGTCATTAAAACTAATTTTTAACCACTCCACAGATTTCATGTTAGCAAACTATAGTGTTGGCAAGTCAGTTAGGACATCTACTTTGTGCATTACACAAGTAATTTTTCCAACAAACAGACAGATTATTTCACTTTAAATTCACTATATCATAATTCCAGTGGGTCAGAAGTTTACATACACTAAGTTGACTGTGCCTTTAAAGAGCTTGGAAAATTCCAGAAAATTATGTTTAAAAAAAAAGCTTTATTGACATTCTTAAAACAACGCGAGCAAGCTTGGGTATGGCGTTGAGGGCAGCAACAACAACTCCCCAATAGGGTTAAACTTAGAACAGAACCGGCAGCACTGTGAATGGTTTTAACAGATTCCATTCATATATATATATATATATATATATATATATATATACTTTTAAGTGTCATTATCACAAACAATTTACAAGGAACCGGGCCTGAACCCCCGTAGAGCATGCCTAGGGCGACAGTGGCAAGGAAAAACTCCCTGCTGTTAGCAGGAAGAAACCTTGGGCAGAACCTGACTCTGAGGCGGGAGTCCATCCGCCGCTGACTGGCACCAGTTAACTGAATAGAAAAATGGCAAGACAGAACATATAAAAATGTCAATATATAATGAGCCGGTGGTGGAAGACAGATTGAAGGCCAGCAGGTGGCATCATCAGCTGGGTACAGGCGTGGAGCTAGAGCTGACCGGCTGCTTCTGGAGAACGATGTTCGTTGATCTATAGCTACCGCTCCGGCGGTTGCCGAAGCAGGAAGGAGAGAGGAAAAGAAATCAGTAGGCACTCGAAAATGTTAGTGAACCATGCAGGAGCGATATAGGCTAGGTGTCTGTACACAATAGGGAAACTGAAGAGGATGGAGCTGGGGTGGAGGGGGGGGGGTTTTGTGTGCAGCGGGCGTGCAGGCAGAGGATCCACCATGGTAGGGCGAGGCGGTTAAATAGACCGCCTTGTTATGTGAATGGACTGCAATAGGTGAATCGTCACTACTCAGCTGAGCTGTCAGCTGATTCACCTATCGCCGGGTTTCACTCTCGTGAGCTGCCTGAACTAACGCTACGCTCGATTTCAGTCAGGACCACTGTTGTTCAAGTAAAAGCTTTATTGACATTCTTAAAACAATACATTTTAGGTTTGGTGGTATGGTTCTGTTCAAAGTCCTCCCGCCAATCCACGCGAGCAAGCGTATGGCGGTGAGGGCAGCAGCAACAACCCCCAAAAACAACCATACGCCAAAGTGCTGCTAGTATTGTGCGTACGTGATGACGATGTGTAACAACCTTTCGCTTCCGGAGGAAGCCATTCTGTCCATCAGCTCAAGGCCCTTCTAATATTACATGGATCAGTGGCTATGTGTACCAACACATTTTAGACTCCCCTGGGAGCCAGAAGTAAGATTAACCAGGGAAATTCAATGTGTAGTGATGAAGAACAATGTGTGACCTTTCAGCTACCGATGGAAGCCGATCTGTCCTTCAGCTCAAGGCCCCTTTAACGTTAAATGGATCAGTGGCTATGTGTATCAACACATGTTGGACTTCCATGGGAGCCAAAACTAACCAGGGGAATTCTATGTGTAGTGATAAAGAACTATGTGTGTCCTTCCAGGTCTCGGTCCTTCTAACATTACGTGGAACAGTGGCTATGTGTACCAACGCATGTTGGACTTCCGTGGGAGCCAAACTAACCAGGGGAGTTCTATGTGTCATGAAGAAGAACTATGTGTGACCTTTCGGCTACAGATGAAGCCTGACATGCCTATAGGAAGAATCTTTTCATCCATTCAGGTCAATGCCAATTAATAAAACATCCCCACATCATGATGCTGCCACCGCCATGCTTCACTGTAGGGATGCTATTAGCCAGGTGATGAGCGGTGCCTGGTTTCCTCCAGATGTGACGCTTGGTATTCAGGCCAAAAAGTTCAATTTTGGTTTCATCAGACCAGAGAATCTTGATTCTCATGGTTTGAGAGTCCTCTAGGTGCCTTTTGGCAAACTGCAAGCGGGCTGGGATGTGCCTTTTACTAAGGAGGGGCTTCCGTCTGGCCACTCTACCATAAAGGCCTGATTGGTGGAGTGCTGCCTGGGTGGTTGGTCTTCTGAAAGGTTCTCCCATTTCCACAAGGATACGCTGGAGCTCTGTCAGAGTGACCCTCGGGTTCCTGCTCACCTCCCTGGTCAAGGCCCGTCTTCCCCGATTGCTCAGTTTGGCCGGGCGGCCAGGTCTAGGAAGATTCTTGGTGGTTCCAAACTTCTTCCATTTACGAATGATGGTGGCCACTGTGCTCTTTGGGACATGTAAAGCTGCAGAGATTTTTCCGTACCCTTCTCCAGATCTATGCCTTGACACAATCCTGTTTCTGAGGTCTGCAGATAATTCCTTTGACCCCATGGCTTGGAGTTTGCTCTGACATGCACTGTCAACTGTGGGACCTTATATAGGCAGGTGTTGGCAATCCCCAATCATGTCCAATCAATTGAATTTATCACAGGTGGACTTCAATTAAGTTGTAGAAACATCTCAAGCAGTATCAGTGGAAACAAAATGCACCTCAGCTCACTTTTGGGTGTCATATGATATTTTACATTTAGATTTTTAATAAATTAGCACATGTCTAAAAACCTGTTTTCACTTTGTCATTATGGGCTATTTTGTGTAGAATTTTGAGACAAAAAATGAACTCTATCTATTGTAGAATATGTCTGTAACGTAATAAAACGTGGAGAAGGTGAAAGGGGTGTGCAGACTTTCTGGCTTGATTGTACATAGGGGTGCAATTGGAATTAATGGGGGGGGGCACAAAAAGCGTGTGATATATATATATATATAAAACAACAACAACCAAGGACTGCTTCTCAAAGCGCCATTGCATAGCCTTCACAGCACATTGATAAATCATCCAAGACTGCTAACGTCACCGTGCCACAAGAGTGCGCTACTACACCACAACAACTAACACACACAGAGCTCAGAAAAGCAGACACATCACACTTTACCATACAGCCAGCTTGCTATGCTAGATACAAATAGAATGGTGTCTATAATAGGTTATACGGGACCCCGATTATTTTCTACTAAACCAGCTAATTAATAATAGGCAAGTCGTCCAGCTTTTCAACAGAAATAGCGTTACACATGCAGATAACAGCATCACGGGCAGTTTAACGTCAGCTTACCTTGATTCAGTAGAGCTGCAATCGCCTTGATGTTGAACTGAATCTCCTAAGCAGCCTCTCCTTCCATTCATCGCAAAATGTCTGTGTAAGGTCCTTCTCGAATGCCAGCTGAATCAGCTGGACTTTCCGTGTATGCAACATGCTTCTTCTGTGTTGGCTGAATACATTGGTCAGTGTGGAGAATGAGTTATTGCACATTTCCGTAAATGCCCCAAATGTATTACTAGCAAGCTAGAACTTTGGCGCCAGCAATAAAGACAAGCTATCTTTTAGAACCTATCCGTGGTCTGTAGATAGCATGCGTGCTACCCTACATAGCATTAATGCGAGTGTAGAACTAGCTAATAATGTTTATTTACAGGCCAATTGAACAAATACATTGAAAATTATTAAACCACTTGTAGATTGCTGGCTAGAGCTTATAATCGACACAGTTCAGTGCTAGGTGCTAGTAGCCAGCGAGACATACAGTCAAGCAACGGACCTGGAAGTGGGAAAAATTATATTCTGAGAAGAATTGTACGCTACACCGGTTAGTCAGCGCACCAGGTGGGCAATATTTTTAAAAGTCAATACTCAAATGTCACTGGATATTGGTGTCCTTCTCAAAGCTAGGCTACAAGATCTCCAATATTATTTAACACACTTAAAAAATTTTTATTAAAATACTATGTAGATTTACAGAGACAACTAGGTGTGCACTGACATCCACCAGGGGGTGCAATGCACCCCTATGCACCCCCATAGCTCTGGGCCTGATGATGCCACCCTACTGCAATACATATTTCAGTCTTACACAGAGAGCAGTAATCCTTGTGAGACCGATCTCACAGTGTGCTCCTGGTTGCAGCTTTAGCTTCCTCATTGGGGATCTCCCTTGGTGAACTGACAAGCATCTGGATCAATCAAATAATGAAACCTTTGGTCTAGAATTATTCCTCTGTTCACAAGGCCACTGCTGATCAATGGTAACCCCTGTTCATGTCTCTGCCTATGATGCATGACCTTGCAGGCTGCCTCATTGATTGACAACATAAAAAATCCTGATATCTTGAATTTGCAAAATTTCACAATTGTTGGCACCCCTGCATTTAGCATTTTGTGTGCCCTCCCTTTGCAAGGATAACAGCACATTGTCTTCTACTATAATCCCAGGTAACGAGGAACGTTTGGGATCTTTAAAGAATGTTCCCTATACAGCCCTGTAATGTCATTGCAGAACATTACATTGGGAACATTCTGGGGTGTATAGGGGAATGTTACTCCAAAATCACAAAAGAACATTCCAGGAAAATCCCATAAATGTCACAGACGTTCCAATGCGTTCCCTGGATGTCATAATGTTGAGTTCCCTTGAGGTCCTCAGAACATTCCCAAAACTTGATTATGGAACTTCCCCTTCACATTACAGGAACATTCTATGTAACATAAGTGGAATATTCTAGGAATGTTAGTCGAAATGTTCCCTTTGGGTTTCTCTAAAGCTTGGATTTAACATTCCCTTACTGTGAGACCGGAGTATATTGCTAACATTCCCCATACATTCTTGCCATGTCATTACAAAATGTTATTTTGGGAACATTCTGGGGTGTATAGGGGAATGTTGCTCCAAGATAACAAAATAACATTCCAGGAACATCCCATAAATGTCACAAACATTGCAATACGTTTGCTGGATGTCATAATGTTGAGTCCCTTTCAAGTCCTCAGAACATTCCTAAAACGTGATTGTCAAACTTCTGCTTCACATTCCACGAACATGACAGGAACATTCTATGTAACATTAGGGGATTATTCTAGGAATGTTAGTAGAAACGTTCCCTTTGGGTTTCTCTAATGCTTGGAATTAACTTTCCCTTACTGTGAGACTGGAGTACATTTCTAACATTCCCCAAACATTCTTGCCACATCATTACAAGACGTTATTTTGGGAACATTCTGGGTATATAGGGGAATGTTACTCCACGATAACAGAAGAACATTCCAGGAACATCCCATAAATGTCACAAATGTTGCAATGCGTTCCCTGGATGTCATAATGTTGAGTTCCTTTTAACCCTTTTCAGCCGGAGCGTTCTAATTTCAGGACAATTGTTCTGATGGTTTGACGTATAGTAGCTCTGCCGTCCAATCACTAATTTTCTTTTTGAAAAATGCTAGTTACAGATGACAAAATAAGCTACAATTGCATATAATTGGTTCATGAGCTTAGTGGGCAGGGATTTATTTCTAGACCGCTAAATAAAACCGCACGTCAACCTCGTAAATCTCCATTTGCCTCACCGCGGGCGGAGCGGACCACCTCGGACAGAAGACTATCGTCTGAAGACTTTACTGCAACTGAGGGAAAGCCAGTAAACCCCCGGAGGTAAGAAATATTTAAGATAATAATTAAACATAGATATTACTTCAGAAACGATTTTATTTTGAATAAAATCCTGTTTTTGTACCGCAGACTCTCATATTTTCACTTAAAATTCGCTAAGGTAGCTAACGTTCGGCTCTAGCTTCAAATGATGCCACTGTGTTATTCTTCCCCCAGCTCGTTTCGAGATGAAATTGTGAAAAAGTCTGTCATACAATGAACAAGTGAAGTGATAACGTTAGATGTGAATATTTTCCGTATTTAGTGTAGACCTTGATAACTAAATAATAGCTAACTAAAGCTAAAACAAATAACATTAGTCTAACAGTGAGCTGTCATCCTCTCACCGTGCGAACAGCCATTTTCTTTTCTGCGTTTTTGTTTTCCTAATTTGAAACGTTAGCTCTGCTGTCTGTCTTGCTAGCTTTATAAATATTATACTCAACTATTAGTCTTATCAATAGCAAGTACTAACTAGCTAGTTTTTTAACATAACGTTATGTATAAATTTGAAGGTTGTTGTTGATCAGTCCTGTCGAAAATGAATGGAGTAGAGAACTAAACAGCAAACATTTCCTAACGTAACGTCAGCTTCACGTTTTATTTTCTGACTCACGTTTTTGACTTGAGCAAGATTAGCCTGTTTAGACAAATATGACAAAAAGACATCATTCAGTTGAGCCAATGTCACTGATGATTTAGGTCTGTTCATTCAAAACAATATCTTATATGAATGGACATTATGCTAAGTAGTCTAACATTGTGTTATTGTTGTGCTTTTTATCTAACGTTATTCTGGAGCATAAAGTGTTTTCTGTTATGGATTAATGAAATGGCAACTGATAATATATTTATCTATTACAGCGATGGATGGACATTATGCTTGTGTCCAGAATAGCTATTTTATCTATTCCTGACATAAGCATAAAGCGTTTGCTGTAAGATGATGTTATTGCAAGCCCTTTAATTACTCAGAAATGGTTTTATATGATATGTTATGGATTACTGAAATGGTAAATGATTACATATTTATGTATTGCAGCAAAGGATGGACATTTAGCCATCTGATACAGTCCCTGAAGAGAAGGAAGGTGCTGAGGGTCATTGCAGAGCACGACACGGAGGACCATCAGGGCATGCATGCACTTACTGTTATCTTCTTGATTTTTGAATATATCGAAGGTATTTATGCTTGACCATAGATTTGTCTGCTGTATCTGTACTAATACATTAATGATTTTACTGTAAATAAATCCAATGCATTAATTTTACGGGTATCTAAACTGATATTTGCCATGGGTTGTATCTTGTTTTTATTTGTTTTACAATGTTATCCATTTACTTAGTTCATCCATTCACTATGTTATACATTTTTTTAAAATAAAGTGTGTGTTTCATTGAACACATAAATTGTATATTTCAGTGTATGTGTCTTTCAATTTTGCATTATATCAACAGATTCTCAACAGTGACCCATTAGGAGTATGGATAAGTGGTAATGTGAAATGTCAATGAACCTAACATTCTACTAAAAAGATTTTTTTTGCCTTTTCCCATACATCACTAAGATGTTATAACTTTTGAGCAGTAAATTATAAATATGTTCTGATTTCTACTCTATATCACTTACAAAAGATACCACACAGTTTGTCTCCCTCGATCTTGAACATGAAATGTTTAAAAACCTAGGTTTCTCATGGAGAATAGCCATTTAGAAAGTTTTTTTATTATTATTTATTTTGTGATTTGTTTTAATAATTGATGATATTGTGTTAAAGTAAGCATATTATTGTATATAAATGGAAAGCTCCAGTTATCCTGTTTAAAATGGTATATTATCTTTAGGGGTGTAACATAATATGATCACACCACAAACAGTTTTGCATACACATGTCATATTTTCAATGAACCTAACATTCTAAAGCGATTATTTTAGCCTTTTCTTACCCATCACTGAAGTGGTTATAACTTTTGAGCAGTAGAAGATAAATCTATTCTGATTCCTATTCTATATGACTCACACAATGGTGAAGATATCATAAGCTGTAAGTTTCCCATCTTGAACATGAAATGGGTAAAATAGTAGGTTTCTCATTAGAAAATAGCCATTTAGAATGTTTTATAAATTTAGTTGGTAAATGTATTTCCATAATTGATGATATTGCCATCAAGTAATCCTATTATTTTTTATATCAATTGAAAGCCCCAGTTATCCTGTTTACAATGGTATATCAAGTTTAGGTATCTGATGTAATATGATCACACTACAAACATTTTTGCAACGCACATTAAGAAATAAAATGGAATAGAATGTTGACCCAATATTCGCTTAGGCTAGAAAGGGTTAAGTCCTCAGAACATTCCTAAAACTTGATTGTCGAACTTC
Source organism: Synaphobranchus kaupii (assembly GCA_029718625.1). NCBI lineage: Eukaryota > Metazoa > Chordata > Actinopteri > Anguilliformes > Synaphobranchidae > Synaphobranchus > Synaphobranchus kaupii. Next base: position 57,010,498 of record CM056381.1, read on the forward strand.
CCCTTCACATTACAGGAACATTCTATGTAACATTAAGGGAATATTCTCGTAATCTTAGTAGAAACGTTCCCTTTGGGTTTATTTAACGCTTAGATTTAACGTTCCCTTACTGTGAGACTGGAGTACATTGGTACCATTTCCCATACATTCTTGCCATGTCATTACAAAACGTTACTTTGGGAATATTCTGCGGTGCATAGGGGAATGTTACTCCAAAATAACAAAAGAACATTCCAGGAACATCCCATAAAAGTCACAAACGTTGCAATGCATTACTTAGATGTCATAATGTTAAGTTCCTCTCAAGTCCTCAGAACATTCCTCCAACTTGATTGTGTAACTATTATTAGATCTTAGGCCTGTTCTTCAGCTGCCGAGTAGATGGTGATATGTAGTCCCATTTAAATATATTTTTGCGGCATTTTGGCTTTATTGGACAGTAATCAATGAGAGACTACAAAATCAGAGGGAAAGAGAGAATGGCCTTTATCTAGGTTTATCTTGAGCCGGATTTGAACCCATGTTGTGGAAAACAGGAATTGTTGATGACATGGGATTTACCTGGTTGAGCTACTAGAGCAACTTGTCCCTCCCAGCGAGCAATTTTCAGGCTAAAATCCCTAAAATAAACGTCTATTGCAGTCAGTGAAAAGACCTCTTAAAATGGTTCCAAAGTTCTTATTTAGACCACGTTTCAACCACATTTTTTCATGTAAAAAAACACCACAGCAAGCAGGAATCGAACTTCCAATCCTCGAATCTGAAAACTTGTGCTTTTCCACTGAGCCATCGAGGCCACGTTTACCAGTGTGCTGTAGTGTTTAATGAATGATATCACAAACGAGCATGGACAGGCAAGTTGTTGACTCTCATGTACAAGTCCACACACATGCGCATAGCAGAAATTTATGCAACATTATTTTTGGGTACAAACTCTGTCTGCCTAGGATAGAAATTTGTGCCATGTTGTTTGCCCAAGCTTCTTGTGGCAACAAATTGGCTAAATGTTTTGACATTTTAAGTGATACACTTCATGCGGTGAAATTGCATCTACGTGTAGGCCGGATTTCGCTTGCCAAAGCAATGACATTTTGAGAAATGCATCCACATGAATCCATATTGTTTGTCTTTGAATTTACAACTGAATCACATATGAAAATTATAACATAAAATGTGCACATTTATATTGTAGATTTTAGCCAGTCTAAAAATGGCCAAATGAGAGCTTGGATGGTATTCTATATTAGACCAACATTTTAACGTTTATATGGGATTAAATGCTCACTGGGTAACAGAAAAAAACAATGGTTATTTAGTCTTCAAATGCCCATTTTGTAATCATATAACCTCAAAATCACGCTTGGATTTTTTTCTCAGAAGATCAGGCTAAACAAGCTGTTATTGGCATGTGTCAAAATAAATATTCATTATTTTACATCTCTTATTTCAATGGGTAGCCTATTTATTTCCACTCGCATTTTTTCCAAGCGTAGACCTATACATTTCAAGTCGGCATGAAAGGGGTATGTTCAGCTATGATCATTGCTTGCTCAGTCCTTAAATGTAAAAAACGAAATACCGCTCACTTATACGTAGTTTTATAGGTTACATATAGGCTAATATAATACATATATAAGTCACAAAGATCAGCGTATTTTGGTAGTGTATTGACAGATGCAAAGTTCCCCTGAGAAAATATGGTAGGTCTATAACTCCCTTAATGCTGAACTAATTTTCGTGTTATAAACGTCAGAAATATCTGCATAACACAGGTTACCTTATTGCCAAATTTCCCAGAGCAGCTAGCATATTTGCAAAAGGCCTTTTAACGATTATAACCTATAGGAATTGTCAAAATGTCAAGGTTTTTTGTTGTAAATGAATTTATAATTTCAAAGAAATATGAATAGGCTGCTATAATTGGGACGTGAACAACTACCACTTGGGGGGCACTGTGCATAGGGTAAGCGTCATTAACAAGGGGTAGCCTAATAATGAATGCACACCCAGTTTCTTACTCCAGGACATCGCATTCTGCAGAAATACACTGCCCGGCCAAAAAAAAAGTCACCATTGCACCCGTCATGCATAGTGCCGACTGTACAAGCGTCTGGAGGCAGTGTTATGATCTGTTGTTGCTTCAGTTGGTCAGGTCTAGGCTCAGCAACATTATGCAGCAATAAAATGAAGTCAGCGAAGTACCTGAATGTACTGAATGACCAGGTTATCCCATCAATGGGCATATGCCAGGATGACAATGCCAAGATTCATTGGGCTCAAATTGTGAAAGAGTGGTTCAGGGAGCATGAGGAATCATTTTCACATGAATTAGCCACCAGATTCCTGACCTTAACCCCATTGAAAGTCTTTGGGATGTGCTGGAGAACACTTTACGGAGTGGTTTGACTCTCCCGTCGTCAATACAAGATCTCAGCCAAAAACTTATGCTACTCTGGATGGAAATAAATGTTGTGACATTGCATAAGGTTGTCGAAAACGCCACAACAAATGCGCGCCGTAATCAAAGCTAAAGGCGGTCCAATGAAATATTAGTGTGTGACTTTTTTGGCCGGGCAGTGTATAACCCAGTTATAATTAGCCTACAAAATGAGCTGGAATTCTTAGAGCAAGTTGCAGTAGTCTATTCCACGTGGCTTTTTACACGTTTAGATACCAACTGGTTGCCTACGTTTCAAAGTAGGCTATACAATTTTACTGGGGTTAGCCTAGTCGTAGCAGGGGGAAAATAGCTTTGTTATCCAGGAGATCTGCTTGACTGAGAATATAGTGTTATAGAATTAGATGTGCACCAAGTCATATAGCGAGGCTATATTGAATGGCAACATGCTATATAATGCAATAAAAATAAACATTTTTAAAGTTTGGAGCAATAACTGCAGTTATCTATAAAATACATTATATAGGCATTATATATCATAGTCTAACATTATTAACCCTCCACTTAGATATTCAATGCATAGCTTATATCATAATCAGCTCTGACAACATTTTGACAACTCTTGTAGGCTATGAAAGGACATTTTACAAATAGGCTAGCTTTTCTGGGAAATTTGTAAATAAGGTGTTATGCAGATATTTCTCACATTTATAACACGAAAATTAGTTCTGCCAGGGCTTGTGGGGGGGAAGGACCCAAACACAGACAGAACAGAATAAACAGAAGTTTATTAAGAGGGGAAAAAGCAGCAATCCAAAGTAAAACAGGCAGGGTCAAAATCCAGGAAGGCACAGCAACATTACAGAGTCCAAAATCAAAGTCACAGAACGGGCAGGGGTCAAAACTGGAAAGGCACAGCAGAGGTACAAAAACAGAATCCAAAAATCAGGGTCGCGAGAACACAGGCAGAAGTCAAAAACCAGGAAAACTCACGGACACAGAAAACAAAAACAACGAAGGAAAAAGACTCGGGAAACCAATACAAAACTGACAAACTCAGGAAAGAACCGGGTACTCAAAGAAAAGCTTGTAGTAACACAGAGGCAAAACAACAGTGATGAACTTACTACAAAGGACAGCAAGCACAGAATATAAATACACTGAGGGAGACAGGAAACAATGAGATTCAGGTGTGAGGAGCCGGGAAGGGCAAACGACAGACAGGTGCACGTAATGAGACAATGAGGAGCAGATAATAAAATAACAAGGGAGAACGTAAGACACGGACTGGACTCGAACCAAATACATAGAGATAACATGACATGGACTCCAATAAGACAAGTGCATACAAGGAATAGGAAAGCGGAAACGATAGTCAGCAGTAGTTAATAGAGGAACCAAAGAAAAATAATTAGTGATAGAACAGGCAGAAAGAGAGACAGCTGCAGTGAGGAAAGAAGATGACGTTAGTAAGTTAGTAGATTAGTAGAAAACCCTGATTCTACGGCGATAGTAGATTAACAGATTAGTATTATATACAAGTGAGTCATTAGTAGATTAGTAGACCCTAATTCTAAGATGTTAGTAGTTGTTAGTTAATTAGTATTATTTACAATGAAGGAAGCGCATGAGAAAATACAGAGAAAAACCGAAATCACCAAAGACTACCGAATAGTGAGACGAAGACGGGAGTGACGACAAAGCAAACACGGAACAGTGCGACCAAAAATAAATACATGATCAGGAAATAAATAAAAACATAAGAAACATAATACAAACTAACAAACAAAATTCAGACAAGTTCAGAATGAAATGAGTTATAGGCCTAGCATATTTTATCAGGGAAAGTCTGCATTTGTCAATACACTAGCAAAATACGCGGATCTTGAGGTTATATGATTACAAAATGGGCATTTGAAGACTAAATAATCATAGCTTTTTTCTGTTACCCAGTGAACATTTTTGTGTTGAAAAGTCGGCGAAACGCCATGCAGCGTTCAGGTGAATGCTAATAAGGGTTAGCGTCCGTTTATGTCAAAACGTCTCTCAACCTATATTTCCCTACTCCGACGTCTAGATTCCAGCTAATTGAGGTTGGTTTCATGAGTTTGTTTTAGGCTACGGAAATCCTTCTCCAATATCTCCTGGATATTAGAATGAGTGCATGTTCTTTGAAAATAATATTGGTCTTCTTTTCATTTGTCTAGCCTATTTACAATTATCAAAGCTGAGCTGTCATACAAAGAAAAATATGTAAAAGTAGGCTATGATTGACTGTCTGGTATATACCAGACCAATATTAGATGGATTAATTGGATCATATTCTCTTTGACAGAGAAGATTTTGTAGCCTACTTGTAGCACAGCTGCTCCAAAATTATTAGGATGTGCAAAGGAACTCCCCACAGTGTAGGTCTACCAGTGCTCCAGGTTAAAATCTCTCTCCTTACTAGCCACATCCTTCCAGTATGTGACAGATGCACATAAAAAAATAATCGTTGGACAGTGGTTTCAAGTAATGGGCTATTATTAAGTATATGTGACTTCAACTGCATGGTTAAGTTGAAGATGTCGCATATAGGCTATTATGTTCAACCGTACATTACTTTATTAGGTTAATCGTGAAAAAAAATATTTTTTTCATTCTTTTTTAAGTAAATTCAACAATTTATTTGTTTATTTAGTAATATTGCGTAACCACTGTCCAGCGATAATTTTTTTGATTGTGTGATGGGTATATCCCAGTCAACATCAATGCAATGTATTAATACATTCACTGCCTACCCCGTCACACAAGAGCAACTACGATGCGCAAAGGCAGGATTTTACAAAGGCAAATGCGGTTATTAAAGCCACTGACACTTTGAAAATGTATACCACCACAAACATTTTTTTAGTAGAAAGCTGGCAACCCAGGGTGCAGGTACAAGAAACAGTTCATTAGAATATCATGCCCTGTGCCACCCACATTTTGAGAAACGTGCCTGCGTAGCATAGGTTAGAATACGGCGTATCACAGTCCGCGTTAAATCCGCTCAGGAGAGGCATTTAAGCGCATGACTTAAGTTGGCCATCTCTGAATCTGACCCTACATGTCACACTGTACAACATCTGAACTAGCACAGATTGGAGAAGGGGCTGATTTTCCACTGACAACCTGTAGGCTGTAAGCCTCTGGTGCAGCACTGGAAGAACCTAAAGCAGCAGTAACCTGAGGAACTCTGACTAACTTAGGCCCACCCTATCCCTGGTGAGGTGAAAGGCACCATGTTCTGTTGTTGTGGAGTCTCAGTCGCAGTTTGTTAATGACAGCCCAGGCATGAATGTATGATGTCTAGGTTATAGGACAGGGGCCTGTGTAACCCACTGGCTAAATGGGTTAGCCAGCTAACGTTGGGCTTAATCCTGAGTTTCTGGCATCGTGAAAGTCGCTCTCTTTTGATTGGGCCAAATCACCATGGTAACTTATGCTGCAGAGCTAACCTGCTCCAGAGCAGTTTTTGTTCAGGCTAAATGTTCAACCTATATAAAGACCCCACCCCCTGATCAATTTGCTCACTGGTAAAATGGCATGCACAAACCTACAGCATCCCGTTGACGTTGGTGTACAGATTGCTAAAACTTTTATTCGTAGGATGAGTTTGGAAGGTTTAAGAATAATAAATAGCAACCTTAACCTAGTTTATCTTCAGTGATAATAAAAGCACACCAGCTTGTCAGTCTAGCGTGCTTTTAGTGAGGATTTCTTCTGAGAAAATCTCACTCAAAAACACAACCATAAAAACATGTAGGCTAAAAGATTTGACAAAGATCAATTTGCAATACTTAATCCCCCCTCCCATCCCTCAACACGTGCTCATGAATTAGTCATGAACATTCCAAACCTATCCTAAAAAAATATATATCTTAAGGCAAACATTGTAGCTGTTGCTCTTTCCAAGATGTGTGATTGGCTTGTTACAAACGCCGTCCCTTTTATGTGAATTTTATGGATGTGCTTTGTCTTATCTGTTCTATAGTGACTTCGATGACGTTTCTGTATGCACTTATTGTATGTCGCTTTGGATTAAAGCGTCTGCTAAATGACTGTAATGTAATATAATGTGAATATGCAGATAGCTTGAGTGAGAAATCCTAGGTTGACAGGGTAAATTTATATCTGAACAAAAACGTCTCCGACGTAAAAAAAAAAAAAGCCAACTTACTCACGCATAGCCTACATAGCGCTGTCTATAAGTCCTTAATTCCAACTTGCAAAAACTAGGCCTGCCTTTAAAAGTATTGATATCAAAATGGGGCCAAGTTACAACTAACAATATTGCCTATCGTAGCTCACACTAAATAAACTAGCTCTATTCCAAAGCAATGCTATCCAAACTTTCCTAAATTATTTAATGCAACTTGGCCCTGTTTCTTCATCTTAGCACATGAAGAGATTGTGCCTCATGGAACAACATATGATTTCAATTAATGTTTTTAACAGTTGATGAATAATTACACTCCAGAAAGGATATGGTTATACTCTGTTGGCAAGTTTACTTTACAAAATGTTAACTGCTGCTACAGATTTCTTTCCTATTCCCAAGCAGACATTTATATCAAGATACATCATGTACAATAGAGAAAGGGGGGAAGAATGAATAAATCCAGATAAAAATAAGTAATATTTTTAAAATAGCGTACATATAGCATTTTTACAAACGTATGCAGACATGATGGAAAATAAGTAATAGTACTAATTTTACTAATCTTAACATAATAATAGTTATATTTGCAAACAGAATTTTGTGAACACAAGGATATCTATGCTCTGTAGGATCACACAGGTTTTAGTAGAAATCCAAATATTCCAAATAAATCAATCAATAAATAATAATAATAATACATTTTATTCATTCTGTGCTTTTTATAGACCCAAAGCAGTGGATGCAGACAATTATTCAAACATGCCCTATAGTGTAGTAATCTTTCTGTTTAATTTCTAAGTGCAACACATCTGAATCAGAGTATTTCCACTATAAATTATTCTCATTTTGCAGTTTGATGTGGAACATACAGTTTCATTGACCACATTCTCTTGCGATGGTAAGATGAAGAAACACAGGGCCAAGTTGCATTAAATAATTTAGGAAAGTTTGGATAGCATTGCTTTGGAATAGAGCTAGTTTATTTAGTGTGAGCTACGATAGGCAAAATTGTTAGTTGTAACTTGGCCACATTTTGATATCAATACTTTTAAAGGCAGGCCTAGTTTTTGCAAGTTGGAATTAAGGACTTATAGACAGCGCTATGTAGGCTATGCGTGAGTAACTTGGCTTTTTTTTTACGTCGGAGATGTTTTTGTTCAGATATCACTTATTTTTGGTAGCAAACTAATGATGAACAATGCATGAAGATAATGACATCGAGAGAGACATGCATACAGAATAGTACATGCATTCCAAATAAATGCATGCAGACATTCGCATAACCATAACGCCCTCTACTGACGAGAATGATGACATTTCTCCTATTAGCGATAGCCCACAATTACATTAAAACAGTTTGTAGATGAGCTGTATTTAATGTCTAATGGAATACAATGAACAGCACCACCTGAACTATGGATCATGAAGAAGCATGTAAATTAATTAACCAAGTGTATATGGAGACATGCATGCACAATAGGCTAGACGCAAACACATTGTAGCTGAAAGAAATACATACTACTACTAAGAAAGTAGCCTACCAGAGATTATTCTTCTGATTATTATTATAATGAAAAGTGTTTGCAGTAAGATAGTACATTGTCTGCAGAGTAGCGTAGACTAGAGCAATGTTCGGAGGCTATAGTAATTTTTTTAAAGTGACTAACCATGAATCAGATATGTTTAGGGAATTGGAGGTTTATAAAGTCGATCTCTCAAGGCATTGCAGCTTATAGTAGGCTATCGTCAATTCTTAATGTATTAACGTAAATTCTTAATTTTCCTAGTAGTTAATTTTATGGTGACATTGTGTTATGTGTGAAAAGGATAAACTGAACAGAGCTGAAGTGAATAAATTAATGAAGACATATGGTAATAAAGAAATGTTGGCCGAGGCGAGCATTGAAGGTTCGGTTTCCACACTGAGTCAGTCATGACCGCAAGAGCACAGCACGCTCCACACAGACAAATATTTTTGTCTGCATTTGTGTGAGATTAAAACATGTAGCCAATGGCATTTTTACATTAATGCAAGAACGCGATGTTAACCAGATGATATTCTGCATTGAAACTTTTTTCTTTGCTTGAAAAATGGCTATGGGATGCCTGTTCCCATAACGTTAGCTAGCCTATTGCATTACTGTCGTGGTGTCCAGTGACTGAATTGTTTAACAGGCTACAAGTAAACAGTTAATATTGTAAACGTGTCTTTGCCTTTGCAATAAAAAACATTCTTGCATGAGAAAACCAGAACATGTGCACACTGTTTGTCCAAAATGAAATTACACTTTAATATCAACCCGGTGAGGTACAAACCCACGTCTCTCGCAATACTAAGGCTTGACGCTAACCAGAAGACCAAAGGGGTATAATCACGTGATATATGCCATTTGTCAGTGTCGGTCTGACTTTCACCATTTCGCTGTAGTACAAGTGAAATAGGCTACAAGTGAAACATTGAACAGTTAATATTGGAAACGTCTTTTGCCTTTTTTTTTCGGTAGTTAAATTAAAAGTGTTTGCAGCTACATTATCTGCAGAGTAGCGTAGACTAGGCTAGAGCCACATTCGGAGGCTATTGTTTTTTTTGTTTTTTTAAGTGACTAACCATGAATCAGATATGTTTGGGGAATTGGCGGTTTATAAATCCGATCTCTTAAAGGATTGCAGCTGATAGGAGGCTATTATCAATTCTTAATGTAGGCTATTATCGTAAACTCTTAATTTTCCTAGTAGTTAATTTTATGGTGACATTGTGTTATGTGTGAAAAGGATAAGGTGAACAGAGCTGAAGTGAAGAAATTAATGAATAAAGAAATGTTGGCCGAGGCAAGGGTACGTTGAGGTTTGGGTTCCACAGTCAGTCAGTCATGACCACAAGAGAGGAGATTATTCAATCTCAATGAGACTTCCTGGTAAAATAAAGGTTGAATAAAATAAAATTACCTTGCCCCTCACTATTCCCTTGCCAAAAAGCAGAGGGTAGAAAAGCAAAGCCACGGGAAAGATCTCAACAGCTGCGGTGTTAAGGTGCAGAGCGTCCGCAGACCCGACCCTACTGGGCTCGAACCCACAATCCACCGTGTGAGAGACTGCAGTTCTAACCACTATGCCACAGTAGCTTCTTGGAAAGCATGAAGCCATTAGCTATATTAACATTAAAAAATATTAGTATGAAGCGTTTTTATTGGATGATAAGCTTGATGAGCAGGTATACGGACCATACCCTCAAATAATAATTCTCCCCATTGGATAACATCGCGACGGAGGCAGGCAGTTTGACAGGAAAATGGGAAGAAGAAGAAGCGGAAGAGGAAGGAGAAAAACGGCAAAATAACCCAAGTTTGGGGCTTTATTGTGTGGATGTGTGAAGTTGTATCTGAATGCTGTGTGGTTACATGAGGTCAGAACATATAGAAGTTAATGTTTTTAAGGGCTGAGAGTCTATGGTCATTGTGATTACTTCTGTAGGAAACCCTGAAAAGTGCCAAACTCTCGGTGCTGTATAGGTATGGGGCATGCCCCACCAAGCCGTAACTTGGCGGATGGCATATCTGCCATCCCAATGGTCAGTCTTAATGGGAACAACACTTGTATGATTATGATAAAGCAGGGCGGAGGTGGTAATTCATTCAACTTTGGTGGTCAAGCCATTTTTCTTCATATCAATGTCTGTGGAAAAATTGCTTAGGGACTAATTTAAATTTGCTCTCCAGCTCCTCGGTTCTGTTCTGTTTAACCATTTGGTTCTCCAGGCCTTTATTTAGCAAATTGAAAAGGGATGTCATTTTAAAAAATAAAAATAAAAACTACTAAGTTTAGTTTTATATTTGAAACTTTTAGTTCACAGTATTAGTGCAAATGCCACTATTTGTTTATTTATTCTCCCCCAAGGATTAAAAACTTGCCAAAAGTAATATGTATGTATCATCTGTATTAGTGGTTTGTGATATCCGTATAGATAAGATCAGCTTGCAGTAGAAGTTTTCAAAGGGTAGTATTGTCACTTCAAACATAACAAAATAAACTATTGTTCCATCATTACACAATAACAATATTGCAATTGACAACCGCCTGGTATAGCAGACAAAATATCACATATACCTCTACAGCAGTGTATAAGAGCAAGCCAGCTACTCATGTGGTGGAAATGACTCCACGTGACTTGAATAATCAATTCTCATATGCTCCCTCCTATTTTTTTTGAGGTCTCAATCAATTACAAACATGGGAAGGAAGCTGTCTGATGTCTTTAAATATTAACCTGAAATCCGGGATGGCTGCCTGGTCTGACTCCTCTGATAAAGATTTTGACACAGGACAGCTGTGCTTAGAATTGGAGGTAATGGAGATGTAAAGTGGATGCAGGTAGCAGCCATATTGATTAACATGCATTTCATCAAAGGCATGGGGTTGAGATGCAGACAGGGAAACTGGGGAGAGTGTCATGCCACTCTTTAAAACTGATCTGAAGCTTGCATGGATATTGATACTGGTAGCGGTTTCAAAGGTTAGGTACATGGCTCAAGTTCAATCTTCAACTTTTATGTTTAATTAAATTCAGAATTTGCAATGTTCAGTGCTCCAAAGCTCAGACGCAAAACTATTTGACAGTGATTAATGGAATACATTTTTTGTCTAAACAACAATCTGTCATAAATGTTTTGGATAGCATATATAAAATGTTAATATTACCTCTAACATTGTGTCATGGCCACTGCCTGTTTCCTCGCTTTCTACTTCGTTTTCCAATCTATCGGATTTTCTGTACTCCATTGCGGGGTTTTGCTTCGCCCCGCCTATTAGTGTTTTCACCTGGCTTACCTGCTGCCAGGTATTTAAGCCCTGGAATTCCTCTTCCAGGTGCTTCACTATTTCTTTGTGTTTCACGAACACAGGGTTTTGTTTTGCTGCCGCTACATTTTCGCAAAGAAAGTTTTTCTTTATTTTCTCTGTCGAGACAGTTCTCCTGTTAAAAGAAGCTGTGTGATTATTTCTCTTAATCTCTCTTTTCCTCTCTCCCCCTCCCGCTCCCACTCTCCCTTTCGAGAGTGCGAGCTTTATATTTATTTCATTATTTTCATCATTTGTTGGGCTACATAGCCAAGTTCCGAAGGTGCCTTATCTTTTCTCTGTTCTCGCCTCAGCTGTAGTGTACTGTTTATTTTCTCTGCCCAGTTAGCTCGTGGTTATCCCTGTTTTGTTAGGGTGTTTTTTGCTTGACTATTGCCAAGGAGTTTTTATCCCTTATTTTGTTGTCGCATTTGGCTCATCGCTATTTCACCCAAAACCCTCACAGAATAGTGAATGGATGAGCCAGCGACCTCCTCCCAAGCAAGGGAGAGTTAATTTCTTGGAAGAGGGTATTGCTGCCTTACAAGCGCAGCAGTTTCGGGAAATGGCCGAGAGTATGCGCCGCCTCAGTGTCGCACCAAGCACCTACACCTGCTGCTCAGGCTGTCCCTTCTCTGGCTCCCGAGACACCCCCACTTAAAGAGCCCAAACTGCAGCTTCCCCTTCGATACGATGGTCGTGCTGGCAAGTGCCGAGGGTTCCTTGCCCAGTGTTGAATTTTTTTGTAAAGCCCAGTCAACGCGGTTCACCACCCAGGAATCCCAGGTGGCGTTTATTTTATCACTCACTGGGTCCGTGCTTGACTGGGCTACTCCTCTTATTATGGCCCAATCACCTACCCTTAACACGACTAAATCATTGATGGATGCTATGGAGTCAGTATTTGATCAGCGCATGACCGGTCAGGAAGCGGCCAGGCGCCTGATTTGCCTCCGCCAGGGCAATGAAACAGTGGCCGACTTCGCCATCCGGTTTCGTGCTCTGGCAGGCGAGACGGGCTGGCCAGAGGCTCCCCTGGTTACTCAGTTTACTGAATCGCTGAGTGACGCGCTTCAGGATGCTTTAGCGATGCTCGAGCCATGCGAGACACTAGATGCACTAGTCTCTGCGGCTATCCGCATTGATAACCGGGTCAGAGACCGGGCTCGCACTAAGGGTAGCAGAAGGGAGCGTACTGCTAATTCCCTTTTTACGCCTAATCTCTCACCTACTGCTTCCATGCCTCGTGGCGCTGAGGAGCCTATGCAGGTGGATGGCGCCTCGTACAGGCCTCCGGGGGATTCCTCGGACACTGCAGGAGGGTGCTGCTATTGTAAGCGCCTGGGACACAGCCATATCCTAAGTTCTCGGGAAAAGGGGTGTCTTGTTAGGGGAGCCGGGCCCCCTGGTGAGACATAATGGTACTACATCCCGGACCCTACTCCCAGTGAAATTAATGTGGCAACAACACTCTCTCCTGGTCGATGCCTTTATTGACTCGGGCTGTTGAGTGCTCTGTGGATGCTCAGGGGGCCCGGGCTCATCGCCTACCCATTCGTCGTCTCACCCCTCCCCGTAAAATCACCGCCCTCGACGGCCGCCCCTTAGGCACGGGTTTAATTAAGACTCACCGCTCCTCTCTCCATGATTACCCCCCACGAGGATCATACTGAAAACATTGTTTTTTAGTTTTTTTTCACTCCCCCTCTTACCCCATAGTACTGGGTCATACATGGCTCACTAAACATAACCCTTATATTGAATGGGGAAAGGGCAAATCCAGTATCCGCCAGTGGGGTTCTCAATGCACAGTACAGGGGCATATTTCTCCGTCCGGGGTGTCGGGAGGACAATTAGGAGAGGCTGATGTCAGTTCCTACTCGGAGACAGAGGAGATTACCTCTCAGTCCGATTGGGAGGAGCCTGTTCTGGGTTCTGAGGCGGGAGGCGAGAGTCTGGAGTGGGACTCTCACGCCGATGGTTTCTCCACTTGGGAGGAGATCTCTCCCGACGAATTTTCGGATTCAGAGATCCGGTGGTCGTCCCCACCCAATTCACCTACTAAAACTTTGGAGATTAATTTAGCAGGGACGCTGGAGTTTCCCCTGCCTCCCAATGTTCCCGCAGAATATACTGACCTAGCTGAGGTTTTCAGCAAAGACCCACTACTCTTCCGCTGCACCGGCCTTATGACTGCACTATTGATTTATATCCAGGTACCACCCCTACCAGAGGTAGTCTCTACTCTTTATCTGCCCCCGCGAGTGCAGCTATGAGGAACTACATCGAAGAGGCGCTGGCTAACGGGTTTATAAGACCGTCCACCTCGCCTGCTGGTGCTGGGTTTTTCTTTGTTAAAAAGAAGGACGGGGGATTACGACCTTGCATAGACTATCGCTCACTCAACGCCATTTCTATAAAGAACCGGTACCCGCTCCCCCTGATGAATTCGGCATTTGAGCGCCTTCAGGGGGCAGCGGTCTTTTCCAAGCTCAATTGGAAAATCAAGCTCTGATTCCACATTCATGGAATTAAAGAGAAGGGGATCCTATCCCAGCACTCCCCCGTCGACCGAAAAATGCATCCATGCGCATACTTCTCTCATGCCCTTACTCCGGCCGAGAGGAATTATGACGTGGGGGACCGGGAGCTGCTGGCTGTCAAATTAGCTCTTGAGGGAATGGCATCACTGGTTGGAGGGAGCAGAGCACCCCTTCACGGTCTGGACTCATCATAAAAATTTAGAATACGTACAGCAGGCTAAAAGATGTAATTCACAGCAGGCACGCTGGACATTGTTCTTTACCCGGTTTAACTTCCTACTTACATACCGGCTCAGGTCAAAAAACATTAAACCAGATGCGCTCTCCTGCAAATTTGATCAGTCCAACAGCTCCGTCATCCCAGAGCATATTTTTCCAGTTGTGCAGATAGCCCCGGTTTTGTGGGACATTGAAGTTGCGGTCCAGGAGGCATTACACCTTGATCTTGGCCCAGGCGGTGGCCCCGCCAACCGCCTTTTTGTTCCCTCTAATGTGAGGTCTCAAGTGCTCCAGTGGGGTCATTCCTCACAAATCACCACACACCCAGGTGCTCACCGCACCAAAGGCTCTCGGCTCCCACCCGCGGGTCTATTACGTCCCTTGCCCGTGCCCAGTCGTCCATGGAGTCACATCGCTTTAGACTTTGTGACCGGGTTGCCCGCTTCTCAGGGTAACACGGTCATCCCCGTCATTGTCGACAGGTTCTCTAAAGCAGCTAATTTCCTGGCTCTGACTAAACTTCCGTCCACACCTGAGACCGCCCAGTTGGTAGTGGATCACGTGTTTAGAATTCACAGGTTACCCCGCGATGTGGTTTCTGACCGCGGTCCCCAGTTTGTTGCCAAGTTCCTTTTGCGCGCAGTTGGGTGCATCCGTTAGTCTGTCTTCTGGTTTTCATCCGCAAACTAACGGACGAACTGAACGCACGAATCAGATGCTGGAGAACACCCTTCACTGCTTGGGGTCCTCCAACCCCACCTCGTGAAGTCTGTACCTTCCTTGGGCTGAGTATGCCCATAACACATTGCGCAATGCCTCTACGGGTCTCTCTCCGTTTGAGGCCCTGGTGGGCTACTCGCCCCCACTCTTTCCTGAGCTGCAGAGGAATGTGGAGGTCCCGTCTGCGGGCTCCTTTGTCCGGAGGTGTCGTGCGGTGTGGAGGCGAGTTCGCGCTTCACTTTTGCGAGCGTCTGCCGTCCAAAAGGCTTCCGCCGACAAACACCGGCGTCCGGCCCCCTCTTATCAGGTGGGCCAGCGGGTCTGGCTTTCCACACGGGATTTGCCCCTGCGGGTCGAGTCTCGCAAACTCGCCCCGCGTTACGTTGGACCCTTCAAAATTATCCATAAGATCTACCCCATTACTGTTCGTCTTCAATTGCCGCACTCCATGTGCATTCACCCCACTTTTCATGTCTCTCGACTAAAACCGGTCCTAGTCAGTGCTCTGTCCTCAGCTGAAACACCACCCTCCCCCCCTCGGATCATGGACGGGGGTCCGGTTTATTCTGTCCGCCACATTCTGGCAGAGAGACGGGTGGGTTGGGGCTTCCAGTTTTTGGTGGATTGGGAGGGCTATGGCCCGGAGGAGCGTTGCCGGGTCCCGTCCAGAAATATCTTGGATCCCCAGCTTATTAAGGATTTCCATGGTAATCGAGCTGGGGGATCGCCTGGGGTCACCCCTTAGAGGGGGGGTCCTGTCATGGTCTCCTTCCTATTTCTCGCTTTCCATGCCTAGCCACATTTCCAATCTATCGGATTTTCCGCGTTCCGCTGCGGGATTTAGTTTTACCCAGGTAATTATTCCTTTCACCAGGCTTACCTGGCGCCAAGAGTTCCGCTTCCGGGCGCTTCTAGATCATTTTGTTTTCCCACGAATGTCAGGGCATTTAGTTGTTTCTCTATCTGCGTAAAGATTTGTTCTTTTTGTTTTTGCAGTAGAGCTGCATACTGCCTGAAGCTCAGGGGTTTAGTTTTCTGTTCTCTTACTTTTCTTATTCCGTTTCCTCTCCCACTCTCTTTGTCTCTGAGAGTTTGAGTTTTATTTGAGTTTTATTCGTAGTACCATTTATTTCATTTCGCTGTGATTTCACAATGGAGAGACAACTGCGTGGGTTGATTTTGGCATTGGTCATCGGTTATTACATCGTTTGCATTTATCATTTTAGGCAAATGATAGTTAGAAAATGAGGCGGGCTGAAAAATAATGTCCTGATGCACTGGAGACGCGTTTTTCCCGACTACTCGGATTTGTCATGCTCGCATGTTGTTGTTGCGAAAGGGGAAATGCTCGTCTTCCTCATCCCATAATGCACAGCGTAGCTGGCTACGCAAGCTCGTTTAGTCCAAAAATGTGCAGTGCTTTCTGCAGTTGGGTCGGACCGAGGTCGGATCACGTTCTCACCACAAACGAACCGCACCAGAGTTCGTTTGGAAGCGTACCGAGACCACCTCTTCAACAAGGTCTTTGGTCCGCTTTTGGTGCGCACCCAAGTACGATTGCTGTGTTCACACCTGCCCAAACGAACCGCAGCAAGGGGGAAAACAATTCCCCAAACAAGGCAGGTGTGAAACAGCCCTTATTTTTTCCCATCTAACACTAAGCACAGAAACCCAGTGTTGGCACACTATACACTGCAATACACTAGTATTAATCATGTAGGCTTTTCTGTCTCTTGCAAAACATTGTGAAATAACAGTCACAGAAATGATCAAACGTTTTTGTAAAAATAAAATATAGATATAGCTAGCTTACAGTTTTGCTTTTTTGAATATTCTAGTAAGTTATAGTAGCCTATTTTTGGTATTTTTTTATAGTTAACTTGGTAGTTCGTTTTTCAGTCTAGCTTAGCTTAGCAAGTAGCTAGCTAGTTTATTTATTTTTATTTTTTAAAATACTTTATTAAAAATAAATATATAGTATAAAGCATAGTTGAGCCAGGAGTTGTAGTATATGCATGCTACACATTTACCTTTACAACGTCCCTACAACAGACATTCTCACTTGGAGTTCAGTGCAGTGACCACATGTGCACCTGTTGAAATGGAAACCAATATTGTTGATATCTTGCAGGTAGTATGATTGCCTGTGTACAACCTGTGAAAAATGAGGAGCCTACATGGCATGGGTAACTATTTGTACAGCAAATAATTGTATGACATGAGACCTTTAATGGGCAAAGTGAGGAAGCACATCAGCCTCAGTGAGTTGTTTCTGTGCTTCATCTAACTGCAAAATGAAAGCCTTTATCTCTGCCACCGTGCTTTGGGGAGTGCTTTACTCCTCCCTCCACTCTGACTTAACACACAGAGAAGGGCGGAACATTTTGGGCATCAATCACAGCAGGGCATGAAACATCCGTATTCTCAATCGTCTAAACTAAAACGAATTTAATGCTCAGGCAATTGGCAGTGACAACCTTGCCATAGGGGGAAAACTATGTTATTAATTTGGAAATGGTGCAACAATAAAATGCAGGCCTCCTCTTCTAAGCATGTAGAGTGAAAACACAAAAGCTATTTGTGGGATTAATGTCAAATGAAAAGTCCTGCTTTCATGACAGCTTTAGTAGCATTAGAGCTTACAGTAGCTTAAGAGAGATGCTTTGTCTGTGACAGATCTGTCAACAGGAAGGAGTCACTAATTAACTTACCGAGTCTGATATTATCAACCTGCAGTTTGGTTTGGGGTTGGAGATGCCTGCTCTTGAGCAGCTGTCATATGGATTGCAGTCAGCACTAGAAGATTTGCAGATACTTCAAGCAAAATAATATTTAATTAACCCCTTTGCACAGATGGCAAATTTGGTCAATTCTCATCTATTTAGGGGTGCTCTATTTAAGGCTTTATAACTCCAGGTGTCTATGATCCAGGAAATGTAAGGGCTGCGTCCCAATATTCTTCACTCCTCTCCGCCACTCGTCTCCAACCCGGACGTATGCAAAACTGCCAGTACGTTTCAAGGACAGTATACAATGTACCTGACATTGCGGTTCGTGTCGACATTAATTAATATGTAGCAATTCACTTTTTTTTTTAAACTTTTTTTTAAAAAACATTTTTCCAAAATTTCTTTGTATTTGTGGCACTTTATTTTGACCTAAATTATGGGAAAATAAACTAATCTAAGTATTAATCTAGTAGAATTCTAAATGGTACAACTGTCTTCTTTCATTTAAGCCATTTTCCAAGTTTCTGTGCTGCTCACAACTCGGGCCCCATCTTACACCCAAACGCAAGTGTCTTTGCTGTCTCACACCCGGCACAGGGTTCATTATAGCGCCTAGCCCTCACGTCATTTAAATACCAAGTATTCTTGCGTCCATTGCAAGTGAACTGGGTGGATTGGTCTTAAGATGCGTGGCCAGGATCACTTTTGGTGTATTGCTATTTTGAGCCAGCAGAAAGCGCTTGCGCTAAAACCCACCACAAACCTTGTGTAGTCATGTCGCCGTTGTTTACACGTTATTTTAACAGCGCATATAAGTGCGTCTACATAGGCGTGTGCACAATGTGTGTACACCCTCCTTTCTGTTACACACAGGGGCGTGCACAAGCATGACTAAAAATATCAAGATTACAATGTAAAATATTATTATTGTGTAGGCTATATCAAAACATGCATAATAATAAAAGGGTACATAGGTCAAAGACCACATACGTACCTGTCCCTCAGTGAAGGGGAATGCCGCATTAACTCCTCTGCATAGAAGGTGACGCCGGCGGGACCTTTTTGCTCAACTGAGACATTCATTGCTACTGCAGTCAAACTATTAGTGGAAATCACAAACTCTTGTCTTTTAACTTTATTGGTAGACGGTTCGTGGCGATTTCTGCTGAATACGGAGTTTCTAAGTGTCACTATTTCCCCGTAGCAAGTCCATTTAACAAGCAACCCCCTAACTAGTCTATACCTACCCATGCATGACATAGTGGACAATAGCGTCTATATTTGAGTTGATAAATATATTTATTCATCATATAAAATTAGAATAACGTCATAGCAACGAGAAACCCAACAATAGCCTGATCGTATGCCTGAAAAGCCCTGCTCACTCAAATGCAAAATAAACTGTGAAAGTACTGTCTCATTCTACCATGTATTCTACTAGCAATACATGCTACTAAATATGAACTAAATATACAATCCTCCCATCGGTTTTACACATCGAGATGTTCCTTTCAAAATTCAGTGGTCATTTATTGTCTGGTACAATCGGTTTGAGAAATATACAACACTTTATACCGCTATTACACTATCTGAAACGTCGACGCGTAATACCCCCATGCCCTATAAGCCTGTCTCATTCATTACAGTTCATTCTGGTTTAATTGTCAGCCTTTTTTATCCAATAGAATACATTATAACCTTAGCAACGGTATATGCTATGTCTTTTTTGGTGCTTTGAACAATTTACTACAGCCCAGCGTTACGGCAGTTTTCATTTTAACGGTCTAGTATTACGCAAGCTCTATAGAATACGCATTAGGGAGGGGAGTTTCCCTTTTCCGATATGTAAGTATTTTTGCGTCTAAAATGCCGTTGGTCTCGCTGGCTACATATGCACGTTCGTGTGTCCACTCGAGCACTGTCTTTCCAATATGTTTGATAGCCCTATTGTTATTTTCGCATTTTGAGTGCATTTCACATACTGCAGTGCAATCGTTAAATGTATTTTTGATGTAGGCTACCGATGTTCATTGAAGATAGAACATTGGGCAGAATTTTGCAGATGGTGGAATACTATTTTATGTTCATGTTATCGTACATAATATAGGCTATGGCATATATACTTGTCTCTTAGGGCATGACAAATGCTCATTCCAATTTACTGTGCGCTGATATGTGGTAGATTAAGATAAAAATTTCCTTGGAGTCATTATGAATAGGAAAATTAAAAAAATAAAGAAAAAAACAGAAAAATGCAATCCCAGGACAAAAGTATACATACTGTAGAGTACAGGGACAAGTGATGTTTTGAGGTACAAGAGTGAATGATTACGCAACATATTTAGGTGTATGTAACACTATGATATCAATGTTTTTTTTTTCTTAAGCCATCAGAAGGAGCAAATGTATATGCTTTATAGTGGACAAAACTAATTTAATTCATTTTATGACATGTTTTGCATAGAGGTTTTGGACCCATAGATATCTACCCACCTATACTGATGAAAATATCGTAATTCCCACTTCAAAATTATGCAAAAGTGAGTTTTATGAGCCCAAACTGTTGATTTATAGTTAAATATATGAGGATTTTTATTTATTTAGAGCAGTGCACAATTTAGCCATTTGTATAGATTTGGAGACACTAATGGACAACAGGGTACACTGCTATATTTTGCATCATATACCTTTAGTAGTTCTGCATATCATCCTCAGATTTTGCAAAACTTGTGGACATGGAGTTTATGATCCAGGAAATGTGTATATATATTACCGATGTAGCTCTCAGCTAAATAAAAAAACATTTTTTCCAAAGTTTCTTTGCATTTGTGGCACTTCATTTTGACTTAGATTGGTTTATTTTCATAATTTAAGTTTGTATTGTAAATGGTACATTTACCAAGTTTATCTGATGCTCACACCTGGAGTTATAAAGCCTTAAACAGAGCACCCCCTAAATAGGTAAAATTTGCCATCTGCGCCAAGGGGTTAAATTGCTTTCATCCCACTCCATAAACTTCCAAGCGGTGTGCGATGGTACGTGTAAGGTTACATTTATAGACTATTCGCAATTATCCTGGATCAAGCTACAACTTAGCCTATATTTGCCAATAATTCCCGTAATCTTCTGTTATGGGACAATGACTATCCATTAAAAACTTTGCTGATAACACCTATATCAAGCCTAATGTGCAAATCGTCATTCAATGGAAAACATGTGCACTGCAATAGATGGACATTTCAGTTCTGAAAATGCTCAGATGTCATTACAATACAGCTCTCTTCATCTAGGCCTACAGCCTGTAAGTAAATAGAATGGTTTTGACTGAAAAAAGTTCAAAACCTTGTCCAGTGTATTGTTTTTCAAATAGCCTAGGCTACAGTCCCCGGGATTCACTGTGCATAAGTTATTTGATAGTCTACGGTTAAAAAACAGATTAATTTAAATTTCAGCATGTGAACTGAATTTTAACCTTATTGTTCGTCCTTCATATTTTTACAATTACAGTGACCAGGTTTCCATACTCATCTTATTAAAACCCCGCTGACTTCACCTGTTATTCCATAACTGAAGAAAATGATTTTAAAGAGAACTAAGCGTCTAATTAGAAACGAAAACAAATTTGCAGCACATTACACATTTCCCCTGCTGTAAATCGCACATTTCACGGTCTTCCTGGGAAAGACCGGGGACTTCCTGGGACTTGATTTAAAGCATTATGCTACCAATAACAGGTTGGTCACATTTCCATAAGCAGGACATTAAAAACTATGTGTGAACCTATGGGTTCCCAACCTGACAGCTTTAGTTTTATCATTAAGGCAAAATAATGGTATTTATATTATTAATCAATATTAGAATGCACATAATGAACTTTGCATGAAGCTTGAACTTCGAGAACTACATGAAAACAGCCTCATGGAATTGATGTTTGACAATGCTTCACTGTGTAATCAAATTAATTTTGTTAAACAAGCAGGCTAATTTGGTGTTTTTGCATACGTTTATGTGCTAAAAGCTTTTAATATATTTTCTAAAATAACTGCACTGTCGGGAATTACCCTAATGTTAAAGATTATTATTGTGTATATCAAAATGCGTTATAATGGTTAGTCCGAATAATATTGATCATACTATTGATCCATATAGCCTATTCCTTGCTCACACGCTTTAACTCTATTTACTTTGGCCCTCCAGAGGCCAAATTACTTGCTCGCACTACACACGCACGAGCATGTCTGTTTCGCCATCATATAAGCAATCCGCCAAGGTGGAAAAGCAGGCATTTAAAGGGAATGGGATATGACATTTTGATTAGTTTATTGCATGTTACGCCTAAGACACACCTATAATTAATAAAGAGACTAAGTTCAGCCCATTTGCACATTGCACTGTGCTTAGCGCTAAAAAAACACACCATCTAACTAGCAAAAGTGGACTTGGGCACGCCCTAAATGCACTTTGCGCCATGCGTTTAGACCTAGCGCTACGATCGTCAAGATACAGCCCCTGGAGTTATAAAGCCTTAAACAGAACACCCCCAAAATAGGTGAGAATTGACCAAATTTGCCATCTGCACAAAGGGGATAGTCAGCCCTATACTTCAAGGCATACTGAACTTTCTTTGAACATAATGTTGTACAGCTACCTGGCACAGATATTAGTCATAATATTCAAGCTCACCTTCATGAGTTGCTCCAGTGGTCAGAAACTGACCAACGGAGAATTAAATTTTCCATTGAATGGCGAAAAAGGTCTCAAAAGCACACTTTTAGCACAAACGAATGCAAACAACTATTATGCCGATATAGAAAATCACGACATCTGGAACCAGGCGTTTGAAAAGATAAAAAGCTCCAATTCATGATATTTTACACTTTTTCAAAACAAAGTTTTGGAAGAAGATGCGGTCATTAGTTTATTAACTTCCTTGTTTTGTTCATGCACCGTAACACTTCCTGAAGCTGTAAGGGGTCGGGTATGGAGGACCAAAAGCGACCGAGGAATTCTAAAAGCTATCCCCGTAGAGATCGCCACAAGAGCGGATTAAGAAATAGGAAAAAGAAAAACAAAAATCTCAACCCAATTCAAAAAGGGCGAATTAAACTCTTAGGCTAGAGTATAGATAGGAAAAGAAAATAATGTCTTTCTCTCAATACTGGAGAAATAGAGTACTCAAGTGAGTACGTCAGTCGTGGGCGGAGTCTGGTTTCGGAAGTAAATTCCCTATGGAAGATAGAATGGGTTTTGGAGACTATTGACTATTTCTTGAAATCTGATTTATAGAATGAGCCGAAACGTTCCTGGATTAGCCTGTGTGGTACAAGGATATATTCCATATATCGCATGTTCCAATTTTTATTTTCTTTTAAAGTAATGCATTAATGAATGTAGTTTGAATTGTAGTCCACTTTAACAGACTATTATATCCAGTACTGCAACGCACAGGTGGTTCTCGACCAATAAGATATCATCATCATCTCGTCTGTCTGACTGTGGCAGATGGGAGTAGGCCACTGCCGCTAACATTAGCTTGCTAAGTAGAGAAGCCCGAAACTGCGCTACAGTTAACCACATAAAGCAATTCTAGATTTTAGTCCTTCAAGCTAGCTAGCTAACGTTAGAAAAAAGTGTTTAAAAATGGAGCTGTGTGCTACTGCTGGGTAACGTTATATGACAACGTCTGTAGAGAAGGCTGCACGTTCGGAGGGAATTATGGGACGTGGAGTTTTTAAACAGTGCCAGCGCT
The DNA here is from genome assembly GCA_029718625.1 of Synaphobranchus kaupii. Taxonomy (NCBI): domain Eukaryota; kingdom Metazoa; phylum Chordata; class Actinopteri; order Anguilliformes; family Synaphobranchidae; genus Synaphobranchus; species Synaphobranchus kaupii. The sequence goes on from CM056381.1 coordinate 57,033,876, forward strand.
GGTATGTTCACAAAACAAAATACTAAAACGTAAAATATACTCGAAGAAAAACGATAGTTTGCGAACGGCCATTATATTGAACAATCCGGGAAATTGACGGTAAGACATAATCAGTAGAAATTATTTAAAAGTAAGCTTTAGTTAATGTCTACGCTCTAAATGAATGAGGAATTTACTTCCGAAACCAGCGTGACGTACTCTATAGAGAGATAAACTAATAGAACATAAAGCGACCCGGAATACCGGGCGAATAATTGGTAGAAATGAAAGCGGACAAAAAAGAACAGAAATCCTCCAGCTCAAATACGTAGTGAGCGAAACTGAAGAGGAAATCAAAAACAAAGAAACAAAAGAAGGTAACGAAAACAGGACTGGGAAAAAAGTAAATAAGGAGGCAGAAAAGATCCGAAGATCTAACCCGAACTCTAATACTAACCGGACTTCCTGCTTTGCTTATTTGAAGCAGTGACGAGTCCTATACCTTACCGCCTTAGAGTTGTGAAGCAAACAACAACCAAGCACCGGAAAACGGAAACACAGAGCTATATATAGCCGAAGGTGACAAGGAACAGGTGCGGGAAATTAGGGAAGGAGAGAACAAAGTCTCAGAACGGAAGGCAAACAAACATGTAAAGAGCGCCCTCACGCAGCTCCAAGGAGGAACGACCGCCGAACCGAAGAGAAGCTGAAATCCCATGACAGAAGCGTGCATCAGTAAACAAACCTAACAGCAAAGAAGCTAGCAACAGTTGCTAGTTCTCAGAAAATAGTTCTTCAAAATCAAATCAATCAAAAATTGGATCAAAAGTTTCAAATGTTCGGTTCTGGATGTTGTGATTTTATATATCAGCATAATCCGCGTTGTTTGCATACGTTTATGTGCTAAAAGTGTGCTTTTGAGAACTTTTTCGCCATGCAATTGAAGTGAAAATGGGTTGAGAAAAAACGTCATTCTTCGTTGTTCAGTTTCTGACCAATGGAGGAACTCATGAAGGTGAGCTTGAATATTACGACTAATATCGGTGCCAGGTAGCTATACAACATTATGTTCAAAAAAAGTTCAGTATGCCTTTAATTGGTAGTCAATGCAATGATTCTAACACTTGGGTAATATGTTCATGCTTTTGTTTTCTAGTAAAAATACAGGCCACTGCATTTTCAAGCATGAATTTCTCAGCATCCACTAATAAGAAACGCCTGATTATAGCAATATTCCATGAGTGAATGAAAGCCATTCTGAAGATGTTCTTAATATGTGTACCAAACGTGAGACAAGGGTCAATGGTAATGCCAAGGTATTTCACTGCCATATTTGGCAAAGCTAAACAATCATCAAGGTACTAAGAGAGGTCAGGAAAGTTTTTTTTTTTTAACTTAAAACCAACATTTCCAGTTTTCCTGGGTTTAAAAGCAAGACGTTATGTGTCATACAGGCCTGGCTTCACAAGGCTTCAGTGAAATGTATAACTACATGTCATCCGCATTGCAATGAAACTCCACATTATGTTTCTGGATGATATTACCAAGGGGCAGCATATACATTGAGAAAAGAAGTAGTCCGAGCACTGACACCATATTTCACCTTTGGGGAAGCAGAAAATCCTTCATTCAGTTCAACAAATGAGCGTCGCAAACGAAGTGCGACATAGCACGTTCTGTCAGGAAACTCTTGCTGCAACTGACCATCGGTCGGCTAGCAACCACGCATCTCATACTCAACCAATCACGTGCACACACATCTAATGGAGCGCCCTTTTAAAACCAAGAATCAGAACTCCCCTCACTGCTGTGCTGTCCTTGGCTTGCTTTGCGGCTTCAGCGTTAAAAAATTGTGATCATGCTGCATTTCCCTGTGGCTCATTCTGACATGCTGTCTCTGGCTTGCCCTTCTTACTCCTACATGTATGCCTTTCAGGAAACTTTTTGCCTGTGCTGCTGTTGCATGTTCTGCATGGCGTCGGGCAAGACTGCTTGAAGGGGCTGCATCTGAACACAGGATTTGGAATTCCTGAAATTTAAATTAGGACAGGGAGTCAGCAATTTTATTTTTGAGGCCAGGTATATGAATGGATTGAAGTGTGAAAGTATTCGTAATGCAAGTCGAGATAAGGCTCCTATTAATGAAAGTAACAGATGAGCGCCCTTTGTTAATGATATTAACGGTGGCCTCGTTATCGCAATAAGCTTAAATTCGTTTTCTTGGCCAATGGTTTCTCCAGAGGATACAAGCAACGACAATAAGGACTTTGCTACAGACCTTGAACAGTCGATTGGGGATTTGGAGCCCACACCTGAAACCTATGACAAATTTGTGTTGAGAGTATGGAAGTCGTCAAGAAGACATATCCCTTGAGCAGAGGCGTGCCTAGGCCCTGGCTATTGGGCTATAGCCCCGGGTCTCTTTTTAATGGCAAATTATTATTGTGCAATGAATTATGAGCATTGAGAACACAAATTATATGTTACAACCACAAAGACTGCTCAAGAACGCGAGTCAAACCATGTGTCAAACGTAACTACTCCGCCCCGCCCCCTTATCTCTCTCCCTCTCTCTCACCCACAGATGCAAAGTAAAAAATCTTGAGCCTGCAGGCGGGATGATTAAGTTAGTTGATTCGGGATGAGACATTAGAAAAATTAAAAAGGTAACCTTAACATTACAAGTTATTGGGGGTCGATTTACTAAGATGCCAAATAAGGGGTGTTATTTAGCAGGCGCAGCCAAAGTATTTGCACGCGTTATCATTTCACACTTTGTGGGTGAGTCATTATGTAAATTACTCCAGCCGCAAACAGCCATATTTAAATGAGAGATTTTGCGTGTTTGGAATGGTTATACTGTAAGAAAATGGTGAAAATATGGACTGTAGGGTATAGGCTACTGTTACACTGAAGGAGCTGGCGGTTTATTACGAACTGTTTCACTGGATTTTTCACTTATTTTCTGCTGTGCGTTACAGATGTTTGTCAGGACAGAAATTATCATAGCTATGCTTACGAGCACTAAGCCTACTCGCACCGTAAGTGTCACATAAAATCACATTTCTGTTTGATTATGGGTTTTATTTTAATAAAGTTTTGATTTGCTTGTTATTCACTGTTTGTTATAATAGACATTGTATTGCTTATTTGTTTCAAATACTTGCTACTCTTGTACTCTGTCACACGATTTGCTTCATCAGGAAAAATAACGTTAATAATCTATATGATTAAAATTGCCTTTACGGAAATTGACTTCCAAAAAAAAAAAAAATGCTTACCATTTTATGACTGCTTAATTGCTACCTGTCCAGTTTGATGCAGCTGTCTGCCTCATGGTTTTATACCATTTGTCTCTCTTGTTTTGTAATGTCTCTCTATCTGTCCCTGCACACTGCCTAGAACAAGGGAACAGTGGTATTATTAGTAGCATTATTACATTTTATTAACTGCAAAGTTTTGACCCCAGATACACTACATGGCCAAACATATATGGACACCTGCTCATCCAACCTATCATTCCAAAATCATGGACATTAATATGGAGTTGGTCCCCATTTGCTGCTATAACAGCCTCCACTCTCCTGGGAAGGCTGTCCACTTGATTTTGGAACATTTCTGGGTGGATTTCTTTCCATTCAGTCAGAAGTGCATTAATGAGGTCAGGCACTGATATTAGGCCTGGCTTGCAGTCAGCTTTCCAATTGATACCAATGGTGTTTGGTGGGGTTGAGGTCCGGGCTCTGTGCAGGCCAGTCAAGTTCTTCCATACCAATCTAGACAAACCATTTCTGTATGGACCTCTATTTATGCACGGGGGCATTGTCATTCTGAAATGGGAAAGGGCCTTCCCCAAACTATTGCCACAAAGTTGGAAACCCGGAATGATCTAGAATGTCATTGCATGCTGTAGTGTTAAGATTGGCCTTCACTGGAACTAAGGAGCCAAGTCTGAACGAGGGCCGTTTATAGACTGCTTTGATTGGGGGGGCATGCACAGATGTTGGTGGGGCACAAGGGTGGGAAGAAGTAGCGGGGGGTCTGGGGGTCCTCCCTCAGAAATTTTTTTGTCTTTTAAAACTAATTTCCTACACAACCTCACACAGGGCATTTTCTAACATAAAATGTTACATTTATTTTGAAGATTTTTAATTTTTTTTCAAAGCCCTAGATGAGATTTGAGATGCTTGCATATAAAGCTAAAGCATAGGCTAATCAGTACATTGGTGGATAAGATAATTTATTCAATTTTAAACCCACCTCCACCCCCCCTCATCTTATAGGAGGACAGCTTTATTTATGCCCAATAATACCAAATCATTATCTAATCTTATATGGAAACAAGTATATTAAAGATGAGCTATAGTCCTTCATCATTTCAGTCTCTTTGCGCCATTTTCTATTTACATGTAAAACTAAGATACTGTAATTAATTGGGTCATCATTTTTCATATGCCTGAGACGCCGGGGGGCTTGCCTCTGTTGACGGCTGCTGTTTCGCCGTGAGAGTGATATAGAATGAGAGAGAGAGAGAAAATAGTGTATTTTAATATATGTGAAGTATTCCAAAGTTTGAGGAAAGTAGGGCTGACTAGCCAACACGCAGCAGTAGGCTAGCTAACACACACACGGGCGCACACACGCACGTGCAGCCAGCTATAATATAAATCTAAACAACAAGGCTAGATGCAACATGTAATCAATCTATTTAAAATCAAATCTCCCAGACGGAGATTCTCGCCACTATTCTCAACTCACCGAGTAAGTTAGGCTAGCTAATATTATATCCGAAGCAATGCGTAACAGATACAGTTATAAAGAAGAGACAGCATAGATAGATCAAAGAAAGTGACCCCTCTCTCTTGCTGCGTCTCCATGTTTTATATACAGTAGTCAAACCAACCAATCAGATATTATAGAAATATATTATTTCAATGTGGCATTTTTATGATTGGCCGAATCGTCTGTGGCTCTAACTTCATAGCGCCAACTTCATTTTGTCGGATGAAATTTTTCTGGATTTGGCTTTGTGGGGCATTGCCCCCCCCCTCCTCCCCTAGAATCAGCCCTGGTCTGAACCATGAAAAACAGCCCTAGACCAAGGAGTGTCCAGATACTTTTGGTTATATAGTGTATCTTTAGCAGCATTTACACTACCGTCACCTCCAGAACAATGATGCAAGTGCTTTTTGCTTTATATTAATGTTTTTGCAAGTGCTTTATGCCATAATAAATAGGCGATAACATCTAGAATGCTATGTTATTTCCGCAATTAAATTTAACATGGATGTGAACTTAGCGATTTAAAAAATTGACATTATGTCCTGGGCTGAGCCCCAGGTTTTTGCAATATCTAGACACGCCCCTGCCCTCGAGGCTGCCGCATGGAATATGTACTTGGACTTTCCCCAGATTCTGCTGCCATCTATGCATCATACAAGGAGAAATATAAATCTGATCCCTTTTCTGCTGACACTATAGCCACCGTTGACGCACTTACAGCAGCTATCTCATCTAACAGGCGTCAGCCCTGGCAGGATCTGATTGAATCCGTGGATATGACTCACAATAGTAAGAAGGCTTGGGCTACTCTCAAACGGATTAACCAGGACCCAAAGAAGGTTAAGTCACTCCATACAGACCAGCCTACTGCTAATAATGTAGCTCACCAACTCCTACTCTATGGGAAAAGTGACCCGTGAACCATACTCAACACATAGAGGATGGTTTCTAGAAGGGTGATATCACAGGTGCTGTGTTTGTAGACCTTTCAGCTGCCTATGATACGACTGTTACACAAACTACTTGATATAACACACAACATGCATCTAACCAACCTAGTGAAGACTGGTTGTAAACCAGAGACACTGGCGCAGGCAGAAAAACGGCCTCCCCCAAGGAAATGTCCTGGCTCCCAACATGCATCTAACCAACCTAGTGAAGACTGGTTGAAAACCAGAGACACTGGCGCAGGCAGAAAAACGGCCTCCCCCAAGGAAATGTCCTGGCTCCCATCTTGTTTAACATCTATGTTAATGACCAGCCTATCCATCGCAACACTATCCCAGCAAACAAGCCCTTTTTGGGCCTGTGCCAAACCACTATGGGCTGAAAATTGGGCCCCTTGTGGGCTGCCAACTAGGGGCCCCGTATCCGCTGTGAAATGTCGGACACATGTGGACCTCAAGTGGGCAGCCCACACCAAGCCCAAAAATGTGGGCTTGGTGTGGGCAGCCCACTTGGGGCCCATACCTTGAGACCCACACGTGGCCGACATTTTGCAGCGGATATTGGGCCCCTAGTGGGAAGCCCACACCAAGCCCATGCTTTTGGGCTTAGTGTGGGCTGCCCACTAGGGCCCCATACCTTGGGGCCCACACATGGCCAACATTTCGCAGCCACAAGGGGCCCAATTTTCAACCCACAGTGTCCCCGCACAGGCCCAAAAAGGGCTTGTTTGCTGGTTATGTGTGGGTCAACTTTCAACCCACTGTGGGTCCACAGATTACATATGCCCGTTGTGCATCCAGAAATGACTTACCAGGTTTTTTCTGCATTTGGGAATCCCAATAAGACATAGAGGACACAGCATTTGTTTCAAATACAATGCAAATTTAATTAAGATAACAAAATTAACAAAATGTCCAACTCATTCATCAGCAAACAAGAACAATGAACAACAATAATTTAACATCAGTATCAGTTAATATTTTGAGCTCTCATCCTCCTTGCACCGCCATTTTTTAATTGCTGTCTCCACCTCTACATGTGATGTTCGGCTGCTTTTTGTCACAGCATCTATGTAAGAAGAGAGAGATTTTTTTCAACCTCATGTCCAAGGTGGACTAGATGCCAGCTCACAAACATATCCAGGGCTCCATACTAACTTTTTCTACTAGTGGCACTGGTGCTACCTACTGAAAAATGTTGTGCCACCAGCACAAAGGTTAAGTTGGAAAACTTAAGCACAAACTTTTGAATTTTTTCTATCTTAATTGTGTTACTGATCAATGCTTTGGTAATAAAAAAGACAAATAAGGTCAAATAGTGTTGTTTTGTTTTTTTAACAGTAAAATAACTTAAAATAAAGACACCAAATAAAAAAAGCCAAAGTCAGAGCCCCTAACATAAAATGATGTTGCCTGCGAGTGCCAATGCTAATACGGATGAATGACGGTGCACGTTTTGCCGCTGTATGTAGCTTACATTTGCAGATGTGAACATTTTTCAAGAATGCAATTAGCCTAATGCTCTACCAGTAGAAACGGTATGGTCAAATCCATAACATGGCCTGGATTTCTACCGGTGTAACGTTTCTACCTTTTATATCGCCCACCCCTAACCAAATCTCACTGTGACCAGCGACATCCATCGCACGTCGTCGGTCGTAGTGACAGTGTTTTTGGTACTTCCGGTTCATACAGTAAGCTACTGTTCGTTCATTTGATTCTTTCAAAGTACCCGAGCCGTATCTTTTTCTCCCAGTGGCCGAGCTGGAATTAAAAGCAGTTTCAGGCAGCAGAGTCTAGTTGGTCGCAAATTAAGTTCTTTGATATTTTATTCAGACCAGGATCTGAATGATACTCATTCTCAATGTTTACTGTTTACTCTCCCTTACTTTTCAAGCTAGTTTGCAGTCGCATGCAGTTTACGTTTATTTATGATTTTCCCATCACTGTGATTCTAGCAGAAGTTTAAAGTTATAGCCTAGCCTACATGTAAAAAAATTGTTGGATGGATGGCTGGAGAGCCAGCCAAATCCGACAAACAAGCCAGATATTTGATGTGTGTGTATGTGTAGCATGAGCCTGTTTTGTTTATTAGTTTTAAATAGCCTATTTGGTAAAGATTTATTTGGACACCATATTTAAATAGGCTATGTTTATTTGAAACATTAGGCTATTTATTTATTCTATTAAGCCTATACAAAATTGTAATTATCTCTTCACTGTTGTTGTACAGTTCTTAAATAAAAATACAAAAATAAACACATAGAATATCAAATTAATTGAATTAAATTGGAATACAGCCATGATTAAAAATAATCATGTCCCGAGATGTGCAACCCAGATACAGTAAGTGGGCGAAAACTCGTAGAACTCGAACAGAGAAAATAAATAAGGGAAAATAATCCCGGCATAAGCCAAACCAATCACAACCCGACAATACTCGAGCAGAGAATAGAAAGGAACAGAATAGGGTCATTCCATGTCAAATCAACCAGTTTTCTGAAAAGTTCCTGTATGACCCTCTCAGATTTTGATGAAACTCCATCATAATAATCCATTGTGTGAAAAATGAACACACACAAGAAATTAGCCTCATATGACATGTCATTTCCAAGATATGGCCTATGGTTGCGTGTTCATTTTTCACACAATGGATTATTATGATTGAGTTTCATCAAAATCTGAGAGGGTCATACAGGAACTTTTCAGAAAACTGGTTGATTTGACACAGAATGACCCAACCACATGCGTCAAAAGACACTAAGTCAGTCAATCGCTACAACAATGTCACCAAATGTATAGCACCTTCTGATCATTGCGTAAACCCTGACACTCAAAATGCAAAGTATTACATCAAAACTGGACAGATTGTGTACATAGTGTTGCTGTCAATGTAAAACAATTCCTGGACACACAAATACGAGAACATGTTTATTACGTATCTTTTTCATCTATAGTATGGTTGTTTTACTTTTTTATTTTTTATTTTTTGTTTTTCACTGCTGCACAACCAATCGCCCCTCTGGGGACAAATACAGTCAAGTTCTTTCATTGGACATCCATTCTCTCCTCCCTGTTTGGCCACATCACTTCATCCACATCACACCTGATGTCTTGCCTTTGAAGGCACAGAGGGAAAAACCTTTCGGGACAACAGATGAAAATTAGCATTTGTGCTACAATCTGGCATGTTTACGTCTGTATCCCTTTATACAGTAATGTTCATGAACATGCATTGTCCCTATCAAATACTCTAAACAAATAAAGACATAAAGAAATAGATACAACCAACCTTCTGGCATGTCGCAGCCACCCTTGGCAGTCCTCCACTGTGATGTCCCCACAACCAGCATTTATGGCGTCCAGTAGAGATAACTGGTTATGGGGCCGGTGATCATACACCTTCCACCTCCATGCTGAAAAGAATTCCTTAACTGGATTGAGGAAAGGTGACTAGGGTGGAAGGAACTCCATCAGCATTCATGGGCGGGCAGCAAACCATTCCCTGACAAGAAGGGAGCGGTGAAAACTGACATTATCCCAAATCACCACATAATTTGGCAAGTCAGGCCTCACCACTCTCCTCTCAAATAAATCCAGAAGACGGGTTGTGTTGTAAGGTCCAATTGTGGGAACATGGTGGATTACGCCATTGTTGGAGATGGCAGCACACATTGATATATTACCCCCACGCTGGCCTGGCACATCAACTGTGGCATGGTGACCGATCATGTTCCTGCCACGTCTTCTGACTTTGTTGAGGTTGAATCCTGCCTTGTCCACATACACAAATGTGTGTGGGGTGTTACTTGCCTCCAGCTCCATCATCCTCTACAAAATATAGAAAAACACAGCAGTTCACATCAATCCCAAATACAGGACACCATGGAATGTAAAACAAAACAATGCACTGTAACAGCACATGCACTGTGTAGCCCACATTCTGAAAGTATACTCATACATATTGAAAAGACACACATACTGTAATCGTCTAATTGTCATGACTGTCATGGTGTCATTGACACCAAACATTACTGTCTGGCCTTACCTGTACATATTGGTATCTTAGCTCCTTCACCCTCTCAGAATTCCTTTTAAATGGAACTCTGTAAAGTTGCTTCATTGACATCTCATTCTTGTTGAGGACCCTGTCAATGGTGGACAGACTCACAGAGCCAATGTTCTGAAAGATGCCATTATCCTTTATGACAGCACTCTGGATCTCTCGCAGTCAGATGGCATTGTTTGCTCTCACCATGTTGACTATTGCCATCTCTTGTTCAGGCGTGAACGCTCGGCCTCTCCCACCAGCGTGGGGCAGTGGTTGAATTCTACGGTAGATAGAAATGTTACAGCATGCTATGACCAAGTTTACAGGGATACAGTACTGTAATGTGCAGTAGTGTGTTACTAGTACCTGTTCTCATTCCTGAACATACGAATTATCGATGCCACAGTGGACCGGTTCAGCTGAGGCTGCACTCGTAGACCTGCTTCAGCCATACTTAGGTAGATTCACTACATGGTCAATGATGGTGGCCCGTATCTCATTTGGAACATTCATACGCCTATTCCTTCCCCTGCCTCTTCCCCTATCTACCCGTCCTCTGTGTGCCCCTCTCCCTCCTGCCCCACCACCACGCACTCGGACACCTCTTGCACGGCCCCGATTGACACCTGCTTCTTGCTCCATTTTTACGTAGAAACAGTGCACTGGAACCCTTAGCATTTATATATGTTTGTGAGTATTGTGTTCACAATTTGCACCTGTGGGATGGAATTGACAGCATGTGTTCTCCGTTACTCTTCAAATGTGTGATGGTAAGTTACTCACTCCAATCACCCATCATGCTGGCCTTATCTTTTCTACAAACACAATGCTCATTGTACATAGTATTTTGCATGCAATGATTTACCCAACTGTGTCAATGCGAATGGGAAATGTACATAGCCAATTGAGAAAAGAACAATCTGTTTTGACTGGAATGAGGATTGCATCTACACTATGACAACTGCGTTTAGTGTTTTGCATTCTGTGTGAACACAATGAGAAGTGAAATAGTGTGAGTAGTATATGGAATACGGCTTATGTCACTTTTTGATTGAATTTGATTGATGGTTGATAGGTCAAAGGTCAAGCGGTCAAATGGGGGTCACATTTGCATATTTTTAATATTAATTAATTATTTTTTATTTTTTATTATTTAAATTTTTTAATTTATAAGGTATTATTATTCGGGGGTTTTTGTTTCAAGGTTTTTTTTATTTATTGGCATTGTAACAATGTCATTTTATTGGGGGGTTGTTTGTTGTAAACGTCGGTTTTTATGGTCGTTCTTTGGGTGAGGAATTTTAAATTTATTAGAACAACATCGTGAAAAAGTAACTTTGTATATATATATATATAAGTGTATAGTTTAGTGGCAATAGTTTGTGTTAGCAGAAGCGTTTTAAAATAATAAAAGAATAAAATAATTCAAGACGGTTAATTGCAGACTTTTTTAAACGTGACAGACCGCGGTAGGCTAAATGAACAAACTAGCACATCCAGGTCGGTAGAGAGCCGAAGGGTGCAAAATGTTGAAAGCTCTGCATCAAACGGGGGCGCGAAGGGAAAAACCTCAACAAATTAAGTCAGGGAAACCTGTGTGTGTGTGTGCGAATGACACCAAACCCGAGGATAAAATCCGCGGAGGTCCAAGACATGTTTGCTAGAGAGAGAGATATGTTGTAAACTACACATGACAAAGTCCGTGCGGAGTCCGGAGAGATCTTTTTCCCAGACTTGCTAGAGTCTGGAAACATGCGCGAAGGGAACAAGCCCAGTAGTCTCCTTAACACAGATACTCAGAGACACAGGGTCACACAGCGTTGAACTAAGCGCGGCTCCAGTATCCGCCGAACACACATGGTCTAGCTCAACGGCTAGAGAGAGCTGCTGTAAACTACGCGTAACTCTTTCAGCTGAAAATGGATCAAGCCCCAGTAGTCTCCTTAACACAGATACTCAGAGACACAGGCAGACAGGCAGACGCACGGCACAGCGTTGAACTAACAACAGATGGTGGAAGGCTTGAGTACTGATGCTAGGGGGAAACATTTTGATGGACAAGGAACAGTTGTATTCCTGGCGGTTTATTCAAAATAAGTTTGAAAATGAATGAATGAAAAATGCATAGACTGGAAATATTTCAACAGGCCGCAAAATGCCCCGAAACCATTGAAAAGAACTCCGAGAAGCGTTTTCCAAAATCTAAAAGTCTGTATTAGTATTTAATAAAAAACTTTTCAGGATTTTTGCTTTCAGTTGGCTAATACTTAGAGCCAATATGAGTGTTTAGTATCGATCGGTTACTAAAACATACGGTTTACCCGATTTAAGCAGGGTTGAGGCGTTATATATTAAATGTTGCGTTTAATCGTATATTCAAAGTGTATTTTATTCTTCATGCTACATTTCACGGGGAGGGGCACGTTTTTACGACCTACGTTCATTACGTAGACCTACTCACACCTCGAAAACTCTGAATGGTATAAAAGAGAGGCCTACAGTTACACAAAAAACAATCTTGATTCTACACTGCGGAAGAAACGTTAAGAAGACGGCTTTTTAAGCTAATCCCTTTGCTTGCAAGAGATGTCGACCGTGGACTTTACAACACAAGGTATGTGCGACTATTTTAATTCTTATAAATTGTGAAACTTTCAAGTTGTTAATTAAACATATTGAATATTCTACTTCTTAATTAAAGTTGTTAATGTAAAATGTATTACAGATTTGGATCTATTTTACAACAACGGGGTACACGCTGGTGAATCTTTCGACGCTTTTGTTGAAACAATAACCGAAGACAGCAGCGTTAGACATAGTAAGATGTTTTTACATTTTAAAAATGTGGTTTTAAGATACTTTATATATAATTGCTTTTAGATACTAAGTGGCAGACTACACGTGTGAAACCACGTGGCGCCTAGGCCTGTGTTTTAGCAACAGAAAGCTATTTGTTAGTTAAATACATGTGAATGAAACATCCTTTGCTCAAAATCTGATTATAACTATTGAACATTACCATGTGTTTTTATTTTTCGGATATTTGGTAAACGTTTAATTGTTTTTAGATAGACCTACAGTGTACACGCGGCCTCTGGAAATTACACGTGCCCAAGTTTTAGCTACAGAAGATGATCCACGTTACAGTTTATTACAGAGTATGTAACTCAAATACTTTTGTTCAATATCTGTTTATGTGTTTTATTGTTAAAAAAGGCTCAGAAATCCCGCTAGAGACTGTTGCAAAGACAACATCTAACCGGTCTAAAAGCTACAAAGGAAAAAATTGTAAGTGTGTGTTTGGGCATGTGCGCATGTTCATGTGTGTTGGAGGGGGGGGGGGTTACGTAACGTGCGTGCATGCACGTTTTTGGACGGCCCATAAGGAAGGCCCCTACGTTTGCTCTGGGGGTCGTTGCACACGTTCCTAGCGTACAAGGCCTTATTTTGGAGCATGTTTAACAGGCTACACAAACCACGTGTGGGTAGGCCGAAGCCACGCGTAACCTAATTGTTAGTTCAACACAATTGAATGAAACTTCCTTTGCGCAACATCTGATTATAACTATTGCTATGTGTTTTATTTTTATTGTTTAAAAGGCCCTGAAAATCCCCCTCTAGAGACGACTGCAAAAGCAAAACCTAACAGACAGCAAGGATTGAAGAGAAAAAGTGGTGAGATTTAAGTTTTCTCCTATTAAAATAAAATGTTTGTTTTTTTAAATTTGGTTATTTTTAATTAGAATTTTTATTTTTAAATTTCGTAATTAGATTTTTTATTTTTTAAAATTTGAATATAATTTGTAATTTGATTTAGATTTTTTAAATTTGAATTTGAATTAATTAGATTATTATTTTTTTATTTTTTATATTTATTTTTTTTAATTTACCTTACAGACTTTGAAACAACGGGTGTGGTGATCGCCTCCGATACGTCTAAAAAACGTGTGACACCAGGACCACGGCCATCAAAAGCAACAGCAGCATCAACAGCAGCCACCGCACCCGCAGACAAACCAACAACAGCAGCAGCAGCAGCCGCCGCAGACAAGCAAGCCGAGCTGACAACTCCTGCCAAGGCCTCGGTTTGTCAAAACGACAACCTAGAATTAAGAATATTGGACAATTTTAGGACCCTTGTTGACAATTTTAGGAACCATTCTGACAATTTTAGGACCCTTGTTGACAATTTTAGGAACCATTCTGACAATTTTAGGAACCTTTCTGACAATTTTATGATCCTTTCGGGTAAATTGTTATTAAAGTAAAATGGCTCCTAAAAGACCTTGTACGTGTCCATGTTCAGGGTCCCAGAGTAAAAGACCTGCCGCAGAAAATGCTGAAAGCCAGGATCCTAACCAAAACGTTTTATCGCATGAAAATGTTAATCCACATCTCTTAGCTATTGTTAATGATGTTAATCATGCCTCTATTAACACGCATGAACCTAGTAATGAAAATGTAGAGTCTAGTAATGAAACTGTAGAGCATGATGTTTTTGCAGGTTTATTAAGAGCTTTGGACTCTGTAAACCGTGAACTCGCTAGACACGTTGAATCAGATATGACCCCAAACACCGCAGAAAATAACAGACCGGGTCTTACAGAGCTCGAGATAACCCAAAACACTGACGATAGTGACCTACAAGGACTTCCAGAAGCCAACCAAAATGGTGGTGATGGTGGTGGTGGTGATGTGATTAATGACACAGACCTTCAGGTGATACGTAGGCCAACTTTCAACAGTACAGAAATTCAGCTCCGTTTTAACTTTACATATTTGTACAATGTTGATAACTACGCAGAGTTTTATGTACACATCTTAAACACTTTAGAAAATCTTCTGGCTAAAGTTCGGGAGCTGTCGAACCCCAGCGATGCCGTACAGTTAGAATTAAGGGGTGATTCTCTGTCTCAGGGTGTAACTGTACAGCTAAGCGGTGATGAAATAGATTTGGAGGTTTTTTTGAATATGGTTGAAGAGTTGGTTCAAAGCAATTTTGATATCCTGGTTGATATCCTTGAAACTCTGATGCTTGTGGCTCACATTATTCAGAACCCTAATGGCGGTGGAGGAGGTCGACGAAAATTATCATCATGTCTCAAGAGTGAAATCATTCGCAAAAAGCTAAGACATTTAATAGTTGTCTACAATTCCGCTAATAATCTCTGTTTCGCAACATGTTTAACACATCTTTTAAATCCGACATTCACAAAGTGTGCCGCTGAAAGAGAGGCGGAACATTTACAACGTTCTGTAGGTTTGGGTGTTCAGGATAAGGTTCATTTTTCAGACATTCAAAGGTTTGAGAGGTTCTTAAACATCAAGATAGTTGTATGGACACACAGTTCAAATAACGGCGTCTTAAAAAAGTTTCAAACGAGCAACACACCACACTCTAAAACCTTTTTTTTGTACCTCGTGGGCGGCCACTATTACGGTATCAAATCATTAACAGGTTTCTTAGGCAGTCAATATGTTTGTACATTTTGTTACACACCATACACAACGAAACATAGCCACTCCTGTTTACATTATTGTAACGTCTGTTTTGGCGCAGAATGTTTTACACATCGTTCATCAACGATAAGGTGTAAGGATTGTAAGCGACTCTGTCGGTCTAGGTTTTGCTATAACGCGCATAAAGTTTTGAAACTGCAGGAGTCTAGCGGTAAAATGCTCAGCTCTTGTGATACTATAAAGTTCTGTGACAAATGTGCACAAACATATGTAGTAAGTAGCAAAACATCTAAAGCACACAAATGTAGTCTAAAGCTCTGCAAAAACTGCAAGGCTGTATTGACCCCTGAAGTTGAGCATGTGTGTTGCATACAAACTGTGAAAACTGAACACCCCAACTGGCGTTACGTTTTTTATGATTTTGAGTGTCGGCAGGACCATGGCGAACACATTGCGAATTTCATATGTTGCATAGATTTTAAAGGCAAGCGTTGGACTGCAAAGGGTGATGGCTGTGTACAGGCTTTTTTTTAAAAGGTATCGAACCCGAAAGTACAAGGGGTATACATTCATAGCCCATAATTCGAAGGGGTACAATGGGTACCTGCTGATGCAGTATTTGGTAAAGCATGGTGTGACACCAAACATCATAGCACAAGGCAGCAAGCTCCTGTGCATTACAGATGAGGTTTTCAAACAGAGGTATATTGATTCACTCTGTTTCCTAACTATGAAGCTAAGTGCCATGCCTGGCTCTCTAGGTTTTGAAAATGCTAAAAAAGGGTATTTTCCCCATTTCTGGAATAAAATTGAGAACCAGAATTACATCGGCCCGTACCCACCACCCTTGTACTATGGTTTTGATACAATGATGGCCAAGGAGAGGGAGGACTTTATGTCCTGGTATAATAATGTGTCTGGGGGTGTGTTTGACTTTCGAAAATAAATATCCGAGTACTGTCAGAATGACGTTGTTATTTTGCGGGAAGCTTGTTTGCGGTTTAGGGCCGAGGTGCTTGGGAGCACAGGTTTAGACCCGTTCCAGAGCATTACAATAGCCTCGGTGTGCATGAAACAATACTGTACAAACTTTTTGCCCAAAAACACCATAGCAGTCACATCGCCGGATAATTACGCGCAGCAGCAGAAATCATTTTCCACAGCAACCATTCAATGGTTAGAATATGTGAGTCATCGGGAAAAGATTTTCATTCAACATGCCTTGAACCGGGGGGAGGTTAAGATGGGTAACTATTATCTAGACGGGTATTCAGATGTGGCCGGCGTTCGGACAGCTTTTGAATTTGCGGGTTGTTTTTTTCATGCTTGCCCTCAATGTTTTAATTTAAGCACAATTAACCCTCTCACAAAAACAGATTTTGGTTCAATATATCACAAATTTCAAGAGAAAATTGACACTGCGTAGCGTATACAACCTGAATGTTGTAGTTATGTGGGAGCACGAATGGGTAAGACTTAAACGTGAGAGCCCCGAGGTTCAGGAGTTCCTGCGACATCATGACTACCCGGAACGTCTGGAACCTCGGGCTGCTCTGTTTGGCGGTCGAACTAATGCGTTGCAACTTTACTACAAGGCTCAAGAAGGTGAACAAATACACTATTTTGATTTCACCAGTCTATACCCGTTCGTGAACAAAACTAAAGTTTACCCAACAAATCACCCCACCATCATCTTCCGTGACTTTGAACCGATCGAAAACTATTTCGGTCTGATCAAAGCCAGGGTATATCCACCAAGAAAACTTACAATACCTGTGTTACCGTACAGAGTCTCTGGTAAATTAATGTTTCCACTTTGCCGGTCCTGCGCAGAATCTGAGCATCAAGGTGCGTGTGAACATTCTGATGAGTTGCGTTCTCTCACAGGTGTATGGTGTACCGTTGAAATGCTTAAGGCTATTGAAAAAGGTTACATCGTCGACAAAATCTTTGAAATTTGGCATTTCCAAGATAGGTCCGATTCTCTTTTCAGTGACTATATTAAGACGCATTTAAAGGGCAAACAAGAAGCGTCAGGATACCCCTCTTGGGTTTCTGATGATTCTGACAAGGCGGCCTATGTGCAGAGTTATTGGCAGAAGGAGGGTGTTCGTTTAGAACCAAGCAATATTTCTGTAAACAAAGCCAAGAGACAAATTTCCAAACTGTTTTTAAATAGTCTTTGGGGCAAATCTGGTCAGAGAAGCAACCTGCCAAGCACAACCTTGATCCGTGATCCTGAACAGTTTCTGCAATTCATGTTTTCAGATGAGTATGACATCTCACACTTTTCATTTCTTACAGAAGACGTAGCTCTGGTACAGTGGAAACTTACTCAGTGTTTTCCAAAGGTCCCCAGATACAGCAATGTGTTCATCGCGGTGTAGGATATCTAATATTTCCCCCCTTCTCTCTATCTCTGTCTCTCTCTCTCATTCTCAACCCCCCATCAAAGATAAGCCAGTCTGTCATAAATGACCCCTCTCCCCCCCCTCCCCCACACCTTAACCCAATCAGGACAGGGATGGTCTTCCTGTGGAGGTATTTTATGAGTGTACCGCAGAAAAAGAAGTTAGTCAATTGTGGAGTTTGTTTCAAGAAGTCATTCTTTTTGGTTCCTCGTGCGTTTCCTTTTGTTCCTGTTCCGCTGGAGGGTAAATAATTTGACAATTTTTGGCTTATCTCTCTCTTTTCTGGTATATTTCCTAATTAATGTCTGGTTTAATGTCTTCACTTTTGTGAATTATAAGTAGTCAGCCTACAATCCTTCGTGAATGTATGATTCCCAGTCATTATTCTAATTGAATGTTTTCATTTAATAAAATTACTTAATCTCAAGACCTGATTTAGACTTTGTTTTGGCTTGTTAGTTGATCCACCAGGTTACTGTTCGACTTACCTATTAACGAATTTGGCGATTTAATTGATGATTGTAATTTTTAATAATAATTATTAAATTAAATCACGTAAAACTTATTTTGAATGTAGGTTAAGTGAGGGGTTCTAGCACGCAATATCGCTTGTGTTCAGTATTCAGAGTGCCGAACGTTTTAACAAGGGTATTGACTGTTGGAACCACTGGATTCAGAAAATACACATTTTACCTAGTCCTCACTTACCCGACATAATTGGAGGTTCCACCGAGATTGGTTGTCCTATAGCATACTAAATTTTGCTATTGAGTAAACTGCGGTAAACTCTGAGACAAGTTCAAATCTTTTTCTAATCGACTGGTCTTAGATTTATTTATTTTATTTAAAAAATATATATATATTTTTTTATATTATTATGGCATACCAGACAAAGAGAGAGATGCCTCATTTACCCTCCACTGCTAACCTACCAGCATTCCCTGGCCAGTCAAGGCTGGATCAGCAGTGGTATCTCATGTTATCAGAACGGCAATATTTGATAGCCCAGTGCCCAAAATTTGCAGAACAGCTCAAGGCAATGGACCAGCTGAAGGAGGAGGCCCTTTACAACCTGCGGACTGAGTATTTGGACTATCTGATTTCTCCAGATAGTGATGAAACCAAGCGCAAGATTGTCCAAGGGATAAGGTCGTACCTAGAGAAAAGACAACATTTTCTCTACCTCTGGCGGTCAAAGCAGGCATGGGAGGAGGTAAACCAGATGTGGAAACTGGCTTGGGAAAAGCACCACTCTAAGTCAGGAGTTACTGCCAAACCAGTTTCTTCTGTGGCAGTCCAGCATGCGCTGGAAGGAGCAGTGCATGGCGCCATTCCAGCCATAACCCAGGCACCACCCCCCACCGAGGACAATACAGCACTCTCCCTTGACTCATCCCCACCCCCTTCAGGCTTGGACAATTCTGTGGATTTTGTCACCTCCACAGACAATGTAGCCGCCCCCCTGGTGAGCCCCCCTTCCCTGGAGGAATTTTGGGGAAACAGCTCTGTGTCTTGTATCACACCAGCCACCACAGAGGATGTGACCCCACAGGACGTGGAATCCGCTGCTGCAGTCCTCTCAGCTGAGCCAGGTGAGGAGACCGTCGAACCCCTGGAGGCAGAACCTGCTACTGCAGACACAGCAGCCCAGCCTGGTGAGGAGACCGTCAAACCCCTGGAGGCAGAACCTGCTACTGCAGACACAGCAGCCCAGCCTGGTGAGGAGACTGTCAAACCCCTGAAGGCAGAACCTGCTACTTCAGACACAGCAGCCCAGCCTGGTGAGCAGACCGTCGAACCCCTGGAGGCAGAACCTGCTACTGCAGACACAGCAGCCCAGCCTGGTGAGGAGACCGTCAAACCCCTGGAGGCAGAACCTGCTACTGCAGACACAGCAGCCCAGCCTGGTGAGGAGACCGTCAAACCCCTGGAGGCAGAACCTGCTACTGCAGACACAGCAGCCCAGCCTGGTGAGGAGACCGTCGAACCCCTGGAGGCAGAACCTGCTACTGCAGACACAGCAGCCCAGCCTGGTGAGGAGACCATTGAACCGCAGGACGCGGAACCGGCTTCTACAGGCCCATCAGCCCTGCCAGGTGGAGAGGTCTACGCACCCCAACAGGTGGAGTCAGCCCCCACAGAAAAGTCCACCCAGGCCGAGGACCCCACCCCACCCCTTGTGGACTTTTCTTCCCCTCCTGCTGAATCCGGGGAACCTCTGTCTGCTGCACAGACAGAAGGGGTGTGCTCTGTGGACTCTCCCACTTCCACAGTTCCTGTGATGGAGGAGATAGGGGGACTTCTGCGAAAGTCTCGCTCCCCTATCAGAGCTGTAAAGAGACCCCGGGAGAAACGGAGCAGGAAGCCAACCCCCGGCCGTTTTACGACTCCTCTGGCCCTCAAAGTCTCCGCCAGAGTGTTGTCTTGCAATCCAAAGCAAGATGAAAGCAGTCAATTTAGCACAACAGTTTCCCCCACCCTCGTCTCTCCACCCCCGAGCCACACCTGCAAACTTCGCACACACACGTCATCCAGGGAGAGTGCAAGAGCCCTTTTCCGACATCAGAAGTGTTCGGAGAGCAGTGATGGACTGCATGCCTACGAGCAACGATCAGCCCAGCTGCCCAGAGAGGGAACCAAAGCCAAAACTGGCATAGACCCCTGGACAGAGATGAGACGGGCGTGGTTAAGGGGCATCCACGTGCGGAAGAAGCAAGATGACAGGATGCCTCCTGTCATCCCGGTTTGCTGAACGCTGTGGCCCTCCGCAGCCAAAGGACTGCCAGTAACCACACTGGGGTTCTAGGAGGTAAAACTGGCACTCTGCCTGCCCCTGCCCCCCCCCCTCACCACCCCCCCCACATCCCTACCACCACCTTTTAACATAAGACAATGCCCATGTTTTTAAGTCCCTTTTTTAAAGTGTAGGTGCCCCCTCCAATGCTGTTCCTGGGCACTTGTGGACAAGTCTGCCCTATTCAGGTGATTATTTGGACTGGCAATCTTGTGGATAGTAAATCCTGTCCGTAAGGTTCCCCTGAATGGACTAAGTGCTTATAACATGCAGTGTTCCCCTCTTCACATGTTGCTGTGAGTGATAAGGCCTAAACCCTCAAGTCCCACAGTCTTCTCCTGCCACTCCCCGAAGGACCCCCAGAGGCACAAGTGCAACCGGACCCATACCCTGCCGCGGGAAGCTAGCCTAAGCGACTGCCGTCAGCAGTCCACCCAACTGGACCCGAGCTCAAGGAGCCAAAACGGATTCCGACAGGGAAAGAGGTGCTTCCCCGCCCGTCAGTAGAGAGGTCTTGACCGCACTTTTCCGCCTGTGGATCGTCCAGCTGCCTGTCACAGGAGACAGAGCCCCCCGCACGCTGTGCAGAATTGGTAGAGACACTGTCAAATTAGGCCGCCTTTCACTCACACAGTTACAACATTAAGGGGAATAAGCACTGCATGTTATCCAAGGAAGTCCAGGGAGCCTCTTCCCTTGCCAGTCCAGATACCCTGACACTGGAGAAGGAATTGACTGAACCAAGGTGCCATGACAGCAGTGAAAAAAAATAATAAATGTCTGCACCACACCGGATCATCACAATGGGACTAGTAAACTGGACATGGACTAATTGTTTTAAAAGATGGTTAGTGAACCATTAGGACACTTGTTTTCATGCAGCTATCATTGTACAATGATATAATGTCCAATGTGTGGTTGTTATGATGATGGAACGATAGGCTCTTAGCAGCTGCATGCACCTATCGTTCCAAGAGAGGGAATGACGGGATGTTGCCTAATGTCTTTTGCTCTTTCTCTCTCTCTCTCCCTCTCTCTGTCTCTCTCTCTCGGCCTCTCTCTCTCGGCCTCTCTCTCTCGGCCTCTCTCTGCCCCCCCCCCCCCCCCCCCATCCATCCCTACCACCACCTTTTAACCTAATACCATGCCCATGTTGTGTTTAAGTCCCTTTTATAGAGTGTAGGTGCCCCGCCAAATACTGTTCATAGACACTTCTGGACAAGTCAGCCCTATTCATGTGATTATTTAGACTGGCAATCCCGTGGAAGGTAAACCCTGTCCGTAAGGTTCCCCGGCATGGACTGACAGTGGTCATAACATGCAGTGCTATCATTAATTGTTCCGGTCTTCGCTATGAGTGTTAATGCCTAAGCCCTCAACTCCCACAGTCTTCTCCTGCCATTCCCTAAAGGACACCCACAGACACAAGTGCAAACAAGTGCAACCGGTCCCACACCCTGCCGCGGGAAGCTAGCCTAAGCAACTGCCGTCAGCAGTCCACCCAATTGGATCCAGGCTAAAGGAGCCAAAATGGATTCCGACAGGGAAAGAGGAGCTTCCCCGCCCGTCAGAAGAGAGGCCCTGACTGCACTTTGCCACCTGTGGATCGTCCAGCTTCCTGTCACAGGAGACAGAGCCCCCGCACGCCGTGCACAACTGGTAGAGACACTGTGGAGTAGGTTGCATTTCACTCACGCAATTGCAACACTAATGGAAAAAGCACTGCATGTTACCCAAGTCCAGGGAACTTCTGGTCCCTTGCCAGTCTAGATACCCGGACACTGGAGAAGGAAGAGACTGAACCAGGGTGTCATAACAGCAGCGACACAAAAGAGTGTCTAATAGAGATATGACTCTAGATCACAAAGGGACTATTAAACTGGGCATGGACTAAATGTTTTAAAAATGGTTGGTGAACCATTTGGACAGTTGTTTTTGTTGTTAGCAGGTAACTGCATCTTCAATGTCCAAATGTGTAATGTGATTCCTATTTGGTGATGTAAGAATAGGTTTTTAGCAGGTGCATGCACCTATTCTTACAAGAGAGGGATGTAGGATATCTAATATTTCCCCCCTTCTCTCTATCTCTGTCTCTCTCTCTCATTCTCAACCCCCCCATCAAAGATAAGCCAGTCTGTCATAAATGACCCCTCTCCCCCCCCCTCCCCCCACACCTTAACCCAATCAGGACAGGGATGGTCTTCCTGTGGAGGTATTTTATGAGTGTACCGCAGAAAAAGAAGTTAGTCAATTGTGGAGTTTGTTTCAAGAAGTCATTCTTTTTGGTTCCTCGTGCGTTTCCTTTTGTTCCTGTTCCGCTGGAGGGTAAATAATTTGACAATTTTTGGCTTATCTCTCTCTTTTCTGGTATATTTCCTAATTAATGTCTGGTTTAATGTCTTCACTTTTGTGAATTATAAGTAGTCAGCCTACAATCCTTCGTGAATGTATGATTCCCAGTCATTATTCTAATTGAATGTTTTCATTTAATAAAATTACTTAATCTCAAGACCTGATTTAGACTTTGTTTTGGCTTGTTAGTTGATCCACCAGGTTACTGTTCGACTTACCTATTAACGAATTTGGCGATTTAATTGATGATTGTAATTTTTAATAATAATTATTAAATTAAATCACGTAAAACTTATTTTGAATGTAGGTTAAGTGAGGGGTTCTAGCACGCAATATCGCTTGTGTTCAGTATTCAGAGTGCCGAACGTTTTAACAAGGGTATTGACTGTTGGAACCACTGGATTCAGAAAATACACATTTTACCTAGTCCTCACTTACCCGACAGCGGCCTTCACCACAGCTTATGCACAGCTTATGCACAGCTCGAGCTTTATGATGTCATGGATAAAATGCCTGACAGGGTTCTGTACCACGACACAGATTCTGTAATCTTTGTGTGCCGACCGGGTGACTGGATGCCGTCTCTAGGTGATTTTTTGGGAGAATTGACTAGTGAGCTAGACCCCTTTGACCACATTGTTGAATTTGTATCAGGAGGGCCCAAGACGTACGGTTATAAAACACTGTTTGGTAAAACGTGCATGAAAGTGAAAGGTATAACCCTGCATCATACTAACACACAAGTTGTCAATCTTTCAACCCTCACAGAACAGCCGCACAATTAATCTTAATGCAAACTATATTGTTCTGTTCAAAAATCCAAGAGATAAAATGCAAGTTAATGTTTTGGCACGACAAATGTACCCCAGACATTCAAAGTTTTTCCTTGAATGTTTTGATGATGCTACCAGAAAACCTTACAGTTATCTATTGGTGGACTTAAAAGCCCAGACGCCTGAGGAATACCGCATCAGAACTGGTTTGTACGCTCCAGAGTGGCCGGTAGTTTATGTGCTAAAGAAAAAGTAATATGTCTGCACGTATTAAACGGAACTGGACTTTTCTAAAAGCCCTATTTGAAGGTAATGCCCGGCAAAGACGTAACATATTACAGTCTGCTTCTGGTGAACTTATAAACACAATTTGTGAACTAGCTCTCAATGTTTTACGGGGCAATATACCCCTAACTGATACACAACTGAAAAAAATAAGAAAACAAAAGGTCGGAATTAAACTGTTGATTAACAAAAGATCATCTATTCGAAAGAGGCGAAAGATTATTTCTCAAAAGGGTGGATTTCTTCTGCCACTGCTGAGTGTAGCAATACCGTTTTTCACCAGTTTGATAGCGGGTCGCAGCGGGGCTTAAAAACATGGATCACGCCCAAAAAATGTTTCTCGTACCTCAGTCAGCTGGACAAATGAAAGAATCTTACTTTTACTCCGGAACCAATCCGACAAACTGTTGAAAATGATTTGGATCAAACCATACGTAACATCTTATCAAGGACTGATGTTGGTCCTCATGAGAAGGTAAAACTGTACACGATTGCTCTACAACGTTTCATTGCTTTGGTTAAACAAGGGGAAGCCGAAATGCAACATTTGACCCTATCGTTGCCTGTTGAGGTTGGCGATAATGTCAGAACGGACACCGCCCGAGTTGACGATTTTGTACAAAGCGTACCACCTAGAAGCCGGAAAAATGCCACCTACGTATTGGATAAAATTTCTAAATCAGGAAATGTCGCAACGTGGAACGATAAAGGGGAGTTTGTGTTTAATGGTACGGTTGTCAGTGGTTCGCATATGTTGGATCTAATAAAGAACATAACGGCCCCTCACAAGATTTCTGACGATAGAAGGCCCCGGGGTTGGGAGGAATTTATAGAGGCTATGGCTATGCTTAATATGCCTATTTCTGTCATACCTAATCAAAATGTGCGCGGCAAGATAAATCAACACAAAAAGAAAATACCAAATACAGTACCCTTTACTCCTATGACGCCAGAACCAGGCCCTAAGGCTGTTTTTTCATCTCCCGCTTTAGACCATTCAGCGTGGCTAGATTTCTGAAGCTGCTGAGTGTGTGTGTGTTTTGCTTTAAATGATCAAAATGTCAAAATGTAAAGTTTAAAATGTTTTTATTTTATAATAAAAGACAAAACAATATTCAAACAATACATGTCTGTTTTTTTTTTGTTTTTTTTTCAACAGTGACAGGCCTTAAACATTTCACCACAGCATGCAGTCTGTACACAGTTTAACATGTTTTTAACACACTTGTCCAAGTATATTTTATCAACATATCTTGAAACCATCGCATCTTTATTTTTCAAATTATCAGAGTATAGGGTTATAATTTCATTAAACGGAATCCCTTTGGCCCTGTTGTGCAGATAAAAGACGCAATGCTGTCCACACTTTGTGCTGTGTAGGTCTTGCACTTGTGCCTTGTTGTAAACAATCCTTTTACAGTTCTTTTGTAAAAAAGTAATGATGTTATCTGGGAAATAAATGTAGTCAGGAGGGTTGCCATAGGAGTCGAAAAATTCACCAGTTTTATCCGCACACAAATATAGCGCTAACCAGTGTTCTCCAGGCTTGTTTCGAGGGTGTGTATTCACAATGTACAATGCTGGTAAATTATTTAGTTTATTATTCGGTAGCTCATCACAGGCCATAACCCCATAAAAGTTATTTTCTGTGTAAGGATTGTTACTCAAAATAGCCGTTAGTTCTCTGGTATTCATGATTAATAATAATCATACAACACGTTCCTCCTCTGGTTCACTTCAATGATGTTGTCGAAGCATGCGTAAACAATTAAATTAACTGTTCTGGGTAGCGGGTTTCTGAATCTCATCTCCAGACGTATATTACCCGTCTTGATCAGGGATAGATGCTGGCTGCAACCTTCATCGGGTGTCAGGTTGAAAGCATAAAGGGTGTAACCGTTCAGGTATTCTTGACGGTTAATGCACAAAGGCGTGTCTTTGAGATGTCGACCTGTGGCCAGCGTTAGGCTGTAAAATTTGCGAACCGCAAAATCGTTACCATAATTTGGGAGATATGGTTTACTCGGTATTGGAAGACCGTTCATACTGAGGGATACATATTCTGCATTGTAATGCTGGAAATTGAAAGGGTTCTTGTTGTAAACACCTGTAAAGGCGTCGTTATCTACCAAACCTATAATGATAGATTTCGGTAATTGACCCAAAAACAAATTTTCTTGATTGCAAACTCTAAGACCAGCTGCTAAACTGAAAGTTTTAAGACTAACACGGTCAATCGGATATTTAACATTTGATGTCAGTAGAGCCTGGGCATGTCCGAGCTTAACGGGTGGAGAGACCCCAATTTTTTTACAAATAGTGTGGCCGAGACCATTTTAAGGCGGTATTGTTGCTGAGGTGCATCCTCGCTCATTAGACAGAACTCATCCTTACAACGGACCATCTTAATTTTTATATCGACTCCGTTTATAAGTAGTCTCTCCTGAAAAAACATGTCTGCATGTATGGGTCCGAGCAACTCAAAAGTGTTACTCGCTGCTGTATATAGAGTTCTATCTTTCAAACCCTTGTTTTCACCCGCAGGGTCTGTTACGTCCATATGTCCGCTGGTGTCCTTATAGAATAATCCGGACGTAAATTGATTAGACATTGTGTCTTCAGAATAATTAAGTAGACATTCCATAATTGCTCTGTAGGGGTACGTGTTGCTAGACTGGCTTACCAGCCGGTCTCCCAATGAAATATCCACCTGTGAAAAAAATGGTCGCTATGGGATAATTAATAAGCCCAACCTTGGCATCGGCCGGAATATTGGTGCCATCGGCCCGGGTTATCTGACACCGTAGGTATAAAAGAGTATTGTTTAAGTCAAGGTAATCTTCGCCATTACCGGCTATATAGAACTCTAGAGGTCCAGTATCCGAAATGGCAGACGGGTGGCACTTCTACGTAGATGCTCTTATCAATGCTTGTTTGTGTGTAAGGAACTGCAAAAAGGTCCAGTTCCGACTTCATACATTCCTCTGACATGTTGTGTATAAAGGCCATTTTAAAAAAATGTATCTACTTTTTCTCTTAACCTTCTTGGTCTGTTTTTTAGCCTTCCTCTTACACTTCTTTGCGACTGTGACCCTAATGTATGCCGGCCGTCTCTTTTTAGACTTGGCTCGACTTGAGACCCGCCCCCCTGGAGGCCTTTTCTGTGCGCTACGGGTCATAACCAAAAGCCCCGAGCCTTCTTGTTCACCGTTGTTCAAACGACTCGTCACAACTTTATGGACTACATCCTTGGCTATGTTTTTAGCTGCTGATGTTAAATGTGGTCTGGCTATGTTGAAGCCTTTCTTTAGTAGGGGCAATGCCATTCGGAATAAACCTCTAAAAAGTCCTCCAAGACCGCTACCATACATAACACTCGCACCCTTATACCCCGGCAGACCATATAGTAGTCTATGTACCTATGAGGGTCAACGTATAGGTTTGAACTTGCCATTTTTATTTGTGATATCGATGCTTCACCGGCCTGAAATGCAATTTTATGAGGACTTTACCGTAAGTGAAGCGTATGTTCTCGTTCTGATCCGATTTCAGCTCAATTGTTATGTTATCAATGTGCTTCTTGCACACGTGAACATAGTGTGGCTTTTCATACGTGATTGTGATGACATCGTTGCTTAGACCCGGTTATATGTACACATCGTAGCAAGGGCACAAAACTATTTCCGACTCTCTGGTAGTCAATAATGTCTGTGTAAACATACATTGTGTAAAAACCCGCACGAATATCTGCCGGATGTGGTGCCACAGAACTTGCTACCGTTAAGGGTACATCCGGGTCCAAACCCAACATCCTTGCAAGTTTACCACTAGCCTTCAGCGACATATTTTCGTTTGCACTACTAATATAAATTCGGTTTTTCATTGTTGAATGGGACACCTCAATATCCAATTTCTTTATTTTTAGCGCCTTATTCATCTCATCCCACCAACGTCTTAAGATTCTTGTAATATCCCCAGCTTATTAAAACAACGTAGCTGAGTTCCTTTTTCTTACCATCACTTACGATAAAAACATTTTCATGATCTGATAGCATATTCCATGTACATGGGTGTTGAATTTCTGCTAAAGCAACTTCCCATTGTCCACGGAATTCGAGGGGTCTGGCGAACTTCGTCGTGTAACACGATATTTTGTTTCCAGGATAGATATCTAGACTAGCATTACTGGGGAGAGTGACATAAAAGCCTGCTTCCTCCATGGTGAGCTAATGGTTTCTACTGTTTTAGAGGTCAAACACGCTATCTTTAGGTATCCAGCTGTTGTATTTTTCAGGCCATCCGACCCACTTCACTAAAACGAGCTTCTGTTTCTTATACTTCTTTTCGGCAATAATTTTTTCGACCTTAAAGGTTTTGTCTTTTCCAACTATAACCTTTTGTAATTCCTCAGCATAAAATGTTCCGTCAATGCTCGCCCCATCATAATCCTTCAATCTATATACAGGAGGGATTCTGTGGACCCTTTCAACGACTGTAAAATATTCGTCTGTATATGTTTGCTCATAACCTTTTGCAAACTTTCCTCGTACTTTGGAAACTCTGACGGTATCCCCCTCCTCAAACTTAAACTTTAGCTTTTTAGATTTTTTTGGAAAGAGACCATACATATTTTTAAAAACTTTAAAAGAATTATTTTCGTTTGCTTCAATTGGTTTCATTTTAATCGTATTGTGATAGCTGTTGTTGTAACCTAGGACCAAATCCTGGACAGAATCTACATAGCGTCTAGTGTTGTGCGCTGTGAAGTATCTCCACATCCGGGATTTTAACGTTCTATTGAAACGTTCGACCACAGATGCTTTCACATCGTCGTTGTCTGTGGCAAAGTGGAATATTTTGTTGCGTTTCAATCAGATTCAAAAATTCTTTACCTTTATCGGTTTGTATTTTTTTAGGTATACGTCCATTTCCGAGAATTTCTTGAAGGGCTTTTACCACTTCGATACCGGTCTTGTTTTTAAGAACACGTACCCAGGCGTATTTTGACAATATATCTATACAAGTTAGCATAAACTTCATATTATCATTATGTTCAGATAAACTTGACATGTCTACTAAATCAAGCTGCCATTGTGAATCAATGTTTCTCACAATAACCCTGTTTCTTTTGAAATTGACTCTGATGGGTTTGTGTAAAGTGTATGCATCTTCACCCGATAACCATTCCGTAACTTTCTTGTTTGATATGTTACACCCTGTTGTTTCACGTAAAATTCTTCGCAAGCGCTCTTTGCCACCGTAAGAACCTGGATTTTCTGGAGCATAATAAACATCTTTCATGCGTTTCTCACCCGCCATCCTTACAGTTATCACAATAATGATACAATATATAAAAAAACCAAAGTATTTTATTTATGTATTTTTAAAAAAGTTACAGGTTACATGATAGAAATTATACATATTAACATTTAAACATTTCTTGAAATGTTTTTCAAATGTTGTCGTTCATCCGGTTTCGCCCGCCTTCAGAGTGCTCGCACCATAGGTGCTCCTGCATTGCCTCGTCAATCTCCCAAAAGTCTGTGTTGACAACCGCAATAGCCTTCTCACTGATTGGATCAAGTTCTGTACGTGAGATTTCCAAAAGTTTATCCCCAATGTGTGGCTCCTCCCGAAGTTCTGAAACAATGGTGTCAACAGACCCCAAGATTCTCACAGGATCTGGAACCCCTCCGAACACTTTCAAGGCCTTGATCAGCAGAGGTTGCAGCCACGGCTTTTTCACATTTGTCACAAAGTCTGTAAAATTACTTTTATAATAATACGCATCCGCTTCAAAGAGGCAGCTGTGTCTCAGTTGACTGGGGGTGATCAACTTCACAGCCTTGGCATTCGCTTCTCCTTTTTTTTTTCTATTGCTCCATTCAGAAGACAAGCGATTATAGCTTTAAGCATCTTAATCATCGGGGTTGTAAGACACCCGTCAATTTCATCGTCTATACACTCCTGGTTTGTTTTTTTGGCTGGACTGTAGTGCAAAGTGTGTCAACTCGCAGCCTTCGTCGGCCATATTTTTTGGCTCTGATAAAAATAGGGGTTTCGGCTTTGTCGGGCATCGATCCAAGGCTCTGTAGCCGGCTTGTCATTGTTCGCTGAATACTCAGGCTCCCAAGATTCTGAGCAATCGGCCCGCTTTAGGGATTTATACATTTTGTAAACGCTCTGAGACATGCTTGACAAGAGTTTTGTTAAGGCAGTGAAATACTGAGTTTGTCGAGTGGCTTTTAAACACCTCTGAAACTTATAGCCACGCCTTAAAACTTTAGAGTTATGTTCTGTGGGGGGGGGGGGGGTCTTCCTTTTTGGGGGGTTTGATTTGAATTTAACATATTTTAACGATTAATAATAATAACAATAATAATGAAACAATACGTAAAATAGCCTGTAAAAGAAAAGGCTTTTTTTATTTTAAAGTTCACAAAATCAATCAAAAAGACATTATGTATACATTTATATTGAACACACACAATCTAAAAAATTTCAAAAACATTATTATATATTTTTTTGCTTACATGTTTTGACATGTTATTTTACACAAAACATGTAGAGTCTTTGTCAATCGGCGTTGTTGGTGGGGCTGGTGGTATATTTTCCATATCTTCATCACCAGATTCTTCATCACCAGATTCTTCAGCCACGGCGTTGAAACGCGACAATAAGTTCGTTTTCACATCGGAAAAATTTCTCCAAAGTCTATACTCCTCAAACACCTCATCGGCTCGCTCAATAGCCTTGTTCAACATTTGCAGGTCGTCCAAATTAAATACAATTAGCGTATCCCCAATGTCTCTTGCTTCATATGTCTCGGCAATGAACAGTTTTTTATACTCTTTCAGCGCTGACACACAGATAATACTGCAGTCCTCCGAACAGCTCAGAAAACTACAAATATTCTGTACATCGTCCACAACCTCTTTGTAACATTGCTTGAATTTAAGCCAATCCTTGCGTACAAATAATATAGACTCTGATTTTTCGCTGTACAATTCCCCCTCACACAGGCTGAAAAGGGTCATCGTTGGTTCCTGTCCAGACGTGTCGATATTGTAGCCACATCGTCGATTTGAAAATTCTGCAGGCCAATCTTCGTAAAACGAACATCCTTGAAGCCTTGATATCATTGTATAAGGCTTTTTTGGTCTTGTCAAAACAGTGTTGTTTGTCAAAACCTCTGGAGATTTTGGTGTTGTGGTAGACATGCTTCTTTTGCTGGTTGTTTTACAGGCGATTGTCAGCTTCTGTTTTGCGTCAGGAAAACGTGTGTTTGAGTTGTCAGGAAAAGCCGACACATTTATAGGCCCCTACGCCCATAAAACCGCCAAAAACCAGCTGTTTCGATCATTCATACGTCATACAAAACCCTGCTGTGGATTGTAGAAACCTTGACAAATAAAATACACTTTGAAAGAGTTACGCGTAGTTTACAACAGCTCTCTCTAGCCGTAAAACAGCGACCATGTGCGTCTGCCTGCCCCTGTGTCTCTGAGTAGTGTTAAGGAGACTACTGGGCTTGATCCATTTTCAGCTGAAAGAGTTATGCGTAGTTTACAACAGCTCTCTCTAGCCGTTGAGCTAGACCATGTGTGTTCAATCTGGGTTTAGGAAGCACCATAGCACCGAGACCGCCCTTGCCCTAGTAATGAATGACCTGTTCCTCTCTCTGGACTGTGGCTGTATTTCTATTCTTGTTTTACTTGACCTGAGCGCTGCCTTTGATACTATAGACCATAATATTCTCCTCTGCAGGTTAGAAAATTTAGTTGGTCTTACCGGGCATGCTCTTATGTGGTTTAAATCTTATCTCTATGATAGATCCCAGTTTGTTAGGGTAAACAGTCAGTCCTCTGAATTTTCTAAGGTGAACTTTGGAGTACCACAAGGATCGGTCTTGGGTCCTCTGCTCTTTTCTCTTTACATGCTCCCTCTTGGGAACATTATAAGCAGACATGGTGTTAACTACCACTGCTACGCAGATGACACACAACTTTATATATCAGTTAAGCCAGGTGAAGTTGACCAGTTGTCTAAACTAGAGACCTGTCTCAAAGATGTAAAGGCCTGGATGACCCAAAATTTCCTCTTATTAAACTCAGATAAGACTGAGATATTAGTATTAGGTCCCAAATCCCTTCGAGATAAATTCTTACAGCTTCCCTTAAATTTAGATTGCTTCTCTGTCTCCCCCTAACAAGGTTGTTAAAAACCTTGGTGTAATTATTGATTCAGATCTCTCCTTTCAGCCCCATATTAACAATATCACAAGAATGGCCTTCTTCCACCTGAGGAATATATCTAAATTAAGGAAGGTGTTGTCCCTGGAGGATGCTGAAAAAATGGTTCATGCCTTTGTAACCTCTCGACTAGATTACTGCAATGCATTATTGTCTGGTTGCACTGGCTCAGCCCTGAATCGCCTCCAACTTGTACAGAATGCAGCTGCTAGGGTTCTTACTAGAACCAAGAAATGGGAGCACATCAGCCCGGTGCTCAAAACTCTTCATTGGCTGCCTGTCAAATTCAGAATTGACTACAAGATTTTACTTCTAGCGTTTAAAGCTTTAAATGGCTTGGCCCCTGAATATCTGAGTGACTTACTCATTCCTTACTGTCCTCCTAGATTACTTCGCTCTCAAAATGCTGGCTATTTGAAAATTCCTATTATATCTAAAATTACAATGGGTGGCAGAGCCTTCTCTTACAGAGCCCCTTTTTTATGGAATAATCTTCCCATGTATGTACGGGCTGCAGACACACTTTCTGTCTTTAAGTGTAGGCTAAAAACGTACCTCTTTAGTCAATCCTATAGTTAAGGATGTCGGGGGGGGGGGGCTAACCTTCTCTTTTCTTCTCTCACCCTGAGCTGCAGATTACTCCGGCCCGTCCCCCTCTCACCCTGAGTTTGCAGACTGCTCCAGTTATGCCCCTCACCCTGAGTTTGCAGACTGCTTCGGACCCGTCCCTCCTTTGGTTTATCCTCCCGACTTCACGCAACCGGAAGGTCCCAGATGCATAACCCCTTTGAACTGATGATTGAACTGATTATTGAATTGACTATTACCGGGGCCGGCCAGCGAAGGATGGGCACCCCCTCTCTAGCCAGGTTCCTTCCGAGATTTCTTCCCACTGGGGAGTTTTTTCTCGCCACTGCTCAGTGTTTTTTCTCCCCTACCGGGGAGTTTTTTACCTCATTTTGCTGGTTGGGGGCTATGGCCTGGTTTTTTTGCTCAATTTTCCTTCTGTTTCCCTGTGCAGCGTCTTTGTGACAGTTCTCTGTAAAAAGCGCTATACAAATAAAATTGAATTGAAATTGAATTGAATTGAATTGTTCAGCGGATACTGGAGCCGCGCTTAGTTCAACGCTGTGTGACTGTCTGCCTGCCCCTGTGTCTCTGAGTATTTGTGTTAAGGAGACTACTGGGCTTGTTCCCTTCGCGCACGTTTCCAGACTCTAGCAAGTCTGGGAAAAAGATCTCTCCGGACTCCGCACGGGACTTTGTCATGTGTAGTTTACAACAGCTCTCTCTCTCTAGCAAACATGTCTTGGACCTCCGCGGATTTTATCCTCGGGTTTGGTGTCATTCGCACACACACACAGGTTTCCCCTGACTTAATTTGTTGAGGTTTTTCCCTTCGCGCCCCCGTTTGATGCAGAGCTTTCAACATTTTTGCACCCTTCGGCTCTCTACCGACCTGGATGTGCTAGTTTGTTCATTTAGCCTACCGCGGTCTGTCACGTTTAAAAAAGTCTGCAATTAACCGTCTTGAATTATTTTATTCTTTTATTCTTTTAAAACGCTTCTGCTAACACAAACTATTGCCACTAAACTATACACATATATATATATATATATATATATACAAAGTTACTTTTTCACGATGTTGTTCTAATAAATTTAAAAATTCCTCACCCAAAGAACAACCATAAAAACCAACGTTTACAACAAACAACCCCCAATAAAATGACATCGTTACAATGCCAATAAATAAAAAAAACCTTGAAACAAAAACCCCCGAATAATAATACCTTATAAATTAAAAAATTTAAAAAATTAAAAATTTAAAATAATTAATTAATATTAAAAAAAAATTAAAAATTAAAAATATGCAAATGTGACCCCCCATTTGACCGCTTGACCTTTGACCTATCAACCATCAATCAAATTCAATCAAAAAGTGACATAAGCCGAATTCCATATACTACTTATGTGTACCAAACGTGAGACAAGGGTCAATGGTAATGCCAAGGTATTTCACTGCCATATTTGGCAAAGCTAAACAATCATCAAAGTACTAAGAGAGGTCAGGAAAGTTTGTTTTTTTTTACTTAAAACCAACATTTCCAGTTTTCCTGGGTTTAAAAGCAAGACGTTATGTGTCATACAGGCCTGGCTTCACAAGGCTTCAGTGAAATGTATAACTACATGTCATCCGCATTGCAATGAAACTCCACGTTTATGTTTCTGGATGATATTACCAAGGGGCAGCATATACATTGAGAAAAGAAGTAGTCCGAGCACTGACACCATATTTCACCTTTGGGGAATCAGAAAATCCTTCATTCAGTTCAACAAATGAGCGTCGCAAACGAAGTGCGACATAGCACGTTCTGTCAGGAAACTCTTGCTGCAACTGACCATCGGTCGGCTAGCAACCACGCATCTCATACTCAACCAATCACGTGCACACACATCTAATGGAGCGCCCTTTTAAAACCAAGAATCAGAACTCCCCTCACTGCTGTGCTGTCCTTGGCTTGCTTTGCGGCTTCAGCGTTAAAAAATTGTGATCATGCTGCATTTCCCTGTGGCTCATTCTGACATGCTGTCTCTGGCTTGCCCTTCTTACTCCTACATGTATGCCTTTCAGGAAACTTTTTGCCTGTGCTGCTGTTGCATGTTCTGCATGGCGTCGGGCAAGACTGCTTGAAGGGGCTGCATCTGAACACAGGATTTGGAATTCCTGAAATTTAAATTAGGACAGGGAGTCAGCAATTTTATTTTTGAGGCCAGGTATATGAATGGATTGAAGTGTGAAAGTATTCGTAATGCAAGTCGAGATAAGGCTCCTATTAATGAAAGTAACAGATGAGCGCCCTTTGTTAATGATATTAACGGTGGCCTCGTTATCGCAATAAGCTTAAATTTGTTTTCTTGGCCAGTGGTTTCTCCAGAGGATACAAGCAACGACAATAAGGGACTTTGCTACAGACCTTGAACAGTCGATTGGGGATTTGGAGCCCACACCTGAAACCTATGACAAATTTGTGTTGAGAGTATGGAAGTCGTCAAGAAGACATATCCCCTTGAGCAGAGGCGTGCCTAGGCCCTGGCTATTGGGCTATAGCCCCGGGTCTCTTTTTAATGGCAAATTATTATTGTGCAATGAATTATGAGCATTGAGAACGCAAATTATATGTTACAACCACAAAGACTGCTCAAGAACGCGAGTCAAACCATGTGTCAAACGTAACTACTCCGCCCCGCCCCCTTATCTCTCTCCCTCTCTCTTACCCACACATGCAAAGTAAAAAATCTTGAGCCTGCTGGCGGGATGATTAAGTTAGTTGATTCGGGATGAGACATTAGAAAAATTAAAAAAGGTAACCTTAACATTACAAGTTATTGGGGGTTGATTTACTAAGATGCCAAATAAGGGGTGTTATTTAGCAGGCGCAGCCAAAGTATTTGCACGCGTTATCATTTCACACTTTGTGGGTGAGTCATTATGTAAATTACTCCAGCCGCAAACAGCCATATTTAAATGAGAGATTTTGCGTGTTTGGAATGGTTATACTGTAAGAAAATTGTGAAAATATGGACTGTAGGGTATAGGCTACTGTTACACTGAAGGAGCTGGCGGTTTATTACGAACTGTTTCACTGGATGACTTATTTTCTGCTGTGCGTTACAGATGTTTGTCAGGACAGAAATTATCATAACTATGCTTACGAGCACTAAGCCTACTCGCACCGTAAGTGTCACATAAAATCACATTTCTGTTTGATCATGGGTTTTATTTTAATAAAGTTTTGATTTGCTTGTTATTCACTGTTTGTTATAATAGACATTGTATTGCTTGTTTGTTTCAAATACTTGCTACTCTTGTACTCTGTCACACGATTTGCTTCATCAGGAAAAATAACGTTAATAATCTATATGATTAAAATTGCCTTTACGGAAATTGACTTCCCAAAAAAAAAACATGCTTACCATTTTATGACTGCTTAATTGCTACCTGTCCAGTTTGATGCAGCTGTCTGCCTCATGGTTTTATACCATTTGTCTCTCTTGTTTTGTAATGTCTCTCTATCTGTCCCTGCACACTGCCTAGCATAAGGGAACAGTGGTATTATTAGTAGTATTATTACATTTTATTAACTGCAAAGTTTTGAGCCCAGATACACTACATGGCCAAACATATATGGACACCTGCTCATCCAACCTATCATTCCAAAATCATGGGCATTAATATGGAGTTGGTCCGCATTTGCTGCTATAACAGCCTCCACTCTCCTGGGAAGGCTTGTCCACTTGATTTTGGAACATTTCTGGGTGGGATTTCTTTCCATTCAGTCAGAAGTGCATTAATGAGGTCAGGCACTGATATTAGGCCTGGCTTGCAGTCAGCTTTCCAATTGATACCAATGGTGTTTGGTGGGGTTGAGGTCCGGGCTCTGTGCAGGCCAGTCAAGTTCTTCCATACCAATCTAGACAAACCATTTCTGTATGGACCTCTATTTGTGCACAGGGGCATTGTCATTCTGAAATGGGAAAGGGCCTTCCCCCAAACTATTGCCACAAAGTTGGAAACCCGGAATGATCTAGAATGTCATTGCATGCTGTAGTGTTAAGATTTGCCTTCACTGGAACTAAGGAGCCAAGTCTGAACGAGGGCCGTTTATAGACTGCTTTGATTGGGGGGGGCATGCAGAGATGTTGGTGGGGCACAAGGGTGGGAAGAAGTAGTGGGGGGTCTGGGGGTCCTCCCTCAGAAAATTTTTTGTCTTTTAAAACTAATTTCCTACACAACCTCACACAGGGCATTTTCTAACATAAAATGTTACATTTATTTTGAAGATTTTTTTTTTTTTTCAAAGCCCTAGATGAGATTTGAGATGCTTGCATATAAAGCTAAAGCATAGGCTAATCAGTACATTAGTGGATAAGATAATTTATTCAATTTTAAACCCACCTCCACCCCCCATCATCATTATCTAATCTTATATGGAAACAAGTATATTAAAGATGAGCTATAGTCCTTCATCATTTCGGTCTCTTTGCGCCATTTTCTATTTACATGTAAAACTAAGATACTGTAATTAATTGGGTCATCATTTTTCATATGCCTGAGACGCCGGGGGGCTTGCCTCTGTTGACGGCTGCTGTTTTGCCCGTGAGAGTGATATAGAATGAGAGAGAGAGAGAAAATAGTGTATTTTAATATATGTGAAGTATTCCAAAGTTTGAGGAAAGTAGGGCTGACTAGCCAACACGCAGCAGTAGGCTAGCTAACACACACACGGGCGCACACACGCACATGCAGCCAGCTATAATATAAATCTAAACAACAAGGCTAGATGCAACATGTAATCAATCTATTGATTTTGGAACATTTCTGGGTGGATTTCTTTCCATTCAGTCAGAAGTGCATTAATGAGGTCAGGCACTGATATTAGGCCTGGCTTGCAGTCAGCTTTCCAATTGATACCAATGGTGTTTGGTGGGGTTGAGGTCCGGGCTCTGTGCAGGCCAGTCAAGTTCTTCCATACCAATCTAGACAAACCATTTCTGTATGGACCTCTATTTGTGCACAGGGGGCATTGTCATTCTGAAATGGGAAAGGGCCTTCCCCAAACTATTGCCACAAAGTTGGAAACCCGGAATGATCTAGAATGTCATTGCATGCTGTAGTGTTAAGATTTGCCTTCACTGGAACTAAGGAGCCAAGTCTGAACGAGGGGCCGTTTATAGACTGCTTTGATTGGGGGGGGCATGCAGAGATGTTGGTGGGGCACAAGGGTGGGAAGAAGTAGTGGGGGGTCTGGGGGGTCCTCCCTCAGAAAATTTTTTGTCTTTTAAAACTAATTTCCTACACAACCTCACACAGGGCATTTTCTAACATAAAATGTTACATTTATTTTGAAGATTTTTTTTTTTTTTTTCAAAGCCCTAGATGAGATTTGAGATGCTTGCATATAAAGCTAAAGCATAGGCTAATCAGTACATTAGTGGATAAGATAATTTATTCAATTTTAAACCCACCTCCACCCCCCATCATCATTATCTAATCTTATATGGAAACAAGTATATTAAAGATGAGCTATAGTCCTTCATCATTTCGGTCTCTTTGCGCCATTTTCTATTTACATGTAAAACTAAGATACTGTAATTAATTGGGTCATCATTTTTCATATGCCTGAGACGCCGGGGGGCTTTGCCTCTGTTGACGGCTGCTGTTTTGCCGGTGAGAGTGATATAGAATGAGAGAGAGAGAGAAAATAGTGTATTTTAATATATGTGAAGTATTCCAAAGTTTGAGGAAAGTAGGGCTGACTAGCCAACACGCAGCAGTAGGCTAGCTAACACACACACGGGCGCACACACGCACATGCAGCCAGCTATAATATAAATCTAAACAACAAGGCTAGATGCAACATGTAATCAATCTATTGATTTTGGAACATTTCTGGGTGGATTTCTTTCCATTCAGTCAGAAGTGCATTAATGAGGTCAGGCACTGATATTAGGCCTGGCTTGCAGTCAGCTTTCCAATTGATACCAATGGTGTTTGGTGGGGTTGAGGTCCGGGGCTCTGTGCAGGCCAGTCAAGTTCTTCCATACCAATCTAGACAAACCATTTCTGTATGGACCTCTATTTGTGCACAGGGGCATTGTCATTCTGAAATGGGAAAGGGCCTTCCCCAAACTATTGCCACAAAGTTGGAAACCCGGAATGATCTAGAATGTCATTGCATGCTGTAGTGTTAAGATTTGCCTTCACTGGAACTAAGGAGCCAAGTCTGAACGAGGGCCGTTTATAGACTGCTTCTTGATTGGGGGGGGCATGCAGAGATGTTGGTGGGGCACAAGGGTGGGAAGAAGTAGTGGGGGGTCTGGGGGTCCTCCCTCAGAAAATTTTTTGTCTTTTAAAACTAATTTCCTACACAACCTCACACAGGGCATTTTCTAACATAAAATGTTACATTTATTTTGAAGATTTTTTTTTTTTTTTCAAAGCCCTAGATGAGATTTGAGATGCTTGCATATAAAGCTAAAGCATAGGCTAATCAGTACATTAGTGGATAAGATAATTTATTCAATTTTAAACCCACCTCCACCCCCCATCATCATTATCTAATCTTATATGGAAACAAGTATATTAAAGATGAGCTATAGTCCTTCATCATTTCGGTCTCTTTGCGCCATTTTCTATTTACATGTAAAACTAAGATACTGTAATTAATTGGGTCATCATTTTTCATATGCCTGAGACGCCGGGGGGCTTGCCTCTGTTGACGGCTGCTGTTTTGCCGTGAGAGTGATATAGAATGAGAGAGAGAGAGAAAATAGTGTATTTTAATATATGTGAAGTATTCCAAAGTTTGAGGAAAGTAGGGCTGACTAGCCAACACGCAGCAGTAGGCTAGCTAACACACACACGGGCGCACACACGCACATGCAGCCAGCTATAATATAAATCTAAACAACAAGGCTAGATGCAACATGTAATCAATCTATTGATTTTGGAACATTTCTGGGTGGATTTCTTTCCATTCAGTCAGAAGTGCATTAATGAGGTCAGGCACTGATATTAGGCCTGGCTTGCAGTCAGCTTTCCAATTGATACCAATGGTGTTTGGTGGGGTTGAGGTCCGGGCTCTGTGCAGGCCAGTCAAGTTCTTCCATACCAATCTAGACAAACCATTTCTGTATGGACCTCTATTTGTGCACAGGGGGCATTGTCATTCTGAAATGGGAAAGGGCCCTTCCCCAAACTATTGCCACAAAGTTGGAAACCCGGAATGATCTAGAATGTCATTGCATGCTGTAGTGTTAAGATTTGCCTTCACTGGAACTAAGGAGCCAAGTCTGAACGAGGGCCGTTTATAGACTGCTTTGATTGGGGGGGCATGCAGAGATGTTGGTGGGGCACAAGGGTGGGAAGAAGTAGTGGGGGGTCTGGGGGTCCTCCCTCAGAAAATTTTTTGTCTTTTAAAACTAATTTCCTACACAACCTCACACAGGGCATTTTCTAACATAAAATGTTACATTTATTTTGAAGATTTTTTTTTTTTTTTCAAAGCCCCTAGATGAGATTTGAGATGCTTGCATATAAAGCTAAAGCATAGGCTAATCAGTACATTAGTGGATAAGATAATTTATTCAATTTTAAACCCACCTCCACCCCCCATCATCATTATCTAATCTTATATGGAAACAAGTATATTAAAGATGAGCTATAGTCCTTCATCATTTCTTTTCTATTTACATGTAAAACTAAGATACTGTAATTAATTGGGTCATCATTTTTCATATGCCTGAGACGCCGGGGGGCTTGCCTCTGTTGACGGCTGCTGTTTTGCCGTGAGAGTGATATAGAATGAGAGAGAGAGAGAAAATAGTGTATTTTAATATATGTGAAGTATTCCAAAGTTTGAGGAAAGTAGGGCTGACTAGCCAACACGCAGCAGTAGGCTAGCTAACACACACACGGGCGCACACACGCACATGCAGCCAGCTATAATATAAATCTAAACAACAAGGCTAGATGCAACATGTAATCAATCTATTGATTTTGGAACATTTCTGGGTGGATTTCTTTCCATTCAGTCAGAAGTGCATTAATGAGGTCAGGCACTGATATTAGGCCTGGCTTGCAGTCAGCTTTCCAATTGATACCAATGGTGTTTGGTGGGGTTGAGGTCCGGGCTCTGTGCAGGCCAGTCAAGTTCTTCCATACCAATCTAGACAAACCATTTCTGTATGGACCTCTATTTGTGCACAGGGGCATTGTCATTCTGAAATGGGAAAGGGCCTTCCCCAAACTATTGCCACAAAGTTGGAAACCCGGAATGATCTAGAATGTCATTGCATGCTGTAGTGTTAAGATTTGCCTTCACTGGAACTAAGGAGCCAAGTCTGAACGAGGGCCGTTTATAGACTGCTTTGATTGGGGGGGCATGCAGAGATGTTGGTGGGGCACAAGGGTGGGAAGAAGTAGTGGGGGGTCTGGGGGTCCTCCCTCAGAAAATTTTTTGTCTTTTAAAACTAATTTCCTACACAACCTCACACAGGGCATTTTCTAACATAAAATGTTACATTTATTTTGAAGATTTTTTTTTTTTTTTCAAAGCCCTAGATGAGATTTGAGATGCTTGCATATAAAGCTAAAGCATAGGCTAATCAGTACATTAGTGGATAAGATAATTTATTCAATTTTAAAACCCACCTCCACCCCCCATCATCATTATCTAATCTTATATGGAAACAAGTATATTAAAGATGAGCTATAGTCCCTTCATCATTTCGGTCTCTTTGCGCCATTTTCTATTTACATGTAAAACTAAGATACTGTAATTAATTGGGTCATCATTTCTCATATGCCTGAGACGCCGGGGGGCTTGCCTCTGTTGACGGCTGCTGTTTTGCCGTGAGAGTGATATAGAATGAGAGAGAGAGAGAAAATAGTGTATTTTAATATATGTGAAGTATTCCAAAGTTTGAGGAAAGTAGGGCTGACTAGCCAACACGCAGCAGTAGGCTAGCTAACACACACACGGGCGCACACACGCACATGCAGCCAGCTATAATATAAATCTAAACAACAAGGCTAGATGCAACATGTAATCAATCTATTTAAAATCAAATCTCCCAGACGGAGATTCTCGCCACTATTCTCAACTCACCGAGTAAGCTAGGCTAGCTAATATTATATCCGAAGCAATGCGTAACAGATACAGTTATAAAGAAGAGACAGCATAGATAGATCAAAGAAAGTGACCCCTCTCTCTTGCTGCGTCTCCATGTTTTATATAGTCAAGCCAACCAATCAGATATTATAGAAATATATTATTTCAATGTGGCATTTTTATGATTGGCCGAATCGTCTGTAGCTCTAACTTCATAGCGCCGACTTCATTTTGTCGGATGAAATTTTTTTGGATTTGGCTTTGGGGGGCATTGCCCCCCCCCCCCCCCCCCCCCCCTAGAATCAGCCCTGGTCTGAACCATGAAAAACAGCCCTAGACCAAGGAGTGTCCAGATACTTTTGGTTATATAGTGTATCTTTAGCAGCATTTACACTACCGTCACCTCCAGAACAATGATGCAAGTGCTTTTTGCTTTATATTAATGTTTTTGCAAGTGCTTTATGCCATAATAAATAGGCGATAACATCTAGAATGCTATGTTATTTCCGCAATTAAATTTAAACATGGATGTGAACTTAGCGATTTAAAAAATTGACATTATGTCCTAGGCTGAGCCCCAGGTTTTTGCAATATCTAGACACGCCCCTGCCCTCGAGGCTGCCGCATGGAATATGTACTTGGACTTTCCCCAGATTCTGCTGCCATCTATGCATCATACAAGGAGAAATATAAATCTGATCCCTTTTCTGCTGACACTATAGCCACCGTTGGCACACTTACAGCAGCTATCTCATCTAACAGGCGTCAGCCCTGGCAGGATCTGATTGAATCCGTGGATA
The DNA here is from genome assembly GCA_029718625.1 of Synaphobranchus kaupii. Lineage (NCBI taxonomy): Eukaryota > Metazoa > Chordata > Actinopteri > Anguilliformes > Synaphobranchidae > Synaphobranchus > Synaphobranchus kaupii. Next base: position 57,076,439 of record CM056381.1, read on the forward strand.
TGACTCACAATAGTAAGAAGGCTTGGGCTACTCTCAAACGGATTAACCAGGACCCAAAGAAGGTTAAGTCACTCCATACAGACCAGCCTACTGCTAATAATGTAGCTCACCAACTCCTACTCTATGGGAAAAGTGACCCGTGAACCATACTCAACACATAGAGGATGGTTTCTAGAAGGGTGATATCACAGGTGCTGTGTTTGTAGACCTTTCAGCTGCCTATGATACGACTGTTACACAAACTACTTGATATAACACACAACATGCATCTAACCAACCTAGTGAAGACTGGTTGAAAACCAGAGATACTGGCGCAGGCAGAAAAAACGGCCTCCCCCAAGGAAATGTCCTGGCTCCCATCTTGTTTAACATCTATGTTAATGACCAGCCTATCCATCGCAACACTATCCCAGCAAACAAGCCCTTTTTGGGCCTGTGCCGGACCACTATGGGCTGAAAATTGGGCCCCTTGTGGGCTGCCAACTAGGGGCCCCGTATCCGCTGCGAAATGTCGGACACATGTGGACCTCAAGTGGGCAGCCCACACCAAGCCCAAAAATGTGGGCTTGGTGTGGGCAGCCCACTTGGGGCCCATACCTTGAGACCCACACGTGGCCGACATTTTGCAGCGGATATTGGGCCCCTAGTGGGAAGCCCACACCAAGCCCATGCTTTTGGGCTTAGTGTGGGCTGCCGACTAGGGCCCCATACCTTGGAGCCCACACATGGCCAACATTTCGCAGCCACAAGGGGCCCAATTTTCAACCCACAGTGTCCCCGCACAGGCCCAAAAAGGGCTTGTTTGCTGGTTATGTGTGGGTCAACTTTCAACCCACTGTGGGTCCACAGATTACATATGACCGCTGTGCATCCAGAAATGACTTACCAGGTTTTTTCTGCATTTGGGAATCCCAATAAGACATAGAGGACACAGCACTTGTTTCAAATACAATGCAAATTTAATTAAGATAACAAAATTAACAAAATGTCCAACTCATTCATCAGCAAACAAGAACAATGACAAGAACAATGAACAACAATAATTTAACATCAGTATCAGTTAATATTTTGAGCTCTCATCCTCCTTGCACCGCCATTTTTTAATTGCTGTCTCCACCTCTACATGTGATGTTCGGCTGCTTTTTGTCACAGCATCTATGTAAGAAGAAGAGAGAGATTTTTTTCAACCTCATGTCCAAGGTGGACTAGATGCCAGCTCACAAACATATCCAGGGCTCCATACTAACTTTTTCTACTAGTGGCACTGGTGCTACCTACTGAAAAATTTTGTGCCACCAGCACAAAGGTTAAGTTGGAAAACTTAAGCACAAACTTTTGAATTTTTTCTATCTTAATTGTGTTACTGATCAATGCTTTGGTAATAAAAAAGACAAATAAGGTCAAATAGTGTTGTTTTGTTTTTTTAACAGTAAAATAACTTAAAATAAATAGACACCAAATAAAAAAAGCCAAAGTCAGAGCCCCTAACATAAAATGATGTTGCCTGCGAGTGCCAATGCTAATACGGATGAATGACGGCGCACGTTTCGCCGCTGTATGTATCTTACATTTGCAGATGTGAACATTTTTCAAGAATGCAATTAGCCTAATGCTCTACCGGTAGAAACGGTATGGTCAAATCCATAACATGGCCCGGATTTCTACCGGTGTAACGTTTCTACCTTTTATATCGCCCACCCCTAACCAAATCTCACTGTGACCAGCGACATCCATCGCACGTCGTCGGTCGTAGTGACAGTGTTTTTGGTACTTCCGGTTCATACAGTAAGCTACTGTTCGTTCATTTGATTCTTTCAAAGTACCCGAGCCGTATCTTTTTCTCCCAGTGGCCGAGCTGGAATTAAAAGCAGTTTCAGGCAGCAGAGTCTAGTTGGTCGCAAATTAAGTTCTTTGATATTTTATTCAGACCAGGATCTGAATGATACTCATTCTCAATGTTTACTGTTTACTCTCCCTTACTTTTCAAGCTAGTTTGCAGTCGCATGCAGTTTACGTTTATTTATGATTTTCCCATCACTGTGATTCTAGCAGAAGTTTAAAGTTATAGCCTAGCCTACATGTAAAAAAATTGTTGGATGGATGGCTGGAGAGCCAGCCAAATCCGACAAACAAGCCAGATATTTGATGTGTGTGTATGTGTAGCATGAGCCTGTTTTGTTTATTAGTTTTAAATAGCCTATTTGGTAAAGATTTATTTGGACACCATATTTAAATAGGCTATGTTTATTTGAAACATTAGGCTATTTATTTATTCTATTAAGCCTATACAAAATTGTAATTATCTCTTCACTGTTGTTGTACAGTTCTTAAATAAAAATACAAAAATAAACACATAGAATATCAAATTAATTGAATTAAATTGGAATACAGCCATGATTAAAAATAATCATGTCCCGAGATGTGCAACCCAGATACAGTAAGTGGGCGAAAACTCGTAGAACTCGAACAGAGAAAATAAATAAGGGAAAATAATCCCGGCATAAGCCAAACCAATCACAACCCGAAAATACTCGAGCAGAGAATAGAAAGGAACAGAATAGGGTCATTCCATGTCAAATCAACCAGTTTTCTGAAAAGTTCCTGTATGACCCTCTCAGATTTTGATGAAACTCCATCATAATAATCCATTGTGTGAAAAATGAACACACACAAGAAATTAGCCTCATATGACATGTCATTTCCAAGATATGGCCTATGGTTGCGTGTTCATTTTTCACACAATGGATTATTATGATTGAGTTTCATCAAAATCTGAGAGGGTCATACAGGAACTTTTCAGAAAACTGGTTGATTTGACACAGAATGACCCAACCACATGCGTCAAAAGACACTAAGTCAGCCAATCGCTACAACAATGTCACCAAATGTATAGCACCTTCTGATCATTGCGTAAACCCTGACACTCAAAATGCAAAGTATTTACATCAAAACTGGACAGATTGTGTACATAGTGTTGCTGTCAATGTAAAACAATTCCTGGACACACAAATACGAGAAAACATGTTTATTACGTATCTTTTTCATCTATAGTATGGTTGTTTTACTTTTTTATTTTTTATTTTTTGTTTTTCACTGCTGCACAACCAATCGCCCCTCTGGGGACAAATACAGTCAAGTTCTTTCATTGGACATCCATTCTCTCCTCCCTGTTTGGCCACATCACTTCATCCACATCACACCTGATGTCTTGCCTTTGAAGGCACAGAGGGAAAAACCTTTCGGGATAACAGATGAAAATTAGCATTTGTGCTACAATCTGGCATGTTTACGTCTGTATCCCTTTATACAGTAATGTTCATGAACATGCATTGTCCCTATCAAATACTCTAAACAAATAAAGACATAAAGAAATAGATACAACCAACCTTCTGGCATGTCGCAGCCACCCTTGACAGTCCTCCACTGTGATGTCCCCACAACCAGCATTTATGGCGTCCAGTAGAGATAACTGGTTATGGGGCCGGTGATCATACACCTTCCACCTCCATGCTGAAAACAATTCCTTAATTGGATTGAGGAAAGGTGAGTAGGGTGGAAGGAACTCCATCAGCATTCATGGGTGGGCAGCAAACCATTCCCTGACAAGAAGGGAGCGGTGAAAACTGACATTATCCCAAATCACCACATAATTTGGCAAGTCAGGCCTCACCACTCCCCTCTCAAATAAATCCAGAAGACGGGTTGTGTTGTAAGGTCCAATTGTGGGAACATGGTGGATTACGCCATTGTTGGAGATGGCAGCACACATTGATATATTACCCCCACGCTGGCCTGGCACATCAACTGTGGCACGGTGACCGATCATGTTCCTGCCACGTCTTCTGACTTTGTTGAGGTTGAATCCTGCCTTGTCCACATACACAAATGTGTGTGGGGTGTTACTTGCCTCCAGCTCCATCATCCTCTACAAAATATAGAAAAACACAGCAGTTCACATCAATCCCAAATACAGGACACCATGGAATGTAAAACAAAACAATGCACTGTAACAGCACTGTGTAGCCCACATTCTGAAAGTATACTCATACATATTGAAAAGACACACATACTGTAATCGTCTAATTGTCATGACTGTCATGGTGTCATTGACACAAAACATTACTGTCTGGCCTTACCTGTACATATTGGTATCTTAGCTCCTTCACCCTCTCAGAATTCCTTTCAAATGGAACTCTGTAAAGTTGCTTCATTGACATCTCATTCTTGTTGAGGACCCTGTCAATGGTGGACAGACTCAGAGCCAATGTTCTGAAAGATGCCATTATCCTTTATGACAGCACTCTGGATCTCTCGCAGTCAGGTGGCATTGTTTGCTCTCACCATGTTGACTATTGCCATCTCTTGTTCAGGCGTGAACGCTCGGCCTCTCCCACCAGCGTGGGGGCAGTGGTTGAATTCTACGGTAGATAGAAATGTTACAGCATGCTATGACCAAGTTTACAGGGATACAGTACTGTAATGTGCAGTAGTGTGTTACTAGTACCTGTTCTCATTCCTGAACATACGAATTATCGATGCCACAGTGGACCGGTTCAGCTGAGGCTGCACTCGTAGACCTGCTTCAGCCATACTTAGGTAGATTCACTACATGGTCAATGATGGTGGCCCGTATCTCATTTGGAACATTCATACGCCTATTCCTTCCCCTGCCTCTTCCCCTATCTACCCGTCCTCTGTGTGCCCCTCTCCCTCCTGCCCCACCACCACGCACTCGGACACCTCTTGCACGGCCCCGATTGACACCTGCTTCTTGCTCCATTTTTACGTAGAAACAGTGCACTGGAACCCTTAGCATTTATATATGTTTGTGAGTATTGTGTTCACAATTTGCACCTGTGGGATGGAATTGACAACATGTGTTCTCCGTTATTCTTCAAATGTGTGAAGGTAAGTTACTCACTCCAATCACCCATCATGCTGGCCTTATCTTTTCTACAAACACAATGCTCATTGTACATAGTATTTTGCATGCAATGATTTACCCAACTGTGTCAATGCGAATGGGAAATGTACATAGCCAATTGAGAAAAGAACAATCTGTTTTGACTGGAATGAGGATTGCATCTACACTATGACAACTGCGTTTAGTGTTTTGCATTCTGTGTGAACACAATGAGAAGTGAAATAGTGTATTGGCTAATTGCCTTAATGGTGTGGGGTTCTGAGGCACTGTTAAGAGAATGAGGTTAGAGTTTCCAGAAATGCATCCAAGCAATTGAAAAAAAACTGTAAAAGATCATTTTTATACATTACTTAATAAACTGAAAGATATTATAAAAAATTGGATAGATTTGCCAATTAATCTTATTGGGAGAATAAATTTAATAAGAATGATTTGGTTACCTAAATTTTTGTATTTTTTTCAACCATTCCTGTAACCCCACCAAAATCATTCTATAAAACTCTTAACTCAGTAATTACATCATTTATATGGGCAAAAATTAAAAGAGAGATGCGCTACTTATCAAGAACAGAAGGTGGTTTAAATCTCCCCAACTTTGAGTTGGATCAACTTGCCTCTCAATGCTTTTATCTGTATCATATAATACATATATGTATTATATGATACAGATAAAAGCATTGAGAGGCGAGTTTTTCTACATTGTGACCGTATTTTCTACGGTGAAATTCTGGCAACCACAGCTGCCGGTATTTTACCGTAAATTCTACAATTTTTTTTTTACAGTGTATGAACCCATTTTTCATCTGGAGAGTTATAACATAATCATTGATGTGACCATGTAAGTATTTGACAGGTATGAAAAAACAAACAGACATTTAATGGCAGCACTAGTTCAGAAGCCTAT